>CM032879.1:4841582-5441582 GCA_019176425.1 Megalops atlanticus | reverse complement strand
GTGAGGAGAAAAAAGGAGATGGGAAGGAGAGACAGTGTGTGCAGTGTGCTTAGAGTCTTAGAAGGATCTTCACATCCTCATCTCTGGAATGGGACTGTATGTGGGAAAGGTTTGAGCAAGCATCTGTGCTTGTATCTCATGGTTTGAAGGATCTCGTCGTTGATAGTATCGAGTATAAAGTATCAGCATTGATGTCAGGCTGGTACTGGCACTTGTACTCACAGACTGATAAAAAGCCTTTCCCTCTGCATCTTAGCATGCTGTAGCAGTGTAGCCACACTACTTCACTGGGTAAAACTGTGAATATCATTACACCTGTAAGTATATACAAAACAATTCAGCAAACAGGGAAATGAACAGATTAATCTGCAGCAATATATATATGAGCTATGAGCTTCATGCTCACAAACCGCGCAGTCTCCTGATCAATGGTGTGGTTATTTACCCCTTGCAGACTGACTAGGTCAGACTGCGCTGAATTAAGACTGCACAGCAGTTTGACCTACTTCGTATCTGACAGTCAGGCCCCAATCGTTCTGGCGAACTTCAGGAGTTCTAAAATGGATCACAGGCTTAGCTCTGTAAGCCTCAGATGAAACGGGGGGCCTCCCAGCTGCAGCGTGGAGTCAGACGGACTTCCTCTGCTTCCTGCTCCGGGCCTGCACCCCTGCCCCTTTAACCCAAGACGGCTGGGAAGGGCTTCTATCCGTTAGGCGTCTGCAATCGCCGAACGGTCGCTTCCGCCAGGGTGCGCACGTCTTGCGCCGGCCCAGGATGCGGCTGGTTCTCGCCCCCTCCGGGGGGGAGGGGGCCGGGCGGCTCGTAACCCCCGTTTTTCTCGGGACCGCGTGAGCGTGCGGGCGCCGGGGCACGTGTCTCCCCATGTGTCTCCGGCCCTGCCGGGCTGACTGGGGCCGAATTATCTCTGCGGGAGGCAGGGGTGTCGGGCAGCTCTCCAGCACCATCTGGGCACATGCTGGCGCTCTCCGATAAAGAGCCCACGTCAGACCGGCGCTCGCACGCATCGAAACAGAGCCCAGTCGGTCCGAGTCGCGCGGCAAAGGGGGGATGGGGTCCGCATGCTGCAGTGTTTCTGCCACATCCCCTGCGCCTCGCCGCGGTACGAATCAATACCAGCTACGCCAGGGCAACCGAGGTGTTTCATTACTGCAACATCCAGCGTGGAGGTGGGACTCTCTTGGCAAGCAGGGCAGATGGGGAATTACTTCCCACTCACAGATAGCCAATAAAACGCATCACAGGAGCTCCTGTTGAAAATGCCGGTCAAAACAGTTGAGTCATTAGGAAGCCAATTTCAATATAGTGAGTTAAGCGAGGGAACACCTAGACAGGATTGAACAGACAAGGAGTATCCCTCCATTCGTGGAAGCCTCTGCAGTGTGCGCTCACTGTTCTGGCCCCCAGCTGCTGAAGTGTGTGATTCCTGATGGGACGGGCGTTGCTGGTGGGGGCAGGGACCGCGTGGCTGGCTCTGTTTAAGGAATGCAGCAGTGTTGCTGTTGGCCCGAACACAACCCCCAGCCCAGCCACTGAAACTCTGCGCTCGCACAGACACACAGCCATGCTGTGTGCTCCCAGACACAGCTGGAGGTGACTGAAGGAAGGGATTCAGCGCTGAATTAGACTGACTCTCGGCTATATCCATTTCTGTGTCTGCTTTTTCAATCCCATTCGGTGATACTTTGGAAGCCATTTATGGAGCACTGGATTGTGGGTTTGTTTCCATAGTGTCAAAGCAGTGCTGTCCCACTGAGTAAAGTACCTTATCTCAATGCCATATCACCAACCATACATTATGTTAATACCATAGCTCCTGTAGCACATCTCAAGACCATTATCTCAATGCCATATCTCATACAGTAATCCACATAAACTATTAGCATTTCAGATCATCCTGGGTGAAAACATCTTAAACAAATAATACATGTTATTTCAATAAAAGCTGTGTTATATTATTATTATTAATAATAATAATAATATTAAATAAATTATTATTATTATTAATAATTTATTTATATAGCATGTTTCTGGTGGTACAGCACAAAATAAAATAAATTCAAATCAAATAAAAAAGAACAATGCAAGCTCTATTAAAATAATGACAAGAGAATGACAGAGAGAGAAGGTGATGCATTCACATGCGAGAATGTCAAACAGGTGTGAAAAAGGCAAACAAAGATGAATGTTTTCCACTAGAGACGCATCTATTGATGAACTCACTTTGTCTGCTCCTTGCCTTGATAAGGCTCCTTTGTCTATTCTGAAAGGAGAGCTATTGGAACTGTCCGACTGCATCTTTTCTGTGGAACATTCTGTCGCGCTGATTTGAGCAGACTCATGAGGCAGTCCTCAGAGGGCAGCGATAAAGAACAGGATCAGACCCAGCAGAGCTGAACAGAACTGCCTGTCAGGCCTGCTTCCGGGAATCCGAGGGCCAGTATTGAGAAACGCTCTATCCCCCGTGATTGGAAGAGAGCACAAGCAGCCCAGACAGCTTTGGGAGGAGGGTGAGCACTGCGCTACAGTGAACCCTGCTGGGGCTCTGCCAAAAGCGCTTCCCAGCATCGACCTGTAGGATCCAAGCCCATATGGTGTGTGCGTGTGTGGGCGCGTGTGCGCGTATGTGTGCCTGCGTGTGTGTGCACCCGTTCATGTGGGTGTGTGTGCTTGCTTCCATAAAAGAGGAGAAATTAAACAGATTGTTCTAGCCTGAACTAACTCCTATCCCCATTCCTCGGTCCAGTTCTGCATATGATTTGAATAGGCTTTGTTTCACTTGTCACATCATTATCTAATACCAAACTGTGTATTGATATAAATTTATCTTTGCGGTTATTATTTGAGTCACATTGATAAAAGAAGGGAAATTTATTTTGATTGAGCTAGGGCATGATGGGGTAGGGTATAACAGTTTTCACAGTACCTTATTGTATGGAATGCTGTATAATGCAGGTGACCCCCAGTACATAGTACACCATTTATATTTAGTTAACATAGGACACAGCTGTAAAAATAGATAGACAATCTGCAGCGTCATTGCATGCGTTGATTGACAGGTCAGAGTGATGTGATTTCCATTCAAGCAGCGATGCGCTGTGTTTAGCCTGCGGGGCTGCAGACGAGACCTCTGTCCTGGTGTGACATCTGTGACAGCGAGGGCAGCCGTTTTGGATGTGACTGCCGCAGAGGTCAGGTCAGACCTCCTCCTCCCTGACCCGGTCCGAGGCCTGGATTTATCCTCCCCTCTCACCGCCGGCGGGTTCACTGTGTCGCCCTTTGGCACCGCCGGCATTCCCGCCCGCTCGGGGTCTCACCCCTGTATGTCTCACACATAAATCACCAGCCTCTCTCGTCCCGTTCCCTCCTCTCCCATCCTCCCTCTCTCACTGGCCCTGGCACGGTCTGTCACACAGCTCTGGTGATGAGATCAGACCTGCCGTGTGACTGATTACCGGACTGCTTCGGCTACGCCGCGGTCTTCTGTCTCGGCCCCGTTTCGAGAAGTCCCAGATCCCTCCTGAATTATGTCATTGGAGATCAGGCTGCATTCTCAGAGTGTGCAGCCCCAGGGCTGGCTGTGTCCTAGGCTGTGCTGAAGTCAATGTCCACAGGCATTGGCACTGGGTAAACTCCAATCCATTGGGTACAGCTTTGAACACCCTTCGCAATGTGTTCCCGGGACAGGGAGCAGAGTGAGGAAGAAAAGACACTGTAGAGTTAGGCACAGAACAGTGGAAGAGGAGCGAAATGTTCCATGAGAGCAAAAAAAATCCATGCCATCATGGATTCAAATAAAAAGATGCCTGGCTGATTGTCACTGAGGGCATGTCTATGTACTTCAAAGGCAATGTGAGTTCAGAATATTTGGTCACATTTTCATATCTTTACTGCATCCCATCTTGAATGGAGCCTCTCAGTCCCATTTGTGATCAAACCACAGAAACAGCACAAAACCAAACACTGAAATTACTGTGATTCTCTACGTATCAAACCCTGTTTAAGCAGTGAGCGGAACTTGAGCCGTCATGCCAAAGACTGTGATTACAGGGACATGTAATGGTCACTCTGATGACTTGAGAGCCTGATGAGGTGAGGAGTCTCCCCCTCGATCACACTGATGTGAAATGGGCTTAGATTTCCATCAGTGATTGGTGGGCCTCCTCTGAGCCTTCCATAAGTGATGAGAGCAAATCTAACCCTCAGCATGTGGAGAGGTAGGTACATGATCACAGAATGGTGCGGATGGGGTTGCTGAATTACACTTCGTGACCCCGGACGTTAAAGCAGAGCTAAAGTTGATGCTAAATGACTGTGAAGCACTTCATTCAGTGAATCAAGCCCTCATTACACTAGACCAGACTGTTTACTAGGCTGCTATTGTGCCCAGACTCAGGCTGAGGTGTCTGTCACCAGCCCTGTTTGCTTATGGGATGTTTCTCTCGCTGCCTGGCTCTACAGGCGAGGCTAAGCTCTGATCACACAGGCAGACAATGCAGGGCTGCCACACGGCCGTGACGCATTGGACGGCCTCGGTCAGAGCAGGGTCCCTCCGTCTCTGTCCAGCAAACACCAACAAAGGAGACTGTCTGTGCTGGAATGCTGGGCTCAGAGTGAAGCCCCTCCCCCACCCACTCACCCCCGAGTCCACCGTCAGCTCCCTTCACTGCTGCTCCCTCAGATACAAAAACAACAACAACAACTGTCATCAAATTTTAAGGTAGTTTGTTGCAACGTAAAACTACATGCCATAACATTATAATTGTTTTGTTGCATGATTCTGCTTCTGTTCAGTGAGCTTTTACCTGCCTTCTGACAATCTTGCCTTTGTCATGGAGCGTGTTAACTTTGGTTTGCTGCTGATTTGATGTGATATAGGACAGAAGAGGCTAAGACAGTTTAGTCATTAGGTCTGGCTATCTGGAGCTGGCCACAACAGAGTCAGAAGGGAGGTGCGATCTGAGCACCTGAGATGGTTCATGAGTGCTTCTTTAAAAAGCTCTTTAATAAAGTTTTACTTTTATAAAGTTATAACTTATAAGCATATTAACCATGTTTCCTGTGTTGAATAACTACTGTGTATAGTGGCAACATAAAGCAAATAGCTCATGCATCATCAAATCTCATGTCACTGTGGTTGAGCTGGTTTTGCTGGTTTAGATAACTAGTCGCAAACAGTCTCTCCACATATTATTACTTTTAAAATAATCTTTTACTACTTTGCATATAAGCCTATCAATGCTATTTGCTAATTATACCTGGCCAATATAATTATTTTACTATTGCATGTTGTCAATTCCCATTTCTTGAGGGACAGGTGCTAAAGTGTTAGAGTTCAGAAAATACATCAATTTTTACTATTATTTCGTGTGAGCTATTCTCGTGAAAGCACTGCAGACCTTACCATTGTACTCTAGACAGGAATTTGTTACACTGTAGCCTAATGCTCCATCAGAGCAGGCTACTCTTCAAAGATATATTGTGACAACAACAGTAATACATTGTACAATAATAAGCTATGAATGGATAGTAGAAGCTTGCTTCAATGTTTGTAATGTCAGGTATTGGAAAAGTCTCTTCAATCCCAGAACATCTTGCTTCAGTTAGTTCAGAAAAAAATGATCTTCTACCTGAAACTGGTGTGTTATGTTGATATAATAGCTGAAGGCCCCACAAACACATTTTTTGTAGTTGTGGTGGTGGTGGGGGGGGGGGTGGTCTACAGTGTATCTTGTACAATGTCAAGCCTGGTCTTACATACTGACAGGGAATCTGTTTCTGTTCCCTGGTAAAGTATTCCATGTGTTTATAACTCTCTGAGTGGAAAATTGCTTCTTACTGTAGAGTGTGACATTTAACTTTAACTGATTTCCACCTGTGTCCTCTGTTTCTACTGACAGAACTCATCTTGAAATGTCTCTGTAGTCCACTTTAACAATCCCCTATTGAGTCCCTTCTTGCCTAGTCCAAAGAGGTTATGCCTTCTCATTCTCTCTTCTTAACTTACATGTTTTATACCTGGAGCCAATCGAGTTGCCCCTCTCTGTACTTTTTCAAAAGCTTATATATTCCTCTGCGTGGTGTCCTGAGCAGTGCAGTGCACAGTACTTCTAAATGTTGTCTGATAAAGGCATTGTATAACATTAATATAAACTTCCCATGAGATATATAATCAATACAGTTTGCTATAAATGTCAGCATCTTGCCTTTTACTGCTTTGACTTAATGTCCAGATCCAAATTGGTTTGGGGCTGCTATTATATCCATCTCTTTTTCAAAGTGTGCACAGGACACAGTAATTTTGTACCTTCCACGAAATAATGATTCATTTTGAATCCATTTTGAAATAGCTCTTTAAATTCTTGCTGTTTTCAATTTGATAATGAGTCACTCATGTGGTTGTGGTTAAGTCTCCTTGAAGGAGTGCAGCAATTCTGTTAGGCAAGCTCTCCCTCTGTGAAGACAATGTGGAGCATCCCTCATGATAAATTCCAAAATCTTATGCCAGTGATAGACTAACTGCCCTGTAGTTATCTTGATCAATGCAGTCCCCTTTCTTGCATATTGGTCTTATACTGCCTTGTTTTTTTTCGAGTCATCAGGCATTTTGTAGTCTGTAGAGATTGCATTTTGTAATGGTTTATGAATAATCTCCTGGCCTACTTTTAATACCACTAACCTCATATCAGTCATTCCCTTTTCCACTACGATATTGAAAAAAGCACTCAGGATTACTTTTTTGCATCTTCAGTGCTTTTCAAAGAGCCTTTTAGCCATACTTCTTTAATTTCTTTACCATTGGCACACATTCTACAATGTGCTTACTCATCACTCTCTTTTGCAATACTGGCAACAGTTTCTGTGTTTCTTGGAAAATTGGAGGAACAGCTCAAACTGAATTAATAAAAGGCCCGTCACTATAATCTGCTTCCTCTCTTATCATCGCCATTATGAAAATGAATCTGCTGCAGTCGCATGATGGCCAAGTGTTTGGTGGTAAATCACAGTAATTAAAATGGGTGATTTTTAATTTCTTTAAGTGAGCGCACACAATTCATTCATGCAACTTTCCCCATCTGCGCTTTCAGACTGGGGTGGAGCGCAGTCGGTAAGGATGCCGAGGTCTGATCGCAGCAGTGCGCGGTGGCAAGTCATTCAGTACTGCGGAGATAAGACTGAGACCTTTACCGCTTCTTTCATGACAAAGCACACACTCAATTTTGAGCTCACTGTATGTTTCACGTCTTCCATCTGTAGTAAATTCAGTTGATTGGTGTGTGTAGCCTTAAATTTTGGAGATGATGGATCTCTAGGCGGGCATTAGCACTTCGTTGTGTCATCAGACAGTGTTTCACAGTGGCTGGGGAATTGGACTCACATGCCGTTGTTCAAGGGGAGGACAGAATTGATCAGCTGCCTGATTCTGCTATAGATCTCTACCAGATGTCTTATCAAACTCCAAGATAAACATACAAAAATTAGTAGATAGAAATCCCCATACAATCATAAAGGCATTTAAGGTTGTGTGTGATGTGGTGATAGTGATAATTGTATTTGGCTTGGAGTCTGAGGACAGGATCATACTTGGCTGTGGGCCAAAGTGGTTGACCCCCCCCATGTGGATCATAACCAGGGAAGGGAAAGGAAAGGTGGGGGGATGCCATGAACAGCTGACACAGAAAGGAAGTGGTGAGTGGGATTTTTATGTTGTTTGTGGACAGGACCGGTTTGTTTTGGTTTGGTGAATTGCCTAGGGATTTTCAGAGAATCCTTCTCCTGAATCTTCATTTTGAACTTCAATCACTATAAGCTATGCATACGTACATACATACACACACTCATACTCACACACACACTTATGCTCACACACAGGTACGTATGTGTATTCACTTATGCGGATTTAAGAAACAACCGCACCAACAGTGCCAAGTGGGGGTACTTATTGCTTAATGATGTTTTAAAAAGGAAGTGGAATCTGGTAATGATAGTGTTGCCTGTGAAGTCTGAGGGAAATGGCAGCAGGAGACACTGGAAAGAGCCCTCTTCCTCTGCATTTTCCCATCCAATAACGCAGTTATATAATCCAAGCTGCCGTCAATGTGCTGACGGTGAGTATTCTTGCGGGGCGCCGTAGAGGAGATGAGGCCGGGGCAGGGCCCCCTCAACTCCGGGCTCCGGGTGACGCTGAGCAGAGAGACAGCTCTGAGCCACAGAGATCCTCAGCCTTCGCCGAGATCAGCACAAAACTGACTGCGGTTAATACATCAGGCACGTCTGAGGGCGTCCTCTTCCTCTGTAGTCTTAGGAACCACGTAGTCTTAGGAACTCATCTTTGCTGTGCGGCGAAGGATCGAATGACTTCGCTCCTCTTGCCCACAAAATGCAATGGTTCGAACGCTCTGCCCTGCATTTTTTTCCATGCTGTGGAACAGTCGGTACAAACTGCCTCTCATGTAACAGCCTCACTGGCTTGTGATCCCTCTCCTCCATCCTCCATCTCTGCGTTTCTTCATTTGCGTTTGCATGCAGGGAGAAAAGGGCCACACCCTGCTCTGCACCTACATTACTGTTATTCTTCTCTCTGCTGCGACTTTAATGACTTTAATGTTTCATGCCATATTAGCCTGGGAGGTTGCTCTGGATAAGAGTGTCTGCAGAATGAATAAGTAATAAGAAGATTATAAGATTATAATAAGGTTCAGGCAGCCTAGAGCTGAGGCTTCAACTGACTGATGCACTGCCATGTCTCAACTGGAGGATGCAGAGCATTGCCGTGATATGCTGCAAGCTGGTTAGCAGATTGCATCCTGAGAACGTTAGCTGTGTGCTGTGAGAGCAGTATAATGTTTGCTACAGAGTGAAAAGTTTGAAAATGCTTTATGTCTCTCACTCATCAATGCATTGTATGCATGCACGTAGCAGAACTCACACAACTTGTGCAACATAGCCTTACAAATGAGCTGTGAATTTGTCTTGAAATAGAGTATTATAGATCACTTTGTCATGATTTTTGATCCCCGTTTTTAGCATCCAGGGATATTTCATGCTGTGTAATACCTGAGCTGTCTTTTTTATTGCAGTGAAAGTCACTGACGTCATGTCTAGAATGAGAGGTCAAATCAATTAACCTACAAAGCTTTCTCTAATAAGAGAAAAAACACACATCAAAATGGGCTTTCAGAACTGAGGACAGGGTGCTTTTAAATCTCCCTAAACATTCTGGGATTGGTTTATCCAACTGATCCAGGGTCACTGAATATGGACGGGCCCTGTTTAGCCCCAGAAAAAGAGGAAGGCACCTTATATGAATGGGTATCCACACTCGCTGCCCTTCAGCTAGGGCCTTGCAGAGGCATCGTTATCATCTCTAGCTCTCTCTCTCTCTCTCTCTCTCTCTCTCTCTCTCTCCACCTCCCTCCCTCCCTCTCTCTCTCTCTCTCTCTCTCTCTTTCTCTCATCGTCTTCAGTTCAATTCAACTTGCTTTATTGACAAAGATTGCATCTCTACTGCCAAAGCATTTGCACCTTCTTAAACAATGCATTCACAAATTACAATTAACAGCAGATTAGCTAGATGGCATTGCCGGTTGGGCACAGGGTCAGATGGAAGGGACATTCTGGCTGTTTACAAACCACCCACAGCCACCAACTGCCTGTCTGGAGTCTTCCCTCACAGATGAATGTAGCTGAAAACACTTTGAAGAACACACCACACCATAATCCCACTCATCTCTCAGTCATGGGAGCAGTGATGGAAGCCAGTGCTGACAACTCCTTTGGTAGAGAAGTATAAGCTGAGATGCTGTTCTTTCTTTTCTCTATCTTTTCCGAGTGTTCACACACACACACACACTCTCTCACACACACACACACACACACACACACACACACACACACACACACACACACACACACACACACACACCTACAGTATATGACTGTGTGATATTGGCCCATTCTGACGCAAGTTTACCAGAACAGGGTTATGCTCACTAGGCTGAAATGTGGCACACGGGCAGGTTGTGTGGATCGGCATCGCCAAGCTCCCTCCTCATTCCGCCTGTCGTGGGAGATCAAACTCCCCTGCAACAATCCCAGAGCGCGGGGTGAAAGGTCATAGTTCCGCTCTCCCCTTGGAACGGTTTTCCGTCTGGATGAAGAATGACTCAGGGGGGGGGGAGGAGTCGGGGGGCTCGGGTGGAAGGTGGAGAGACTGCTGATGGGTGCTATGTGTTTAACAGACTCTTAAAGCTGGACAGGAGGCGATGGGGAGGAGGGGACCTGGTGCAAGGCAGGACGGGCAGATAACGGGAGAGATCGGCACACATACACAACATACACACACACACACACACACACACACACACACACACACACACACACACACACACACACACACACACACACCCCAGCCCCCTCCACCTTCTGCACCCCTGCTCCTCCCTCATTCCTGGTGACATCACTTTGTCAGAGGACGCGCATGGGCTATTTTTATCCGCTAATCAAGGGTAACGCGATAGCCGTGCACAAACTCACATAACCCTTCCAGCCTGCCTTATAGCAGTGTGATAACCGCTCACATGTGTTAAAATACAGGAAAGAGCATCAAGCTGACCACTTCACAGTGCTGGACGAGCACTGACAGCCCTGCCTCCAGGCTCTTGGGTGGATCAGACACCCTGGGGCGGTCGTGGCTTGTAGCGTTCTTCCGGTTCTCCTCCTCATGTCCTCTCTTCCTGTCACCCTCAGTTCTTTCTGTCGCCCCCTGTGATGGCCTGTGACAGTGTTATCCTCGGCCTTTCTCTCATTGCCCCGCCCTCGGTGCATAGCCCCATGCCTCTGCCCGCTCCATGTCTCTTCCTGTGCGGTTGCCGCGGCTCGTTATGAGAGGTCGCACCCCTTCACAAAGCCTCTGCTCGTTCATCCCTCTGCCTCCACCGAGCGTGTGGCCTCGGTGTGATCTGGCATCAGGTCACGGAGCCCTCAGACCTTCATACTGCATCTCATGAACACCTTCCCTTCTTTCTAAGACCTAAACTTTCATTGTACTATTTTTATGATATTTAATATATTTCATTGCACTAAATTTGCTATATTTACCATTATTTAAGATCTAAAGTATTCAAATTTGAGAAGGTCAAAGGATAGTCACTTTGTCAGAAACTGAAAGCTGCAGATGCTCTCAGCGACAGGGACTTGTTTGAAAATTGCGGTCAAGTATGGAGCTGCAATAAGCTCCTGAAGCTGGTGTGAAGAGCAACTATTTGCATTTATTGAGACAGCAAACAGATACAGGGGACTCATGTTTACTCAATGGGAAGTGCATTGTCTTCATTGGAAAGTGCTAGCTGGCAGTGTTCCATCATGGTTACAGCACTAGAAGTACTGCAATAACTTGGATGAGAGTGTCTGCTGCATAAGAAGATAACAACAATAATGACTCTGAGCTGCAGTACTAACAAATAAGCTGCAGTACTGTGTGTTTAATAAGACAGATTCATGAAGGAGATGTATATTATCCTGGGTTGCTGAAAATCAGCTGGACCTACTTGCTTTTGTGACAGTCCATTCACTTTTCCATTCACATTATTACTTAAAAATAATCTGTACTTAATTGGTGTGCAGCAAAACAGAAATACAACAAAACAAACAACAAAAATATTAATTGTCCAAGTATTTTAATATGCAGAAGACCTTTTGTGGGCAATGGCAGTATATTTTCTATGAAGTATGCAGAATGGATCTTTCTCCAAATTGCATCAGCATCTGTCATTGTTTTCTTTCTGTGAGTGAAAACCATCAGCAGAATCTCTCTATCTCACCGTGACTCTCCTCTCTGTGTGAGTGAAACTCATCAGCAATGTCTTTCTCTCTCTGTCCCTCTACTCTTTCTGTGAATGAAGCTCATCAGCTGTATTTCTCTGTATCTCTCTTTCCCTCTCCTCTCTCTGTGTGAGTGAGGTTCATCAGCTGTATTTCTCTGTATCACTCTGTCCCTCTCCTCTCTGTGTGAGTGAAACTCATCAGCAATGTCTCTTCTCTCTCTGTCTGTATTTCTCCTCTGTCTCTCTTTCTGTGAATGAAGCTCATCAGCTGTATTTCTCTGTATCTCTCTGTCCCTCTCCTCTCTGTGTGAGTGAAGCTCATCAGCTCATTCACCTGTATTTCTCTGTGAGTGAAGCTCTCAGCTGTCCCTCTCTGTCCCTCTCCTCTCTGTGTGAGTGAAGCTAATCAGCTGTATTTCTCTGTATCTCTCTGTCCCTCTCCTCTCTGTGTGAGTGAAGCTAATCAGCTGTATTTCTCTGTATCTCTCTGTCCCTCTCCTCTCTGTGTGAGTGAAGCTCATCAGCTGTATTTCTCTGTATCTCTCTGTCCCTCTCCTCTCTGTGTGAGTGAAGCTCATCAGCTGTATTTCTGTCCCTCTCCTCTCTGTAGTCTCTCTGTCTCTGTATCTCTCTCCCTCTCTCTCTGTGAGTGAAGCTAATCAGCTGTATTTCTCTATTTCTCTCTGTCCTCTCCCTCTCTCTGTGTGAGTGAAGCTCATCAGCTGTATTTCATCTCTCTGTCCCTTCTCTCTGTGAGTGAAGCTCATCAGCTGTATTTCTCTGTATCTCTGTCCTCCCTGTATTTCTCTGTATCTCTCTGTCCCTCTCCTCTCTGTGTAAGTGAAGCTCATCAGCTGTATTTCTCTGTATCTCTCTGTCCCTCTCTCTCTGTGTGAGTGAAGCTCATCAGCTGTATTTCTCTGTATCTCTCTGTCCCTCTCCTCTCTGTGTGAGTGAAGCTCATCAGCTGTATTTCTCTGTATCTCTCTGTCCCTCTCCTCTCTGTGTGAGTGAAGCTCATCAGCTGTATTTCTCTGTATCTCTCTGTCCCTCTCTCTCTGTGAGTGAAGCTCATCAGCTGTATTTCTCTGTATCTCTCTGTCCCTCTCTCCTGAAGAAGCTGTATTTCTGTATCTCTGTCCTCTCTCTCTCTCTGTGTGAGTGAAGCTCATCAGCTGTATTTCTCTGTATCTCTCTGTCCCTCTCCTCTCTGTGTGAGTGAAGCTCATCAGCTGTATTCTCCTCTCTCTGCAGAGTCCTACTCGGCAGCAGGCAGCGAGGGCAGCATCGCCACCTCCGTGGCCTCCCTGCCCCCCCAGGCCTCGGGCAGCTCCGCCCCCAGCTCGCCCGGCTCCCGCCACTCCGTCAGCACCCTGAAGAAATGGCTGACGAACCCGGTCCGCAAGCTGAGCGCCGGGGGCGGCGCGGGGGGGAAGAGCGAGCGGCAGGTCCGCAGGCTGGACGGCAAACCCCCCCCTTCCCAGCAGAGCCAGGACCCAGGGGCCCCTGGAGAGGGGGACGTCCTCAGCACCCTCCCCACTGCAGATAAAGAGCCGGTGAGGGCGGGGCCCAGCGGGGGGGGGGGGCAGCAGGGGCAGGGCCAAGCACAGTGTCCTATATTTACTACTGTAACAACAATGACGTCACAGTAATGGTGACTGAGCCTTCCACAGCACACATGCCCTTCATTGCATGTCATTATCTGAGTCACATAAACTGGAGTGGCAGAAGGCAGAGAGCTGAAACCAGGGCACTGCGCACTATTTGTTTTGAATGAGGGAGCATATGCTGAGTAAGGAACAGACCAGCGGACTTCTGATGTCTTCTGAAGCTTGGGGTTGACAGCTTTCTCTGTAGATCTATCAGCGCACAGCAAAGTTGTGCATGACACTTTTCTCACTGCTATTTTGGCTCCATCGGTACCGATAGAAAGCGGTGTGGTTCATTGTTCTGTAAAAACGGCCCTCCCTGTCTCAGACTGTGTGCGAGGGGAGGTGTGCGGGCCCGCAGGTCCAAGCCTGTTCGCTGTCTCCTCTGCAGGAGTGGGCTGAGGGTCAGGGACGTTCTGAAGACTTCATGCGGGAACCCCCAGTGTCACAGCTACCTGTCAGAACTCCTGCAGCGGGGCAACTCACTGACCCACGCAGAGGTGAGGATACCCCACACATAAAACAAACGTATACAGGCTCACTCACACACACACACACACACACACACACACACACACACACACACACACACACACACACACACACACACACACACACAGGCTCACACACACACACAGGCTCACACACATGCACACACACACACACAGGCTCACACACATGCACACACACTCACACTCACACACACACAGACACACACACACACACACACACAGGCATGCACACACCCATATTTAATTTTTCAATGAACAAGAGGCAGATGAAATCAATCAGCCATCACTCTGACAGCTTATCCTATTAAAACACGGCGGCATTCTCAGGTCCCTCTGTCGGCAGTGACTTGAGTCTTGTGTGCGAGCGCTGTGTGTGACTCAGAAGCGCTGAGTGGACACTAACCAGCACACAGAGCTCCAGCCCTTTGTCTGTCCCCTTTACGGAAGCCTGAGCCTGACTCGGCTGAGAGAGCCGGGAGAAAGGCCGCAGCAGTGCGGATGCCTGTGTTATTCAAACAGGGACGCCCAGGCGGCAGAACTCTCCCTTTCTAAACCTGATCAATAAGGCCTGCTGACACAAGCTGCTCTGGGTCACCGGCCTGGAGCTTGTGTGAGGAGGGTGTTTCCAAACAGATCGCCAGACAAAGGCTGTCTTTTCTCACCTCTCTATCAAGAAACATTCTCAGACACACACACACACACACACACACACACACACACATAAGGTCAACCACACAAGCTCACACACGCACACGCACACACATTTTCAGTGTATCGGTTTTTATACAAGTCACAAAAATAATTTAAAGAGTCATTACGCACTGGCTGGTTCTCTTTCATATTCTCAATAAATTATGCTATATATAGAAGCATGGGTTTTCATGCTGAGCACCAGCATGGGAGAGCTAGCAATGAATCCTTTCACTTTATCATTCCAGTCCGACTGCAAGCTGACACACTGCATAATTGCTTCTGGCTTTATTTTGAGAGATCGCTCTGGTCCAAGACAGATCAGGGCAACGTCCAAATGTAATTATAGCAGTGTCGTACCGGCCGGGTTCATTTCTGGAACGAAATGGTATTGGGTGCGATTCTCTTTCCCAAACGTCACTGAAATTGTTGCTAAGCCGTGCCTTTGTTCTCCTCTTGCCTGCCTGTAAGGTAGCGAGGTGGCAACTGTCCTGTCTCATTTTTAACTTTACTCTCAGTCAAAGTGGTAGAGTCCGTTATGGTTGGAAATTGGCATGTCTGTTGTACCCTAGGGGACAAAAAAGGCAAAAAAAAAAAAAAAAACAAGCGAGTGGACAATCATAGCAATGGGGGAAAGCCTGGACTGGTGGCATCATAGCTCCATTTAGGGCTGAGGCGCAAAGCGGCCTCCTAGCTCCCGTTGGGTGCCTGCCATCACATGAAGACGGAGTCGGCAGAGCTCCCGAACGCTTTCAGAACAAAATGTACCTGAAATGGCCAGGCCACAGGGAAAAAGAGACGGGGGAACTAACAGATGGTCTCAGTCCTTGTGGCCTCTCCTCTCTCTCTCTCTCTCGCTCTCTCTTTCTCTGCCCCTCTTTGCCGTCTGCCCTCTCTTCATGAACAGCCCTCTGACTCACTGTGCCCCTCATGTGTGTCACTGAGGGACTCACTGATCCCCTCCTGGTGCCCTATAAGGGGTGGGGGGATGAGGGCGGGGGGAATGGTTCCTTAGGTGACCCCATTAAGCTGCTAGTTTATCCCTGTAAATTGAATAAAGTGGTTTCTTTAAGCCACTTGTTGAATAGTTTCCCTTTTACAGTCAGGCTTGTTATGAATATTTGGATATATATCTCTAGCTGCCCCAATTTTTGTGTGTGGTGGGTTAGGGGTGGGGGGTTTACAGAGATAATCACAGATTGATTTTTAGGTTACAAAATGAATTTACCTCATGTGACCAATTGAGAGGCAGTTGGTGTAGCAACGGGTTTTAACTTTGGCTGGTGGAAAATTTCCAGACAGATGCGTGAACAGCCAAACTGTCCCTCTGTGGCCACAGAACCAAAGGAGACTGCACATTTATATCAAGCAGGACAGCTTTCCTACCCATCTGGAATACTGCATTCTTACTGCACAGCTCAGAGAACAACTGAGCAGTCACCCATTCAAGCTAAGAGATACAAATTTAAATAGGGAGGGGCAGTTAGATGGGGCTCACAGCAGCTAAAACAGCTGTGAAAATCCTTTACACAACAAATGTAAGTTTATCCAGTCTGTCCACCTATTTACCTATCCATCTGTGTATCTATTTATCTCCAGAGAGAGAGATGGGGTGAGAGAGATAAATAAAACAATACAATGTATGTGCATGAAGACAAACAGTTTAGAAGTTGTTGAAATCTTACTCAAGTGTTTTTTTGTAAGGGCAGTTTTCATGAAAACATTTGCAGGCCTGCGGGTATAAAAAAAAATCCAAAAAGGGCCTAAAATAAAAAGTGAAAGAAAAGAAGCTGGGCTCTTTCCTGTGGAGTTTGCCAGAGCACATCTGGAAGTGATCAGGGAGAGAGGCAGACCTGTCAGCCCAGCTTTGGGCTTCAGGCTGGAGCCAGGACCAGGGGAGGCCAGGACATGCTGGAGATCCTCCCTGCTTAAGCTGCACACACTATGCTGCACTTTCTACACTACATATGCATTACACTGCACACTCTACACTGCATATTACACACTATACAATCTACACTGCATATTCTGCACTGCACAATCTACACTGCATATTTTACACTGCACAATCTATACTGCATATTCTACACAGCACAATCTACAGTCTAAATGCACTACACTGCACACTCCGCACTTCATATACACTACGCTACACACTCTACACTGCATATTCTACACTGCACACTTAACACTGCGCTGCATACACTGCATGTAACAAAGCGACTGTTTGCTGCACAACGTGCTATTGTCTTCTGTATCTACTGATTGAGCATAATGGGCAAAGCATGTGGTGCTTGGCATGCATTGCGTTTGCTTGTTTTCCTCTGTTGTCACCCAGGTGATTTCTACTGCTGTTATGAATGAGCTGATTTGTATGGTTCCAAATGTCCAGCCACATGTTTTGTAAAGCTGTGATGGCATGTGTAATTAGTATGCATAAGATGGTCAAAGTTAGATGCTCTCACAATATATTCAGGACAAAAGAGGTCTTTGACAGTGCCATTACTCTTAAATGCTGAAAAGCAGATACATCTGAAAGGAAGTGTTTCACCCAAGTTAAACGTGCTGATTTTCACTGGTTGACCTGAGAGGGAAAAAAAAAAGATTAAGAGGAGAGGCTCTCTCCATCATGCTATCTGCGTAAGGAATCCCAGGTATTTGTGCGTACGTGTTTATTTAGGTGTGCGCATTAGGTGTGGGTGACCGGGGTTGTTGCTTATGGCGAGCCCAGTGTGGCCTGCCCATTGAGCCAAAGCAGGGAAGCGTGGACAGACTGCTGTATTGATGAGTTTGTTCAGCAGACAGCCAGTGAGCTCCTGGCAGGAACACAGACGCTGTAGGAGGAAGGGGGAGTGGGAGGGGTAGAGGAGAAGAAATAGAGATGGAGTTTGTTGGCTCGCAAACAAATAAGGTAGAACAGGAGGATTAGTCATGCTAACTGAATGAAGATTTATGCTTAAGGAAATGGTGCTGGGGCTTTCTCTGTAGCCTGGCAGCAGGGGTGGGGAGGTGGGGGGGGGAGTCCACAGTGTGAAGGCGAAGGTAGAGCATTAGCAGGGACCATTAATCAACCATTCACGGTCATGACGTTCCACCCAAAGGATGACGACTATTCCCGTTTTGCCCTCCCTTTAGCTGTGCGGCCTTTTGACAAACTGAATTCCTCCACCCAGCGCTTTCTGAGAGGGTCTACCTGAATTCTCAGAACCCTCGCTGCAGGGGGGCCTTGCGGGGCACAGCAGTGACCACAAACGCCGTGTTGAATCCAGATCCAATACTGTCAAATCTCATAGCCTCTCAGAAGAAGCTGGGAACCTCAGAATTACCGGCAACACATCCCCGGTTATCATTCTGTCAGTGTCTGACTGCACTTCTCCCATCACCCTGGCAACCTGTATGTATTTCTATACATCTCTTTCTCTCTCTCCCTCTTTCTCCCTCTCTCTCTATCAATGGTAATTCACAATTAGTCTCCCTCCTCCCACTTTCCTCCTCCCATATCTGCCTATATCCCTCAGCATTTCTCCTCCTTCCCCTCTCGCTTTCTAAATGTGTCCCTGAATTAACTTTGGCGATTTCGTTCAGGAGACAGAGAAATGGAAAGATCAGATTGCTATTGGATTACTGGCGGGGGGGATGAGGTTTGGAAATGGTGCTGTAATATTTTCCAGGGGATAAGCGCAGGACTGCCGTCTGGCACACCGTGCAGGCCCTGCGGTTTTCCTCTGTTCCCTAACGTCTCCAAATCTACAATCGTCTCTCTATTTGCCGTTTCGCTCCCATCGCCGGAGAGGACTAATGAACATCTGTCTGTCTGTGGCCGCACACCCACGGAGGTGCTTCTCTTCACATTGCACCCTGAGGAAACGGACCCCGCGTTTAAACTCATTGCAAGCTTTCATTATTCCTATAATTTATCACTGTGTGCTTTGAGGGGACACAAATAGGCAAAGACAGCAGTGTGAGGGGTGAGACGATTCTTGATTTTATCATTGACTAGTTTTCAGGAGCTGATATTGCTCCTGTCGAGCAGCAGTGTGGCTGCAGAGAAGAGCTTCTCTAAGTGGTTGCGTTCCCGCTCTTGATAGGCCCACTCACTGAGAGGGGAGGAGTCTGTCCTCCCTCTGCGGGTGTTTGGGTTGGACTCAGGGGCTGAACGGGAGTCAGACAGCTGTGAATGCCATGTCTGTGGGCCTCGCTGAGCTAACGCTAATGAAAGAAATGGCAATTGATCCGTCTGTGCGGCTATGAGTCACTGGTATTTCAAAGATGTGAATTTCTCATTGTGTCTTTAAGAAAAGGCTTTTCTGAGGAAAAGATTTCCGCATTCATAAGAGTGATGGCAGTCTGCACTTAAGCAGACGTATATTACCGCAACCAATGATGACATATTGGCCCAGAATGCTGCATGATACATCAAACATGCAAACCAAATGGAGTGACATGAGCAAAACAGAACCTTCTGGACCTACCACCTGTTACTTTTGTGGGCTGCTGCATATATGTTGTGCATCCCTTATGCATAAACAGGACCACCAATCCTCCAGTCTGCTGCCAGATGAGGATGGCTCCACCGTGATGGACGACACATCCAGCCAATCGTCAGCCACCGTGGACAGTGAAGAAGAAAGGAAGGGTGCCTTAGAAAAGAGCATGTAGGTGTCCCGCCAGCAAGACCTCACTGTGCACCCACATTCATATCAGCCGGCATCTCTCATTGGCCAGACAGAAAAAAGCCCCTTCTGAATAACCAATAGGACACGGAGTTCCACAGCCTAACTGTTCTCATTTAGCTGTCCCTGTGAATGTAAGATATCTTAATAGGTTTCCCACAATGTAGCCATTATTCCCTTTTTTTCAAAGTAACAGCTACCTGTGCTCATTTTCCAATTCAGCTTGGCTCAGCATTGTAGAAATGGGTTGAAATGTTACATCAGTTTCAAGCACAGAGAAGACTTGCCCTGTATCAAAGTACTTGTGTTTGTCTATTACACCATTATTGAGATTTGTGAGAGAGATGGAGAGAGGCATGCTCTCTATCTGATTGCACAGTGCTGCAGAGTGATTGAAGTGGCACTCTTGTTTAATAGCCTCCTTTTATTTTTCAGTCTCTAATAGCACTCTCTCTCTCTCTCTTTCTCTCTCTCTCTCTCTCTCTCTCTCCCCCCCCCTCCCTCTCACTACCACCTTTTAGCTATGTGCTGAAGGAACTCATTGAGACAGAAAGGTTATATGTGGAAGATCTAGGACTCATTGTAGAGGTAATCTCAGTCACTTATTTAACCACCATTATCACAAGGTTGCAGACCTCAATTCTCAGACTGGGGACACATGAAGGGGGTGGGATATGTAGGACTGTGTGGCCAATCAGCTGCAGAGGTAGTTTGGGAGGTTGGCCATGGGCCTTGGTCAGAAGAGTATTTTATACGCAAACCATAAATATACCAGACTGTGGGAACTGATACAGCTTACATATAAAAGATGTGGAAACGGGATTTATGCTAATCCAAAGAACCTAATTCAGTCTTTATTAAGACCTCAGGATGAATCATGACAAGGCAGCTTTTGCCTTCCCAGGACTCCAAGTAGAACACTGTTCTAAAATAACTACATGTGGCTGCGTGAGTGCAATAATTCGATACATCTCCATATTTCCAAGTCTCATATGTCCTGCAACATGCCCATCTATTCTCATGGGGTCCCAACAGGATCAGGGTTTCAGTTATCGTATAAAATTACTATGGTGACTCAAATGATGCTGCTGCAATGTTATCTCAATGTTTTGAGAATGCTGTGGATCAGATAAGGTGTATTTTGTGAGTGCGCATTCAGTTCAAACACTGACTTTGACCAAACATCTAACACATCCATGGCAAAAGCTGATGCAATGAAATTGATCACATGTGGAAAGGAGTCTTGGTCTGAATGATTGTGCGATTTGCATGCCATCCAGGACTGAACTTACTGTGATGTTGTCTGCTCTTACAGGGCTACATGGCTACAATGAACAGCAAGGGAGTACCAGAGGACATGAAGGGAAAGGACAAAATTGTGTTTGGGAACATTCACCAGATCTATGACTGGCATAAAGAGTAAGCACCCCTCTCGGTATCTCAGCACCGCACTCTGTGCTTGCTTGTGTGGGGAGAGTGAACATAGGAGTCCCCTCTCTCACTTATCTAACACCTGTCTAAACCAGAGAGCAGGGAACCCCAGGTCTGGTCCTGAGGCGCTGCAGTCTAGCAGGTTTTCCAGACCCTTACACGTCTCAGAGGTGCGGGGGAATGGAAGCTGAATTAGGGTAGATGGTTGAGAGACCTGTGGAGGCTGTGGCCCTAAAGGAACAGAATGGAGTGTTTGTCTGCACGTCTGCGCACAGGAGAGGGGCCTCCCCCTCCCCGCCCGCCTGATCCTCTGTCCCCTCTCCCTGCAGCTATTTCCTGGGAGAGCTGGAGAAGTGCGTGGCCGAGCCGGAGAGACTGGCGCAGCTCTTCATCAAGCACGTGAGACACACTCTCCCGCACATGCTCTGTCGGGGAAGACGTGTGTGTGTGTGTGCGCGCGCGCGCGTGTGTGTGTGTATCGGAGGGGGGTGTGGGGTGGGCATCAGCAAGTACTTCCTGCATCTTAGGGGTCAGGGTCTCAGCAGTACTAAGACAACAAAAGAACTTTTTTTGCGCCTTGGCACGCGAGAGCCTGGCCTCCCCCTCCTCTCTGTCTCCCTCTCTCTTCCTTGTTACGGTGCTCTTTCCTCAGAGCTCTGACTGTTTTAAGTGTCGCTCTGGCAGGCTGCCACACAGATGTGACCCAACGGGGTCCGGAAGCATGGAGGGGGAAAAAAAAAACTAAATTTAACAATAAATACCGGCGTAATTGCTTCATGGAGCAAAACTCTCTGTGAAGGAGAGTTCCTCCCCCCCCTTCCCCGAAGATCACGGATCCCATAACAGCAAGCTTACGTTAGGGCCTCAGCCTGAAACAGAAACTGTGCGCTGAGCCCGGGCAAGATAAACAGCGGCCTGAGCAAATAAACAGCTGCGCCAGGGAACAGGGCGAGCTCTTACGGAGGAGCGGGAGCCGAGCGGGGGAGAGGGGGAGAGCCGCGGCCGCGGGGAAACAGGAAGCGTCATCCACACGCACGCTGCGGCGCAGAGGTTGCGCCGGAGGAGCGTGGACTCGGCTCTCTGTCATTTCTCAGGGTCCTGTGGCACCCGCCCCCCCGCTCCCCGGCCCCCGCCCCGGCCTCGCTTTCTTCATTAGTCGCGCTAGCTTAATTAGCCAGATCGAATTACTCGCCCCAGGCCCCCGAAATGATTTAATAAGACAGAGTGCACTCCTCACGCAATCAGCTCGAATACATTCCGGGAGAGAGAGGGGGAGAGAAAAAGCCACTGCACGACTGCGACCTGGCTGGGATGGAGAGAGAGCCTCACGCCGGACCTGAGGGCAGGAGCACGCGAGGGTCTGGCCGGACTACCTGAGGGCGAGCCATCCTCTCTCTGACTGGGCCGAGCGGAGCCCCCTCCCACACACACCCTGCTTCACCTTGCCCCTGACTATCTCCTCTCTCGCTCTGTGGCTCACAGAGAGGCAGGTTATAAATAGGACCCCAGTCTCCATGCTACATGCACCAGCACTTCAGTGCTGACTTTGCTGGGGCCAGATCCCGCCGTTTCCAGGCAGCACCATAGGGGAGTTGGGGGGCTGGCAGATTATACCTGCTTTTACAGCCACATTTAGCATCGCCGCGGTTAAATTATACATGACCCGACACGCTCTCCCGCACTCAACTCCATTACAGCTAAAAGGCGCCGTGCGGCTATATCGCTCAGGCTCTTACTTACACAACACTGCGTCCTGGAAAGTGGGCAAGCCTGCTCTGAAGCGCCACGTAGCAGTTTCTCTGATGCTTTGATTTCCCAAATTTACACGTTTCAGGTTAACGAGGCAATACCTGTTTCGCCACACTTCAGAGTCACTTCTGACCTATGTATACTGACGCACTGTTAGCAATACTCTGTACCAGACCCCAAATGACTGATCAGGGCCAGACTAAGCCATTTAGCTGGATATTTACTGAGGCGGTTTTAGGTTATGTACCTTGCCCACAGGTACAACAGCAGTGCCCCAGGGGGTAAATTAACCAACAACCTCTCGGTTATAAGTCCTGCCCCTTATGACTACGCCACACTGCTGACAATATATTGGTGTGCTCTATTCAGGCATCTCCCTGTGTCTCAAAGTGCCTCAGAGGCCTGTGGGATGTTGCCGTGGCCAGTTCAGCACATCTACAGTAGGGGTTGCACAGCCTTGTCGACTGGTCTGCAAGTCGACTTTGCTGCTCTGCGATGACGCTTTAAGCTTGACGTCGACTAGTCACTGATCATGTGATTATGACACTAAATCTGCTTACACATGACTAGCTTCAAAATCTCCCAATGCTCGTTTTGCCATCGTTTTCCTATTAAGAGAGCGTCATGCCTCCGTTCCGACCTCAGCCTAGCGTAGTGTGACATCACTTCGAAGTGGTACCACGACCTCGAAAAAAAAAAAACGATGCATGGCGCAAAGTTAGCATCGGCTACCAGGTTTGTAGATTCGGCTGTAATAATTTATAGTTATTAACTACATACCCGGCATACTCAGAAGCTTGCTACGTCCCTGGTTATTAGTTAGCTAGCTAGCTTATTTGTTCTGTCAAAGTGACAAATCCAAACGTGAGTTTATAGTATTAACGTTACAGAGCTACAAAAACTCGATAGCTAGCTAGTGTATTAGTATCCCTGTAAGCACACATACATCTCCGAGATGTCTATGCAATGTATGCCGATAGATCTGGAAGAGGTATTTAAAAGAGAGTTTGCTCATCTGGAAGACGTCTCTGAGTCATCAAATTTGAATGTCTACGGTTTAACAGCAAATTACGGGTAAAACTAAAACATCCAAAACATTTTAAACATTTTAGGGAGTCAATAACACCTTGATATTTCAGTATTATTTATATGCCAGTGTCATTATCAGCGGTCATACATAACATAACATGGTTATGTTTCATGCCTTTCATGCTTAAACTCTGTGTTGTTATCATAAGTCTGTGTTGATATCATACAGTGAGTCATTTCCCAGTACATTCAAAGTACACATTTTAAACTTTAGCTACGTAAGCAACGTTGATGTAACCGGTGTTGTTAACCTTTCTTCTTTTTTTTTTTACTGGCACATCATACATGGCCAAGAGCTCACATAGACTTTGCTCAGCTGGAGAAAATAATGATAAATGGCATTAAATGTGGCATTAAATATGTACCGTGGCACATACAGCTATACCGGTCGACACCTTTGTTTTGACACGTTTGTTTGTTCTACGTCAGAACGTCCCCTTCTTCGACAGCATTGTTGGCAGGGCAGCCAGAGCAAATTTTGACGCTCTCGCCGCTCCTGGTGTGAACGTACGTCATCGGCGATTAGTTGACGTCGACTCCACTTTCATCACATATACTGTCGACTTTAAAAAATCTGAAGTCGTGCAACCCCTAATCTACAGTGATGCAGGCTTCAGAACCTACTGTATGCATGCTGGCTGGTGCTGAGCAGCTACCACAGGGTGTCACACTGCACCACTGCAGGGGCCACACCGTTCAGGGCAACATGCTATACAACGGGGCAGCAGCTGTGCTACAGGGCAGCATGCTATACCACGGGGCGGCATGCTGCAGCTGTGCTACAGGGCAGCATGCTATACCACACTGAAACTGGCCCCTGTGCCCTCTGTGCTGTCTCAGCTGCATGCAGCATGTCCTGCTGAGTGCAATATCAGTTCCCGGAGAGAAATAAGTGCTTGAGTAATGCTGATAGCAGATCAGGTGCAAGCACTGCCGCCTCAGAGGGAGGCCGCACACTGTAATATCACCAATATTGAATTAGTTTATTGAATAAATGGACCCCCTTGGTGTTCTGCCTGCCTTGATTGGATAATGTGTTTTCTTGTGAACATTCTGGCGTCATAAATGCCCCCATCATCATTCCCAATTCATTTTTCTGTCTGCATTTTGCTATGGTTCCATCAGAGCATGAGAGACATACAATGCACTTGAATACCCCCCCCCCCATGTATATATATATATATATATATATATACTGTATATATATATAGTACCAGTCAAAAGTTTGGACACACTTTTCTTGCATTTCAGGAGCGGCGCCTGCACATGTATGTGGTCTACTGTCAGAACAAACCCAAGTCCGAGCACATCGTGTCGGAGTACATAGAGACCTACTTTGAGGTGAGCGCCTCGGTCTGCACCACCTGCTTGTGATTACGTGGGTGGTCTGCTGTGTATCCCTCCGCCCTGTGCTGTGTCTGTGGCCGGGTCTGGTGTGCCTGAGCTCAAAACGTTCACAGGAAAGTAGCCCCACTTGAGTAGTTTGGTTGGATGTACTGAATGGAAGCTTTTGAATGTCAACCTCAGAAGAAAGTTTAGCCAGACCTACCATGCGCACACAAAGTCAATGTCCCTAGATTTATGCCTGCTCACTATCTCCAACCAAGCTCCCTTTACTTGGATTTCATTTATTACACAACTTTCCTCATATAAACAGACACTGAGGAATAAGATCCAGTTATGGCATTTATGCATTTTTTACTATAAATGAGCTATTCTGCCTTGCCTCCTCTCTCATAGACATGCACACAGTCAGCTGAGAGTGAGCTGGTCTGTGGGCTGAGTAAAGTTGCATAGTGGCAGGGTCTGTGGGTCTGTGATTGCATGTGTGAGTGTCTTTGCCCCTGCCTGTCTGCAGGAGCTCAAACAGCAGTTGGGGCATCGCCTCCAGCTCAGCGACCTGCTCATCAAGCCGGTGCAGCGGATCATGAAGTACCAGCTACTGCTCAAGGTGAGACATGGGCCTTTCTGGCCTCCACCAGCAGACTCGGGGTCAGTTTACCCATCCCTAAACTGACCCCAGTGATTATGCGTAAACGGCGAAGGCTGATCAGGGGCATGATCGGTTGCTCAAACCGAGCTTCTGTAAGCAAGAGCTTGGAAACCCTGCATGTTTCCCCGTGTTTCTAAATCATGAAGTGCTGAGTGCCTTATAATTTAGGCCTGTGAGGCCTTGTCTGGCCTGATAAGCACATTTACAAAGGTCCTCCATGACCGGCACAGCCTGGCCCTGCTCCATAGATCTTCGGTTAGTAATCAAGGCGTGCTCTGTCATCTTGAGTAAATGAGAGCTGACCGGCTGCACTCATAAAAAGACGAGCCGATTATGTCACGCGAGGTCTGAAACAGCAGCAGGTGACGGATGGCTGAGGTTAATGCCTGTGGGCAATCTGCAGGGGCAGACAGAATGTGTCACTGCAGACCCTGTTGGGCTCCATTAGCCCAACATAAAACAACGTGAGGTGAGCGAGTGACACTATTTGCTCTCCGTCAGGCGCAATAAACCTCTCTGTCTGTTAGAGCGCAGATACACTTTTCCAGCAGTCAGTGGACGCTTTGACAGGTCAGGCAATTTTACCTGTGTTTTCTCCAACAGGACTTCCTGAAGTACTACACCAAGGCTGGGATGGACACCACAGAGCTGGAGGTTCGCATATATTCTCCTTAAAACAGCACTTGAACGCTTTGGAAGTAAAAGACCACGATGTATATTATTCCTCTTAAACAATTATTCACCTTTAATAACTGTTATCATTGAGAATGTATATGAGGCTTTACATGTTGAGGCCAACATTTATCAGCTTCTCCACTATAGTACTTCATAAGTTATTCTCTGCGCTCTGGATATCTCTGAGTCTTCCATTTCCTAGATTGAGACTTGACTTTGCTTTTAGCATCTTATAGAATGATAAAGGGGCCACTACCTTTACATGCAGATTCAAAGGCTATATCTTGAGGTACCATGTTAAAAACAGTAATTGCAATGTCCCTCTCTCATTATTAAGATAAGATAATAAGTAAGTAATTATTACTGATACTATTATTGTCACTGCTGTTACTGCAACCCTCTTTCCCTTCCAGAAAGCAGTTGAGGTGATGTGCTTTGTGCCCAAACGCTGTAACGACATGATGAATGTCGGGAGGCTGCAGGGGTTTGAGGTAAGGCTCCAGACCACACACTCCAGGAACAATGGTCTGTGATTTCACTCCCTGGATTTTAGATGTGTTTGATGAGACATCAGTCTTGGTTTCATGACCCTCAGCGGTATTTCCTGTACCGCTGGTGTGGAGGTCAGATGCTTAGTGGTGCGTGACGCCCCTGTGCCACTCACTCACTCTCCCCCTCTCTCTCTCTCTCTCTCTCCCTCTATCTATCTCTCTCTCTCCTATTTCTCTCTCTCCCACTCCCCTCTCTATCCCCCTCCCTCCTTCTCTCCCCCTCTCCCTCCTTCTCTGCCCCTCTGTCTCTCTCTCTGTCCCCTTCTCCCCTCCCTTCCTCCCTCCCTCCCTTCCTCTCCCTCTCCCTCTCTCTCTCTCTCTCTCTCTCTCCCTCTCAGGGGAAGATCACGGCCCAGGGGAAGCTGCTCCAGCAAGACACCTTCATGGTGACGGAGCAGGACGGCGGCCTGCTGTCGCGCGCGAAGGAGAGGCGGGTCTTCCTGTTCGAGCAGCTGGTGATCCTGAGCGAGCCCATCGACAGAAAGAAGGGCTTCTCCCTGCCGGGCTACATCTTCAAGAACAGCATCAAGGTCCGCTTGCCGATCCGTGTCTGAGTCCCCGCCCATGTTTGCTCTGCGCGCGTGATGGCACGGGACATGCCATTAAGCCTCTTCCTCGTCTGGCATGTCACATGACAAACACCCGTCTGTCAGCCTGCGGCAAATATTTGCCCCTGTCCCTGCTTCCATTAATTGAGAGGGGCAGCACTGTGTCAGCCAAGAACAGAGACATAGAATAAAGAACACAAAGCTGCAAACAGTGTGCATTTAGGTGCTGCTTTCCCTGGGTGCTTTTCTCTGAACCATGCTCCTGAAATCCCAGCATCCTCCTGTTGACTGATTATATTTCAGTGAGCTGCTGTCTGAATGCAAGGAACAAAGACATAGAATATAGAATATGACATCATAAACAGTGTGCGTTTTGGTGTTGTTTCCCCTGGGTGGCTTTCTCTAAACCCTACTCCTGAAATCCCAACACTCCCCTGCTTGACTGATTACATTTCAGCGAGTTGCTATCTGAATGCTGATCTTTATTTGACTTCTCTTATCAGTCTGCTGTAAGTGCTGTGTGAAAGAAATGTGTCATGGTGTGTTTGTTCTTCGTCTTGTGCTCAGTGCGTGTCTTTTCCCTCAAACAGTGTAGACACGCAGATAACAGTCAAAAGCAATTCAATTCATTTAGTGCTGAAATGTAACATTGGCCTGTGAACAATTAATTTGCTAAAGAAATAATATGATGATCAGACTTGTCTGTATTACTAAGTACTTTATAGCACTGTTTCTGAGTGTTTATCCAATTTTATTTTCTCCACTTATAGAACTGAAAGCCTGAGTGTCAGTTTGTGTGCAACTTCCTATGCTGGTGTGTGATGGTCTCTGTATGGCTATGTGTGGAAGGTGACACCTCTCTCTCATGGATGAAGGTCTAGTGACTGTTACGTATGGTAGTATACTTGGCTTCCGTTGTCTAGTCAGGTTGCTCAAGTTAGGTTGTAGTAGTGCTTGAATGGTGTTCTGCTCACTCTCACTGGTCTGGGAGTGTTGTTAGCCTGGTAACAAAGCCTTGATAAGAGCGTCTGCTAAATGGATGTAATGTAATGTAATATAATGTAAGGTCTTCTGCAGAAATGTGTAGAAGGTGCCACCCTCTCTCTCGTGTGTGCCAGTCTCTGCGTGGGTGTGTGTGTGAAAGGTGTCACCTCTCTCATGTGTGACAGACTCTGCGTAGGTGTGTGTGTGGAGCGTGTCACTTCTCTCTCGTGTGTGACGGTCACTGTGCAGGTGCGTGTGGAAAGTGTTACCTCTCGTGTTTGACAGTCTGTGTGCAGGTGTGTGTGTGGAAGGTGTCACCTTTCTCTCTCTTGTGTGTGACAGTCTCTGTGCAGGTGTGTGTGTGTGGAAGGCGTCACCTGTCTCTCTCCCCTTGTGTGTTCCCCAGGTCAGCTGCCTGGGGGTGGAGGACTGTGTGGACGGAGACCCCTGCCGCCTGGCGCTGACGTCTCGGGGGGCTGACGGCAACACGGTGCGCTTCGTCATGCAGGCGGCCACGCCCGACATCCGCCAGGCCTGGGTGACCGACGTGGGCCAGATACTGGAGACCCAGCGCAACTTCCTCAACGGTAGGAGCAGACTGCCAGAAGCAGGGCGGAAAAGTGACCCCAGTTTAGCTGATCTCCCCATGCATCTTACTGCACTTATGCAGCTCTGACTGAAGCAGTTTAGCTGATCTCCCTGCGGGTGCTGCTTTGTCTCTTCTCCTCAGCCCTGCAGTCACCCATTGAGTACCAGCGCCGGGAGAGCAAGTCCAACAGCCTGGGCCGCGCCATGAGGGCACCCCCCGCCGCCGCCTCCCTGCGGCCCCACTCCTCCGCCTCCATCGACCGGCAGCGCCTGCCCAGCCTGCGCTCCTACAACAGCTCTCTGCCCTCCCTCTACCTGCCCAGCCAGGGGCTGGCCGACCCCCCCTCACAGAAGGAGGTAGGCCTCCCGCACCCCTTCGCCGAACACAGCACAACCGCGACCTCCTGTGCTGACCGCTCAACGGCTTCAGTGCTTGACCGGCAGTGTATACACTGACCCATCTCACGTTTCCCCCAAGCCAACGGTCGTCCATGACAGCGCATTGTGCCCTCACACCACGCTAAAATGCTAAATTCAGCTAAAATGATTTTGGGACAGGTCCATGCATCACAAAGACACTGAACGGATTGCCACTATGGTATCGAAATTACATTACATTGCATTATCATCATTTAGTAGACGTCCAGAGCGACTTCAATAGGTTACAATAGGTTATTTTATCCATTTATACAGCTGGATATTTACTGAGGCAATTGTGGGTTAAATACCTTTCCCCTAAGCAATATCTGTGTTGTTTAATTGTGACCAACAATAGTGGTTTTTATGTTAAATGATGTTTAGAATGATGGAAATGTAATTGTAAAATGTGTGGTTCCTTGGGGGACATCATAAAAAGACTTACAGCTCCCCCCTTCAGGAGAAAAGGCTGTGTTGTGCAGGAGAGTCCAGCGAGAGCGCAGTTTATGAAAGCTGCCCTAGCCGAATACAGTACTTTACCTAGACTAGGCTTGCTTGTTTCGCCTCTTGAAGCATAATAGAAGAGACTCAGATTTTAGATATTTTGGAGATGTTATGCCTTTCAAAGACCTGAGTCAGGCCAATACTTCTCTCTTTTCGTGGGGTTTTCTTTCTGATTCATTCCTTGGCATATTTTTGTATTGTCATTCTGCATTAATACATAACCTGCTCCCATTCATTTTTAAGAATTCCAATGAGCATTAATTTTCTTAGCGGCTGTTTCCCAGTCTTCTCACTAGTCATCTCATGAGTCAGTGGGACAGTGACACAGGGTGAAGCTGCCCATCCTGCTGAACTGGCTGGGCTGGGAGACTTCTGTTTTTTTCCTGTTTTTGTATGTATTGTGTGTGTGTGTGTGTGTGTGTGTGTGTGTATACACATACACACCTGGGTCTGCTTCTGGGACACACACAGATGGAGATCACAGAAACTAGTGCAGAAATGCCATATGAAAAGACACCATGGCCATGAATGAGAGATAACCTTCATGAGCTGTAAAATAAATCTTCAGAGGATTCTTACTCTTTACCGAGAGTGTGTTTAATGGAATGTAGCACCCAGATAAGCTCTCAAACGAACCAGTCCTATACATTTTTTACAGAATATTGTATTGCTCAGGTCAAGCATGATGTTTCCTTAACGATGGCACTTAAAATACAGGATTAGTATTACTTTGTGTATTGTATTTTATATTGTGGTAGATAACACTATCTGTACCCCCCGCCCCTTTCTCTCAATAGCTGGATCATTGAATTATTGGATCACTGGATCATTGCTTTTCACCTTATACCTGATAAAGGCATATGGTGAAGCTGTGTTATGCTGTGCTTATGTTAGCTCATCACTGACTGTCCCACACTCTCTGTGACTCTGCAGCTCAGGCTGGTCCACCAAAGGCCTTTGGAGTCGAACCCGAGCTCCCAGACCACATCCCCTGCTCATGTGCAGCTGGCCTTCCCCGAGCAGTCGGGCCCGCCCCTGGTGCCACAGCCATGCCAGGGTGTCTCCAATGGGCTGTGCCCCCCTGCCCAGCACAACACACAGGTATGCAACACTCACAGCGCCCTCTGCTGGGACCAGAGGAGAGCTGCAGCATGGTTTCACCTCTCACAGGACTGCATGCTAATGTCCGGCTATCACGGAATTACCGCTTAGGTCAAAAAGCACTTATAACCTGCTCATTTTGGACAGTGTATATTAGTCAAGCAGAGGTGTGCTGTAATTATTCCAGCATCATGCATGATGAGACCTCAGTAATTTAATGCTACTGCTGTACTGTACGTTACATAAATACTGATTTGCAGCTCCCTCTGTGTCTGTTTCATACTGGAAGACAAACCCATAACTTTGAAATATGTTGCTGTGGGACTTTCACTTACACAGTAAATGCATTTACAGAGAATTGTTTAAAATACTAGTCAGAGGGAATCATTTGCTTCACTGAAGGTAAAGTGCAGTGAAATTTACTTTTATACAATTTCCCTTTGAATGTTACTGAAGGAGACAACCTCTGCTTTTAAATGCTTTTCCTGTTTTCAAAGAAGCACATCTGTGAGCTCATATGGACAAATGTGTGCTTAAAAGTATGTGATTGACAAAAGTGAAGCGCTCAAAACTGAGTTATGAAATCAAGCACCCATCAATATGGTAATCAAATTCACAGTACACAGCCTAATATATTATGACAACAGCAGTTATTTGAAAATCTGGCATTAAACTTGAATTTTCAAATAACTTAAATTATGTTAAAAATCTACAAGCCAGTTATTGTCAATAGCTGAACTTTATTCCTTCTTTCATCAAAAATGCCACTTATTACAGCATTAATTATTTCCCATAATCCCCCACAAACATACTGCTTAAGTTTGCAAGAACAAAATTTAAGTTCAACATGGAATGCTCTGTGGTCTTAAGCTACTCTTCAATGAAAAGGAAATAAGATTTTTAGTTTTCCTTACTTTCATGCCTGTAGCAAAGCAGTCAACCCACCCGGGCCTACAGGGTACCAAACCTGCAATTTGACCACAACACCAAAGAGCCAGGCTCATTAATATGGCAGTCAGAGCGCATACTCAACCGTAGTGATGGGTCTCTGTCACACTGCCCTCCCCTTCGGGTAGTGTGCCCATGCACATAGAGGCGTCCCTCGCGCATTCCCCCACCGTAATTCTCCCATCCTAGGGTGCCCCACTCACTGGTGCTTCACTCATCTCTGGGGTCCCTCACACCGGGGTCAACCTAACCTGGGGTCCCTCATACAGCTCACACACTGGGCACGCCTCCAATGGCCTCACGGTCAGCCAGTCTAACACCATATGTAGCAAAGGGAGAGAGCAGTCACCTCACCCGGCCTCGACCCTGGGACTATGGGGTACCAAACCTGCGACTTGACCACAACGCCAATGAGCCTGGCTCTTTGGCATTGCAGTCAAGCTGCAGGTTTGGGACCCCGTAGACTTGGGTTTGAGGCCGGGTGGGGTGACTGCTCTCTCTTGTTGAACCTGCAGACCCAGGTTCGAGGCTGGGTGGGGTGACTGCTCTCTCCCTTCGCTACAATGCCAGTAGTTTTAATTCATGTTTAACCATACCACCCCCTCACATCTGTGCCTTAACTAAGGAGCACTCGTCCTTTTGATATTATTCCAAACCAGCAACTGTTTCTGTAGTTGTTCACAGTAGCAGAATCAGTGTTTTTTTCACTTAATGGTCTCTGGGTGAGGCATTCATGCTGGTGGAATTTTTACATGGAGCATGCAGGACAGAAACGGTGTCAGGGCTCAGGCATGGACTCAGAGGCAAACCTCAAGTGCTCAGGTTCCAAACGGTTTATTGAAGTCGCAGGGCAGGTTCGGAATGTCAGAACAGGCAGGGTCAAAACCAAGGAAGCAGTCCAAAGTGGGACAGACGAGGGGCCGGAGTAGTAAACAGGGCAGGCGAGGGTCGGAACCAAGCAGGCAGGCGGATCAGGCAATCAGGACAAACCAGCAGGCAGAGACGAAGTCAGGGAACAGGCGAGGTCAGCACAGGAAACTCCAAAACCGAATATAAATGCGGGAATGAGACAGGCAAAAAAAAAAAAAAAAAAACACTGCAACAAACTAGCAACAAAACAGAGACAAGCAAGGTAGATATAGAGCTGAGCTGACGAGAGATGGGATGCGGGTGGGCAGGCAGGCAGGTGGAGGTGATCAGGAAATCAGGTGGGCGGGGACAGGGCAGAGAGCGGGGCAAGGCTGGAACACGAGAAAAACAGTAAACAAAAGCATATGGACCACATTCACAAACCGGGAGAACACCAACACAACAGCTAGGGGGCCGGAGTGCTGACAACTGGAGCTTATCATGTGAATTGCATGGAGGTTTTAGTTGACAAACACAGTAGTTCCACAGGATTGTCAGGGATCTCACAAGAAGCCTGAATCTGGTAGAGTTTATTTACTTTATTTCAAGGAAGCCGATAGGTAAAAGGCCTGTGTTTTAAATATGTAGATTATTTCTGCAGCAAGTATTTTACAGTCAGGCAATAGCTCTGTCAGCTTAATCTCCACATGCAAGAAACCCAAATCCACAGAACACACTCTTCTTTTTGATGTTAAAACAGCTCCAGCAAATGTGTGCCATGACACTGCATTTGCAATTCATTTGCTCACACTGCAAAGCATTACAGCAGACGTTAAACTCATTCAGATGGCTACATGTTGCTTACATAGTCACTTTCTCCCCTGTCCACTTGGGCCCAGTAAAGTGAAATCCTTGAATGTCTCCTCTCTTTTAGCTACACATGGATGCCCAGAGGAGACTTTAATATATTCTTGTACATATATGTATCCATTGAAAATAATTAAAATGATTAAGATTAAATATCTCCAGCTGCTGAAAGCAAAAGGTTAGACCTGGATAGCTATGCACAAATCTCTTTTTCTAGACGAAGGCCCAAAAAGTGAGGTTTATCCAGATGGAAACAGGTTATTTTCTGTATGTGTCCAACATTAAAGGGCACTGTGTTATGATAAATTCATAAGCATAAGAAGAAAAAATACAGTGTACTGACTTCTGTGAGTAAGATGTCTCCAGGTTCCTTGAAATGCCTCACGATTTGGTGACAAAGTTGGCAACCCTGGAGAGAACATGGTGTCCTTATTTCAACCCCTCCCCCCCAATAAGACAAACACAATGGATGTTGCTCATGTGTGACACACACATTGCACTGTGTCAGCTGCTATTGTGTGCGATAAGGTAGCTGACTTAAGCTGCTGGGGCCAGCGGTGTTGAGTCCTCACGCTTTCTGGGCAGGAAACTCCTCAGTGGCTCTCTCTCCCCTACAAATTCAAAACATCCTGTTGTTACGCCTTGGAGGTGCAGTGAGGAAACTGCAGATTCGGGGGGCGACAGCGCTGAGGAAAGACGCCCATCCTCACTCCGAGGGCGCCATGGCAACAGATAACCCCTCGCACTTAAGCCTCTATCCTATTTATTCAGGCTCCGTGGGATCGGCGCAAAAACAAACCTTCCTCCGTCAGAGGCCGGCACGCATGAAAGAGATCCTTATCAAGGGCCCGATCACTCTTGTCTCCAGATTTTAATTTTGTTTAATTCTTTCTCCCTCCGGGAAAGGGGTGTATTTATTTTATGGGAAATTAAATGGCTCAGTTTAATTGGTTGATGGGAAGCTCTGCACTGAACACAAAAGCTATCTGCCGGGCATGGGGGGGGGGACAGTAGTGTCTGTGCAGATAAAATGAGGCATTGTCAGCAATATGCGTTCGAGTCTGGTGTTTTTATGAATGATTGTCATGGTTTTAGTATCTGTTTGTAAAAACTCACATTAGATGTGCTGGTGGTATTGGACCATCAGAGCTTTTGGACCATTCTGAGTTCCGGGTAGGACGCAATGGGCCAAGCTTCTCTCACACCTGACATTCAGATTCTCAGCTTGTGGTGTATCATTTAGGTGTTAAACAAGACTTTGGACATCAGGTCGGTTTTTTAACATCGGTGAAATGCTACCTGTCTGCTGCTCCAAAGCTGTGTGACATGCTGCACTGAACTACACTTACTAAACAGTTGCTCAAGATTTTGTACATGCTTACAGGTACAAATGTGTGTGTGTGTGTGTAACAATTAGCCTTCATAAGTCTATCTGGAAAAGTGCATCTGCTGAATGACTAAATATAAATGCAAAGCCTTCAGTTCAGCTACTGTACAAATTTGAAACGTTTTCTTAAATAAATGCATGTTTTCTTATTGTTCTCAAAGAGAATGGGTTCCCTTCAATAAATCAAACTGGGACTTGTATTCAGCCACATTTGGCCCTGAAAATTCAGAGCACTTTTGGCAAAACCTAAAGTGCAGTTTTAAACAAGTTATTTTTGCATAAGAACGCAGGGTAGCAGAGGCTATATCTGACACAATGGCTTCTAACAGTGTTCATGTAGATAAAGTCAATCTGTCCTCAGTTTCTTTGAGTGGCAACCCTGCTCCTGCAAAAAGAACAGCTTACTTATGCTCACAGTACTCCTCAACAAAGGTTTGTTGAATTTTCAAGGCTGCTCCCTCCTTGTATTTTTTTTTTTTACTGTGAAGTAATTAATCTGGGAACTGAAACAAACACAGCCAACTCTGGTAAGATGTGGGCTAGCGGGAAGTGAACCAAAAAGCAGTGCCCTCTAACAGCCCAAAATTACTCCATGTGTATTTCGGCACAAAATTTGAGGCACAACCAGTGCATATCATTACCTAAGGACTCAAGATAGGATTATCTCTATGAATATATACTCTAAATGGGAAAGGATATGCAAACTCAGGCTTTGTTTACACCAAAGAAGTCATATAGATATGTGATCACATTCTTTCCTATTTCCAGCTTAGTTTGTCTGCCATGTCTGCATTTATTTTGAAGTGCAGCCACTGACATAACGGCTTGCGGAGATCAGACAGGGTTCCTCCTCTTGGTAGCAGAAGCACTATATCGTCTTGGTCGTGTCCAGAAGCCCCCCATTGTAATACAGCAAGAGCGGGTGGTTCAGATTTCATTACTCAGCCGTTTTGCTAAACCGAAAGTTAATTATATCACAATGGGGGGGGTTGGGGGTGCCAGGCATTAAAACTAGTAATTGCTGGTTTGACAGGAACCAGGATTAAGCCCTAATAAAAAGTAACAAGAGGGAGAAACAGGCCCTCCCAGAATTGAAATAAAGTAATGTTCGCGAGGATCAAAAGCAAAGGTACACCACCTGCCAGGCATGCTCATAATTTCTTTCCCATTATATTTCCCCTCTGTTCATGAAATTTCACAATTACACACAAATTAGCATTTTCCTCATAACAGGGTTCGCTGGTATCGTGCCATTATGGGTATTTTTCAAAAGACATCAGCGTTGCTCTATGAGTAGGCTAAACACAGAAAAAAACATTCGGTAGGAGGAAAACAAGGATTTATTATTAAAAGGGCCATTTACCTGAACTGTGCTTCCAGTCTTGGCTTTTTGACCTTCCCTCTACTGTCAACGATTGTTTTAATAATATTAAGTAAAATGATGTTAATCAAAAATAACATTGTACAAAAACAACATTAATAAAAATCAATATAGAAAGCGTGTGTGTGTGTGTGATAATCACACTAACCCAGGGGTGGGCAACTCCAGTCCTGGAGGGCCATGGTCCTGCTGTTTTTCTTGTTGACCAACTAAATACAATCTCTGATTGGCTGAAGAGCAAGCACACCTGTTTTCAAGGTGAAAATCAACAGGTAACTAAGAGATGAAAACAAAAACCAGCAGGACACTGGCCCTCCAGGACCGGAATTGCCCACCCCTGCACTAACCTCTAAAAATTCTTAAACTTTCTACTCCTTTGTCATTGCTATAAATCACAACATTTTAATAACTTTCCACCCATGTACCCCTATATTTGCTGGGAGAGATTTAAGAGACTGTTAAAAGATGCTTTATCTTTTCTGTTAAAATCTCCTGTTTATTTTTAAACTGATCATGGGGGAGTAAAAATTGCTTAAATGACCCTAATGACACTTGCATAAGTGAGAGGAGATAAGAATTTATGATTTATAATTTGGAATCAACATGTATATTGCATGTGGTGCAGTAGGTTCAGTTCATGGTTCTGTATTTCATCTGATTGCACACAGATCAACCTTTAAACATAATTTATGTCTTTGTATTTCAAGGCGGCACAGCTATGAACCTAAGTTATTAAATGTAACTAAGTATATGTTTCTGTGATATTTATACACACTTCCCACTGTTTGGCATGGCTTGAGCTGCATCACATCTGCAGGAATGTGGAGAGTGCCTCAGTTTGCGTTTATTCGAGTTGCCAGTAGCAGCAGACAAAAAAGGTGTGCATTTTGGATTGGAACATTGATTTCTTATTTCTCAGATAAATCGCACATTCTGATTGGTTAACCGTTTTCCGTCATTCTTTATTAGTAGTCGATTTTACACTTAGCTGCTGCTATTTGCTGTCTCCTCCAGATTCAGCCTGTTGAAAAGGTTAGGAGACCAGGCAGCTTGCAATGTCAGCTCAGTTTTGGTCAGACATTGACAGACCTGTGCCGAAGTGCTGAAGAGACCGGTACCGAAGTGTGCCATTCTGTTTGTTAAAAGTTACTGTCTGGTGCTTGTGAGCGCGCTCAAATCTTCTGCCACCCGTGGAGACTTACACCGTGCCTCCCGTGTCCTTTCCACAGAGAGTGAGAGAGGGCTGCCCCGGGGCCACAGCGGGGGAAACGGGAGGCCTCCCGCCCGGCTCATCCGGCGCAACGCGCTCGGGCAACCTGAGCCAGCTCGCCGAGGACGACCTGTAAACACTGGGACTGTCTGACGCCCGCCACTCGCCCCCCCGCCCCCACACACACCCACGGGCACCTGCCGTTTGGACTCTCCTACCACCGTTATTGTGATCATTACTAGATTACTATAAGGATTTTTTTGTTGTTATTATTGTTGTCATTGATTATATTCTTCTTTTCGAACCTTTCTTATTTACCTTCGTTCTGACACGAATAACCCCGGATATTGAGGAATTTGTTCTTTTTTTGTATCAAATCAGCTGGGGTCAAATGTGCGGGGAGAATTTTTGTGTTTCTCCCACTCTTTTAACTGACATCCTGACTTGTTCACGGAGGAGGAAAAAAGGCAAGACCATATGTATTTCAAAACTGAGGGGTCACTGGATTAGGTGTGTATGTACCGATTTTGAGCAATGCTCTTTTCGTGGTCCTCTGGAAACCAGAATGTTCTCTCAGAAGGTTGAGTGCAAAGGACACTGGGTAAACAGAAGCAGTGCAGTACAGAAATCCTGAGGACTAAGACAAAACTGAGCCTCTTTCAAATAGGCCAACCTCCCTGACAGAGAACACAGTATACCTTTTCCACTGCACAGCTGGTACCAGACTGGCTCATTATACACCTCTCCCACTGTAGAGCTGAAACCAGGCTGGCCCTTTATACCCCTTTTCCACTGTAGAGCTGGTACTAGGCTGGGTCATTGTACCCCTTCCCACTGTAGAGCTGGTACCAGGCTGGGTCATTGTACCCCTTCTTACTGTACAGCTGGTACCAGGCAAGGTCTTTATAGAGAACATAAACTTTCAAAGGCAGAACAGTGTGTACCACAGTCACTAATCACAGCAAATGACTGCCACTAGATAGAACAGAGTGTACGGTAATGTGTAACAGCTGTGGTTGATGCAATGGAAAACCAGTAGTGCTGCAATGGGCCAGCCAGCTTTGGCTCCAGGGCCTGGTTGCCCAGATCCAGCCCTGTGGTGGAAAAAAGCCATGAGAAGTAGGCCAGAGTGCCATCAGACCCAGGAATACGGAACACATTCATGGTTCCTAAGAAAGTGTGGGTGAGGGTAATTTGCCCCCTGGTCAGGATACATATTTTACATGCATGCATACAGAGCAAGGGGCTGAGGGAAATTTTGCAATCGGTATCAAGTCTCCATGACAGAATCAACTTGGGCTGCAAGTGAATTTTCAGTGCTGGTGAGAACAGCACTCCATCACAGCCACACGTTACCCATAATTCAGCTCATCACTTGCAATGCTACCAAGGCTAATGGAACTGCAGAAAGTAACCCTATAGGGAAAAAATCTTCTATCAGCCACTGGATGTGTAATTTACAATCAACCTACAGCTGCCCTCATATTTCAAATGAACCAGATTTAAAAACGACAACAGCAAGAGTCGAAACTATCGGTGGGGACTAGGGCGAGTCCTTTTCACATGGTCCAAAGCGATATTTGACATTGGCAGCTTAAACTACAGACGTCAGTCAGAACTGACAGAGTGCATCTAATCAAGGACATAGTAACAGTATTGTTTTATCGTTTATTAAATGAGGGAACCAAAGATCATTTGGAGATTATATTATATGTCTACCCCTCCCCTCCCATCATTTAATTTGATGCTTATTTCCCCGTAATATATCCCCATTACCTTGCTACCCCTAATATAACCCCATATTCATCCCCACTGTTTTGTATAGCAGCCTCTTTGTTATTTGTGTTGAGTTTTTAGTCCAGGCCTAAAATCTGAACTTGATGTGGAAATCTGTGGGTCTAGTCAAAAAGTAAGAACTTTTCAGGCCCTGGATTCTCAGTGCCGTTGTTTCCTGGTTATTGAGGACTATTGTATGCTTGCTCTTTTGCATGTTCTACAGAAGAAAAGATGCCAGAGATGAAACTAGATGGACTAAAGGACAAAAAGGAGCAGGAGGGATTTATTCAATCAAATGCCTGACCGTAAGCAGCCTGCTGCTGTATCATATCAAATAAAAACTGTCTTTTTTGAAATACATCTGTGTTGTGTTTGTGGTGCAAAAATAGCTGTCTGCATACACACAGGCCTAGAATTTTTTTTATGCTACACACTGATCAGTGAAGACAAGTCAACAGGAAACTGTGGGGTAGAGGTCAGAAATTTGGAAGTTCCTGAAAATGAAATTATTGTGTACCTTTTTTGGTTAGAGGCCTTCCAGTTACATAAGTTAAGAATTTCAGTCTTCAGCCATCCACAGCATGTAAAAAATACTTTTTTAAAGAACAGGACTGGAACACTGAATTATAGTGTTTAGCTCTTTCGGTCTGACATCACCTTCTCCGGGTTGGTTCTGATTCTCTAAATGGAATAAAATTGCAAGAAGAGTAAGAATTTGTTTAGTGTATCATCTTGCTCCTTCGTTTTGTTTATTCCATTCATAAAGTGAACATATTTGCCTGCAGTTGATTTTTGGATGATTACCGTAAACTAGATTACATCAAGTGCAGTACCGAATTACTGCAACAATGGCGCCCTCCTGTGATTATATTTGGGAACGGCACGAATTTTTCTGCGTGAATTAACTGAGGAGCAAATTTGAAATGTTGAGTACATCACTATTGGTTCCCTTGGTGCCGCCAATTAACGGCACATATACATATACTATTGAGGAAGATATTTATCATGATATTCGAGAATATCATGATTCGTGAATTAAAAAAAAAAAAAACGCTATACCATGTCAAATCAGATGGCTCCCAAAATGGTGTAGTTTGGTTTGTAAATAATTACTATAATTTCTGATGTTATGGAAATATATGCAGTAGTGTTCTGCGCATTTTATAAACGATCGTCTTAACTAAATAATTGAACATTCCACACGAACAGTTTTTTATAATTCATCACGGAGTAGTTTTTTAAAGAAATAGGGCCACCTATGTAAACTCTTTATTAATCTTCAGACACAATCTCATGTTTATATATGTGCCGGTTATTTACCAAGCGTCCTATTATTAAGGGCCTGATAGTTATAACTTATACACTAAGAGCAGCAATGAAATCTCTGGGTTATGTTAAAATAGTTTATATTTTCTTGTTGATAGGGTACATAAAACTGCCTCAGTTGAAAAGTACAAAATGTTTACTAGAACAACACACAAAATGATCGAGCTTTCATCAAAGGGCAAAGTTCGAAGGGAATGCAGAACAGTTCCATAATCAATAATTCAAAGTTATACATTCATTTTTGAGAAAATTTCTGCACGAGACAAGCAAAAATGATTTTGAGCTGAACTGAACTTGATTTTTAAATATAATATTTGAACATTTTAAATGGTTGTACTTGACCTGCATATTTACATAGATTCAAAAACTAGATCAGATCAATGGGGCCCTATCTAAGAATGGAACGAAATAGATCATTTAAATTATATGATGTAACGCAATTTAAGTAGGAGTTGAGGTATGTAGATCATTGGAAATATTTCTAAGACTTCCTGTTTCTGAAATTAAAATTGCATTTCACCCACGGACATTTACCTAAAGCCTAAAAATGATTATTCAAATTTTTTGATAGCTGCAGTTTACCCATAAGCAGTTCAGTTGCAATATATGGATATATTAAATTTTGTTGTCAGATCATAGCGTCAGGGGGAAAAAAGACATACATGGAACAGGATTCAAACATTTTGCCATTGGAAGTCAAAAGATTTTAATTTAGTAAACACACACAACAGAACAATGACTCACAAGGAATTATAATTATTTTCATCCAGGTCACAATTCAAGAGCCAAACTGTGAAGAAAGTACATATTCAAAGTGAATCCTTTTATAACTTAATTTCCTGGCACATATTTTCAGTTACCAAACATCATTTGAGATGCATTAGAAAACACACAAAAGAATCTTCAATGTTTAATTTTAAAGACCCAGGAAAACTGGAGTGGATGTGGTTGTGCTGTATGACTCTGTTGAGAATGTGTCTGTATGTCTTGAGCTTTTGTGGATCAATTTCTATAGGGTATATTACTGTCAGTCCTCAAATCGTGAGTCAGTATATATACTCAGAATATGAGACACGAAACTAACACCCCTCTGCTTAGTACAAACCGGAGAAATGATTCTGTGATTCTAGTCACACAGTGTCATTTTCTTTGTCATTTGATGCGTCTCTTAGTTGGAATGTTGTAGGTTTGTGCTAGTAAACAAGGAGATTTGGATAGTTAGTCATCTGTTATAAAAAGCATACAGCACTGTGGAAAATTCCTGACATTAGTGAATCCTGATATAATTGACTTTATTTTTATTTTTCAGTGCTGAGATACAGTGTCTTTGATTTTTGCCAGACTAAATTTGGGTTAAAGACTTGTTAAAGAAAGGTTGATCTTCAGCTGCCATGCTTTTTAATGTAAATCATCTTGGAAGGAAAAAGTATCAAACATACACATGTCCAAACAAGGGTCTCGTGTGCTGAACTGAAGTAATCATCAACAAAAACAAAAAACCCTATTCTCAAAGAAGTGATTTTAACGTACCCTGCAAATAGACTGCATATTTCTCCCCAAATGATCCTGACAAAGATCCCCTTTGAGTGAATATGTTGTTTTGTTGTTTGGTAGGGGTGTAAATAAAAGTTCTTCTTTCTGAGCAGACAGTATGAGGACTTACATTTCTCTGATTGGAGGGAATAGCCGTTTCCTTCAGTGGGATTCAGGGTCGCTGTATTTACAGACAGACTGCAGGTCATTGTTACAAACTACCACAGTGTTAGTGCTGAGACCGTGTGATCACAAGGGGGTCAGGGGAGGGGGTCTCAGGCTATCAAGTTTCACAAGCCCATCAAATCAAAGGAAGGGCCCCCGTCACTGTGGCGGGTCACTGTGGCAGTAGGGGGCCAGCTCAATGAGAATTCCTGACCAGCGCTGTCTATTGCCGTGTTCACACAATCGTTTCTGACAAGAAAAAAAGAAACTAATTAAAGCCTAAGCACACAGACACAACTGTGAACTTGAATGCAAAAGACCAAAAAAAAACAAAAAACGTATGATCCCCCCCATTCAGTATAACTTGTTAAATGTTGGGCACCTTTGTTTTACGCTTGTTTGAGTGTCGCTTAGCACCTTCAACATTCAGGCAGTGGGTTAAACTTTTAACGTGTAGCAAGACAATGAATATTTCAATTAGCATTTTGCTCAAACAGAAGCAAAATTAGCATTTTGAACCAAAGCATTGTAATTCAAATGAGCATTTTGAACCAAAGCATTCATTTACACGTTATTTGAATGTATGAGGTGTGGAAACCCAGTGGCCACTGATGACTAGAAAGTAATTACAAAAACATTTGAGGATTTTGGTCACATTACATTTTTTTCAAACATCAGCTTCTAGTATCACTGCAAAGCGGGACCAGCATCTTGGTCATTTTTACATCGTACCGAGATCGGACCACCGTTTCTCCGCTTGAAACAAGAAAGTCAACATCTGACACAGGAAATGTAAGCCACGTGAAAATTACAAAGGGAACTGTGACACTATGTTATCAGTCTGCAAATTATTACAGTGGCCAGCGTGACCACATATCTGCTTATCATTAGTGATTCGAGATTAAAAAAGGTTTCATTTTGACAAGGTCTTTGTTTATTTGACTTAAAATAACCTTTTTACATGCCATCTCACTTTACATAGGGTCACATACATACATATACATACATATATGTACATTTAGGTACAACAATAGTTTCATATACATGGCTAAATTCAGCACAGGGACATATCTTGTAATTGTGTGAGAGAATAATTATGAGATGTAGAATAAAGATTATACATTCAAAACAACCTCAACAATCTATCTCCCAAACTTTGTGGGGAAAATGGCTATGGATGTAGGTGACAAAAAAGATGCCGAACCATGAGCCAGCTGCATGTAGAACTGTACAACTCAACAACAAAGTCATGTTGCAAATGAACACGGCCTATTACAGAAATGATTTACAAATATTTTTAAAATGGAAGAGCATTTTCCATAACATACATACACATAGAGAAAACATTAAGAATAATTTATTCATCTAGGCTATGTATAAATTTTCCTTTAATTACTTTCTGCTGAATAAAATTGAAACAGAACAGATCAATGTTTAACTTATAATACAGAAAGATGATGTAATGATCCAAAAGGGTTACCCAGAGGACAGAACTAAGATGTGCGGGCTCAATCAGGTATATTACACTATATTTGGTTTGTTGAAATACAACTTTATAAATCCTTCACTGGCCTCCTTTAAATATACTGACTTACACACAACTTCAGTTAAGTATTTACACTGTAATAAAAAAGGACACATACACACAAACAAACAAGCAGACGCACCATGTTTGCGTATTGGTGCCGGCCTATGAGAGTACCCTCTGTGGAGCGGCCATAAGGACAGGTGTCAGAAGAGTAGGCCCTCTCTTAGTTCAAATTTCAACAGAGCAATCAGTTCATCAGCCTCCACCCCGCGTTCACTGCGGTGTATGGGAGTGGCTGAATGATTAGCTGGGGTGTGGGATACAGCACTCCCACAGCACCCCCCCGGACCACCAGGACATTTTTTCGTGTGCCTGTGTTCACAGCGTCTACCCGTGCCCTTTTTGTGCTGGTAAAGAGTTAGGAGAACTGTGGATTCCAAATGATTTCCTCAGTAGATTGATCCACACAGAGACTCTTCAGCCTTGCTTGGTCCTCCTGTTGATTGTCATACGTTTTAAATCAAGACAGTATGATGAGGCAGAGGCAGCAAAAGCGAATGGAGTTAAGTGGCTTCTTCATTTAAAGAGAACCCGGAGTTGTTCTCTAAAAACAAATGCAGTGTAATTTACCTTACAATTGTCATGTCACATTTGTATCTGATTTAAGAATTAAGCCTAGTGAAGCTCCGCTGGATGGATGTGTCAAGCATGCAAGATATAAATGAACTAAACAAGGAGGATTTATGGGTGCCCTACTCTTTTGTGAAGCAAAACAGCGAAACTGCTTCAGAAAACATCCTTAAGCTTGAGAACTGAAGAGAAGATAGAATGTAGAGCATGTGATGACAAAGGCGGCTACTGTAAGTAACGCAATCTGATGCTCGGCATGGCCAACCAAGTTTTCCCTGGGTTTTAGTCGCTCCAAAAGCAAACTCAGGTGCCTTATGAAGGCAGTCACTGCGGTGAAGACTAGAAGTAGAAGCATTGTTTTGGTGAGTTGGGGTGTGAACGCAATGGAGGGGTCGATGAGAGGTGTCCATGTCGGTGGGGGAACGGGACCCCTCTACTCTTTCTTGATGTTCCTGAGCAGGGCGTCTGTGGGCGCCCCCTGCTGGTGGCCGCCGCGGCCCCTCTTGCCCTGGTGGGTCTTGACGTGCTTGGCCAGGTGGTCGCTGCGCATGAAGCGCTTGCCGCACTGCTGGCAGCCGAAGCGCTTCTCGCCCGTGTGCGTCCGCAGGTGGCGCTGCAGCTCGTCGGAGCGAGTGAAGCTCTTGCCGCAGAACAGCCAGTTGCAGACGAAGGGCCTCTCGCCGGCGTGCCAGCGCAGGTGTGCCTTCAGGTGCGACGTCTTCTTGTACACCTTGCCGCACTCGGGGATGTGGCAGACGTGCAGCCTCTTCTTGCCCGGCTCCTCGGGGAGCTGGCCGGCCGTGATCCCGCCTCCGCCGCCCACGGACGCCTGGCAGTTGGGGCAGCGGCACCGCCGGCAGCGGCGCGTGGAGCTCAGCAGCCCCTTGGACGAGCCCTGGAGGAGGGCGGCGATCTGGGGCTGGTGCCCCAGGACCAGCTGCCGGCCCAGGGCGAATGGGTGCGGGTGCCCGGGGGCTCCTCCGCCGGCCTGCGGGAGGCTCCACCACTGCTGGCCCTCCTCCACAGGCCCGGCGGGCAGGTGGTGCCGGGCGGACGAGTTCTGCAGGAAGTTGGAGAAGTTCTGGCCAACGCCATTGTGCTGGTGGTAGTAGGTGCCGTTGGCCTGCACCTGGGAGGACAGCACCTTGACGGGGGACAGCTCGAAGGAGTAGGAGGCGGGGGGCTCGGCGGGCGGGGTGAGGGGCAGCTCGTGGTGGTGGTGGTGGTGGTGGTGGTGGTGATGGTGGGAGTGGGTGCCGGGCGCGGGTGCCTGGGTGTGGCCCGGGAACTGCACCTTGGGCGCGCTCAGGGCCATCTGGTGGGCGCTAAGGCCCGAGCTGGGCGCCACCTCACTGCTCCACAGCGGAAACATCCCCGCCCCCTCATAGGGCAGCTGCGGCCCCTCGGGCCCCGCCCCGCCGCCCGACTGCCGGGCCTGACCACACGCGGAGGCCAGGAAGGAGAGGGGGTGGGAGCCGCCGTCTGGCGACGAGCTGGGGGTACGATCCTAAGAGGGAGACAAGGGGACAAGAGTCAGAGCTCTGATGTGCCATGCAGCTACGATCACACTGCTCTGTCTGCTCCACATTACAAATTACAATTTACAACATTACAAATGTTCATTGCAAAAAAGACCACAGCATTAAACTGTCACCAAATTACATAAACTATAATTACATTATTGTCATTTCATAATAATGTAAAAATGACGATAATAATAATCATGGTACAAACATAATAAATAATTATTGTTGATTTTATACACAAATATATATGACAAATATAATGACAGTAAATTTGTGTGGTACATTCATGTAAAGAGATGACAAATAATATATACAGTTTGCACAAGACATCAAGTTAATGTTTGCACAGTGGAACACGTGTAGATCCGATTTTAGGGAAGAACTGATGATGTTATTTAAATCTATGAGCAAATTAATCCTCAGACTTTTCTTTTACAACTCGAGGTCGTCCTCATGTCTTTCGCATTCCTTCTTCTAATTAGTTGCATGACAGGAAGATCATTAGGTGAAAATTTAGCACTAATTGTAATGATTAATAGTTTTCTTACTCCTGGTCGCTTTTCCCAACTATTGAATTCCCATAAGGTTTTCCACCGTATGCTTCTATTACATAAAAATTACGAAACAACTTATGCCATGTAATACTTGCACCTTTTAAATAACATAGGCCTGTCAGTTACGTTACGAGAAGAAGGCAACCTTTTCAAGGTCCAGAGGGTATGTATTCTTGCCAATTTCATACTTAGATCCTCAGTGCAATTTCCTCCTAACTGACTTCAACTTTGCTTTTTCTTGCTGCGTATTGAATTCCCAGCACTTTACGTATTTTCGTAAAGTTACAGGGCATGCCTGTATAAGGCGACGATATTCAAAAGTTTGTTTTTTTCCCATACGGAAGGAGAAAAAGAGGCACCTTCAAACTGAACAGAGATGAATCACTAACCTGTAAGAAGGCGTGAAGAAAATGATCGGTCCTGGGCAAAGCCAGTGTAGCCATGTGTTTGTGCGCTCGTTTCGTCTCTTCGCACCTGCAGCGCGGGCAGCACGGAACAGCTGCAGCACAAAAACTCGACCAGGACAGAGGACGACCAAGAGGGGTTCTCAAGTCATCGAGTCCGCAGTGGCCCTGCCAGCGAACTGCACGATTGCTCTACACCAGGACACGCGGAGACCGAAAGGGGATATGGTAATCCGGTGTAATTGTACACTTCTTAAATCCGGGGTCAGTGCTTCTTGATGGACTGCTTCTGCCTATCTCCTGTCCCTCAGCACTTTGTACTTGCAGAAACTTTCTTGGTCCGTCTGCTTTTGACAACCAAAGGCTTTCAAACGCCGTGCCCGTCTTTTGAAGTGCAAGGTAGAGCCAATCGCTGCGCGTCTCTGGGACCATTTCAAAGGCGGACGGATCGCATCTTCTGTACAGTGAAGAGACCCCACTGCGGGGTCTCTTATGTATGTATTCAGAGAGACGGTGAAGGGGGGTGGTGTGTGGGGCGGGAGTTTGTTGAAGATTGAGGCAAGGAGGGGGCAGATGTTCGGGGTTTGGTGTGATTGAGCTCATCAGTGGGCAATGAAAATATTTTCCATATTATCACTTTTAAGGCCTCTTTGTTCAGTGCTTTTACCGTAATGGTCAGGATATCTTTGGTCTCCTCGTAATTGGCATACCAATAATATAAAAAGAGGAAAAATGCATTCAATACAGTATGAAGACAGAACAACCTATACACACGCTTTCTCTTTTAAAATGGTTAAACACAAGTGTGCCATCTGAAAATGCTCTTGCCACTTCTACCCAAATGTTTTTCAATTGAAGGATCTTGAAGAGCACTTACTCGAATGTGATATCACGTGAAATTTACTGAAACTAAAGTTTGTGCAATGCTTAGCAGTATATCTAGTTGACTCCTACGCAGTAATCATATTCATGAATTACGCTGACATAACTTTAATTATATTATGTTGCTCCTGTTATATTCTAATTATGATTCTCCCGTTATACTCTGTGGGCATTATTATCGTCGTGTTAACTTGTGCAACAGACCGTTTGGATTTCAGTTATTTCAGTCTGTGTCCTATCATGAAGTAAATAATCTAACCGAGCCGCCTGATTTCATTGGTGCTGATTTTTCGGTTTAGCGTGTTTGTTGTTCAGTAATTTTATCCAAAGAAGAATAAAATGCTATTAAAGGGCCTTGTGATCACCACAGGGTATTATTATTATTATTATTATTATTATTATTATTATTATTATTGAAAAATGAGGATTCTACATTAGGATTTTGCCAGTTTGGAACGTACACAGGCCACACAAATCTGTGACAGGGTTGATGTATGACATCTTTCTGCAGTTCATCCATTTGGGTGGTTGAATAAAACCGGATCAAAGCACCCCACCTCTGTTAACTGCCGCGTCAAATCAAAAACCTAGTGCTGCGACACCCTCACACTTTTGGGTTCAAGTGAAGGGTGTTATCTGATGTTATCGCATTAAATGCAAATTAAGAGGGAACAGTGGCCTGCCTAACAGTGTGGCACCCCCTTTGAGGATTTCCAGAGCAGTCGGGGTGTTATTGGGATTGAAATCCAATCTATGTAAATATCTGCATTTAAACGCACTGGTCATTTGCTTCAGAATCGTGGTCGTCTCGTGTCCGTGTCACGAATCAACTGCGCAGATTTCCTCATTCATAAATACCTAAAATTTCTTCATTAGTCTTTAAATCTTGCACAAAACCACATTTCATTTTTAACATAAAGCCGCTCTGCGTAAAATAAAACCTAAAAACAGTCAATGTAAAAGAAAGTTTAACATCCTTGCTGTAAGGACAATTTGTTTGGCGATTCGGTTACATCAAAACCAGCCTACAATTTAACAACTGCCCTAGAAAATGTTTTAACGCGTGTGTCTAAAGTTGCCCCCTGGCTGTTTTTTCAATCACGAGGAGATAGCATAGATTAAGAAAACGGTTATCTCTGTTTTTTCTGCACTGTCGACCGCAAGAGTGTTTCTTGTCCTTGAATCTAAATATTATTGTTACTATTATTTGCTCCTTGTCAGTTGAATACTTTCTCATATTTATGTAATTTTCATAGCCTTGGCCCCCTTTCAAGACACCTATGTCACTGTATGTAGGAGGGGAGGTATTTTATAACAATATACAATTGTTGTAATGTCTTAGGAAGACTAGTAGCCCTTATAGGGGTTTTAAGAGGCTTCAGCTGTGAGTGCCGTTGGCTGGTACATTAACACCAATAAACAAAGAGCACATATATGACCATTCTCTGAAAATTGGTTGGACAATTAATGTTTAGTGTGAACATCTAATTTGAGACACAGATGAAATTTAAGCTTGAGGGGAAAAGTCTATATGTGTTTGAAAATGAAGCACAGACTCCCTGCCAGAGCAGGTACCTTCCCACTTCTGTTGCCTTTCAAGGCAGATTTATGGATGGCATGCCCAACCAAGCACCATCTCTGGGTTTAACATTCTTTAACTTTTGTACTGAGTGTTAACCTCCTTTTTGGCAGCTTTCCCTTTGCTGAGTCTCTGTGATAAGGATTGTGCATTTTCATTTTATGATATTTGTAGTTGAGGCTGCTCCTCCTTTAAAAGGCACAGATCAGCTTGTTGACCATGTCTCATGATGAGAGAGGAAGACAGACAGCGCTAATCAGGTCCACCTCTCCTAAACAGCTGGCTTCACCATATGTCTCTCTACACAAAGAACATTGATTTACAAAGATGGCAGTGACTGAGGAAGGTGGGGCGGATTGCTCTGTGCCAGAAGTCGCACTTCGGGACCCCAATTAGCCATTAAAATGCAATAATGGCTTAGTTAAGAAGCCAAGATGTTATGCAGTGGATACAACAAACCGCTATTAGCAACCTGGATGTCTTGGCCTGAAGCATAAAGTGACCAGAGAGGCAAGACCTGTCACTCAGCAGGCAGAAAAGATGTCAGGGACAATGCAGCTTCTGGGAATTCTTGGCAGATAATTCTACACTTTTTTTTGCAGTGGCGCACTGTCGCATACAGTATGGACCAATTATAAGATATTACTTTTACGTATGGATATACAACTCTTGAACTTGTTTTGCAGATGTTCACTCTGAAATGCTCTGAGACGTACAAGTTGACACAATTAGCATGAATCGCCTTAATTATAAGTCACCCCACATCTTAGCCACAGGCAGAATCTGAACATAGTATCGCACAAAGATAGAAATCTTTAATTCAGTTATAAAGTATCAAGTTAAATCTCAATCACACTGAGCATGGAAAATATTGCCTGCATATTTTTTCAGATGTTGGCTTGTGCCTTATTTCATGTGCAAGTAATGGGCAAGTAATACATGCATTACTCCTTATTAATAAAATATCAAAGCTAGGAGCTACAGGGTGAGTTGGTCAGTTAAGGTGCTGGCTGAGCTCAATCAGTCCACAGTGGCTGGGAGTCCACAGAGGTGGGACGAATTTCCTTCCTCCCAAATGGGGCAGAAGGCCCTTGGGACTTGCAGTGTGGGAAACAGCCATCGGCTACATGCGATTGTGTCAGAGGGCTGCACTCACTGCATTTCTGCACGAGCGCAGTGGCCCGTTGTGTACAACTGGAGATGTCCAAAGTCAGGGTGCATAAAAATAAAATTAAATAAAGTATCAAAGTTGAGTTAGAGGTGCAGCCTGTGTCCAGGGCATGCCCTCCTTAATGACACACTCTCCTTTTATTTCACTGATTTTGTGTATGCAGAGTTTGAAAGCCCATGAAGTATGCTCAGAGTCCACCAGGTTAGACAGCAAGATGTTTGAGATGATTTGGCATTTGTGATAGTGTACCATGCAGGACAGTACCATTCACTACAGGCATGGAGTTAATTGTGTAGATATTTAAGTCCTCTCAACAGTGGAAAGAAATAGATGGGAAGGGAACTGGTGCAAGCAACACAGATGACGGTGGAGCTGAACCTCACAAGATTCATCGTAAGAACTTGGTGTCCACTTCTTTGTGGGAGGAGGTGAAGCGGGGGGTTAATGGGGCTGTAGTGTTGTAAACTCACCTTTTGCATTTAAGTGACTGCACAGCTTCCTCTTGGAGGTGAACCACAGCTGTTTGAAGGCAACAGGCCAGTCGAGGTGCCCTTCAAAACACACATGCCTATGTGAACATGACCTCAGTGTATCACCTCCTGAGGTTTTACTTAAATATAGAAGGTGTCAGAAATGCATGGGTTTTGAACTAAAAGCTATCCACTTCAAATGCCACCCATTCCCCGTCCTACAGATACATGACATTGTTTCTGCATTGAACTGCAAAGTCCAACATTACCACTCAGAGTTGAGTAATTCCTATGAGCAGTCAGCTCACTGAAGGCGGATTTTATTTCGTCAAAAAATTGAATTGCTGAACCCTTCCCACATAAACAATTAATCTTTTAACGCTGTAAAATAAACCACTGTAGAGTAACAAAACATTCTAGCCAGTTCCTTTTTCTGTGACTCAAAACTGTATTTTTTGTATTGGGCCCTTTTACTACTCCCTGCCCTAGAACATGTTTGATACAGAATTAGTTTGCAGTCCGATCTCTTTGGAGAAGGCCTAGCAGGCGAGCCACTCTGATTCACTTGTGTTTCACATTAGCCCCAGTGGCCGCGGTCTGATCACACTGGAATGCTGTGGGCATGTGCTGCAGGGCCTGCTGCCTCACATGGAGTGTGGCAGAAGGAGCAGGCGGTGAGAGAGGGAGGCAGAGGACCTCAGAGATCACCACACCAACCACAGAGGCCTCTCTGAGCCCTGATCCAAATCTTCGTGCCATCAGTGATGCTAGTAACCTGTCATGTTTTACCAGGCAGTAGTGGATGTGCCAAAACCTTGCATGTATACTGCATTTTTTATTCCTTGTATTTTGTTAATTACATACTTAATCTAAATGTGAACACACACACCTTTTTTTCTCTGTTTTTAATATTGTGATCCTAGTGAGTGATGTGAGCAGATGCTCACCAAACTCACTGCACTGTCTTTCCCCAGGCTCTGTAAGGGGTTCCCTGTGTAGATCAGGGTCATGGCACAAAGCTTTGAGCTCAAAATCATTTATCAAATTTAAACTGTGCATAATTAGTTATTTTCTAGATGTTTGCCCACAGATCAGAGCCCTTTTTTGGGTCTACACCCATTTATAATTAAGGGTATTTTTATTTTTTGAATTTTTTACTCTGTCTATGAAACTTTTCAGTGAGGTGTAATATATGGCCAATCATGGGTAAAAAATATGCATTTTTAAGTATTTAAACTCCTAATACTATGTGTACAACAAGTGGTCTATAGCTTTATTCTGTAATTGAATTCAATAATATTTCAGATTTGGAATTTCACTGGCTGATCCAATGGGGTAGTAGCAGGTCCTGCTCCAGCACAAAAATGCACAGAACTGAAAGCTTCTAAGAAGCAAATCAAATGCATTTTACCTGTAAAACACCTCCAGTGCACAAACATAGTGCAAATGTGTTTCTGAGATTGTGAGCGATTAATATTTTCTTGAAGTATACTAACAGAACCGACATGCGCTGAAACATAAGGTGCTGCAAATATGCACGAAATGTTACAAATGAGCACAGCTGAAAAAAAAAGAAAAAGCATCTGATGCTTGTGGGTCTGTAAGAAGTACTCTCTCTCTCTCTCTCTGCCTTTGGTGGGTTTTTATTATTGTGCAGAAGTTGCTAATTACCCTGATTCTCGTTTCCTGTCCCTGCGCCCCCCTTTCCCCCTTTCCCCCACCCCCCACACCCCACTCCCTCCCAGATGAGTGTCTTTGAAGTGCTAACAACTCTCCTCACTTTGAACTGCGAAAACAATGCTCCCGTGGCTCGGTGTACCTTCCCCGCGATGCCGAGCCTCATTTAAATACACCTGGATTCTGCCTCCGCGCTTTTCAGGGGGAAAAGCCCAATTTCCAGAGGAGCAGCAGATCCCTGGGATCATTAAGCAGCCGCGGAGATGCCCCGGCAACCAGTCAGGCTCTCCCCTCGTCTCTCTCTCACTCTCTCGGGAACTGCCAAGGGGAAAAGCCTGCTCGCTTCAGAACTGGTGGATCTGTGGACTTTGATTTTTTAAAAAAATTTAGTAATTTCTTTACTTGTCACCGCTCGGTCACTCTCCTTCACTGTGAACTGAAGTTAAAGTCACTATTAGCAACAAGGCTGTCCTGCATGGGAGCACCTCCACGCAGAGGTTTTGAATCCGGAAATGTATCATCCTCCCAGCGCAACCCACCATCTCCCTTTTCTGAACAGAATAAATAGCTGTGAATCCAATGGCTCAAAGAAATTCATAAGAAATGTTAAGCTAAAATGCTTAGCATTTTGGAAGGTCAACCCTTGCCAGCCCACATTGTCAGCCCCTCTGATAAGAGAGAGAGCTTCGCGTGCTGTGAGATTGATGGACGTTACTGATACCAGCACGCGGAGAGACAATGGAGTGAGAGGGGGATTGCATCCCCACGGTGAGGCTCTTATTGAGCCTGGAGGGGGCTTTTAAACTTTCAGCTCCCCGAGGTGGGCCAGCTGCCCCGGCCATCTGCACGCCAAAACCTCGCCGCACAGGACAGGCCTTTTTAACTGGTGGCTGAGTCGTAAAGCCGATTTCACGCCCCGGCTTTGACTAAAACGACCCCCCGCAACCAATCCCAGGGGCGGGGGCGCTTCTGATTTTTCGCAGGCCCTCTCTGTTACCCCTCTGTCTGTGCTCAGCAGACCCGTGGTAATCAAGAACAAAACCAGCAATGCTGAACACGCGCCGCTCCCCGCAATGTAACATCTTCACTGCGTCGGATAAAACGGTGAACACTACACTGGTGCTCAGCTCCCCAGAACTGACACAGCTCTTAATTGCCTGACAGCTAATCCAGCAGTTATTCAGTTGTGTTATTGATAGGGACTCTTGTTCAGAGCAGGGTTTCACAGTTGCAGTCATGAAGGTAAGCTAGGTATCATGGTGCCACATTGTGCTAGGATGATTTGGCGGAAGCTTTTTTGCCTTTTTGTGTTTTGGGAATTAGTAATAACCCACCTTTTGCCCTGAGCCTACTCTTAAAACCTCCTTTTGATATATAGGCACATATGAATAGACACATTTATATCACAGTGAAATTCTTTTTCTGTATAAGTTTTAAATACATGTTTAATAGAGTGCACAGAGATTGAATTATCCATTCTGGATGTTACTTCTTGCTGTCTCCAGTCATCAGTAATACTTGCAAATGAGGACAGGAATTGCTCCTTGTCTGAATTGCAGTGGAATGCTAATATAGCTTTAAACAACATAACTATCACATGCTGGGTTTTGTATTTGCACCAGTCCTTAGATCTTGGTCAATCAAACAGTGGTAATTCATCGTGTCCAAAAATCAAAACAACTCTTTAATCTCATTTCCACTTCGCTGTGCCTCAAAGCTGACAGACACTGCATGCTCTCATACACACCACATAAGCACTGTCTGAACCAAGGGGATGTGCGTGTTTGCAACTACTGACTTCCAGAGCACTCTATTTTGCAAGCACCATAAGAGGCCTGACATAGTTTCCTTTTAGGTTGTTAGAGTTTTTCTCTCCTCTTTGGTGTATTTAGATAGCTGGGGTATCAGTCTGCTCAGCCAGGTTAAACATGTGCTCTGCCTCAGCTCATCTACCTCATTAGATCCGAGAGTAGCTCACCTGATCTGGGGACCTTTTTGGTTCATTTTATACTTTAGCAAAGCAATACAGAACACAAAAACCCACACACATATCCCCCTCATTACCTAATTCCTGCTGTTGCTGTTCTTAAGGCTTATGAAAATTCAGGCCTCGTAGTCAATTCAATGGAAGCTACTTCCTGTCATATAAATGGGCAGACAGGGTGGTGTTCCTCATTACTACGCTTGGTACCATGCCAAATTGGAGCTATCAGTTGGAGTGGATCATGTTCTTGTCAGACCACTTTAGCAAAATAATAAGCTGAACCAGGCACTGGAGCACCTCAGAGAAGGATGTGTTAATCAAACATCACCATAAATGAACACAGAGGACAAGAATAGGGTCACACCTAACAAATCTTAGACCATATGGTCAAAAACAAACAAGTTTGAATATCCAAACATGAGAATATAACAGATATTCATGAAAACATTTTCTGTTACCACAACCAACCAAATTTACCTACATTTGGGAAAAGTGCCCTTGCGACCTTGTGGCATTGCAGATGCACTGTGGGTAAACAAATATATATATATATATTGCATACGTATGTACGAGCCTGCACGTGCCGGTGAAAACTTTTATCGATATCCCTGGCGCTTGAAGTTTGTTTGCATTTTGTTTTCCAGCACTCTTAACAACTTCAGAAGTCAGATCACAGGAGCCCGTGATCAAAGCGCCTCACGGTTAGCTCTGGAAACACAGGAGTAATACGCCGCGCTTTGATACTCCACATCAATATTTCAATTCAACAATCACTTGACATGCACCCCCCCATCTCTCCCCAACTCTCCCCAAGACGAAAGGAGAGAGGGATGGGAGGGGGACGGAGGGAGAGAGCGAGAGCCGGGGAAGGAGAGCCCGTCTGCTCCGTGTCTGATCTCCTCCGGCTCGCTCTCCGAGATGCCCACAGGCCACATCCTCTTTTGAAGCAAAACTCGCTTTCCATCTTGAGAAAGGGAAATCCTTCACTGGTTAAACCAATCATTCGCACGGAAACGTGGTGGGCAAAACAGTCTTGTAGAGTGTAAATATTTGAGATATGTTTTGGAATGAATAAATTGAGTTTTGCTGTGTAGCATCGTCAAAGATGCGTCCATTCACACCAGTGAGCCAAACCTTGCCAGCAAAAGCTAACTGCGTCATTCAAAAATCAGTTTAATGTTGTCTGTGTTAAATTGTCAGTTCTAGGGCTGCCTGTCCCATTTGTTTAATTGACAGGAAGGCACACTTCTACCTACTGGAAGTGTGTTCTGATCTAAGTGCAAGTGTGTGAATTGAATATCAGACTCCCTCACACAGCTGGATAGATAGGTGGGAGTGCTGTGAGCCAGCATCTAAATGTATTTACTATGTATCCCCATTTTGTAAAATTGTCTAAGATTGTTTTAAACTGCCTGTTTTAAGATGCACTATTTTTGTATCTTCTTGGGTCCATGATTTAAAACCACATTACCCACATCAACCAGCGCTCTCGCACCTTTTCTAAACATCAAAATATAATATTCAGCACTTAAACTTACTATTAAAAAAACCTAGTTTTTATAATGTTACAGGTTATGTGTTTCACAGCCTGGTTTTTCAATTGGAAAGTAATAAATTGATTTACCAGTTAAGTTCAAACCAATTAAAACCTGTTGTAAGGAAGACAAAATCAAGAAATCAAGACTACTACAAAGACTACTCTGCAGTTACCTGACAAACCAATATCTAAAACAGCTGTAAGGCCACAAAGGTTACAGATGGAGATAGTTATGTGAGAAGAGTGGTCTATGCAAGATGTCCAAGGACCAGGTGTGGAGAAGCAATGACTTCAATCAGTCTTCCAACTCTTTCCCTAATGTCAAATAACACATTGAAGCAAACAAAAAAGTCATACAAATGTGTTCAAAGCTGAAGATAAACTGCACAGTTGGGCGCTGAATAAGGCCCTCAGTGATACATGCCAATAAGGCCATGTACTTCATGGTGGAAACCTTTCTTTACAATTTCAGCAAGAGAATGGAGCCATTTTCTGTAATAGGACCAGGCCAACACATGAAAGTACAGGCACATGAATACCACAGAACTAAGATGTTGTGATTTTGTAGTATTTTACATTGTTCATTTGAACCATTAATACTTTAAGGACCACAAGGCCAGACGTTTTCAGCGGTATACACACATTTGTGGGTGTGATACTGCATGCATCCATTAATTTATGAATCGTGTTATAATTGATGGTAAGCGCTCCAGCTAATAATCATTTTAACTACTAAGTTCAGACTTTTCCCTGATTCTGCATTTAAAATGGATGATTACTAATTTGCTGGGGAAAGAGCTTTATAGATTTATAATTTATTGATATGATTTGAGATGTAAAGACATAAAACAGACTAATATTTCACAGTGGCTGTCACACGGCACTAATGCCACGGTGTATGAATAATACACTAAGCAAGAGCAAAAACAACAGAAAAAGAACAATGCAATTATTAATCACGACTCTGTTTCATAAACACAAGCACCTTCGTACCAAAGGAAATAATTAGCTCAGACACTCGACAGTCTTATTTTACAAGCCATCAAGTTAATCTGGGTATTCTGCTGAGTTTGGACTCCCGCCAGTACACTTAACAGGCCTCGAGAGTGACTGAAAGTGATACTAGCGTGTCAGGCTGACAGGGGCTTGTGATCTGATCAGAGGTACACTGGTAGGGCTCATTTCTACACCGCTGCGCTCAGTAGAATGCCTGGCACCTGCCAACACTCAGCTTCCCATTCAGCGTCACCTCGGGTGCAGCAGGGTGTGGGGTAGGGTTCCTCAGAAGAAAAACTCTGAGGGAGACATCTTGGGATTCCCAAAGGGGAAATGGCTTGACACATGACGAAATGGGCCAATTCGCTGTCCCCCATGTTAACACTACTCAAACACCACATTGTTTTTTTGCCTCTCTACTTGTATGCAAAGCAGTTGAGAGAAAGTAAAGCATGTCTGACATCACCTGCTCATAATATTTACATTATTAAATTTTACTTTTACAATATTTACATTTACATTTATTCATTTGGCCGACGCTTTTATCCAAAGCGACTTACAAGTGAGGCAGAGTACAACACAAGTAAAAAAACCATAAGGAGTCAACAATATTAGAAGTGCTGCATGACCAGGTTTCAATGTTTGGCCAGACAAGGTACAAGCTAGCTGACAGAGCTAATGAGTGCGTTAAACCATTAGATTACTTTTTTATTTAATAGTTTAGTAGGAAACAGTTTTAAGACATGAGAAATTCCTTTAGGGGGTAGTGTTTCAGGTGCTCAGGTGAGAGTGGAAGAGCTGTGTCTTCAGATGTTTCTTGAAGACAGAGAGGGACTCGGCAGAAAGGATAAAGTGTGTAAGTTCATTCCACCATTGAGGACAATGGCGGAGTAAGTCCTGGATAGTGATTTTGCACCGCAATGCGACAGGACCACCAGACACCGTTCAGTAGCAGCACGTAATGGTCAGGGGGGAACATAGGCTTGCAGTAGTGAGTTCAGGTAGGTGGGTGCAGCTTTGTTGGCATCAAGGCTTTGAACATGATGCGGGCAGCTACAGGGAGCCAGTGGAGCAGGTCCAAGAGAGGTGTAACGTGAGTCCTTTTTAGTATTTTATTATTTATTTTCTTATACTATATTTTAATTTTATTTTACAGACTTGTATTGTAGCATCTGTTATAGTAATAATGAGATTCCTACTTTTATACTAATGCATTTATTCTCTGCTATTCTGCTTTAATCTGCTCCATATTCATCAATAAGGACTGTTGTACCATCAAACAACTTGGGTATGTATGCGTAAATAAGTGACAATGTAATTAACTGTTAACCGAGCAATTACAAGATCACTGGATTAGTTGATGTCATCTTTTTGGGCTCTTTTTAGCCAAAATTTGGATACTGTTCTTAAATCTGAATGCAGGGGGATTTGAGGCATTACAAGCCTGGCTCTCTTCCAGAGAGCTGGATGGGAAGCATGGGCTTGGCGAGAAGCAGTGCACCCTCCTGACAGCAGATGGCGATGTTTCATCTGCAACCCCTATGACCCTGCCCTGCAACCCCCATTGAAAAAGAATCAGGCAGAGCCTGTGGGCCTGTGATGAGCAGGCCAGGTTGCAAAGACAACAATGTGACTGGGCAGTCAGTGGTCGGGAGCAACAGTCAGGCCCTTTTCTTTCAAATGGAGGCCCATACGTTCAGACACTCAGAAGATACATCTGATATCATTCCAGCTGTAGAGATAGGGGTGCTGGCTCTGTGTGAGGTGTGTGTGAAAGTTGGGTTAGTCACTTGGGGTGAAACGGATGGGCAGTAATGACGATAAGCCTGGGCATTGTGGCTGGGGAGGGGCACGTCCAGGAGACGCACTCACCCGTCAAGGTGGCAGAGAGTGCCCGTGTCCCCATGAAGGCAGCTGCAGTGAGGAGGCTCAAAGCTTGGGCGTTATGAACACACTCTGGGGAAACTCAGCCACAAGGCATTCCCTCACCTCCTCCATCTCAACACCCTGCTACCATCTGCACATTTGTATGTATTGATGGCAGCTGCTCCTGCTCCTGCTTTCATTTCGCATTTGAGTGTTTTTGTATTATGATTGTTTTTTTGATCGCCAGCAAAAAAGACTGTCTTTAATGCCACTGTCCTCACCTTTGACAATGGGCTCACTTTCATTAGCTTTGTCAGAGTACTCACAATAAGATACCTTTTCTCAATCAATGATATCATCAAGTATAACAGACATGCCAACATCACAATCTATTATTGGCGTTATGAGTAAGTGACTGTCATAAAACATAGACTCAAATACAGTAAAGAACAATGGCTATTGTATAGATGTGTTTTTGTTATGTCCACATTGGGAGCTACAGTATACTCACATATCCATCATATAAACTGACACCAGGACTGTGACAAACTGACTGAAGAACCACACATTTACTTTATGATCTTTTAGAATTCCTGCTGTTTCACATCATTCAGAATAAAACCTCATATTTCTAGGCCCCTCATACATGCCAATGATCCATATTTGGAGTGTGAGTGCTTCCTGTTCAACCTCATTGTTTAACAAAACATTCAATTAAGATTCAATCAGGTGACAGTAGAATCGAAGAATCTCGAAAATGCTAATTTCCCTGAATGTTATGGGACACGAGAGAGCAGCCAGGTTCTATTCTTAAAGTTAAGAGTGGAGGTTAAGGGCGCTAGTGTTGCGTCATACAAGTGCTTCATTAAAAGCCTCAGTACTGTACCAGCACACCGGCCCCTTCAGGGACGCGACCTAGAATGCAGTGTCACTCAGACGAATAGGTACAGACTCGTGAGTGTCACTCCTACGTAGCTCTGAATAAATTAGATATCCCACGGCAGAACAGGAGGCTGCTCCCTGAAATAATAATAATAAGCTAACAAACAGAAACCGGAATCGCAGAATGGGTCGTCAGAGTAAACAACACAGCTTAGTTACATAGCCCACAGCCATGGTAAAGCAGAGCGCTAGCTAACCAATTACATTTTGTCTCATCTGAACTCGTACAATGAGAATGCTGCAGTCAAAAACATGACATCGCGGCAGCTTATGATATATAATAGCAACATAAATAAGATAGTTTAAGGGACTACACATGTTCTAAAATAAATAAGCAATGGAGCATCTCAAAAACACAAACAAAAGCTTTATTATTATGCAAAATTATAGGAAGTCAATCTATTGATGTTGCCTTACTAATTGTATGGCGTGGGACTGAAAAGCAGATGTTGCATTTCAAAGCGGCAGGGCGCGAGAAGATGGGCTATGATTTATGCTAAAACGCGTGGCTTCAAAGCGCAGATTGCGGCATCTAAACAAATTGAACAAGTCAATCGTTATTCACTCAGGACTGCAAGCGCTTCAGAGGCGCGCTTCTGCCGCTTCTAATATCCCTCAATGGAAGCGCGGTCCCGGCGGGCGATGCGCGCTGCTCGAGGTTGAACCGTTCAGTGGGAGAAGGCAGGGGAATTTTGCTCTCATTACTTGTTGTAACACCTGTGCAAGAGAGTATGAGCTCCTTGTATGATACAGAGCCGTCCTTGATTGGGTGGGAGTGTCTGGAGACGCGAGACAAGGACCTATTTTAAAAAAAAAGGAAAATTCCTACCATAGTGACTGTTGACCTAAATCTCGCAGATTAATTAAGAATGACATACCTGGCAGTAATACGTTTTGAGCTGTCAGATCTTTCCGTTTTTTTCGGTAGAATAATGTTTTTAAATATACGTTAAAACAAAGGACTCTCTGGAATGGTGCTCATTGATTTTAAGTAGCTGTGTGTAAATTTAAATTAGGCATTAATCTATCAAAATATATATGACTTAAAATTACATACTAATATATAACAACATGAATGTATAGGTAAAGCTTATTAAAATACCAATAGTTAGCTCATATCCATGATCTATTTTCAGTGTCAACATACACGGCAAACGTAATCTGTAGAGACTCTGAAGGAGGAGATGACCCGGACATGATACACCCAGAACGCACCTCGCCCACCCTCGTTCTGTCTTCCCACCATGCAAATAATAAATTAATCAATGCATGAAAATATGTCAGAATTCCTTTACTTTTCTACAAAAAATATCATGAATTTAACTTGCAAGCAGGCTATGTGGACCATCACCAGAAGTTGTTTTTCCTCTGCCGTCTTTTCTCCCATTTGATATACAACCTAAATTGGAGCCGCAGAAATGAAATGCTAAATCTTTAATTAACTTTATAGCATCTGCACTCGTGCTTCCAAGGAGCCACGCGCTTTTCTTTTAACCTATTCCAGCACATTTGCACACCAAGGTAAATCTTGATGCTGGCACTCTTACAGAAAGGAAGAAAAAAAAATCAAAAATGGAAATGAACTCTCACTTGTGTTCGCAGATCAAAGACGCAGAATTATTTAACTTGCTGCCGTTGCTTGATCTTCAAATAAAAAGGAAGAAAAACGAAAAAAAGTCGGGAGCATGGATATGAGGATGGCTAGATATGTTTGAGTTTTCATTTCTTCACATTGATTATTATATCTTTTTTATTTAGTGTTCAATTATTTCACTGCCCTGCCTTCTATACAAGGTCCCGGGAACGCCGCAATTTGCTTACTTTGCATTTTCCAACGATTCGCACGTTGACAGAATCCGGTTGTATTGCCTTTCGAGTCATCAGCTGTAGTGGAGAACATTCTAAGTAATACCCATATGCGCGGTTAGTCACTGGCGTAAACCCTTGGCATAGTGGAAAATGTACAGGTCCATATCTTCCTCTTTTGTAGACTCTCCGCTTTGTGGAGACCTGTGTATTTTCTCCATAACTCGTTTTGACCTCCAGGTTATGTAACCATACGTAAAATTCCAGCCTTGGAAACCCAATGTGTTTGCCTTCATTATTTGGCCATCAAATAATTTAATTCATTCTCTGATTCAGACCTTGGACTGAATGCACTATAATATCATATAATTATCTGCCAAGTCATAATGTAACTAAAATATCTCTTACTGTTCATGTTTTTAATTTCTTTCTTCATAACCAGTGTTCTGAACTTAGTGAGAATTCAGCAGGTCATTTTCTTAGTTTTCCAGGGCAACGTTCAACGTGTTTTAGCATCAATCCTAGCTCTAACCCAGACTTTACAGCCTCGTGATACAAATGTAAATAATAATGCATCACTGAGATTTAAAATAGTGAAATATGCGCGAGACAGTGCAGAAATACCGGTACGGAGAACCATGGTCGTGCACGCAAGTGGTAGTAGCTTTTTTCCCACAAGATGGCGCTAATTTGATACAGTTAAAGACTGTAAGCATTGAGGTGCTCTTAGTGTGCAGAACGAAACGAAGCTGTATCAAACCCTGTATGGGCATATGCAGCAATGACATCTGCTCATCATTTCCAGCAGCACTTGGAAAGTAATGTCCTCATTGTTATCGTAATGTAAAAAAAATGCAAGCTGTTTTAATGTGGTCAGTAACAAATTCTTGTAGACTAAATGGGAACATGCAGAACAACTTAGAGTGCTGTAGTTTGTCTCCCGCCACATGGGGGCAGTATGTAAGTCTCAAACATAATCGCACACTCGTTTTAATGTATTTGCAATATATTGTTGCGCTGAACAACATATTTTTCAACATATTACAATATATTCCATTTTTGTAGGGGATGAGGTCTGGCTGGAGGTAATACAGACAGAAATTTTACACGCGGGTTTCCTTCACTGTTGGACGCTCCGTGTGATGATATAAAATGCATGACAGGGTAAGCATCTTGCGTCAGCCCTCTGCAGTTTGCTTAACAAGAAAAGTCGAACAGCTCAGCACAGATTATGTTTTTTTTATTTCTCAGGTGACTTACAGCAACGTACCTCCACTGTTAATTACATTACTCTTTAATTATCTAAGACAGAGACCTTAATTTGTGGCTGTCACATGTTGTTACCACCTGCTCTGAAGCTCCCACTGTTTCTGTTTTCTTTATATGTGGTGGAGGACAGGCTTAGCCACAGGTCTTATACTTTGGTCCACAAAACTTCTCAGATGGTGTTCTCGTCTGTTCCAGCTTTTTCATGACTTTATAAAGACAAATTAAAAGTGAGCAAATTCTGCATGTAAGTATCACTAAGAGACTCTAAAAATCTTTCAATCTGAGAACAAAGTCACCAGGTCAACAACGCTGCTCACATGAAGCATCCCACTTCTAGTGACTTCCAGTGACAGATTGTCTTTGAAGTAATCTTTGAAATGTTGTGCTGATTATGAGTTTTTCCAAGTCTTAATATAGCCTGAAATGTGTAAGGACCAAAACTGAAATGGAAGTTTTCTGATGCTTGCTATGGGTTTGGAGTTAATTAACGCTGCTGCTGTTTTCCAAGGAATTGATGCAGAAATGCACCATGTGTTTCCTCATCGGTTTGGTATGAAATGTTTACATGTGGCACATAATGCTGAAAATGATGGAGCTAAATTACTTTGTAGTACTTTATCCTGCTGCTCTCAGCTGAACTCTGACAGACCGTTCCCTGCAGTGGCTCACTGAAATTCTTCTCAGATTTATTGATCTGTTTTACAAGAGGAACAGGGGGAAACATTTCTGCCGCTGTAGGTATTGTAGCTGTGCTGAAAAGAGCAGCTGGGATACGGGACTCGGCGCAGGGAGGAGGCGGTGCTAGCACCAAGGTCATGAACTGGATGCGAGCTGTAACTGGAAGCCGGTTGGAGAGGAATGAGGAGGACGGCATCAGTGTTCTGAGCGAGCTGAGGTACAGGCAAAGAGGCCGGCCAACGGATAGTGGCCGCAGTCCAAGCGGGATAGCACAAGCGCTGGGACTGGGACCCAGGAAGAGTGGGTGGTTAGAGACATATTGTATAAATATTGCTGGAGGAGAACTCCCAGGACTGGGATTACTGCTTCAGTGTGTTCTGTGAAGGAGAGTTTTTCACTGGGAGTAATGGCGTCTACGTGTGGTCTGAGAAGCAAACGGTGGACAGCCATCCATGGCTCTGGAGAGATCTCAGAGGTGAGGGCTTGACTAGTAGGTACCGCTGGTCTGTAAAGACTGAAGATTATATCCTCTCTGCATTTCTCAGTGTAATCACTCGGCAGATGTGAAACACCAACTTCCATTCTACCTGACTCTTTTTTAAGCATAAAAAAATCGGTATCTGTTTCTGGACCTGGTGACCCCTGAATTGCTCAGAATCTCCTCACAGCCCGAGGTACAGACATTGCAGCTCTTGCATGGTGGTGAGCGCGTGCATACAGGAGCGGGAAAGCTGAGGGAAAGCCCTCAGAGAAAGCAGGGGCGACACCCGCAAAATCTCAGGAGGGGGACGACGAACGGCGCTCTCTGGGCGCCCCTCCCCTGAGCTCCACCGCGCCCCCATCCACCGCGAGACGCAGCTCCCTCCCTGCCAGCGCTCGGCGTCTTCCTGCAGCCCCCATTATGTCAGCTCCAGTCTGAGCCTCGGCAGGGAGACAGGCGCCTTCACAGGGCCTGATAATTCCCTAATTAGCACAACCCCCCTTCCCCAGCTCTCCTCTCCACTCCTCTCCACTGTCGACAGCGGCGGCTGACGGGCGCGTCTCCGCCAGCTTCATCATCGTCATCCTGGCCTCGTTTGCTTATTCAAATGGGCTTTCATTTGTGTGACACTTCCTGGTGTTTTTTTCTCCCCCAGCCGCGGATTGACAGAGACATGCACACTGGAAATAAGCCCGTCTCCTGTTCACCCAGACTCCAGAGAAGAAAGCAAGAGGCTGTTGGGCTTTAGCAAATGTTAGACAATCAGTGTTGCCCTATGGGAATAATGTCAAGATTTCAATGTAGTATAATCTTAACTGGCTACATACAGAATAATAGCATCACTTTTATAACACCTCAAGCTTTATGATATACCAGTAAATATAATACTCATATTACTGCTTAAACAGGAGCAAAACATATGCAATGAAAGAAAATGTGCACATATTGGATAATTTTGCCTTCTTAAATATGTATATTTTAATCTTATTATCATGGAGCAAATTCAGATTGTTCACAAATAATTGATTTTATTTAAGAAAACATGAGGCTCATATTTACACCTTTAAACAGTCTCTTTAAGATAATCTTTCAAAAACATATCTACATTAATGTTTTTTTGCATTAACGAATTTTGCAAGCTTGATGGAAGCATATGGAACTATGTAGAGGCATTCAAATGTTTCCTGTATCCCTGGGAGGTAAACACAGAGGAAACTCATTGTTAATATGCATTACCATGGTTCAGGCCAGAAAGCTCTTCAGAAAAATGCAGACAAATTGTCATTGACCAGGAAGGCCATTAGGAGGACACAAGTGTATCTTGCATTCACAAGCTGTGAGACAAGTGGTCTGGGAGGCAACTGTAAATGCAGTTTAAACCATCTTAGATGTCCTGAACAAGCTGGCATCCTCAGGGTACAAAGTGTCAGAAGTATTTAAAGTAGCTTGCATGACTGTGGCATTAATTTTCAGGCTGTAATGAAGAGGCCTCGTCTGAAGGCCATCCACAAAAAGAGGCCCCTTGAATTTGGCAAACTCCATCTGAATGACAGCTGGGAGCATGTCTTATTGTTAAATGGTAGTGTACATGGCTTTCCTTGTCTAGTCAGGTTGCACAAGTTAACCTGCTGGTAGGGCTTGAATAGTGTTACGCTCACACTCTCTGGTCTGGGAGTGTTGTTAGCCTGGTCTGACACTGTTGCTTATTCAACTTGAATGGATCCACTTCTGTTCTCTTGTGCTGGAAGTCTCTCTGGACAAGAGCGTCTGCTAAATGAATGTAATGTAATGTAAGTTGAGCTTCTTGCACCTGCTTGTCAGAGTTGACAAAAAGCCCTTAGTCACTGTGAAGTATGGCAGTGGGATTGGGGTGCTTCTACATCAAAGTTTCCTGGAGACCTTGCTAAACCAGAAGACCAACATGGACCAGGACATCAGACTAAAAATGAACATAGTATGAGTATGACAATTTCAGTATGACAACTCATACAACACAAAAGCAATGGTCATAACGAATTCCAGAGCTCAATCCAATCTAACATTTATGTTCAGACTCAAGTAAGCAGTACACAACTGAAAAAGGAAAGATCTGATCTGATGCAAGTCTGGCAGGAGGAATTGTCAAGAGTCTCTCACTAGAAGTTACAGAACTATTTGAGAACAATATGACTTTGTTCTGTGCAATGATATTAAGATTAAGATGTTTGGAAAGTATAACCTTCCAATTACATCTTGACTAATTAATCAGAGGTATGAGTAAATGTGAAGGGCACTGTATCTATGATTGACACATTGTATGCGACTCAAATTTTCTTGTGTTATTTTTTCAGAATAAAAGGGGGCAAAAACTATGCTATATTGGTCATTCATGTGTCTAACTCTGAAAAGCAGAAACATCTGAGCATGACTTTCCAAAGATGAATCTACATAATCTAGGTGTTGGATTTTGGTGAAAATGATGCACTTGCAAGCTAACTAATAAACTGTTGCACAAAGAACTTCAGTCTGGACCGTAATTGTAGAAGAGGCAAAAGATGTTTATTGATGATCTTCAGTACAGCAAGGCTTCGCAGTCTCAGATGTTACACACACTAAGTCTCACACTTAGAGTTTCACGCCTTACACACTCATCAACCTCTCACGGTCCAGTCCCTTTCCTTTGGCAGTTGGGGTTAGAGAGAGCGAAACTCTGCTTACAAAAAACATCTTATAGTATTCAAAAGAGTGGGAGACTGATGACATAAACTGTGCAGAATATTTAATAATAACTGACCTTGCATCGTCTAGAGTCTGGCGCCTAATTGGAAAAACATTGCTTCAAAGGTATCCTTGGTTGATAGGAGGGCACACACTGACCCAACTCCTCTTTGTCACAAACACAGACAAGGGAACGGAGTGGGAGGAAGTCCCGCTGGGTAGTGAGTCCCTATATCACCAAACCTTTAATATAAGAAGCGTCAAAGATCTAAGGCATACTGAAATATAAAGTAAGTGACCTAGTACTGAACTACAGCTATATGAGTGCTCGAAATCATGGGCCTTTCCGTTGGGACGGCCTTGTACCATGTACACACAGTGTGTCTGGGTACATGATTAGTTCAACATAGCAGCATCACTTGGAATGTAGGTCAGCCTAAAAACTACACAGAATACCATCATCATTGTCCCGGTGTCTACTAATTCTACTAAATTGATCAGTCTACTAATATAATGATCACTAAATAATCACCACTATTCTTCATTAGGTCATATTTTCTAAAACCTTTCCATGAGTTACATTTTCGAGATGGATGAAAATTGACCAACAAAAACAGGCTGAGCTCTTCACATTTATCATTGGTTTATATGGGTGATGCTGTTGAGTCAGAGAATGCTTGGTCTCACACACACATACACACACACACACACACACATAATACTTACATACATTACATACATTGTAGTTAATGTAGCTAATGAATCTCTCACATGGAATTATTCTTCTGTAACTATTTTACCACCTGTTGTTAGAATGTACACCTGTTGTTTTGAGTCACCTCTTGCTTTATCTGTGTAATTACCCCATAAAATTTGGCTGTGGAGACTGCTCCAGTGACAGAGTTACTGCTTTCTGTAAAGAGAGTGAGAAAAAGTCTGTATGCATATAATGAACTTGGACATCCATGAGTGTACTACCCCTAAGCAATGACCATTATTTTAGAGAGGCAAAAAGACACATTCCTCCATTAGCGCTACCCTAATTAGGAACTGATCTCAGATAAAACAGCCAGAGTTAGGCATTGGTTTAAGGATGCTCAGAGGTTGCATCAGAAAGTTCTGGAAAGGGATCAAAATGGTGTGAAAGATGAGGAAAAAGGTGCCATTTGTGACTGAGCTGACTATTGTTTCCCTGGACATTTGCCTTCCGCATCACTGGATTTTGCCACACACACATCATTCACAAAAGTGACAGAACGGTCGCCTCAGTCCCCGGTGTTTGGGGAGAGTGTGATAAGGGGACCCCAGTGGCTTTTCAAATGGAACAGTACACGTTCCTCTGGGTTGTCTGCAGCTGGAACAAGTGTGAAAGCAGCGACTGTCAAAAAAAGATGGCAGGCACTCAGACAAACACACACAAGTGCTCACACGTGCATGATGTTGATGCACAACACAGATGTGTTACAGGCATTACTAGTATCTAGTATTACAGCCATCTTTATTTTCGCATGAGCTGAAAATTTAAAATTCTCTTGTATGAAAGACCAGATCAGACATGTTTATTTCTGGTACAACTAGCTTGAGGGCCTTTTAGATAATCACAATTTATACATAACAACCAATACCTGTTTATAATTTGGAGATTTGTTATTATAAAAGGTGTGAACTCTGTTCATTAATAAAATACTTACACACACACACACACACACAAATTAAATAACTTGGAATCCTAGCACAAAATCAATTAAAATTTATTGGTTACTGCTCCGATCAATGGCTTCTTTACAAACTGGTCCGATGAACATGACGCAGACAGTTTGGCCTTTCGTTTCAGTTCTGCTCGTGTGGAGCCGCGTGGGTCTGCGCGGGTGGGGGTTTCAGCGACGCGTTAAGCCGGTCCGGACAACACACGGGGAGCACGAGGGGAAGCACGGCACAGCAGTGGTGGCGATGACGCAGAGGGTGGCGGTGGCGGGTGGAGGAAGCAGGTGGCGCAGCGCGCGTCCCTGTCACAGCTGCACGGGCGTGGCTCGCTCCGGACGCAGCCCGCCTCCGGTGCTGCTCCAACAGGCACGTTTCCACGGACACAGGGATGGAGGGGCGAGTCCCGCTGCCAGGCTGTCTTATCAACGAAACGTCGTGGAAGTGCAGAGTCTTACAGATGACAGCACAGAGAAGAGTGATGCAGGAGACAAAGTAATAAGTGTGTACATTTAGACGAAAACATATCTAGCACCTGGGTTTTCCATTCTAATAGCTGATATGCATTAGGAGTCTTCTGTTCCCTATGAAAGGGTCCAACAAAATCCAAAGGACATACAATGTGCATATATTTTAACATTCCCTTCACCAAGTACAGTGCACACAGCAGCGCTCTCATACACTAACTCCCAGTTCACTTTCAAATGAAAACCGCCCTATTTGAAATAATGGTTCCATTGGCTGTGTCTGCAGTGGTTGGGGGATATTTCAGGCCCAGCAGCTGACATGGGATCAGCCTTCCTGACAATAAATTTTACCCCACCAAGAGACTGTTTAACACAAAGACCACATGGGTTGAACTCATTCCTGATCTGGCAAACAAGCTCCAACTTTCAGGTTCCACGTTTCAGAGACTGAGGACTCAATACATAGCACTGTCTGCCATTTTGGTAAAAGAAACTGAACTGGGGTCAGCCATTGAGGGTAGAAGACATCTAAACCAGCCTGCACAGGAGTGCTGTAAGCAGCTCAGTGCACCTTGCTGCTGCGTACACAACACTCCTCGCTGCGGCTCCAGCATCTTGTCCGTCCAATCATGAGCCAATAGCGTTACCTTGACCTAATAAAAATCAGTGCAAATCAGGTTCAAACACAGGACAAAAAAACACACCAAAAATAAAATCTACGCACAGTGAATCATCTGTCTGCTTGATGTTACGTGCCCATATTATTAGTTTTTTTTTTCTTTTTCAGTTCATATTTCAAAGAAATCTCCAGACAGTATGCCCTCCGGGCTTTCCCTTTAAAGCTCATGAAGTATTTCACTAATTGGCGATTGGGAAAGTAGGAAAGTAGCCTGCATCAATTAAACAGAGGAACACGAGACTTCGGACAGACGCAGAGCGCGAAGGGGGTGGGGGGGTTGTTGGAGGGCGCTGGGGGTGCTCTCAACAGAAGAACATCCCCCTTGCCCTGCTGCCCTGACTGCCCCTTGGCAACGGAAGACCTCTCGCCTCCCGCCGACCCCGCCCCCTGCGCTGACACAGCACAGGGAAAATAAAGTGCGGAGGATATGCAGCGGTAAGGCCATGCCGCTCCAAGCTGATCCCATGGAGTAAAGCCACGTGCATGCGCTAAGACAGCCCGGCCTGCACATTCAAACACAGGCACTTGGTAAACGGGGGTGGGGGGGTTCACTCACCTAACAGAAATTCAGTTTACCAAAATTTGCAGGGTTGAGGTGAGAAGCCGCATGCTGGAAGTAGTACTATTTACAGTGGGACATGGGAAGTGAAGACACGCCCCCCCTATACGTGGGGGGTTATTAATCAGCTGACCAAGGGCTTCCTTTTCACTGGATAAGGCCTCAAGTCAAACAGCAATGCACTGTGCTCTTAGCACTGAGCAACAGATTTAATCAAGTGTCACTTTTTGTCCCTCACGCATGTTTCACTCATTCATATGGCAACCAAACTTGTAACGCTGCTGACAGAATAAAAAAGCGCCACTTGAATAAACCTGTCATTCAAAATGAAGGACAAGGCATGCTGCAGTAAGATGGAACAGAAGCATTAGCTTCCATTGGACGATACCTTAAGATCACAGAAGCTCTGTTTATATAAGAAGCAAACAGGAAGCTGTGCGATCTCTTATATATCAACTTCATCCTAACTGGTGCTGGTGAAGCACGCGAGTGCTGGAAGCAGATGGCTGCATTCAAACAACGTAGCCCAGACACACTGTGAACTGGCTGGACCTCAGCTGCAGCAAACCCTTGGTCTGCTGATGAAACCACACAGGAACCCACTTTGTTCCTCGGTCAGTGTAAGAGCATCCATACAAAAATGACATCTTTTAATGGATATGGATGATGCATTATGGGTAACGTTTGGATGTAATTCTTGAAAATGACATGCGATACAAAATTTTAAATCTTCAATAAATTCTACTCATCACTTTTTGATCAATTATAATTCTATATTCTTACATAATCAATTTTAACCTCTTTCTCCGGGTTCAAAAGATATGTACCACTACCACTACGCATAGACTCGGTCTGGCAGTTTGACTCCAAACAGGAAGTGAGGAAACTGCTCTCACTCCACTTACATGTTTGAATCTCCTGCACCACTGATGAAGGATTTATGGATCTGAAACATGTATTTATGGTCCCTTTTTTATCAGAAACAAAAAAGCCAAATCCAAAAAATAAAAAATGTAAAATGCCTTGCCCTACATCCAATCTGTGATCTCATTTGTCTCTGTTCTATACAGCACAGTCTCTCCTATACAGCACAAAGCTGAATGCACTGTTAGCTCTTTTGCATTATTCATCTGGGTCATTCATATATTGATTGCACTGTGACATCTCATATTGTGAAAGCTGTCGCTGAACACACGTTATTCTTTTCTTTGTTATTGACATGAGAGGTTCAAGTGAACAATGATCTAACACTGATGATGGTGCACATGATGTGAAGAAACCCATGAAACAATGAACATGGGATCAGAAAGAAAAACATGGTTATCTGGGTAGGACATCATAGTGCTTAGTCTTGATGAGAGGTTTCAATTGGTTTCTCCCCAAGAAAAATGTCAATGCACGTGCCTGTTAATCGCTAATGTAATAAAATCTGAAAACAAGATTCAAAATATTCATTCTCCCTACTTTTTGACATGTGAAACAGTATCAAAACAACCGGAATTTTTCAACTCTGAGGTTTACAGCTTAATAACATATGAAGCCTTCAATGATGGGTGAGGAGAAAAGAAAAAGACTTTTTTGATAGAAGGGGGCCATCTAGTGGTCAAAGTACAAAAATGGGAACACAAAACCACACATACACACGTACACTGACGTGTGCACACTTGACAAAAAAAGGTCGCTGTATCAAAAGAATTCTCCAGTCACGTATAACTGATTACTGCGTAAGTGATATGAGAGGCGGCACACACTCGACTTCAGTCTTAACTCTTATATAGGAATGGTATTTTGCATGGATTCTTTAGGACAACACTTAAAAAGACGTGATACGTCGTCACAAAGTCAACACGTGATACTGCAGTAGGCCCAGGGCGGGCCTCGTCTCCTGTGCGTCTCACGGTCCGCAGAGCCGACGGCTCAGGCTAAAGCTACGCCACAGCCATCGCCTTGTTCCTTTGGACATACTTTTCAGAAGCGGCACGCGCGCGCTTTGGTCAAGCCAGCTCCCCATAGTGAACACTCCTCCTACACCCCTCTCCTCTTCGACAGCGGGGACAGAAGGAGACGCCACCGCTCTGAAGGCGTGACTGTGCTGCCCCATGTAGTCTGTTTTGGAGTTGCATTTCATCTGTGGGGGCAGAATATTGGGGAAAATCACCAAAACACCCTCTCTCTCTGTAACTGTGAGGCCATACTAAAAAGGAAAAATCAGGGTGAAGGGAAAAAAGTTATCAGAGCAAAAGCCAGCGGGGACAGCTTTGGCACGGTCACCTGGAGCGAGTCTGGACCCTACAGGAGTTTTCTTCTGGGTTTTGTCGCCACCTGCTGCAGGACGTTGGCATCAGCAGTCTTCTGGGAAACTACCTGGACAGAGACAGGCCCGCTGGTGGGCTCAACCAATGAGCTAATGCTTTCTTCCAGGTCCCAAGCCAGACCGCAGCACAGGGCTTGTAAGGCAAGCACAAAGGTAGGAGGCTACTCCTGCCAATGCCGTCTGCTTGGTAACCACCGCTTGACTGCTCGGGAATCTTTGCATTTATTTGGGGATCAAAATGTTTCTTCACAGCAAGGGAGAGGTGTCCTTTCAAAAAAAAAACCAAAAAACCCATCGGGCCACCCAGAACGACTCTACAGTTTTACAGGGCGGGAGCTTCTTTGGCAACTCAGGCAGGGGTCTTAAGAGAGGGGTCAGGGAAGGGGGGGTTGGGGGCACTCAGTTGTGGGTCAAACACTGGAACCGGTTCTTGAAGTAGAGCAGGCCATTCTTGGTGTGGGTGGCGTCGGAGGAGGCCGGCGGGTAGCGGAACTTGGCATAGGTTTTGTCACTCTCTGACAGGCCCCAGGGCAGCTTGATCTTGGTGGCATGGCTCACTATGACATCGTCACAAGAGCCCACGTGGAGGGCGCCCAGGCCGTCGATGAAAAACTCTGAGGGGGAGACAATGGGTGGGGGGGAGACAAAGGCATTTACAACTGAACTGTTTGAATGTGAAAATGAAGTCTTGGAGTTGGCCTTCCAACCTCAGGTATATTTTTTGAGTGCTGGGGCTGTGTTGTGGCCTACACCTTTTCTAGTTCATTACTGTCTTAACATCCTTTTCCATCTAATAGAAGTAGACAGGGTAAGCCATGAGAAGAAAATGCACAAGATGAACACAACAGAGACGATTTGTCATTGATGATGTCAGCAGTGTCAGCAGCAGATGTGAGAAGCCTGGCACAGCTTCCTTTCACACTGGCGTAAAACTGCATTAATCAGGGGCTACCCAACATTATTTTGGCACATTCATTCATATTTACCATTCCCTCCATATTCAGTCATATGCCTGATTAAAAGGAACAAAAAACATGACTGAACAGTAAAATGTACTTATTGGGTCTGTCTTCTACTTGACAAATTGTCCAAATGTTATTCTATTTTAATCTTGACACTGCACAGGGAAACTACTTCTACTATTACTAATAATAATAGTAATTCATTATGAATTTCCATATAACCAAAGCATAAAGGTTGCCTTTGATATGGGTATATGGAGATTCCCGGTATAAAGGGTCCTGAAGATTGAGATGGGCAGTTCAGAGCATTTATTTTGTGCTAAGATAATTACATTTCTTCTGTATATTTGAAATTGGCACTCATCATTCGATCATAACAGTTCCCGTGTTAAGCAGGTTTCGTTTTTCAGTAGGGTAGCAAAACAGCGTACCCATGCATTCAATACAACATTAATCAAAAACACACATATATGTTGATATAGCAATCTGTCACAGCTCCCTGTTTTGACTCAGAATTTGTTTTTTGAATTTATGGTGATTGATTGGCAAAGGTTTGATGACTATATTGAAGTGGCTGAGGGCTCAGTACTTAAAGAAGAATAGCAGACACAGGAAGGTTTTATTTTAAAAATCCACATGGTGCATTGCACTAAAAGAAGGTTATGTGGACCTGTCTCTCCATGGCTGATTTTCAGCATGTAAAGTTAACAGTAGCATCAACATGCTTAACACTCTCATACTTCGCATGGCGTCAGCGATTAAAGAGTCAGGCCCAAACCCAATTCGGACGACCGTGCTGCTGCTGCTGTTGCTGCTGCTGCTATTGGACTCACAGAAATCCCCCTGTTAGGTGATGCAATACTCCCCAAAATCCAGACTGATTCAGATGCTTGACAATATGTTACTCATTAAATAATGAAATGCACAGGCCATAGAGTTATTTCTGCTTTATACTTTAGACAGTTTTGCCTTCTTGTTGCCATTTTATTTTCATATTGTCAACAGTCACAGCTCTATCTCTCAGACAGAGCGATATGTTGGCATGTATGAAACTGCACACAGCTCAGTCCAAATCATCCGGAAGTGAGCGCTCAGCCCAGATATTAATAACATCTGTTTCCGTGTGCTCATCCCAAGGAGTTATTTCCTTACTCACCACATCCTTGCTTGCGTAGCTAGGCAAATAAACAATGAATAGATCTTGTGGTGGCTACCTAATTCTGTTTGACTTACTCCCTTAGGCAAAGCGGATCACACCCCCACCCGTTAGGGGATCACCTAACCGGGGCCCAAACTCACCCAGGTGAGCGACACGCGCCAGCCGTGGGTCAAAGCCCACTTGCTGGACCTTGTCGGTGCGGGCCAGGAAGAAGTTGATGACCCCGTCAGTGATGACGCAGTTGGGGAAGCCCTGGATGACGTGGTGGAACCCCCTTCTCATGTGCAGACAGTCGCCCTCCTCCTCCCCCGCCTCGATGGATATGGTCTGCCTGTAGGTGGCGGTGTAGCCTGTGGCCTCTCGCACGGCACCGCCCACCTGTGAGCATGGGGACACCGACATTATGACACGCAAGCATAAATACCATCATGGGTGCTTTCTCTGTATAGTTCTGACCTTCAGGAAAGCAGGAAGGACACATAAGCCAAGCATTTGTGTCAGTCCTGCCATGTGATGTCCTGCTTGTGTCATTTTTTTGTCTTCCGGTCTGTCAGTGTGGGTGTGTCATTTGTTTTGTTTTTCTTGCATGCATGTGCTTTCGTTTTTGTTTTCAGCTATCGCCCCACCTCCTGTCCCGCCTATCTGCCCTGCTGCCACACCCACCACCTGAAGCCCATCCTGCACACCTGGTCCCTGTTGTCTCATCATCAGTCTGTGTATTTATACCCCTCTATCTGCTCTGTTTCTTTGCCAGTTTGTCACAGTGTTTCAGTCTGTTTCATTCCTGCCTGTTTGTTGTTTGCTTGCTCTGTTTTTTTTTACTCTCTGCCTGTTTCGTTGGATTTTGACCCTTGCCTAGTGTTTTGGATTTTCTGCTTGTGGATTCTCTGGTTTTGACTCAGACTGTTCTGTTACTACGATTTTGGATATCCTTCAATAAACACCTGGTTTGTCATCCTGGTCTGCGCCTGGGTCCTGCTACCTGAAAGCCTGACAATTTGTCAAATTGGGCTGAAATGACACTGAATGGATAAGTTACTGGCCTTGTCTGAGCAGAAACCAATGTCAACACATTGGAGATATTGCTAATAATAACACAAAAATATTAGCAGTCCCCTATCCCTCCACAATAAGCTACTAGTTTACTAGTTACCTAGTAAGTTATGATGTATAGCAGTACCTTGCTATACACCATATCTTAAATTTAATGAAACTAGTTAAATGAGTTTGCTAAAATAACTGGCTAGCTGGTTAGTTAGAATATAATAGAGTGCTAGCTGTTCGTGCTGGGTGTCTCAGAAAAAGAAACGAAAACAAAGTACTATGGACAAAGGTTTACAAATTATGTCGGAAATGTATTGTTAATATTTTTCAGTTAATTAGAAAAAGTGTATATCTTGGGTTATTAAACTCTTGTCTGTTGCTACGTTAGTGACATGTACAGTTATCCTGACTGGCCAGATACAGCTCAGATTCAAATGGCATACAATCATGTGATGTCACCCTAATGCATTTAAGAATAAAAACTTATAACTTTAAAACTTTACTGTAAATACATGTATAAATACAACTAGCATCAATAAACCATTGGACAGTAGTCTAGGTTTGACACAGCAGAGTAACAATGGAGGCTTGCCCAACTGGATCCTGAGATACGGGCTTGTCTGAATAGGCTTGAGTGCTGAATGAAAAAAAAACTGAGTGCACTTCTTGCCAGAGGCCAAACAGCACATACAGGCCACATCAGGCCCTACAGGTGCAGATGTGCTAGATGCTGCTTCAAAGGGCAGGGGTTCTGTGGCCATATACTGGCACTAAGGAGTTGCAACAAGAAGCTAATATCTTGTGCTAAATAATATTCAGAGATTCTCATGATCCAACACCAGGTAGCCAGGTAGTTACACGTAGTAACGGCTACACACACGGCTGACCTTTGCCTGAGAGTGCTAACACACAGACGCAAGTCCGCTTCCACAGACTAACTTGTTTTCTCTATATTTTTAAAAGCCGTTAGGGAGGTCTGCATGAATTATGTTCAGACGCCCTTGTTTGCTAGTGATATGCAGTGGAATTTCTTATATTATTCTTTGTTGTGGAGAAAAATTTCTTTAGATGACTGCTTTGGGCATCATTCTTACAGACTGTTAGTGGCAACTGTTCTGTTTAAAGTCAGATTGTGACAAAGCCAGTGAAAATTGGCTGAGTGCTATTTTTCGGTCAGGTGAAGATCTCCGGGAGGCTGGAGTGACTCCAGCCTCAGCCGGTTGTTCTGCTGGTTGCTGGCTGAAAATGAAGCCCTTGCGATTGTCCAACTGAGCATTACCTGCAGCCAGACATCTGCAGCTAGCAACAATGACACATCAATGTGAATTGTCTTGTGTTTATTTTACACTAAGGCTGCATGCTTTCACCAGGTCCTTAGTAATAATGGACAGAAGTCACTAAAATAAACTTGCTTGAGGGAAGCATGCACATTTTTCCATTGGTTTCATATCTGCAGTACTGTGCCATTTCCCTGTAACACCTACTTGCAATATAAAAACTACTAGTGCACAATTAAGAGCTATTGTCAACAGCATACATACAGTAGATGTACAGTACATGTGCACTGTGGAGTTCAATACAACAGAGTGACCGATCAATACATTAAAGCAATGTCCATTCCTTGCCCCCCAAAGACAGGCAAACTCAGACATTCCTGTCAGGAAAGGCAAAGGAAATACTGCTTATAATAACTGGACTAAGCGTAGTAAGCGTAATACAGCTGAGAGGGACAGAGGCCAACAACACTCATGTAAGTTTTTGTTTTTTGTGGCATAGTGTGCTGGGAATATAACCACAGCTGAAGGGTGTTCCTCCGCATGATGCCTTTTAAAACTTATTTTCATAAGTACAATCATTTTTATCTGTGATATCACATTATTGTTCCTATCATTCCACCAGGGGAAGAATAAACTTGACGAGCACTGTCTTTGGTCTGGGAAAATGAATGTAATCTTTTTGTGTCAAGAAAGTGAAGTGAATTGAATTGGGATAGAGAGAGGGACAGAGACACTGATGAGAATAAGATCAGAAATGACTGTTTCTGTTTTTACCATTGGGAGAGGGGGAATGGGAGGGGGTGCGTGTTGTCATGTGGATCTTGTCTAGCTCCCGCATGTTGGCCATCTGGTCCCCTCTTCTGAGAGGCTGCCGCATACAAAGAGCCCCTTTCTCCACCCTCATCACTAAAGCCTTTCTCCCTGGCCACAGGGAACACACTGACCGGGGCAGTGGGCTCCAGTGAGGCCTTCTCCCACTCAGAGCACAACATTCTCGGACCCTTGTCTTATTCCCGGACTATTGTTGGCTCTTTTCAACATGCAGTGAAGAAACCCTTTTTGTGCCTCAAACTTGGCCGCTGGCCCAAAGGCACTTCATGTGAAGTATTACACACCACACCAAATCAGGGAACGGCATGTGCTGCCTTGTCCCACCCTTCTTTCCAGATGATGATCGCTCCTTCATTTTTGCTGCTGTTTTCCGCTCCGTGAAGCTCTCTTGTGCAACACTTGGGTCAGCCTACGAACTTGAGGTGCCTTATTAGTGAAATGCGCCATTATAGAGGGTCACTTTAGGAGTCAGCAACTCTCGTGTCAATGACCGGCAGGAAGGACCTCTAATGACACACGCTGTTCGAGCACACCAATAAGCTGCTGAGCGCACAGACGGACAGTGACAATTGTGACATCCTCTGAAGTTCCTGTGAACCCTCTCTTCTGTGTTGCAAGATGGAGGACGCAGGTTTTTGGGGGAAGCCAAAACACCTGCATCCTCCAAACCAACAGTAACAGAATGGAGGGTCTGGTCTAACATTCTGACATGTTGCCCTCTGACATACAATGTGATGTAGCATGTGTACTGTCTTAACCACCACATCTCTTAAAATAGACTTGCTGCATGGAAATGAATGATTATTCACCTGTTTGGAATGCCTTTGCTTGAGCTAGAACCATTTCCTTTTTTGCACCACATCAAAGTGACAGAGAAATTGTACATCCATTTCTGTGCATACCTAACAAAGGGTCATACAGCTAGTACCCTCGCTCACACATGTGACGTCCTGACCACTGTGATACATGCTGGTCATGTCTGACATCCACTGATATAGATTCTTACGAGAGATTCTTGCAAGATTTGCAGATTTTTTGTGAAAATCTCCTGTTCTTCTAGTGTGTCTACCAAAGGTGTCAGCCCTTACCACATGGTGTATTTTCTTGCTGAATGACAAGATGGCATCTAGTTGATGAAATTGCTAGAATGCAAGTCTTGGTGGATCATGATGGAAGAGTCCAAGTGAAGCTGTGCCAACCTCTGTCCTGCATTTTGGCTTTAGCGAGGAACTAAGTCAGAGAGACTTTTAAGGGACTTTAGCTTGGGTGAAAGAACTCTTGAGCAAAGCCAGACCCAGAGCATTGCCTCCAAGTCCAAACAAGGAGAACCATAGATATCACAGGAGAAAGAACCAAAACTTGTTCAAAGACAGACAGTAATGGACCCAGCCATGTCCTGCTCTAGCCTTAACAGAAGAGCCAGGTCAGAGATGCAGCCCTACCCAGTACCCAGAGAGGGCCAGGCCACATGGTACTTCCTGCTGTGTCCAGCCAAAGAGGAAGCCTAACAAAGACTGAGTATAACCCATCACTGCGATAGATTCTCAAGGTTTTTAACTCATTCTCTCTTAATAATACTGAATACCAAATTGTAGTTTGTATTTACATTGTTATTATTGTTATTATTATTATTATTACTATTATCATTAACAGTGCCTATTTACCACACTTCTACCTATATCTTTATGCTATATCTAAATAAACAATATGGTCGCTGGGGCATCGCTAGGGCATTGTTGGGTGATTGCCAGGGTGTTGCTAAGAGGTTGCTAGGGTAAACAATATGGTCGCTGGGTGTTGCTATGGCATTGCTGGGTGGTTGCCAAAGTATTGCTCAGTGGTTGCTAGGTGGTTGTTAGTTCCTAAGTGGTGTCTAGGGAGTTGCTAGGTGGTTGCTAGGATGTTGCTAAGTGGTTTCTAGGTTGTTTCTAGGTGGTTGCTAGGCTGTTGCTAGGTGGTTGCTAGGGTGTTGCTAGGTGGTTGCTAACCTGTTGCTAGCTGGTTGCTAGGGCGCTGCTAGATAGTTACTAAGGTATATGAGGTGGTTGCTAGGGCATTGTTGGGTGGTTGCCAGGGTGTTGCTAAGTGGTTGCTAGGTGTTGCTAGGGTGTTGCTAGGGTAAACAGTATGGTCGCTGGGGCATTGCTAGGGCGTTGCTGGGTGGGTGCCAGGGTGTTGCTAAGTGGATGCTAGGGTAAACAATATGGTCGCTGGGCATTGCTAGGGCATTGCTGGGTGGTTGCCAAAGTGTTGCTAAGTGGTTGCTAGGCGGTTGCTAGGGTGTTGCTAAGTGGTTGCTAGGCAGTTGCTAGGGTAAACAATATGGTTGCTAGGGACACACCCACCTTTGGTGAGTGTTGGGTCACATGACCCAAAGCAGAATATCAGGTCCCATGGCTATTGGTCAAATGGTGACCGAGTGGTAAGACTTTGAAAAATGAACTGAAGTGAATGGGAGGATGGGGGGATGAATAAAGGGTGATTTTGAAAATGAATGGGAGTCTATGGGAAAAAAGGGATGAAAAAACGACAAAAACTGGAGAACGAGAGCGGGTACGGCTTAACTGCATACAAGCAACCCGATCAGGGTCAGACCGGACGGGTTACAGTTGGTTTGGGGTCGATATCTCAAAAAGTGTGGGTGGGGAAGCATGGCAAAATTTGGTGAAATAAGAAGAAAAAGAAGAAGAATAAAACTATCAGATAACAATAGTGTGTTTGCAAAGCTTCGCTTTGCAATCACACTAATAAAAGTATCGGATAACAATAGTGTGTTCGCTTCGCAATCACACTAATTACATTATACAGTGTCCTGTGTGTGCATTGCTACATCTACTACACAAACAGGTGAAAGGTGTGAGAATAGCTATATCCACTGTAATTATACAATCACTTCTAACAGCAGTGCTTTGTTTGATCCATTCAATCACACAAGATAAAACTTACATGGGGTATCACTCAAAGCAAAAACATGACTACCAGTGTATCTCACAGTCTGTTCTGCTGTGAAAGTGAATGTCTTTCGCTTGAATGGAGTTGAAATCACTGAGCCAAGCTTTAAAGTCAGTTCATGTCCTGATAACCTAATCTCTCTGAGCTGAACGGGGCCCCCTCACCAGGTCCAGAGTGGTGCTCTCCAGCACGTCCACCAGCTTCTCCAGCTTGGTGCTGGCTGTGAAGATGAAGTCGTCGTCCACCCACAGGACATACTTGGTGGTCACCTGAGACACGGCCAGATTCCGCCCGGCGAACCAGCCCTGCGAAAGAGGGAACGGAATTGGAAACGGATTGGAAGGTGCCCCCGGAAGCTCTCATCACCGCTGCCACCCTCCTCACTTGCACTTTGATCCTGAATGCATCACACCCACCTGGCTTCAGGCTCTGTACGATATGGGACACTTTCAGACAGCTGGCAGTCAGAGGTTTCCACAACGACAAAAAGAGCACGACAGAAACATCTACTTTTACCAAGGCGAACGTGTCAAAAACACGCTCCTGCGACTCTACTCAACTTTACTGGACCCTCTGTTCATTGACGTTTTTCGGTGTCAGATTGCACCGCATGCAGTCCCTCACCTTTCCGAAAGGCATGATGTAATGCTCAATGTAGGGGCCCGTCACAGGCTTTGGGTGCTCGCTGTCATCTGCGATCACTATGGTGACGGTGGGGTAGTATCGCCGTATGCTGTCGATCAGGTCCTGTAGCTTGTCATAGCGCAGGAATGTTTTGGTTGCTATGGTGACTAGTGCACTGATGTTGTATTCTGGAAGGGAGGGGAATGCAGAGAAACTCAGTGTCAGGCCCTGTCCACACGTACACAGGTATTTTTAAAAACGTAGCTTTTTCTATGCGTTTTGGCCTTTCATCCACACACAAACTGTGTTTTAGGTCACTGAAAATGGACCTTTTGCAAATCGCCTTCCAGGGCGAAGATTTTCAGAAACTCCGTTTTCAGTGTTGACATGTAGACAGAGTTTTTGGCTTGTGATGTCAGAGTGTGTGCCATTATCTCCTTTGTTTGACGTGAGAATGTGAGCTGTTATCTTCTTTGTTTACATCATTTTGTGCAATGGCGGACGTGTTTTTGCATTTTCATGTGGATGGAGATTTTTTTAAAACAGTACTCGTGTGGACGGGATTTTTTTTAAGAACGAAGGAGGAAAACCCCCATTGTCACACCCGCTCCCAGTCAGCCAGCTCAGCCACGCCCCGCTCAGCCTGGCTCCACCACACCTGTGGGTCATTCTAATCAAGCCCTGCCTTTATAAGGACTCGGTTTTGTTACCTCGTTGTGAGGTATTGACTCTTTGTTCTTTACTGAGCCTGCTCTCTGTTACTAAACCGTGTTGTTCACTGTGTTTTTGACCTCTCGCCTGTTTTTTGGACCTTGCTTGTTGTGATTTTGGATTCTGGTTTTTTGCTTCTCTGATTCCCGTTGACGACCTGTTTTGTCCCTGACCACGCCTTTTGGATTCTGGCATTAAACTGTTAACCGCTCTTGGATCCCAGTCTGTTTCATTACACCCATTTTAAAAAAAAACCTGTGTATGTGTGGACATGGCCTCAGTTTTCCAGGCCAGTTCAAAACACTGCTGGCATATTTGACGTGGCATATGAGGTTTAATACTGGATTATGAGGACAGACAATCCTGATCCTGGAGTGCTGGAGATGTTTTTTGAATGAATGCAGGTGACCATGTGAATCTGGTGAAATGTTGAGCAACTCCAGGACAGGGGTTACCTTATTTTTGAAAAGTATACTGCAGGTAGTTCCTGTTAAGAGCTCTATCTATGAATGAAGGTGAGAGTTTATCTATGAATAAAAAATGAGGAAAACAATAAAATTAGGGCTGTCAAGTGATTAAAAAAATTAATCTAATTAATTACATCCTTTACATGCTTTGTAATTAATTAATCTAAATTAATTGCATATATCAATATGTGCCGTGAGAAGCATTTTATGTTCAGATTGTACTTTATACAACAGGTAGTTCCGACCAAGTTTATCGGACAAGAGGCATTCCATGATTGCTGATATTCAGTATAACAGCACTGGCACTTTTAACTAGGCCTATACGTGTATCACTCCGCTTTACAGATGTTCCGATGCAATCGTTGATTACACCAATGCGAACTTAATTCGCATTAACCAACAGCACAAATGTGGATACGTTTCGTATATGATGTAAACGAACCTAGCTAGCCTGCAGCTGGATATGATAAATGCTTAAATGCACAGTTGCGTATGGGGTCAAGGGCATCATAGAGTGCGATTAATCTGCGTTAATTTTTTTGAGGTGTTATTTTTTCTATAACTAATTAATCGAAATTAACGCGTTATTTTGACAACCCTAAATAAAATATAATAAAATGATGGCAGGAAGAGAAAAAAGGGGAGGAGGAGATGCTATGGAGACAGAAAAATGTGAGAGGGCTGAGAGGTAACTTAAACAGAAGAGGACATTCAAATGAACCACAAAGGGTGGGTAGTTTGGCAGTCCCAGAAATGAATAAACAATGCCATGTAGGACTCGAAGAAATGTAACCTTGTTAAATTTTTTGCTCAAAATTAAAGACAAACCACATTGCAGTTAGACCTCATAAAGTCCATTGCAATACATGGCAAAACATTAATATTGAATCTTTCCTAAGCCATTGGAACAATATTGCACTCCCATTACTGCAAGTAAGAAGTTCAAATTCGCCCCCAAAGGTAGGATCACCAGATTTTCAGGGACACTCTTTCGACATACCATAAAAAACAAAGACTTGAAGGGTATTTGGACTGAAAATGTTACAGCACATGTCCCTACGGGGGAAGTAGATGCATACAGTAGCAGTAAAATTCTAAGGGTAATCTGACTGTGCGTAGTATGAGGAACAGGCCGATGACCCTTCATCCGTCAGACTATCTGTGGCGTGGTGACATACCTCCCTTTGGTCCAGGATTATACAGTTTTGGGGTGACGCCATGGCGGACCTTGATGGTAAAGACTGCTTGGTGGCCCTCTGTCTCAAACTGCACTGAAAGACATAGAGGACATGCTTACTCTCACACATTCCCTCCTGTAATGGGCCTGGATTATCGAGGACCTAGGCCCAGTCAGGTAAGAATCCCTCTGTTAAACCTTAGACAGAAACACTGTATGAAACAGAAGCATCTGATTATCCACAAGTATTGACTAACACAGACATTAGTCAAGCTTTCCACCTGCCAGTATAACATATCATGCTGCAGATTTACTATTGAATATAGTAAACCCATAAAAATATTTTGGTATGGGTTTAGTTATTTCATATATCAACTACTTTACTTGATAACCTTAATCAATTTATTTGTCAGAAGCTCTTGCTACAAAATAAAATTTATATTCACACGACAGTGAGGTACACTTGGATAATACATGTTTCTGTTCAAACAGCATTTTTACTGATAAGTGAATCAATAATAAGAATAATAAACCATTTACAATAAGTATTGTTGATTACAGTTTGGAGTGAAATGTAACTACATAGCTAGAAGCTATATGAATGTAAAGAGGAATGTGAATGAATATGACCCCGTCCTTCTAGCTGGAACTATGCTACAGCGCACACTGCATGTAGTATATGCTGTGGTATTGACAGGATTTTAACATATGCTCAGGTAGCTCATTGTAGCCGATGATGTCATAATTGCACCTGGAAAATGAAGGCTGTGTGCCAAACTTCACAGAAGCCCTCTGAACACTACAACAGGAGGCCACTTTGACTGGTTGTCATCAACAGATCAAAATAAAAATAAAAGAAAAAGCGAGATGAAGGAGTTTAAAATTGAGTGATTTAGATGCAAATACAAAAATGCCTAGTTTTGGAGCAAAAGGAGACTGAATATGCTTCATGGTTAATGGTTCATGTATTCCATTAACTGTTAGTCACTGCATTATTGGTCAAAGACACTTCATCTTCAGTTGAATTGTTGTCAGTTGCCGGCAACACATTTACATTATATTACTGTCATTTAGCAGATACTCTTGTCATTTATACAGCTGGACATTTATTGAAGCAATTCTAGGTTAAGCACCTTGCCCAAGGGTATGTCAGCAGTGCCCCAGCAGGGAATCAAATCGGCAAACTTTCGGTTACCTCTCCTGCTCCTTACCCCTACTTCACACTGTTGTCCAGATGAACACTTGTGGGTTAAATGAGAGGATAACTGTCTGTAGCTGCTTTCCTGCTTATACACCTTATTCTTTCAGCACACAGAATCTTTGCAATGATCTACACTCTGTGTGGTATTTGTACCCAACATAAAACTCTCATCTAACTTTTGCCACCTGTGCACCACGCCCTTTCTTATTCCAACATGCCAGAAAACAAAGGGAAATCCTGATGAAGCGCTAAGCCACTGTCAGATGCTGCCTTTGAAGAATCATTTTGTCATAGCTTAGTGACAGACGCAGAAAGGTCAAGAGTGTGTGACCGCAGAGTCTGTATCATGTTTGCAATATTTTCACTGACATGGAAACTGCTTACCCTGCCATAGTTTGCTGTTTGATTTTGGCCTTTCCCAACTGCACAGCATTTAAAACCCTGCTCATTATGTTCTTTATCGCCACAGTTTTATTTAAATACATTCTATCGCATATAGCAAATATTTCATTCTAACCCAACAGCTGTTGTTATTTTACTCTTTAAGCCAGCAGCAGAAACGGAGGAATGGCATCCCATCTTCTCTGATACATTATCTTTTCGGATAACGCAATAATGTCTCACTAAAAGCCAAACAGCAGATGGTCCTACAACAGCTGCATATGCAATTACATGCTCCTACTGCATGCTGTTTCAGTTCTATGGCTGTACACTGGGATTCTAGAGCGGTTTGTGGGGGCTTGGTAACAGCTCCTTGCTAGCAGTCCTCACAAACGACCCGGCGACAGAGGCAGGGTGCTAGGCAGACCCCGGCCTCACCTCACCTGTGTCTGCGGTACTGGGGTGGAACAGCGTGTTGGTGTAGGTGACAAACTGCAGCTGTCGGTTCAGGTTGGGCAGGAGGCTGCTGGACAGGGTCATGTGCATCTCCCCGTCACCTTTGATCTTCACCCCCTCCACCTCCGCTGCCACGTTGAATGTTCCCAGGGTGGCAGTGAAGTTCACCTAAAAGAGAAGAGAGAGAGCGCAATTCTTTGTGAGGTCAGTAAATTTGTGATTTCCCACCTGGTAGGTAAGAAAATACATCCTTCTGCATTACTTTACTGTCACCTAGCAGACACTCTTATCCAGAGTATCTTACACAGGTTACAATCTTATCAATTTATACAGCTGGATAGTGAGTGAAGAAATTGTGGGTTAAGGACCTTGGCCAACGGTACAACAGCAGTGCCTCAGCAGGGAATAAAACCAGCAACCTTCCAGTTACGAGCCCTGCTCCTTCCCACTATGCAAAACTTCTTTTTCAATAACAGAGTAGGAAACACAGGAAACAGCCATGAGGGTAACCAACACGCATACTGTGTAACTAAACTTACCGCGTGAAGATCCCGGGGCAGCTCTTGTAGGGCTAACCCTGAAAACAATCGCATGAATGCACAGGGTTACACGAGCAGCAACAGTGTATCCCTTTCATTTTTAGCACTACCCCCATTACTCAAAGGTAAGCTCTTCCTCTTTCAAAGGTAATGCTCCTCCCAACACAGTGCATGGCTTAATCTCACTTGATGAAATATATTATCACATTTCTATCAAAGGTTACAAATTCATTGGATATTTTTAGCTCAGTGGAAAATTGGAACAGAAGCAAAAACCCTCGAGAAAAAGTGTCAGTCCTTTATCAAACCATCCTGCTGTGACCTGTGCACACAGTATTCACACTATGCCATACATACTGCACAGATACTGCATGTGAATAACACTAGACAATCCAGTGTTTTTATATTTATTGAGAAGTTAGCCATACAGCCCAAACCAACATTTTACTGAACACAGTAACACTAAAATACAGCTTATGAAATGCATGTTTAAAGCCTCACGTATGACTTGTTTGTTTTCTTATTGGAGCTCCAGGACTGTGGAACACATAGGATGTGTTCATCAAAAAGGTGGGTGTGGCTCAGAATCAACTGCCTCATCCTCTGAGCTGCTGAGGCCTGCTGCCAGCACATTACTGTTAGCCTACTTTTAGTTTCAAGACAAGATTTAATCGGGTTCTGTTTTTAACTGAGATGCTTCTAAATTTTGAAATTACATCATCTGCCCTCAGCACAGTCTCCAGCGCATCAACCATCCTGTGAAGAATTTATATTCATCTTACTAGGCTGAACAGCTTTTTGTGTTACAAATGCCCCTGTAGAACTTACCTTCTAAAAATAAATGAGCAAATAATACCGCTGTATGCTAATGATTATTATTATTATTGTTATTATTAACAACACTACTACTACTAATTCTTCTTCTTCTTCTTCTTCTTATTATTATTATACTGACTAAAGAGAGAAGAGGATGATGAAGAATGTCTGTCATCATCAGCATTCTGGTTTAGTAAAGTGTATGCAATAAAGCAGATGTGTGTGCAGTAAAACAGATGTGTGTGCAGTAAAGTAGATGTTTGTGCAGTAAATCAGTGATGTATGGAGTAAAGCAGGTGTGTGCAGTAAAACAGCTGTTGCATCTGTTCTCCTTTACCTGGGATGAGGATGGTTTTGAGGGGGCGCACTTCTACTCCCTGGGTAGGATACTGCAGGGGACTGTTGGCCTCTGCGACTATGAGTAGATCAGCTGCAGTCTGGGACCTGTAGTAGACAGGGTGAAAGACAAACAGTGCTTAATAAACACACACATTCAGACCAGTGTGGCAGTCTTCAAAGGGCTTCAACAAGACTTATATGGAGGCTCTGTAGCCTAATTACACTCATTGCTATACTAATTTTAAGACACACATTCAAATGTACTCAGCCTGTACTGTGTTGGCTCTGTGCTGTCTAAAACTTGTTGAATGTCCACAGGTCTACCAGAACCCTGATCCCTTCCAGCAGTGCTAGAATTCAACTGCCTTTCATTCAGTTTTATCTGTATTGACGGTGGTCTGAAAGCACAGACACTGAACACGATGAATGATTATACTAGCACTGTATTGTTTGCCATACATCTTAGGGTGTTTCTTTTTTGCTGTTAAATCTGGTTGGTGGTGATGCAATTCAATATATAATATCTGCCCACGTGAAGAAATAAAAATTTCAGTGCCAGGTAGTTAGCTAACCAGCTAGCAATGTCAATATACAGCAGTAACCTGCAGCATCAGAACATTGAAATGTTTCTGAAAGTAATGCAATAGAGCAAAATGCAATGATGCTTTTTGCTAGACTGTTTTTACATGGATTCCTCACTATGCAAAAAAAGAAAAAAAAAAAAATAAACAGCACATCCACTGAATGACGCATCCAACAGCAAGCCAGCTTGGGGGCACTTCAACATCACGTAACTGCAAAAAAGCACATGCCCACATTTTGATGCAGCCACTCTGTGGCTAGGGTAATCATGTGATAAATTTGTTTGCAGAACCAATTACAACAGCAGGGCATACAGCACTGGAATCAAGACCAAATTCATTCATTTAGAATTCTGAAAGTGAAAAATGTTCACAGCCGATGCAACTGAACGATTTTGCGACAAAAAAGCTTCCACAACATTTAAGGTATTCACAATGAAATATTAGATTTAAAAATCCACAAATAATTAATTTGTTCCAACAGGAGACAGGGCTGCATAACAAAACATAAATCCTGCTTTCCAACAAAATGTCAATTCTGCATCCACAAACAATATTAACACATTGTGTCAATAGTTGATTCACTGTGCTTTAGCACCCATTGTTAGCATCCTTAGCATGGAAACACACCTCATCTGGAAGCTGTGGTACTCCTGGGCCCTGCGTCTCTTGAGCTCGTCCAGCTCAGAGGCCTGAAAGGCTGTGTGCAGCGGGTGGGCAGACACCCGAGGGAACAGCAGCTGGGCAAAGGGCAGGTGGACGCCCCCGGCCTCGCCCTCACACACACACCCGTTTCGGGCCAGCAGACTGCAGTGGTGAGGGAAGGGGGGGTGGGCAGGTGAGGGACAGCACAGACAGATTGGCTTTTGACATGACTGGAAAGAGTGAATCAGTTCAATTGAACCTAATTCAAGCTGCTTTACTGGCATAGCAAGCTGCTTCTTGTATTGCCAAAGCATGCACAAAAAAGGAAAAAATACATTGTACAAGTTCAACAAAAGATAGAGGGAATCCTTCTGTCACATTGTTTAATAGGAGGGCAAACCATCCAAACACTCATCAGTATGAAAAATTAAATTCTATTCCCCTAATTGGATTCCAAATGTAATTGCTCTTGTTAGCAGTATTTTTGAACAAGGGTTTCCAGGGATCGTAGCCACAGCATATGGCCATATAACACGTGAAACAAACATTAAACCAGCAAAGTGTGGTTATCGACTTGCTTTGAAGCCATTGTAATCTTAAGTGAATGATAATGCATACGATTTTGCCACATGGCCAAGTGATGTCTTATTTATGCAGATGAACCACTTCTACAACTGCTCACCTAGTACGGCACTTAATGACTCCTACTACCACATTATTATACATTTATGATGTAGCATTCTCTCTGTTCTTGCCCGAGCTTCTTCCATGCACTTATGTAAGTCACCCTGGATAAGAGCATCAGAATAAAAGTAGAAATGACTAAATGTAAACGTAAATGAATCAACCTGAGGTACACAACCTAGCTCACGCGTAAAATGGAGTTTTTCTGCTAGGATCCTAGCACGAAGCTCTTGGAGGCCAGCGCTGAGTGCTGTTACGCCGCACGCTTCCCACACCCCGTTCCCCGCTCACCCAGCCACGCTCTCCCTCAGGCGGTAGGGTATGCTGACGTATCTGTTGTCCGCCTCCTGCAGCCTCTCCTCCAGCAGCCTCTCCACTCCGGCCCCTGGTCTCTGCCGCACGTCCACTGTGGTGTAGGCCCGGGGCGTCCAGGAGCGGAGGAGCGCAGCCACAAGCAGCACAGAGGCCACGATCACCAGCAGCACCGTCTTCCGCAGGGAGCGCATCCTGGACACTGTTGCACGGCAACGCGGGGGAGAATTATGGGGTGTCAATGATGACACACTGCTGTGGCAGACTGAATTACGAGCATACGACAGGGAACCTTCTGACACACCTTTTGACTGCAATCATGGTCTGTGGCTCACCACTCAATTATTATTTAAAATTTAACTGTAATTGGAACTGGATGTTAATTTTGCTTTTGTGGAAGAAGCTGTTGAAAGTGACCCAAAGGGAGTGCCATACATACCAAGCATACAAGTCAAGTTTAACAGGAGGCTTAGTATGGTTAACCAAATGATTCCCTTGGATTTTATTTTCTCACTGAGGTGGCTTCTAAAAGACCATTAGAGTGAATCAGTCCTGTGCTTTTACTGTGTGCTCATTAAAAATTAACACATTGATGCTCATTGTGCGGTGCTGTTAGCTGAGTTGCAGTTTCACAAAGGCTTCCTGGTTGCATTCTAACAGTCATTTTTACAGGAATTTTAAATCCTGTAAGGAATTATACCCATTCACTCTTATTAGAAGGTATTGTAACTATTTTTCATAATATCTAAAGTGCATTGACAGTATGTTGTTTGTAATAAATAAAATGAACTGTAATGTATTCCTAGTGTAATGATCAAATTTACAAACTGCAAATCACATTTCTCATCAGCTGTAAGCTGTTTGTTTCCCAGAGGACCACCAACGGTGATTAAGTCAAAGCTTTCTTTTCTGTCTCCATGCATAAAGACAGGCTTACACTGTGATGCGACATCATGGTAGCCTGTCAGAAAGCAGTTATATGAACTGGTCAATGGATTGTCTAGTGGGGGTTTATAAAATAATAATATATAAATAACAAAAAAACAAATAACATAGCCAGGGATCTTCAAATATAAGTGCAACAGCTTTGTTTACAGGGCTGTAGTGGACAAGATTCTACCACAGCCCTACATAACTGCATAACTTCTGCATCTTTTGTGACATTGAAACCGTTTTGAAATGAATTTGTGTCATTTGTGGTAGCCATACATGTGACAGAGACTCTTATGCAAGAGGCTGAGTTTTAAAAAAAGGCTGTTCGACATTTTTGTCACATTTCAAATGCTTTGAATCCATGAGAATTAAGTTTACCACAGGGGATTCACAGACAGTCAGAAGGAAATGACATTATGAAGGCCCATGTAAATTGTAATTATCACTGAGAAATAAATGTGTTTTTATCTCCTGTAATTAATAAAGTATAATGAGTAATTTGATGTGAACTGTAAACACATGATTACTATTGAGAGAGCAGAAAGATCCAAGTGACTTTGTCATTGAAAGCTTTCACAGGTGCCACTGAGGCCACACCCTGTTTGGATTCCAGCCTCACTTGGAGGCCACATGGGTAGCTTTTCCCGTTCCTGTTCTCTGCTTCACTGGGAATCCCATATTTGCAGGCCATGTTACAAAGGACACAGTATTGCCCAGTTTGAAGAGGGCTAAAATATCTCCAACCCAGTCTGAAAGCCCCTGTTGAAATGGGCTGATTGCACATGTATGTGTGTTGGGATAGCGTAACTGCAACAAGCTGGTCTCATCAACAGAGGACCTAAGTCATTGCACAGTTTCTCCTACTTACCAGTAGCAAGTAATTAGCTGTTAAACACTCTCTCCAAAGACATCAAAACGTTCTTTAAAAACTCTCCCTCCTATTGCTTCATCAGTGTGCAGACAGAGCACACACACAGCACCACCTGCGTTTTGGGGAGAAATCTAGACATGGCCATTACATTGCATTAAGTCTCTCCATTTGCCTTCGTCTTTTAGGGTGCTGTGGATCATTATTAGCTTAATGCTGTTGAGTCTAACTAGCTGCAGTCTTAGGAGAATGCTTCTTCCTACAGAGGGCCAGTCTTCAACTCATATGCTGCCTTGCCTTTATAAGCAGATTATTTGCACTTTTATTGGACAGTGCCAGAGGAATCTTTGTGAATTCTTTGGTCTTGACTGGATATCAGAGCCTATAGCTTTTCTACAGACATGGATGGGGCTTCATGAGCTGCTGCTAGACTGAACCTACTAACCTCCAGCACACCTACAGCTTTCTGCCTGTCACACCTGATGTACCCCAGTTATAACTTACGTTACATTTGCAGACAAAATGTTGTAATTTTTTGTACTGTGAATCATGTTTGTCTCCACAGTAGATACACTGTCATAAAACCATGAATGCAACTACTGGGATTAAAGCCATTCTGGGATTAGAAATTCTTAAGAAATGTGGATTTTTAAATTTGTGAACTGAGTTTGCATTATATTTCTAATTCAGAACGTAAAGGAGAACCTTGCTGCGTAAATGTAATCCATTCATCCATCCATCCATTGAAACTGCTGAAAAACTGATGTAAAGATGTTTAAAATTCACTGCTTTACTGAAAGAGAGCCTCTTTCTGCCCATGTAAATGCACATGATTTGTAATGTGACGTGACTAAGCACCACTCTTCCTCATGTTAAAAAAGGATAAGTGATTATGATGCTGAGATAGGCTGAAACTCCAGCTGAGCGTTCCACTATTCTGGTTTTGCACCATGAGGCAAAAGACACAATGAAGAGTACATCTTAACTCAATTACCCTGAAGCAGGACGCAGGGAAATCAATCGCTTACTGATGTTTGTGTGGCACTGACTATCCTTGCATCTCTGTCTTCACATTGATTAGTTCTGGCTGCACAGTCGAAATTCTGAGTGACACATGACAATTTACAGCATATGTGCTACCAACCTGCCTGAACACACAGGTGTGAAAGAGAAATAAATTACAGTTCAGAGAGTAAATGATGTTTCATAATCCATAAACATTTCATACACGAGTACGCAACACTACAAGTAATGCAATCCAGACATGACACCTATCAGAGTCAAAACAACAATGCTTAGTGGCTCTAATGACAAATACATTATTTCTCATTATATATCACATTATTTTTATACATAATCACATGAAATGACAGTGTGGCAGGGTAGCCACTTTAATTATTGTGTCTGGGAAGGTCTCATGGACCTAACCCAAACTGTATACCTGCCCATCCCAGCAGTGACCTCAGGTGCCCCTCTCTCCATCCCTACATGCAGATACAGCATGATGAAGGGGTGCTATGGAATTTCACTTCAGCTTTAATAAGTTTATGCCATTACTTGTGTGTGTATGTGTGTGTGTGTGTGTGTGTGTGTGTGTGGTAGCAGCCTTAAAAACTAAGGAAACAAGGAAGCCGAAGAAGACTTACTAATTGTGCTACTGTGCGTCTACAACATTTTGCCAACACTTCTGACTGGCATTTTGTCTCTATTGGTTAGCTTTGGCAATTAATTTACACATAAGAAGCACATTCAGCTGTTATTTGACAATTATGAGTTAATTTTTAATGTGCTTAAATCTGCTTGTTTTAAGAAACCAGGGGTTCTGATTCATGTTTATGTAATTAGCTACATGAATACTGCAAGGAATGAGGTTGCCCTGTCCACATAAAAGACCCCACACTATGGACTCCCTTCCTGCAAAGTCTTTAATCTGCATTGTGAAGAGCTAAGCTCAAATCTCTGCAGATCCTCAGCAGGAATATCCACAGATTGCTGAAATGGGTACCTCAGCCTGATGTTTATGTGGACAGAGAGGTGTCATTGAATAGAGTTCTAAGACGGAATAATAAAGCAGATGTTTTTCACATCTGAAAACATGTTTTCACACCTGTCTGAGAATTTGTATATATATATTTTTGGTAACACAAAATAACAAAATGCAAAGACTGTTTGCTGTTCTGACTAACCTACGGAGGCACCACAGTGCGTAAATGAAGACAGCCTAATTCCACGTGATATGATGTCACAGTGAACATGTAAGCTTCCACACCCACTTTTGGCCACAGTGACCATTATACGAAAAAGAGCAGGGAGAGACTGGATCTGACTTGGTCAAAGGTGCAACACAGCTCAAGGGGTGAAAAGCTGGCTCCTCAATCAAAGCGGCAGTAGGCAGCTGCTTTTAATGCGATTTTCACTGATAGTCTCCGACTGCGTATTTTGAGTCTTCACAAATAATCTCTTCACTGCTGACACCTCAAACTGAGCCACTGAAATGGTCCTGTTTTCGATGATACATCTGAACACACAGTGCTTCCTGGTGTCAGACGACAGACTAGCAAAATTAATATAAACTCTCAGCAGTATCCACTGAGGCTGGGCCCTTATTAAAATCTTTTAAAGTGATTGTTACTCTCAACCTGCTCTTTTTGGCTTGATTAAAAGTGTATTTATTTGTGTATTTATGCAGTGTCTGTAAGCAGTCGTGTAAACAGTTTTGCGGACTTTGGGCTTGGTTTACCTCTCTGTCCTGCTTCACCCTAAAAGTATGTTTGATACTGATGCAAGATAAAAACAACTCTGTAATGGTTATGCGTATTTTGCTCAGATTAGCATATTTTTATCATTTAAATGCTTGAATGCGATGTCAAGAAAATGATCGACAACATAAAATACAATTAAGAGAAAGGGATTTAATCAGCCACTAATGATTTGGATTATTCAGTGAATAAATAATTGTTCATCATCAAGTAAAAACTGAATAAATAAATGTGTGGAGAGCAATGATCAGGCTATTTCCATCCAACTAGATGTCTCTGGGTAGCAGCGCTGTTTCATCACATAGAACATCCATTCACCTAATTCGGGTTAGAACTACTTCACACACCTAGACACCAACAATTGAAATCTATAACAATAGTAAAAAAAAAAAAGAAAAAATTTTATCATTCAACCAAATAGAATTGCCCAAAAAGAAGGTGAACCAAATTGCACAATTATTCAACACATTTCTCACGCAATGTAACGTTTCAAACATTGTCTTACCTTCTGGGGCGTTCTCATTGATCAGGGCACACCACAGTCGCTGGTCTCTTCCCCATCTGCCTCTATCCCCTTCGAACGAGAGCTGCTCCCAGACGAGGCCTTACCACTCCCCACAGTTCCGAAGACGCGAATAAAGAGGTCCAGTCCGGTAACTGCCCCATCTGTGCGCAGCAGAAAATCAATATTGGAGAAAATGCCAAATGCAACGCTGTGACGTCACGGGCCCTGCTACGTTGAGGTTTGCGAGAACTGTGCGCCTTGCGGGAGGGACCGGGATGCTCTTGGGTGTTGACAGATTGCCTGTATTTGGAATGTGGTGAGGGTGTGGCTGCGTTCTGCCTGTGGGAGTAACGCCGCAATCAATGGAATTCGCCGGTGGGGATCTCGCTGCATGTCCCACCTCTCTATCTGGCCATAAGCGGTGTACAACACGCATGTTTTTTCGGCACCGCCACTATTTTTAAAACAAAGATATAGATTTTGACCAGTCAGAAAATAGGTTTTCATGTAAGCAAATAACCAGTTGATTGAACTGACCATTTAAGAGTGGGTCTAAACAAAAACCATGTTTTCTTCAGCTGCGCAGCACCAAACTATGTACATCTTGGTTAGTGTCGATATGGTTGTATTTCTGAAACGTAAAAAAAATCGTCACGTGTAAATATTTTTCAAGAGAGGCCGGCTGCTCTAGGAATCCCATAGGTGATGACCCAGCGTGCGCCACAAATACCGCTACGTCTTCAAACGTACGGAGGAAACACCTCTTGAAATCGTATCGGATTTAAAATCGTAAAGGCAACCGAACTGAGTCAGCAAAGATCATCTTGACATGGGGGGAGGGGGGTGTCGCCATGCAGAGCGGGGTTGTTTTCAAAAAAATAAGTGATTCAATGTACAGATTATTTCTTTTCCCATGCAGTGATCGGTCCGATTTCAAATTGTTTTCATTAGAGACATCTGATGGGGACAGTGTGCAGTCTGGGTTCTGTCATCCTCGTTCTCCATTGTTCTTCGCCGGTATCTAAAGGGAAAGCCCCTGCTAAAGATTATCAGGGCACATTTATTATAAACATACGCTGCCCTCATAATCTGATTCATATTTGAGACGCATACCAGATTAGCGAACAATGAATCGGATTTAAAACAAATTACATGCTCTGTATCTGTTTCATATCAGAGGCCTCGCAAGACAGGCTACAAGCAATACTAGGTATGTCGTTATTTTGTGTACAGACCATACCTTCAGACGGGAAATTGAATTAAAACAAATAGTATGGTTTGATTTGTTGCTGGCTGTAATTATACTTTGAAAATATATGAAATTGATGCCACAACAAAGCGCTACGGAACATAGTAGGCTTGTAATGACTGAACCCATTAGTGGTGTTACAGCTAGCCATAATTATCTGAATTTAAATAGCGGCATTTAGCCAAATTGAATACTTATACATTGCGTCGTCTGGCATGGCTTGATGCTACACGCCCCCAATTCTTCAGTACAGACAAATAAATAGGCTCATTAGCTCCGGCAATTGGTTAAACAATCAGTATTTTGCTAAATTAAATCATTCACGGTTATTAGATTGGAACCATACACAGATGATGAAGACAAAAGACAAACATCAATCCCACCTTACCGTCACCTACGGACAAGATGTCCTTTCCTCAAAATAACACCAAACGAGAAGTAGAGCTCAAAAATAAAATAAAACTGTCTGCATGAGCCTGTCTGTGTGGTTGTTGCGACCCTATTGCGATGTGCTGCTGCAGTCACTCTACGAATTTCGCTTGGCCCGTCTGGTACATTGAGGTGTAACACTGCTTCAAGTGGCCAAAGGGTGGAACTACAATTTGTGTTCCGGGAATGAAAGCATGCAAGCAATGTGGACTGGGAGCGGACCAGCAAAATATGATGAATACAACATATGATGTACGTAAAATAAGCAACAATGAACACATTACACACTGTGTACATGTGAACTATAACTGCCGTTCACTTCACTAATCGCCGAGTGTAGTAATTTGGCGAAAAAACGTAACAGACACGCACCCTTTCAGAGCAGGACTTCGAAACAATGCCTTTCCCAAATTGCAGTTTCCATTTACTTCCTCTGCTGACATCATTTGCAAACTCAAAAACATGTCCTTGATGAAATCAAACAATTTCACATGGAAGAACCCTGGGCCCTTTGCTGTTTCGAACCCCAACGCTCTAAACAAATTCCAAGAGTTCTCCGCAGGTAGCGACTTTAACGCTGCCATCCATCCGACTTTAACGCTGGCCTTTATTTAAGAGTTTTATTCCCTGATCTAACCAGAAATTCTACATCATTCACAATGAGACTGATGACCATAAACAGAAGTGTGTTCTGCTGTAAAACCAAGAAGAGCAGAAGACGCCCCCCCCCCACACACACACACACACACACACACGCACACACAAACACATGCACACATCCATGATGCTAACTGTAGTTGCTGCTTACTTTTTGTACCCATTCGAATAATGTAATACTGACACTTTTGCAAGTTGCCTGAAACAGACTTTGATGCTTTACTTGTAACAATAGCAACAAATGTGTATCTAGCGGCAAATCAAAATGACAGATAAATTCCCTCTCTGTGAACCAGCAGATTATTTTCAAAAGCGCAGCAAAGTCCGGTGTATATGAACAGAAGTGGTTATGATGGTGGTGAAACTACCCTGCTGTGAAAGGGAGCTTGGAGGAGGGAGATATGCCTCTTGCTACTATGGATATAACTACTCTCTGCACTGACATTCCACATACTGTAGGACTAGCAGCCTTATACAGTTCCAGTTTACAGGCTCAAACCCTGACCCTTCTAGAGCAGACGCACGCATACACCAAAAATCCTTTGTCTAGCGGTATTTTATTTCATAAACGGGACATTGATCACATTTTTTGGTGTGGTTTGGTTCCAGATCAGATCTGAATGCTGCGATGAATCTGAGCGGGCCCCTCCTTCATCACGCGCTAATTTGCGCATCTTCATTTCTGTCCAGTATTATAATTTTTAGTACGTGACCGACGAGTCAATTCAGGTGACTCTATAATACCATGCATGCGCATATAGTATATTTTTCCACTCAGTTTTACCAGCGAGTTCCCTCGCCGTCACATTTGTTTGGTCATTTTCTTTCGTTTGTGAATGTAACTATGAAACCAACGCAGCCAAGTTTATCATCGGCGGTGTAGAATTCAAAACGTTTCTGTGTGTGTTAAGTTGTGTATGTTTGTAATTGTGCCTGTGTAGGTGTTCATAGTGCAGCTAGCTAGCAACATTACAGCATAAGGGAAATATCGGAGAGACCGCTATCTGTGTTTTTGAAAGGAGTAACACGAAAACAGTAACTTACCGTTGTTTGCGAGTACCGACGCTCTTACCGAGCGCGGCCACATGCGCGTGCACGTTTATTCTGGCAGTGGCGCCTCACTCCGGGTTTGGGAAAGGGGGACCGTACCGAAAAGTGTGGTCATTTGTACGCTTCAGTGTGCATCTGGCTATAGCATGTCTAAGGCCTGAAAGTGTTTTTTTTTACAATGTAAAACAGCACAGAAATACTATGTATTAGTTCGTGCAAAAAAGTAAAATAAGTTCCTTGTGCTGTACTTCATGTAGATTAGTCCCGGGTGGGGTCTGGTAAGGGGAGTCTATTTAAACTAGCTGGAAAACTCAGTAAGGGCTTGGATAGAGGCTGCATACTATCTCTCATGTCTATGTGAGTTTATGTGTACACTGGTTGCCTTGTGGCAACAGTGGTATTAGCCAGCAGGGATTGCAGACAGCTTCAGGCCTGCATTGTTGGTTTACTTTGTTGTTTTTTTGTGTGTGTGTTTTCTCTTTTCTTTTTTTGGTGCACCTCTGCTGCTTTGGGCTTGCAGTGTATGTACTGACCACTTGAACCAGCAGCACTTTTGCAAGTGAAGCTCATCATCTTTTGAACCACCTCTAATGTCTGTTCCTCCCTACAACCCCTATGCCACATTTTTCACAAATGCATTCTTGGAGCATGTTAATAATCTTGTTGAGGTTATTAGATTCAACTTTGAATGCAACCCTGTTAGAATCACTTTTCTCAGGTACAAATGTTGTAAATGAAAATCATCAACTTTATACCATGTTGTCTGTTAATCCAGCTGACAACTGAATAGCTTTCTCCATGCCTCTAGTTATGACCTTGACAGAGAGATGTAACCTGTAGCGAATTCCTATGTATCAGAATCATTTGAGCTAAACATGATTGTGATACTGTGTCAGAGTTGGCGGGGGAAAGGACCCAGGCGCAGACAAAACAGGCAGTAAAGGATCTTTCAATCACAGGTCCAAACTCACAGGCAAAATCGTAGTCAAAATCCAGTCCAAAATTAGTAACCAAAAAGACCTCAGGAGAAACACGGTGTCCAAAACGGCAGGCAAAACAGCAGAATCGGGAACAGGCAGAGTCCAAAAAACCAAACAGAGCAGAACAGACAAATGGTGAGAACAATACAGAAACAAGGCTGAGACGATCAGGCAAAGAACAAAGGAAACAGCAGGGTATATATACATGGGCTGGTGATGAGAGAACAGGGAACAGGTGCACAGGATGGGCTTCAGGTGGTGGGTGTGGCAGCAGGGCAGGTAGGCAGGACAGGAGGAGGGGCGATGGCTGAAAACAAAACAAAAGCACATGCACGGAAAAAACAAACAAAAGACACACCCACGCTGACAGACAGGGAGAACCCAGCAGCTCAGGCTGGAGTGCTGACATACTGAGGCAGTCAAACTGTATTCTCAATTCTTCTATCAGAATGCCTAGATGTACAGTAGCGCTATTGATAGAAGGTTCAATGTAGACATCTTCCAGTTATTTGTTGAAGTACTCACACTCTCCTGAGCTCCAAAAATCCAAGACATAATCATGGAGAATTGGCATGTGTTTGTCACTGACACTCCAGGCTCAGAAATCATTACTGTCTTTTCCCATTCTAGATCTCAGAGCTTCAGAGACACTCTGGTGCACTTTGATAACTTCTCAGTGTGATTTTCTTTAGTCCCAAACAAAAAGCACACCACCAAAAGTAGTCATCACCTGCAGCTTTAAGAATGCAGTGTATAGTGTATACAGCTCAGGGTGCACACCAGTGAACACCGTAGCTCCACCCACAGAAGTGATTCTAAATCACCTATGTCTAGACATTTTGCTAAGCCTAGTCATTCTGTGACTGATTTAGATTGTCATGCCATTGGCTGTTTGTTGCCTAGTCTTACGTTTCAAAACACAGATGAAATTTTACTCCCATTATACTCTGGGTGTACTCACACTAGGCGATCCGTACTGTGCCTGAGCATGTTTGACCCCCAAAGTCCAGTTCGTTTGACTAGTGCAATCGCTCTGTACCGTGCCTGGGCATGGTACGCTGAACCGTGCCCAGGCCTGCTTAAAGAGGTGAGCTCGGGCACGGTTCAGTTGGACTCGGGCACGCTACGCATCAGTGTGATCGCTACAGAAGCACGGAACTCGAACATGACGTCAATGATGTGACTGTCCCATTTGACAAATATATCCGTTATAGCAACAGTTAGCTGGATATCTGTTAGTTATACACGCCCAGTCATAATACATCCTTTAAACCATCATTTGAATAGCTAGCTGACTTCCTTAAATGTAACAAGCTGGCTACCTCCAAAATGATCTTTGATTTGTTTAATAAAATTAAATGATGATTTTACTTCGTATATATGCAAATGGGAGTATCTGAAACACAAAATTCGTCAATTCTCCATTCATTTTTGCCACTTTGAGTAAAGCTAGAGCATAACTGGAGTTTGAGTTGACTAGGGATATTAATGATTATTGTAATATAAGCATAGTGGATGAAGAAACCAAATCTAAGATTCTGTCTTTACAATCCAAACTTGATGATTTATATATTCAAAAAGCAACAGGAGTTTATGTGAGATCTAGAGCAAAGTGGATAGACAAAGGTGAAAAAAGTACTTCTTATTTGATATCCTACGGGGAATTAGGCAAGGATGTCCTATTTCCCCCTTTTTGTTTATTTTAGCTGCAGAAATGCTTGCTGTTCTGGGGGGTATTCCAGAAAGCGGGTTTAATGAAAACTCTGATAATAGTAATAATAGATAATAATAAACCTCCTAATAGAAGAGCCCCGTTACTTTGATTTGCTGGGAGAATGAGGCCATAGGGCTCTTCTATTAGGAGGTTTACTACTTTCTCTGAGTTAACTAACTCAGAGTTTTCACTAAACCTGCTTTCTGGAATATCCCCCTGGTAAATAGGGACAGTTGTATTGATAAGCTTAGTGTATTTGGTAAACAAATTTGTCACACCCGCTCCCAGTCAGCCAGCTCAGCCACACCCAGTTCAGCCTGGCTCAACCACACCCACTCAAGCACACCTGTGATTCATTCCCTCAGTCAAGCCCTGCCTTTATAAGGACTCAGTTCTGTTACCTCATTGTGAGGTATTGTTTCCCTGATTCATTACTGAGCCTTCTCTTTGCCATTCTACCGTGTTGTTCCTGTGTTTTGACCTCTTGCCTGTTTTCCTGTTTTTGGACCTTGCTTGTGTGTTTTGGATTCTGGTTTGGAGTGCTTCTGATTCCTGTTGACGACCTGTTTTGTCCCTGACCTCGTTTTTTGGATTCTGTCATTAAAACCTGTAACTGCATCTGGATCCCAGTCTGTTTCATTACAAAATTGGCAGCAGTCAGTTACCTGACGACACTTTGCTTTTTTTAAAGGACAGATATCAAATTGAAAAGGCTATTTGTCTGGTAAACTTTTTCTCCAGAGCTTCTGGTCTACATATAAATATAAACAAATGTGAGTTAATAGCAATTCATGGTTGTGACTCCAATGTTCTGTATAATATCCCTGTCAAAACTTTTGTGAAATATTTAGGTGTGACTATTACTAGGGATAGTGATCATAGTACTGAAGAAAACTTTATGAACAAGCCCCTCAAAGCAAAAACTATCCTCAATAGTTGGTTACAAAGACATATTTCAATATTTGGAAGAATTCTGCTGACCAAAGTGGAACTACTCTCTAGGTTTATTTTACCCTGTCTCTTCTTTAGCTATCCCATCTCATCTTGTTAAAAATTTAATAATGCTAAGTTTAATTTCATTTGGAAAAACAAATCTCACTATGTGAACAAAAATAATTTGGTACGCAATTATGAAGATGGGGGTTTAAATATGATTGATTTAGAGATAATGAATGGAGTTTTAAAGATTCAGTGGTTGAGATCTTTCCTTTGTAACACCAATAGCATATGGTTCACTGTCTCTTCTTCAGTGTTTGAGAAACTGGGAGGTATGGAATTTTTGTTAAAGTGTGATTTTGAGATTTCAAAGCTACCTTTAAGATTATCCACCTTTCATCAGCAAGTGCTCTTATGTTGGAAATTAGCATTCTCACACAATTTTAGTCCTCACAAAACTTGTATTTGGAATAATTGTTTTATTGTACACCCTAACAAATTCTTGTTTTATGAAAACTGGTTTAAGTATAATATCTGCTATATACTGGATATAGTGGACAACCATGGAAATGTTCTCAGCTACAGTGATTTTTGTTTAAAACATGGTTTTGTATGCCATCCTAAGGAATTTCACATAGTTTCAAATGCCATCCCTCAGAACCTGGTGGTATTACTCAAAGGTATTCTTTCATATTCTTCTGTGACACCTTCTCTCCCAACTTTATATATAGGAAACTATAGCATTAAGGACCAAAGGTGTGACAACGTATACATCAGAAACATTTTTATCGATAGACTTTGTCCAAGTCAGCTTAGACGTCACTATATCTTATTAGACTTTGAGATGGATGAGTTACACAAGATGAGAATGAATTACCTAACATTTCCAATTTTTCTGAAGTCGAAGGAGCTCCATTTTAAAATTTTGAATGAGTTCTATCCATCCAAAGAATTTAATATTGATGATAACTTTTGTCAATTTTGTGGGAGTTATATCGAAACCACTGAACACATTTTTTTAGTTGTAATCAGCCAAGATTGTTTTGGGATCAGTTGTGCAACTGGCTGTCCTGTAATAATATTCATGTGAAGCCTGTAAATTATAAGCAGATTAAGTTTGGTGTACTTAAGAAAGACTGTAAGTATCACTATCTGGTTAACAACATGTTTATACTTGCTAAATTTTTCGTACATAAGTGCAGATTCATAAAAAACCCTCCTTCATTTCAAAAATGAACTTGAGAAGTTCAGTGTTTCCCTATCTACAGTATCAAGCAAAAAAGCCATCACTAGCAAAAATTGTTACATGGATGCTTTGGATGCTTTTTAATATTTTCTTACCCCATTGTAGTTTTTTTTATATAAAAAGGGGATAAATGTGTTTTTTTTAAGTTATTTATTTCTAAAGTTGTTTTCATTGTTTACTTATTTAATTTTATTATCATATGTTGTTATGTGTCTATTTGTCATTCACTATACAGTACTTAAACTATGTAGCCTTCTTATGTTTAATAACTATTTGGAAAATGTGCTTTGTTGTACTTTGGTTCTGCAGTTGCCTTGTTTGTAAATTTTCTATATTTGAATTTAAAAAAAAAGCGCAAAGTGAGCACAGGCCAGCGGGGGAGTGGGAAGGGTGGATAATCATGCTCGGGCAGGGTACAAGGCAACCGGGCCTAGTGTGAGTACGCCCTTAATGTACCATCCACAGGGTCTGAATGAAGAACTGGATTTATCTTGCTACCTGTAGATGTGTCTGCATGCATTAACAGCACCTTCCTGTGGGCGGCATCATCTTCTATTGATCTATTATTCATTTCTCATGTTAATTGTCATTATCTTTTATGTATTTTTCCCCCCATATATTCTGATTTTCCAGGAGAGGCTCCATACTTGTGGCTGTTTCTTTTGCTCGCTGGTGTTTGTCGTGATACTGTGCTCTTGCCCTGGCTGGATGTTTCATGACTCTTTTGCAGATATTGGTGCTAATTTCATGGTCACAATGTGGATGTGGTTTGTGGTTGTTTCTTTTTAAGGGTGCAGGCATTCCTTTTTATATGGAAGTCAACTGAAAATGCAATAATGTGTTTTGTCTTTCACAATAGGCCACAGGGCTTCATTGAACAATTGAAAACATGTTTCTTGTTACTTACAATTTAGCCATGTGACTGTTCCATATATAATTCTTCTGTGGTTGATTGTTCTCCAGGGGTCACATGACTGCCTTTTTCCCAGGGTTGGGGGATAATTTTTTTACCCATAATTTGCTTTCTGCTTTTTCCATTCTGGAAGCACACAATGTTCAACACCTTGTGATACTTTCCATTTTTAAAAGTTCTAGAACAAATAAAACTTGACTGTTCGATTGGTTTATCTGGGAAATGTAAACAAAGGTTATGTCAGTTCCCACTAAGAGAGAAGACATGGAATCAAGGTTGAGACTATATAGCCAAGCAACTGTAAGATGATAATTAGGTGGCCATTATTATGTCACATTATTGTGATTTAGCAGACGCTCTTATCCAGAGTACCTTACACAGTGCATCTAATAAAGTGGCATGAAAAGTTGCACAAACAGGACACCACTAACCACACATGAATGAGCGTCAGTGCAAAGTGCAAAGCAATATGTAAGAGTTAAGGTCTATATCATTCCAAATATAATGCAAACACATACCACACACATGCAAGTAAAACTAACATACCCAGTTACATAAAACTTTGAAACATGCTACCACATATATGATTGCACAAAAGATCACACATGGGTTGGGGGACTGAGGTGTAGCCTGAAAAAATGGGTCTTCATGTGGCCATATTTATGGAGATATGGAGCACCTCTTTGGGAATGGACCAGGACACTGGAGTTCACACCCTCCGCCCTTGGGACTTGTAGTCCAACCGAGACGGGGAGCTTCTGTTTCTCCTTATGGATGCAAGCCCCCTCGGCAGCACAGCTAGCTGAAGCTGGAGCCAGGGGTGGTGCTGCAATCCTCTAGGGCACTCTCGATGCCGAGGCAGCTGCATTCCATGTTTCTGGACTCATCTGGACAGTCATGCTCCCGTGGGAGGACTGTTCTGGCCAGTTGTTTCCTCTCTGGCTGATCTCATTCCCTTTCACGCTTCCCCTCCACCAGCTGAACTTCAGAAAGTGCAAAGCATTTTCTGTTTTGTTTTGTTTGGGCAGTTTCAAAAGAAACATGCAGTTTAACCCAAGCTGGGGCAAACACCCATCTAAAAGAACTGGAAAGTCCTTTGCACCATCTAAAGAGGCAAGATTGGGGCTTTGTCCTGTTCTTTCTTCTACACTTTAATGAAAAGAGCTGTCCTGAAAGTAAACAAGAGTGGAAAAACATTTGGTGTCTGAATGGAATTGTTTTTGCTAATGTTCCAAAAGCTGCAGACCACATGTCTGAGGCGCCTGAAGTGGCTGTACTGTTCTTCAAGTCACATGGTCCAGAGGCGTACTGAAGACCCAAGTTTCTGGTTTCGTCTTGGATTGGTAAGGATAAAACAATGCTTTGGCCTGGAAGCACAGCTCGAGACATAGAGAAGGATGATCCTGATGGAGGTGATTCAAAGAAGTGTCTGCCTCTGGGGTAACTGATGGAGACACATGTACATACATGCCATGGCACTAGAACCCATTGTTTATCACTAACTGTTATTTTGTTGGAAAACAAAATGGATAAGAATCTGAAAGTGTCACATTGGGAACTGCTGTCTGTCTCATAGCTTGTAGGTTTTTAAAATCCTGTTCTGTGATGACTGAGGGCTTATCACATCTCTCAGCAAATCCAAAGCTTGTTTATCAGTACTTAAGTTTGACAAAACACAGATGCCTCTTGTCAAATAGAGACCACATTCCTTCAAACATGCCATCCATAACATCTTGAGCAATACTGTTAACAGCACTGAAATAATCTCATCACTCATCTGTAATGGTGAACTCCAAAGGTATTTGGACAATGACACATTTTTGTTGCGTTGGCTCTGTACTGCTGCATTTTGGATTTGCAGTGATACAGTCACTACAGGGTTAAAATGCAGACTGTCAGCTTTAATTTGAAGATATTTTTATCCATATCTCATGAACCGTTTACATATTGTGGCAGGTTTTGGACATAGTCCCCCCACGTTAGTGTACCAGAAATATTTGGATGATTGGTTTCTCAACTATCTTATAAGGCAGGTGTGATTGTCTGTGTCATTAGTGCAGGCACAAGAGAGGGAATCATTGTCTGGTCTTGATTCAAGACTTTGCATTTGCCTTTGAAGTCTGTTGCTGGTGACTGCAAATAAAGCTGGCCATCATGAGGCTGAAAATTCAGAAAAAATCAGATACGCATCCAAAACATTACGCTGCCAAGAACTGTTTGGTACATCATTAAGAAGAAAGCAAGCACTCAGCAATGGGAAACAAACTGGTAAACCAAGGAAGACCACTAGAATGGGTAACTGTGGAACACAAATAATAGTGAAGAAAAAAAGTCCTTGACAATGATCCAACAGATCAGGAATACTCTCCAGGAAGTAGACATAGTTGTGTCAAAGAGTTGCACAGAACTACACTGGCACAACTTCAGAGGGTACACTACAAGATGCAAAACACAAGTAAGCCTCAAGAACAGAACTGCTAGTTTACAGTTTGCTGAAACATACCTAAATATGGCTGTGGAGTTCTGAAACATAGTCTTATGGACAGATGAGATGAAGATGAACCTGTACCAGAGTGATGGCAAGAGGCAAGTATGGAGAAAAAAGGAATTGGCCATGACCTAAAGCATACCATCTCATCTGTGAAATTTGGTAATGATAATATTATGGCTTGGTTATGTATGGCTGCCCCTGGAACTGGCTGACCTGCCTTCATTGATGATGTGACTTTTGATGGCAACAGGATGAATTCTGAAGTGTAGAGAAACCTCTTGTCTGTTCAGGTACAACCAAATGTCTCCAAACCCATTGTATGGCACTTACTCATGCAGCAGGACAATGGTGCAAACACATTGCCATAGCAACCAAGGAGTTTTTCAGTGCCAGAAAGTGAAAAATCAGGGCCAGAAAGTGGGAAATTGACTGGCTAAGTCAATCACCTGAACTTAATCTAACTGACCAATGATTTCACATTCTGAAGATAAAGGCAAACAGCCCACCACACAGGCAGGAGCTGAAGATGGCTACAGTACAGGCCTGGCAGAGCATCACCAAGGAAGATACCCAGCATCTGGTGATGTCTATGGGTTGCAGTCATCAGGCAGTCATTGAATGTGAAAGATATGCATGCATATCAAAGTACTAAACATGACTACTTTACTCTAAAATGGGAGGACTATGCACAAAATATGCTGTAACTTTTTGATGGTCCATCTGATATGGATGAAAATGCCTTCAAATTAAAGCTGACAATCTACACTTTAGCCCCACAATCACTGTATCATTTCAAATACAATGTGCTGGATTACAGAGCCAAAACAACAACAAATGTGTCACTCTCCAAATACTTCACTGCGTAACTATATTTTAGCCCTGGTCCACCTGAGCTGTGTCAGTCACTAAACTGTTCTCATAAAAGTTTGGGAATCATGCCGGAATGATTTGTCTCCTGTTTGTGGGCCATACACAGCTAGTTGAGAACCGCGAGAGAGCATTGTGTTAGAAAGAGCAGGGCAAATCCAAGTGCAGAGATGACTCATAACAACAATAGACTTAGTTCAAAGAAAATTACATTTATTTTACTGAGGACTCAAGAGAAGGTAAAGCAGGCTTGGTACAACAGTTCACACACAACAAGCATGGCAACTCAAGACTGAGCAGATCCGTGGACCTAGGGCAGGGCTTAAATAACACTGTTGAAACCAATGACCAATTAAGAGGGGCGGAGGACAACTAAGCAACATGTGGATCACAGGAAGTTATGAGGCCATCTGGTGGTCGTCTCAGGAAGCAGCAGCCGAATACCTGATACATTGAGCCTGGCATTATCTCCCCTGTTATTTGCTAACAGCAGCTCACGTAACTTTTTAATCACTCCCACTCCCCCAAAAACTTAACTTTCTGCCAAAACGAATTACATCCATTTTCAGCATATACATATTCATTTATGTTTTCACTCTGACAAGAGTTTAATACCATCTGTTTACACCATACAATATACACCACAAAATGAAAGTTAGCAGACAATAAAGACAAGACAAGGTAAACAAAGTTATGTTGATGTCATTGAACCGAAAGGATTCACTGTTTTGAAGCAATCCTTATGGACAGGCTTTGAATTGACACTTCAAGCTGTAATTCAGGATCATTTCTTTTGTGTTGGAACTTTAAAACATCATTTTTTGGCCCTGGCTGCAATGAAATGTGCTGGAATTCATCCTGGAGCTCAGTTTACTTTACAGACGATTGCGCAAGCACACGGAACCCTGGGTGAAGAATTCACAGGCTGAGTATAAAAATTTCTAAAAGGCTCAGTGGCTTTTGACCACTCACACCCCTGGGTTACCATGGTTTACATTTACATTTATTCATTTGGCAGCTGCTTTTATCCAAAGCGACTTACAAGTGAGGTGCAATACAACACAAGCGAAAAACCATACAGAGTCAACAATATTAGAAGTACTGCAAGTTCCAAAGGTTGGCCAGGCGAGGTACCAACTAGCAGGTAAAGCTAGCGAGTGCGTTAAGCCATTACAACCAAACCATGGTGTCGAAACTTCTGCATCGAAGAATGCTGGTCTTGTTTTACAAGCCTGCCAACTATGTCTGAAATCAGTGTAGCTGTTTGTTTCATCACAGAGACAACTGCCCTAGCTCCTGAGTAACCCAGTGCTTGAGTGCAAGCTCGGCTCCTCGACTCAGATTCAATCCCAGCCATATCATCAGCCGACAATGACTGGGGAGCCCACAGCATCAAGACAAATCAACTTCATTCCACCAGGGATAAGAAGTGACTATGTCAACAGAGGTTGCTCATCTCACTGCTCTCAGGCACCCTGTGACTTGTCAGGTGTCTACAAGCTGCTAAGATGACGTCAATGGAATAGCGCTCGTCCTTTCATGGGTGCCCGCTCCAGTACCACGTGACGTGAGTGTACTGTAGGACTGTACTGCTCACACCTCAGCACTCATGTGCAGGTTTCTGTGGTGAGGTGAGCGCAGTATAGAACAGTGTTTCTCAACCCTGCTCCTCGCAGCACCCTTTCCTGCATAGTTTCTAGCTATCCTTGCTGCTTGATTAAATCAGGTGTGCTCAGCTAATAAAATGTGCCACTGATGAATTCAGTCAGGTAGGTAGAGCAAGGATAGATAGAAGATATGCAGGACAGGGTGCCGCGAGGAGCAGGGTTGAGAAACACTGGTATAGAATTCCATTTCCAAGAATAGGATTGCAGAAAGGGGAAAAAAGCAAGTTGCTGCTGATTAGGTATAAACAGACGGCAGATGCAGCTGATAATGGAGCAAGGTAAAGACAGGCCCTGCCTGTCGTGCTCCTCTAACTCATAACATTACTCCTCAGTCCCTCCTCCTCACTCTGTTGTTCCTGACACATCTGCTGGTTCTGCGATGTTTTGTTGATATGAGTCATGAGTGGATATTGGTAGGTCTGACTCAGTGTTTGGGAACATGTGGTCAGCGTGAGTTTTAAAAGGTGTCTTCTAATGAGAAAAGGCTCTGCCACAGCCTTTTCACAACAGCACCAATAAGACAGGGAGCTATTAATGTCACATTAAGATGTAAAAACAAGGTTTTGTTCTTGCTTGACTTTTTTTGTTTTACATTTGAAATCCCTACAGCCCACATTAATGATTTATGGGAGATAGAGGTGGAAAACATAAGCAGAGTTTCTAGGTACTCTTATGGAGATGTTTTTGTTTCATTTCTGGAAGTTAACCCCGTGTGCGCAGTTCTTGGAATCAGTGCAGAGTTGGTCAGTTGGCAGCATGAAGCTCTCCCCATCTATACCTTGGTCTGAAAGAAATGCCATTAATCATGAGACATTTTAGGGACATGTTTGTGTTTCTATCTTCCTATATATCTTCCTATGCGTAAAAACAAACAGCATGGAGGAGACCCCTGAATTTTCTCAATCTCAGCTAATTTAAAAATGACTTTATGCTTCCATTGAATTCTCTCTGGCTGAGCTCATCAAAATATGGCTCAAAATCAAATCTCTGCTTTCAAGGCGAATAACACTTACCGCAGCAACCTGCAGGCAAGGGGTGAACTTGCACAATGACATAATTGCCCTTGGAACAGTGAATGGGACTGTCAGACTCCCATCATGTGACATTGAGATGCCTCCACAACAAAATGTCGCTGTCAAAATCTGTGCTGAAATTCAAGGGAAATAGACAACACGTACAAAAAAAGTATATTAATGACAACATAGGTTTTAAAAATAAAAAAACAACCCAAAACATCAAACTGCTGTCTGCATATCTCCCACTGTAACATTTCTACCTATCCTGAGAGAATGTGAAAATGCTTTATTGTAATAATTATCATTCATCTTATGAATGGACTGATACAGGTTGACTAACGCAAACTCATTAACCTGGACATCACAATGCTTTATTGTAATAATTATAATTCATCTTATGAATGGACTGATACAGGTTGACAAACGCAAACTCATTAACATGGACATCACATATCTGAACAGTCTGGAGAAATCAGAGCACCCACTGACATTTACATTTTGCGTTTATTCAATTAAGATCAAGCAACTTACAAAAAGTGCATTCACTCAGGTAGACATGTAAACCTATAGATAATGAACCATGAATGCCATACTTGTAACATAATGCAATCATAGGAAACATTGCAAGACAGAGCTAGAATTAAACCTTCCTTATTGTATAAATGCATTTTTAGTTAATGATTTTCTACAATAAAGTGCTTGTTTGTAAGATTAATATTTTGCATATATGATACAGTGTTTTTAAGGTTGTAGGGGTTACATCAAAAAATGACCATGGGCACTATGACACAATGACCATAGACCCTAGCCAATCCTGATTTTGTATGATGAATTTGACGTTTATCTCTCTATAATATATATATCTCCCTCAATGTGTCTGTGATCCTTAATCAACCATGCATGGAAGGTGTTTTTATAATGTTAAATGAAGCAGAAATCATTGTTTCACTCACTCAGTGAACCATTGATTGCCTGTGGTGTGAATTTTAAGTCAACCACTACACCATTGATTGATGCAAATTTGATGCGATAAACAAACAATAAAAAGGCATTAACCTTATCGAGACTATATCCTCACCAGTGAGATAAAATGGCTGCAGATATCACATGTCAATCTACTCACTTCCCGTAAAATGGCAATTTTTTCAAAAACCTTGGCTGTAGTCCACAGTTATGTTGCTTTTAGTGAGTGATCTCTTGGCACGAAGTGGAGTTTCCAGGGCCTGTGAGAGGAGAAGGAGCTGTGTAAGGCACATGCTCTGGAACACATTAAAATCATCATCAGTCTGAGCCATAACCATCACCTTTACCAGAGACCATTAGACCACCAATGAGATGCTCAGCCACTGTGCTTGTGCAGATGGTAATTATATAGACATTTCCTCATTTATTTTATTAGAATTCAAGTGTGATCATTGACATAGGTAGATAAAATGATAAGACGTGGACTGAATGTCTCAAAGTCAGCAATGCATGAAATTTTAAAAATGACATCAGCTTATTGTGAGTGTAAATGTGTGTTTCATTTATTATTCTAATGTTTACAGTTGATTCTGTTGATGAATGTAGCAGATTTCAACAGCAGTTAGCGCATGGCTGCCCTCTGCTGTTTGGGAGATCAGAATCTGAACTGAGCCTGCAATGGTCTGTGTCATGTTGCTCCAGAGGACAATCCCCAATGTGGCCATTGCTTTTCCCTTCTTTGAGGCCTAACTACAGATTGGAACATTACTCAATTTCAGGAGTGTGTCAGTTCTAATTCCCAAAATGAGCACTTAAGGGCTTCAGTGCTAACATTAGAATTACCCCTTTGAATATGTATTCCTCTTGTTAATTTATTCAGCCTTTCTTTAACCTGAATGGTCAAATGAGAACAAAGTCCTCATTGACAGTGATGAACCAAGGTCGGCTGGGAACAAGCGTTTGCATAGCCAATCAGCTCTAAGAGAATAATTAGCCTGCGAGATGTAGACTAAGTCCAGTCCCAAAGTGGCTATGCAGTCGCTTTTAGTAACCATAGTGAGTCAGGATCTCAGTTTAATTTCCCACCTAGAGCACAGGATTAAGGCAAGGCGTGAATCTTTCCAGTCACACATTTGGTCTCTCCTTGCGCTGCACCTCTCCCAGGATGAACGGCTCTAACCCATTCAGCAATGCTGCTCTGCATGCTGCCAATCAGATGGCCCGGAGACCATCCCAGTGTCATGATGGAGATCATTCAAGAGTGACCAAAAACAGAAGCAGAAACTACTGGATAAGATCTCCAATTCCTCTTGAAGTGAAACATTGCAAATAGTGGTTTTAGTGATTTAAGGGTGCCCTTGGGGTGCCAGCGCTCATCGGGTTTCTGGTGTGCCCAGTCTCACTCTGCCTTCTCTGGTGCACCCAAGGCAGCATGTCTACAACCGCCTTTCTTCAGAATTATATGAATGTGAATCAGTTGCTAGTGGGAAAAAGGTTGTATTTTCCTGTTCTTGGTAAGTAGTTAAGTTGTGTTATGTTGCCTCGGGGAAAGCTGCAACATCTACAGAGGAGTATTATCTATTAAGTAACTTTTTTTTAAAGACAAACAATCACTTTGTTATTCTGTAACATCAGTTAAAATTCTGTTTTTTACTCCTGGGGCACCGCTTCTGAAGCATGGACCCGAGAAACGACAGGGGAAAGCTTTTCTGTTGATTGGAGAAAATATATTGTATTGTTTAATTACCAAAGCAAAAGAAAACAGGTGTTCCATTAAGATCCACAGTTTTCAACATCTTTCAACATCCATCAGAAATATATTTTACAAGGCTTGAAACTGGACAGTTATTTTATTTAGTTTATTTATAAAGCGCTTTCAGCTGTTGTATGAAAGGTGATATACAAGTACAAATTATTATTATCAAATACAAATGCGAGAAAAGCGAGACTATATCTTTAACGCGTGTTGAGTGACACCTGTGTTTTATGGTCTTCCTGTCTTTTGAACCGCAAGCTGCATCGAAACAGCTGACTGGGTGAGAATACTAAGATGCGCACTTATCGCCGTTACTGCGCTTTCATTTTCCAACCAACCTCCGGCAACTCGAGCTTTAATGTCGATGTGGTACAATGCCCGCGCAGATGTAAAGCCGACCATGCAAACGAGCACGGAGAGCGGCGCAACCACAGGGTTGCCATACTTCAGCCAGCTAAAATCCCCTATTGTAGGTCATTTTCAAGGATGTTGATATATTACATTCGTCCCACCCATTCTCATTTGCGGCGACGAAGGTGCATAGAGATTTTAAGGAAAGACAACTGACTTTAGGGGTATCTGCGACCGGACAGAGAGAGAATTTCCCAGCGTAGACTTAGAGTCGTACACTAAGTGGGGATTTTTTTCCTTTTAGACTAGCAACCCATGCGTGTTACCTCATCTTCAACAGATTAAGCAATTGGCTAATTTAGACCAATAAATGACTTAGTCGTATCTTAAGGAGGGGATTTAGGATCAGCTTTCCCCAATCAAAAACAGCAAAAGAGCTGACTGACTTGTATATAAACCAATTGTATGCACAGACTTTTCATTATATCCAATCAGTAGCTACCAAGTCAAACGTAGCGCATCTTGACTAAATAATAAAAACAGGAATTGAAATTCTGATGTGAGACAAGTATGGCTGCTTCCATGGTTCGGTGGTTGAGGGGCTTGTACATTTTCTTTCTGACATGTCTTTTACCTGTCTCTGCGTTTTTGAATTTGGAGGAGTTAAATGAGATGAAATATGGCATCCAGATTCTCCCAGATCCTGTCATCGTGGGGCAGGTGAGGAGTTAAACAGGTTGTTTTGCAAGCTAGCACTGTATAGCAAAACAACCACTGCTGGCTGGGCTAGCTAGCTAGCAAACAGAGCTAGGGGTTGTGTTCACCAGATCCTTGCTAGCCAGCTAGCTAATGTAAGATAACTTACGCAAGGAAACCGAATCACTTAAGTGAACGGCACTAAGCTGCTAGCTGGCTATTGTGTTGAGATATTTGTCCAGCTAGCAATTTGAACACGCAACTAGCAAACCTGCTAGCTAAGCCACTAAACTTCCATATTTTGTATTCTACGACATACCCGAAGAATATCCTGTCAAGCCATCAATATGTTTCCTAGATGACTTAGCTACTCATTTGATTCTATAGTTAACTTTTGATAACAAAGTAACGTAGTCACCTAGCTAGTTAGTCTGGTGTTGTAGGTTGCAGGACAAGCTAACGTTAGTTAATCCTACATTTATAAACTGTATGCTGGCAGCTTTAATCGAACAAATAGAATATGTAGGAAGAATATGGTGCTACGTTTGTTGGCTACCGATACCGTTATCTAGTAAGCTGACAAATAGACAGCTTGACCGTATATCTGTACCGTGGCTGTAATTATGTCTCAGTAGCCTTAACGACAGGAATCGGGTTCATATAAAAGGCCTTAATATCACAAGTCGCTACCTACCGCCGACTGGCAAATAAAGACTAAGTGAAGCATGTATCGCATTTTAGAGGCATCTTTCTGATGCGTTTTCTTACATTGTAATGTTGGAAAAAAAATCCATGACAAAGCAAGTCATATTTCCAGTGTGTATCCTCAGCTGTTGGAGACTGCCTGGCCAGCTCACCTCTCCCTCTGTCCCCTTCAGGCCAAGTCTGAAGAGGTGATGCTGGTCTCCAGCAAGTACAAGCAGCTGTACGAGTGCCGGCTTCCGGCGCAGGCAGTGCGCTTCCACCAGGATCCCGCGGCCGACCCAGACCCCCAGGGTTACACGGGACCGGGGATCTCCGAGCTGCTGAAGCCCATGTTCAGCGCCCCGTGCCTGGTGAAGGTCAGCACTTAAACCGGTCTCCCACAGCCATACAGAAGGACCATTAATCCCTGTACTGTAGGGCTGCACTGTGTATGCCAACACTGTGGTCAGGGCTATGTGGCAGGCAGCAAAATAAAGGGGAAGTGACAGAAGAGGAGCAAGTATATATTTTTTAGTATAAGGATAGAGGCAATACATCTGCAAATGCAAATATCCAATACAGATAGTGTTTTGTGGCTGAATGTTCGCTACACAAGGTTTTCTGGGTTGGGCTGGGTTGGCTGTGAACCAAACTGTAACTGCTACATTTGCTTGCTATATGCTTGCTATAGGCTTGCATGTATCTCTGTTAGATGTTAAGTTGAAAACATTCAAGTCTGGTTATTGATTAAGGATTGCTTACTACTAGCGGTAGTTTGCTCTTAATCTGCCAGGATTCGAATGTTGCACATGTACTACAAGTAGTTGCAGGAGTAAAAATGTGTCCTTTAGGTAGCTGGTGCACATTGCTCAATTTGCATATTTTTGTGACGCATTGTGGGTTTAATATGGCTGCTTCACTCATTATGATAAACATAAATTCTGTAGCAGCTGAATTGAGTGTCACTGATGTCTCAGGCTATAGACATTTCAGAACTGATTCATCCTGCACATTAATCCTGTTGAAAAAGTGCAATTTTATAGTGGGTTGTGTTGACAAGAGTGTGTGTCATACATTATTCATGTAAAAGCTCCTTGGACTGGATGGTTCCATTGATGTGATACTTAGGTGCCAATGAGGTGTGAGAAGAGAAAACGGGGTATTGCCACCTTGAGCACTAGCATGGTGCAGCTCTGCTTTGAATATGCATGAACCTGTGTGCTGTACGCAGTCACCCGCATGAAGCGAACCGGTTACCGAGCGGATTGGGATTACACTGAGGCCAGAATGCAATTATATAAATGACTCAGGAGAGCAATGGAAATCTGGGATCCAAATGTTGACTCCTGTGTGCCATCATTGCTTCCATCCTTGCATTCTGCCCTAATTCTGCCTCGTCAACAATGGGGATTTGATCGAAAAATCACTCATGTCCAAAGGATTAATCCTGGCATGTTGTCCTCTCTGACTGCAGACGAAAGACTGGTGGACATACGAGTTCTGCTATGGGCAGCACATCCGACAGTATCACTTGGAGGGTAAGGGCTTTCTCGAGACGCTTGTCTCCCGTCATAAGTCATTTGATAGTCCTCTCAGATGAGCTATTTCCTACTGTTTCATCATAATTTCCAGTCACCCATCATGTGTGTTTGTTCACAGATTCAGAAATAAAAGGAGACGTGCTGTTCCTGGGTTATTACGAGTCAGAGTTTGACTGGAATAATGAAACTGCAAAGGTAAGCAGGGCTAACATTGTGCAGCTTTTCTAGCGTGTTCCTCAGCCTCTGTAAAATTGATTCAGGCAGGGAGCACAGCCTCTGTGAGTCCTGCATTTCAAATATTACATTACATTACTATCATTTAGCAGACACTCTTATCCAGACCCGCGTACATAGGTTATAGTTTTATACATTTATACAGTTGGATATTTACTGAGGCAGTTGTGGGTTAAGTAACTGTGCCCCAGCGGGGACTTGAACCAGCAACCTTTCTGCCAAGAGCCCTTTCTTCTGCATGAAGTGTGTCCTTCTGTGTGAGCATGTCAGTGTAGGGGGGATGGCAGTGCCTGTCACACATGTCTGAGAAACGGAGCTGGTGGCACTGAAATAGCTTGCATGGGGCCTGCATTCACAGAAGATCTTAGTAAATTTGTGAGAATGGCCAACGTCACACCTGGAAAGACAAAGTGGGCCTTCTGTTGTTGCTAGGAAATCCATGTGATGTTCACCAACAGAGATACTGATGCTACTGTGTTACTATGTTCTTTCCACCATTCACATTTTGCAATGAAAAGCTGCACCTGTTTGCATCTGGGTGTATTCTAATTCATATGCACTACATTTGAACTGTTTTGTTGAAGGTGACAGTTTCTGTTGAAACCGAAGGTCTTCAACTGGAGATTGAGATTTGATCTTGAATAGTTGCATTGTTGTGGTCAGCACTGTATCCTGTTACACAGGGTGAAGTCAGATATATATCTCACATTTTTTGAACGTTGAGCATGTGGAAGCATCTTATTCAAATTTCAGAAATGTCTATTTAAGTTAAGGTGTATTCACTATGAGAGAACAGGAAGTAGAAATGGGGAAGTGGTGGCAATGTTTGTCTCTTGCTCTGCTCTCCCTAGTGTGTTTGAAAGTACTTCGTCTACTCTGTTAGTTCTGTTACTAGTGATGTAAAATTTTACGCGAGATATGTAGAGGTAGGTTTATCACATCAACTGTACAGTGCCGAATGGCTTACACTGTGCTTGCTTTCTCTGGGGTGTCCTGAACTTTGCATGTCAGTGTTACCTGCTCCTTATCTACAAATGTGCTGATTTCATGGCCAGGGCATTCTGACAAAATACACACACATTCAAGGGCTTTCTGGTGCTTTGGACACAGATAATTGAGTCACTCTAACACATTTACCTAACTCTTGGTAAGTTTGCTGCTTCTCTATGGAATATGCCATTTCTGCATAGAAATCACTGAAATTCTAAGTAGACAACTACATTGCTAGGATTGTAGGTGCATCCAGTGCACATTTTGGTAATGAATAACTAAGTGAAACCACACAATGAATCATAGAAGCGATACGTAGAGGTGTAGAAAATGGAACTGTGGTGGTTGAAGGACGATCAAAACCTGCAGCGCATGTTGTGGGCGTTTCATTACATTCACGGTGTTGCAGATTGCTGTGCAATGCTGCAGAACAGCCATGAGGGGGCTGCATCACCCACGTTCCACTGTGTGTCTGTCTTTCCCAGGCCTCTAAGCAGCACAGACTAAAGCGCTACCACAGCCAGTCTTATGTTAATGGCTCCAAATGTGACCTCAACGGGAAGCCCAGAGAGACTGAAGTCAGGGTAAGAGGCACTAAGATTCTGTTTTTCTGTGAAATGTTCTTGTGTTGTGATCATGCATTTCAGTTTCAGTAATAGAGGGTATGCACTGACGTCACTTTCCCACCAGAATACGGCCACTCAGTCGGACTGAGTGGCAAAACATCCTGCAACATAGCTGCCTTTAGTAGGGGAAACTGCGAAACCGGGAGTAAAACAAAGGATTATCTGCTTAAATTAAAGGCAGTTGGACTTGACAGTGATCCTTACAACTTACAAAAGAACCAGTGGTCCATGAACATTGACATGTGGCCAGGAATCAGGTTTCCTGACATTTACATGTACCTGATTTCGACACCGGGGAAATACACCAAGCAAAGCCTGAAGGCATACAAAAGCTGAGACATTCTAAAGTGCTTAATGTGGCTTAATGTTCCAAAACTGCGACCAATGATCACCAAATTTCTCTTGGACATCTCTTGTCAGAAACACTTCCTCCTGTCAGAAACACTTCCTCCTGTCAAAAATTTGACCCTAATTTTTTAGAAGGTGGAAGTGTTTATGACAAGAGTTGCCTGAGAGAAATTTGGTGATCATTGATCGCTGTTTTGGAACATTAAGCCACATTAAGCCATTTCACATTAAGCATTTTAGAATGTCTGCAAAAGCCTTGACGCTTGGTCGTACTTCAAGGCGGGATTTATTGGTGAAATTAAAGTGACGAGGACACCAATGGATATTCCGGTTGTATGTGGACAGGTTTGTACCAATATTTTTATTTTATTACAACTTTTATTCAGAAAACTGTAAGCTACATGTTTCGGTGCCTGGATTCCAGTTGTTTCTGCAAATTGCATGCCCATTTGCTTCTCTTTTCTTTCACTTTCTGCAGTCTGTAAAAAGATAGCTCCGATTTCATATTGAATCTATTTGTACAGTCAATCGCACAACAGCTCTTTTCCATTTTAGATGTGTGTTTTGTGTTTTCGCGGCATTCAAGCTGAACGCTAACGCTGCCACTCAGTAAGTCTTTCTGTGGGTGTAACCCGCAGTGAATCCGCCTACTGTGACATCACGTGCATAACCGCCATTGTGTGTATTTACATAAATCATAGGTAATGTTAGCAGTCAGCAGGACCAAAGCCATTCTGATTTGCTCACAGTTTGTATGCTTGCTATGGGTATTTTAATGCAGCTTTTGTGTAAAGGAACAAATGGCCACGCACAAACTGATTGGTCTAAGCCAGTCTCTTTGCATTCCTGCTGGACGTGAAAGGCAGTGAAAACCGAAAAAGGCTGTCATGGTTTCACCGCCCCCCCTCTGTCCCCGTGCCCCCTGCAGTTCCTGTGCGAGGAAGGCTCGGGGGACTACGTGGCCCGCGTGGACGAGCCGCAGTCCTGCCGCTACGTGCTGACGGTCCACACCACGCGCACGTGCCACCACCCCTTCCTGCGGCCGCCCTCCACCGCTAAGCCGCACGGCATCGTGTGCCAGCCCGCCCTCAGCCCCCAGCAGTACATGGACTACGTCAAGGCCCAAGTCTGTGAGTGGAGCGCCGTTGCGCCGCAGGGCGGCCCGCGGGCGGCAGACAGGGCTCTGGCCAGGCCCGCTCCGAGTGCGAGGGCCAGACTCTGTGAAATAATTACACTTCAGAAAAGGGTTTATGTATTTTTTCAAACCAAATTGGTAGAACCAAATAATTACATTGCTATTTATTTATCTATTTTCTGTTTGACAAATGCTGAAGCTGTGTGGCTGATGGTTGAACGTATTGGGAAGCGTGATTGTGAAGCTGTTGAATGATAGCATTTTCATACACAAGCAAATGTGTGAAGCTAGCTAATGTAAACAGAATTAAGATGATGTTTTGGAATCTTGTTGCATTAGACAACAATAACAATAGATAACAACAACAATAACAATGATAATAATAATGATAATAATAACAAATAATAGCAATAACAGCAGAAAAGCTTCTGTGCAGCCCCAGGAAGCAGTCTGGCTCACGCTCCACCTGCAGCAGTTTTTGTGAATGGGTAGCCGAAACGTTCTGGCCTGTAGAACAGGGAGCCATTTTACAAGACACTGACAAGTGCCGTGTGGGTCAAGGAGTTTTGTGTCTTCAGACCTGCTGCAGAAGTGCACTCACTTTAATGACACAAAGGACCCTCCATATTTACCCATACGCCTGACTAAATGGAAACAAAGAAACATGCCATGAAAGAAAAAAAAAAATGTGTATACTAGATTTATTTTCGCTTAAAAAGTTCAAAAATGTTATACCTTAATTTTAATAGTACTGCGTAGAGTAAATTCAGATCATTGACAAGTAATGAATTTTACTATATTATATTATATTATATTATATTATATTATATTATATTATATTATATGATATTTAGACATTTAGCAGACGCTCTTATCCAGAGCGACTTACATCAGGTACAGTTTCTTTACAATGTTATCCATTTATACAGCTGGATATTTACTGAGGCAATTGTGGGTTAAGTACCTTGCCCAAGGTTAATCTCAAGGCCCAAGCCTCAGTTTTAATCCAGAAAAGATGAGGGTCATGTTCACTAAGTTTTCAGTGAGAGCCCCATACTGCTGCCCCCCTCGCAAACACGCGATTGTGTAAAATGGCTGTTTCTCCCTGACCGCGTTGTCTGCCCTGAGGCGCTCCATGCCCGCGGGGCGGGAAGAGTAACGGAGTTTGTCTCGTCTCCCACAGCCGACACCAAGCGCAAAGTGGAGCAGATCTCTGAGGAGCTGAAGACCCTGGACGAGATCCTGGCCAAGGACGAGGACACGGAGGCGGGAGACGGGGTGGGTGCGAGGACGCAGGCGGAGGCAGCGGAGCCCCAAGGTGACAGCGAGGCCACCAGGGAGGCCACCAGGGATGCTAAAGGTACAGGCCGTCTGATGGAGGGGCGAAATGATGAAAGTTTAAATTGTTTGGTCAGACATGGGTTTATTTTTTTCACAAACCAAATAAATATAATTATAGTGGTTCCTCATTTGTTTGTTATTTTTTTTGTTTGCCAAATATTGTTGCTGAAGCAGTGGGCTAATGGTTGATTGTATTGGGAATCATGATATGTGAAGCTGTCCAATGATAGCATTTTCTTAAACAGGCAAATGTGTAAAGTTAGCTGATGTAAACAGAATAGCAGTAGCTATAGATTAAAAGGAGATTTTAAAAAGCAGAAGAAGGTTAACTGACAATAATAACAATAAAAATATTAAACTTATTATTTTCAGTATTTTCAGTATTCAGTTTTTCTGTTATTTAATCTATAGCTACTGCTATAGATTAAATAACATAAATTATTATTATTATTGTTATTATATTGAAATTTTAATACCTTTTCATACATCTCACTGCAGCTTCACAGAAGACATAAAACAAGTATAAGCATGATTTCCACAAAATTGCTGCTGGAAATACACCAGAAGGCACTATTTTAACTCCAAATAAGAAAAACGCCTTCAAGCACTCCCTCCCACCTCTGAACCTGACTTTTGAGCCTCTACAGCCATCGACTTTTTCACAATTGGTGGCTTTATGTAAACATTTACATGGAATTAATTACATCAAACCCACACTAAGAGCCCTTTCTATTCTGTGTCATATGCAGAGGGATAGGAAGCAACAAAGTAAAAATATCTCACTAGTTATACATGCCAGCTAGAAGCCAAATATACGTTTTCACTTTCATTAACCTAATATAACATCCCTTTTGGGAGGTGGGGCATTGAATGTCAGGTTCTGCCTCTAGCTTACTACTCTTTAGTGGGGCACAATATTTTTTTTTTTGTAATTTTTTGTGACTGTTGCTACCAGTCACTGGTATTGTAAGGAGTGGGGTAATAAAATGCTAAAAAAGGAATCCCTACACACACACACACACACACACACACACACACACACACACACACACACACACACATACACACACGCACACGCATACAGGCGTACACAGACAGACAGAGGTACACACACAGGCACACACAGGTTCCCTCTGATCCCCACAAGCCAGAGAAATGCTAGGACCTTTGCTGACATACCCTAAGTGGTACATGCTGAGTAAATTAACTTTGGACTGGGGGCTCCCAGTCAGTGTTGGCTGAGGAACAACAGGGGGAATGATTTGACAACAAAACGGAATCGGTCTTTCTCAGACCTCAGCGGACGTTGTTCCCTGACGCGCATTGTTTTCTGATCTCTGTCTGAGCAGCAGCGGGCGTCCCGCCAGATGAAGTCTCTGTGGACGACGCAGAGGATGAGGATTTCTGGGAGGCGGTTAAGAAGCCAGAGAGCGCTACACCAGAGGGCGCCAAGGAGACACAGCAGGTACAGGGGACTCTGCTGAACCCATTGCATCTCAACCTTGCACCATCATGGCCCCACAAGGGCTCGCGAAGCCAAATCCATACATCCATTCAAAAGGGAACCAAAACTTTATGGAAGAGCTCCTAGATGCATTCATTGCATTTAGTGGAGGCTGTTATCCATATGGCTTATATATATTACCAGTTAGTTACCAGTTACCATATATGGCTTACATAGGTTACAATTTCATCCATTTATACAGCTGGATAGTCACTGAGGAAATTGTGGGTTAGGTACCTTACCCAAGGGTACAACAGTAGTGTGCCAATGGGGAGTTGAGCTAGCAACCTTTCGCTTACAAGCCCTGCTCCTTACCACTACGCCACACTGCTGCCCCATTCTCCCCGTTTGTCTCGTTATGTTACATTTTGAATAGCTGACACTTTCATCCATAGCAATTTAGGCAGCTTCATTTATTACATGTTATCTGTCTATACGGCTGGATATTTACTAAGGCAGTTCAGGTTTTCTACCTTACTGAAAGGGGAATAAAACTGGTAACTTGTGCTTCTTACCACAATACCACTCTGTTTCTCACTGTCACTCAGTTTTAATTTGTCAATATAAATTTAAACTTTATTTAAAAGTGGAATTATTTACATTAAAATTAGACCATATTTACTGCAATTAAGTGTTTTTGTCCTCATCCTTTTAGCTTTTCTGCATTGAAAAAAGGGTTTGTGGGGGTTAAATTGGTACAGTTTACTAATGTAGTCTTCTCTTGGCAGACTGACAGGGAGAGCGTGGAGGGTGAACTTAAAGAGGAAGGTAATGTCGCACATCATATCAGAGCTGCCTTCACTGCTAGCTTAGTCTTGTGCCTGTGTTTATGCATTTTTTGCTGTTTTTTGACAGCATTTGGAGGGGAGAAGTTTAATTTCAAAATCATCACCGACTCATCAGACCTGATGAAGTTTGTCAAGCACCTTAAGGAGAGCAGTCAGAAGGTAACTGGATCCTGACTCTTTTTGTCTGATGTGTGGTCCTCTTCAGATCTACCCATCTAGCAGCACTGTGCATGCTAACATGCTATGTTAGCGTGCCATGTTAGCAGGTCAGCATTAATGTTAAAATCGATGGGTTTATAAACGGCCTCCACTCCAGCAGAACAGGATGGAGTGTCACATGCTCAGGCTCTGTGAAACCATGACAACCATTTCCGTCTCGCTGTCCTTACAGGCCGCCTCTGCGAAACAGAGGGAAGGGGCAGAGAGCGGGGCACGGCGGGGAGAGGAGGGCAAGGCCAACACAGAGGAGGGGGAAGACGAGGACGAGCGCTTGCTGCAGGAGTTCGAGGAGGAGATGGCCGACCTGTCCGTGCCCTCTGCCAAGATCGAGGCGATAAAGGAGGAGATGCAGAAGGAGTTTGACAACATCATAGATGAGGTAGGGAATGGGTTACTGATTGAAGAAGATTATGCAAAGAATGGGGGTACAGAATTAAAGGGATACAGAGATTATGCACAGAATAGGGGTGTAGATTGACAGTGACATAGAGATTAGATACAGATTCTGTGACTGAAAAGGATGCTGATTCTGTGTAGTACTGTGCTTATGTTCTTATGTTGAATATATATGTTTCTAAAAAGAACAAAAGATGAAAATTAATAATTCATGTCACAAGAAAAGCCAGTCTCATTACAATGGTTGTAGTTTTAAAGTTCTGTAACAGTTGTATAGAACTTTGGAACACACAATTATCCAACCAATGATTGAAGACTGTTGTCTGAGCACCAGGTTGAACAAAGTCATGCATTTACATTTACATTTATTTATTCATTTGGCACACGCTTTTATCCAAAGCGACGTACAAAAGTGCAAATAGTGGGCAAACAACAGGCACAAGAGCAAGATGTGTACCGGTCATACAATGCAAATAGTGCTGAAGCTGAGCGCAAGGTCAGTGTCGCGAGCCAACTAATCTGAACTAGGATTGCATATCAAATACAATTACAGGAACAATAAAGTACCGCTATACTACCTAGGTAAGTGAACAACAAGTACAAGACAGGAGTCAGATTTACAACGTCAAAGTTACAAGGTCAAAGTGGCAGAGGTATCAGTCCAGGTAGAGTCTGAAGAGGTGTGTCTTCAGCGCACGTCTGAAGGGTTGGATTGAAGGAGTTGTTCTCAGGGGGGTGGGGAGTTTATTCCACCACTGGGGGGCGATGATGGAAAAGCATCGTTGTGAGGAGCGTGGGCCTTTCGTTCTGTTGGTGGGTGGAGCGAGGCATCCAGATGTAGCAGAGCAAAGTTGATGAGTGGGTGCGTAGGGTAGGATGAGGTCCTGGAGGTAGGTCGGGGCAGTCTTTCTTGCAGCAGAAAAGGTGAGAGTCAAGGTCTTGAAGCGGATCCTGGCTGCGATTGGGAGCCAGTGGAGGGATCTCATTAAGGGGGTGACACGGGAGAACTTGGGGAGAAGGTAGATCAGCCTAGCAGCTGCGCTTTGGATGAGCTGCAGCGGCCGAATGGTGCAGGCTGGGAGGCCTGCGAGGAGGGTGTTGCAGTAGTCCAAGCGGGAGAGCACAGTGGCCTGGACGAGCAGCTGGGTGGAGTGGGTGGTCAAAAAAGGGCGAATCCTACTGATGTTGTAGAGGAGGAATCGACAGGAGCGTGCCATCTGGGAGATGTAGTCGGTGAAGTCCAGCCTGTTGTCGAGGGTGACGCCCAGGCTCTTCACAGAAGTGGAGGAAGTTACTGTGGTGCCATCAACAGTAATCGAGAGCTCTTGAAGAGGAGAGGTCCTGGCCGGGATAAACAGCAGATCAGTTTTGTCCAGGTTAAGCTTGAGGTGGTTGGAGGCCATCCATCTGGAGATGTCGGCCAGGCATGCAGAGATCTTTTCGTTGACCTGGGGGGTGGTGGGGGGAAAAGAAAAAATTTATTGAGTGTCATCAGCGTAGCAGTGATAGGAGAAACCATGCGAATCAATGACTGAACCAAGAGAGTTGGTGTAGATGGAGAAGAGGAGGGGTCCCAATACAGAGCCCTGGGGGACACCTGTAGTGAGGAGAGTGGGTGTGGAGGTGGAGCCTTTCCAATAGACCTGGGAAGATCCACTGGTCAGGTAGGACCTGAAGTGGACAGAGGAAGAACTGGATAAAAGGGCTTTGATGCTGACGATCAATTTACATTAGAAGTGTGTATACAGAGACAGGCCACAGAGTTAAAGAAAGCGGCCTTCTCGCCTTCATGTTACTCAAGGCCCAGCAGGAGCTGGAGACGGAGGGCCTGAAGGGGGAGTTTGACCGCAGCCAGGCCACGCAGACTCTGGAGACCACCCTGGACAAGCTACTGGACCGGCTGGAGGACAAGGAGGTCCGGGAGCCCGGGTCCGAAGGGGGGCTGGCGGCCACAGACCCTGCCAGGGGCAGCCCGAGCCTGGCCCCCCGCCAGCCAGGTAAACCATGGCCGGCGGTAGCCGGCTCTTAAATGCCAAATAGGAGAGAACATTCTGGAAGCACAGCTGTAGTATTCATACACAGCTAGTACTGAGTGCACATCACCACAGGTGGTTTATCAGGGTTGATCAGTGAAGTTCATCATGGATTCATAAATAGCATGGCAACAGCTTGGCAGGTTGGAATGCCATCCCTTTATGCTGGGATGGCACATAAACCATAACAAGCTCCATTTTCACATATTCATTAGTTTTAAAGGGCTATCAGGGGTATTCTTTGGAGTAGACATTGTTCTAATGCTTCATATTTTAATGCGTGTATCTAACTGGTAATCTGTGCTGGGGAAAAAGGAAATATTTAAAAATGAAACCCAGGGAAAGTGTTCTGTAGAGATCCCAAGCGACCACCAACCAGATGGCTTATGATTACTGATAGGTAACCTCTACATCCAGCTGAACTCTTTCCCTGGTTTTCCTTCAGAGAACAGCCTTTGGTGCCTTTGAACTGGTCACAGTCACGTATTTTGTTTTCATCCCATGTGCCTTTGCAGAATGGACACCTCATCCCTCATGCTGCACCATTTCTCACAGACTTTTGCCCCACAGAGACACTGGCTGAATGGAAGTGTTGACGTTTGTGTGAGAGGGTCATCAGAAATGCATTCAGCCAGTTTCAAAAAAAAAAAAAAAGAAAAACATCCATGGTGTCACCACATATCACGGCTATTCTGTGATTGAGAGGCCGGGCCTGGCCGGGCCCTGCTGTTCCAGTGACCATGTTGTTCTGTTTGTCGCACCAGACCAAGCCTCCGATGACCAGGTTAAAATCAGAGTTACTAAGTATAAGCCGGGTGGCAGCCCCGAGCGACAGTTGAAGGTGCAGGAATTGAGCGAAGGGGACCCCCAAATGCAGCAGATTAAGGACGTGGTTAAAGAGCAGCTAGAGAGAGCGGGACTGAAGGCGGAAGGTAGGAGAACGGCGGAACCCGCGGCCTCTTCTCAGGGTGGCGCCTGACTCAAACCTTCTTCTGTACAACCAACAGACTGACACTAACCCCTCTGGGGGAACACTTAGCGTTAACACAGTGGCTTCATCTGCTCAAGAGCTGAACTGCCACTCTGTGAAGTGGGTGGCGTTTATAGGCCCATGAATTCACCCCCTACTGCTCGGCTTGTTGCTAAATTTGCTGCCACCATGACAAGTATTCACGAGAGAGCACGCGCGTGAGGCCTGTTTGTGCTTGAGCGAAATTTTGCTTCTGCATCACAGAGGGAGTTTCCCTCACAGCCAGCTGACAAATTTCAAATCAAATGCCCCACATTCATAAGAGCCATTAAACTGCCATCCACAGTACTCATGCTCTTCTGTCTGTCCTTAATGCCTGCCTTTCCAGCTCTGCTAGCCCTATGCAATCAGTCACTGTGAAGCTTTATGTTTGTCCAGGTGGTGGAGAGCGCTGAGCTGCTGTTAAGAGATGTGGGGGTGTATGGGGGCGTGTTTGACTGTGCTGATGGGTGTGTCCTTTCAGGTAAAATTGAAGTGAAGATTCTGACACGGAGGACAGCCGAGGAGGCAGGAGACCAGTGGTTAACGGAGGAAGACACCAAGTCTTTCAGAGAACTGCTCATGAATTTACTGGTAAGAAACAAAACATTTGATGTATTATGCTTTAGATATTTTGTGTTTTATTGTTTTGAAAATTAAGATGTTCAGGGGAGATTTCATTTGGCATCTGAAACCAGTTTTGTCCATGGAGGATAGATCACGCCCTTCAGAGGGCATACAGGGAGTAGACAAAATGACAGAAACATTAAATGAAAAAAGGACTTGCATTTTGAAGTAACTATATTGCTATTAAAAAGGAGTCTACATGTGTTTAAAATCAGTTTAAAAGTTTAAAATAAACACTAATATATGAGTTTCTAAAGCACCATGAGATTTCTGACAGATTTTGAAATAGGACAGATAGTTGGTGCCTGAATTGCAGGTGCATCAGTCAAATTGCAGTGAAATTACTTAATGTGTTGAGGGAAACAGTGTTGAAAAACATGACAGTGTATGAAAAACAAGGAAGAGGGAGCAGCGGTCACAAGTCGAAACTCACAAAATGGATAGATGGACACTTAACAGGATAGTTGTTAATACCCACAAAATTGTGACCCACTCTCAGCAAAAACTCGTGTCATCACAAAGCTATACAAAGCTATATATATATATATATATATAAAAATATGATAGGGCAGCCATTCTGAAACTGCTTGTAATCAAGGCCAGTGGACAACAATGCGTAACCTGAGCTTCAGAGCAGTATAAGACCATAATATTGTCTGATGAGTTGTCTCTTACTGTTTTTCCTACATTTGGACAGATCTATGTTTGTTTCTGAGAATATCTCTGCATGGTAGAATTTTGGCCAAGGAATACTAAGCTGTTTTAGGTGACCAGGTGCACCTTATGGTAGTGCAACAATACATACTGTTAAACATACTCAAGAATGTTTCCTTGAATACCAGAAGTCAAGTACCTTCCATGATCTCCCTAATGACCAGGTCTGTACATCCTTGAACATTCAGGGAAGTTCTGAAATGTAGAATGAAGAGTTAAAGAACGGTAGACTTTCTTTCATTAATAGTAGTCCAGTATCCCACTAGGAACGATTCAAAACTTTTATAACAGCATTTCAAGAAGGATTGAAGCCTGAAAGCAAAGGGCAGCCCAACTCCTTATTAGTTAATAAATACACTTATATTGTTAGGAATTTCCATTATTTTATCTACCCCCTGTACATATGGAGGGTAGATTTACATAGACCATGAAGGGTGTAAATACGTAGGGTAGATTATGTACTTCACAAAATGTGTACTCATTTCTTCCGTTGTCTTGTCTGCCCAAACCAAGTGAATTGTGTTGATGTTAAGGCATGTCACTCACCTGGGCTGTCTGTCTCTGCTCAGACTGGCGGGACAGAGGAGGTGGACAAGGAGGAAAAGCGGCAGCAGGAGCTGGAGACCAACTACAGGTTTGTGTGGGGAGAGAAGCAGGAGGAGGCACAGTCCACTGGAGCCTCGGACTCTGACGACGTGGACTTCTGAGCGTCGCCACAGCCCGCGCCTAAGAGAGCATGCCAGGGAGGACCGTTTGCACCCTGCCCCAGGTCCGAACGAACGCCCACCACGGAAACACCGGGAACCAGCCGGCCACGAATGCTTCGTTTCTGCACTGCAAAACGTGCATTTTTCCCCCCTCACTGGTAACTTTCCTACTTCACGCACACTGTAGTCCAAATTAGCTGAACAACAGCAGCGGCATCGCGTTCCTGTCTCATCTCAGACAATTGATAAAAAAAAAAATGTGAAGGACCAAGCACCAAAGCGCAAAGGTAGTGCTAAACCTGAAAGGCCTGCAGCCCTTCTTTAGAACAAACTGAGGGGTTAAAACCCACAGCAGGCTGGATAAAGGTTCCTTCCTTACTTTCAATGCTCAGACTGAATATGAAGTAGAACTTGTTCTTTTGATGTGACCTAAAGTTATGAAGCTTGCCAATACTGGAAAAATCTGCTACTGTAATGAACATTTAGGTCCTCTCCTCTCATTCTTTTCCCTTCCTTTTTTCCCCATCTGTGCTGTTCCTACTGTTTTTCAGGATAACCATTTATCTCGTGTCACTCAGCTATTTTAAGCACTTTTAGTCGTGCTCTCTCTGAGAGAGTTTATATTTGCATATTTGCCAAGATGAATTGGATCAACATGGGTTCATTCACAAATGGGGTATTCACTGAATTCTCATTGTCCTGTTTCCTCGGCGACTTACTGGCGTTTCTGTGATAATTCAGAAAGATTTCAGATGCTATTGCTGATTGCAGGTTTGTCATTTTTGCCATCTCATGATGGGTGAGAAGCAATGCTACCTTTAGATGGATATTGAACCAATTCATATAGACATATCAGTGTTCAGAGCTCTTTGTTGGAGTGAAGCATAGGTCTGCTTGCTATTACATCCTTGCAGCATATTTTGATAACTTTAATGAATGCACTGTAAATAGGTAGTCAGGCTTTACAAAACATGATCCATATTCCATACACAGTTTTGTAAGCACTTTAAAGGTAAACTGTTGGCACACTCTGAGTACATGCACTGGTGAGAACAGTGCAAAACTAAGCAGATTTAAAACTTGTAGGAAGGGGCAACAAGACCTGACAAGGAAGTTGATACCAAAGGATTTGGAGTACGTGGTCTCGGAGACATTTGGCTTGAGGTGCCCTTCATGCATATTCACCTGGATGGGCATTTATAATTTTCTTAATTGTCCGTCCAAAACTGGTCACAAATAGGCCACAAAATTGGTGGACAGTCCTAATTGTTCAGCTGGAGTTGGTCAAGTCTGCACACTTCACAGTACTGAGGGTTTTGTACTAGAGTAGTTCCTTTTTTTTTTTTTTTTTTTACAGAACAGCCCCCCCCAATTCTCTTGTTGCTGAAGACTAAATAACACTCAAAACAGAAATTCCCTTTACTAAATGTTGAAACCATGGGAAAGGGGGTAAATTATGAAATAAGAATGTAACATGTAAACACCCTCTGGCCATGACTTGAATACTTAATCTGACATAAATAATAGTTATATCTAAATCTGAACACACATCAGATTTTGCTGGAGCAAAAAAAAAAACATGCAATGGAGTTTCCCCCTAATGTCTGCCTTGGCCTCTAACAATCACATCTCAAATATAAACAACGTAAACACTTGTCAGTTCTTGCTGAAAACAATTTCTACAATAATGTATTTGGTTTAATCTTAAATTCATGTGAAATTGTTGAATTCAAAAATACTTTTTATGTTTATAGTTTTTTGAAGTCTCATCAGATAGGTGACAAAGGGCTTTTTGTGTAAACTTTGTGAATAATTGTAGTTCCTTAAATACTGTACATAATTTTGCTTGCCCTGGGAGGGTTAGGTGGGTGTTGAGATTTCTGTAAGCACAGTTGTCCATTGTGGGGCCATGGGTTATTAAAACAAATTGAATCATTTTGTAAGTTGTGTTCTTTACTGACACTTCAATACATGGGCAGCGCTGTACAAAGCCTTGAATGGGTGAGATACTTCTGCCATTTGTACACATACAAATACAAATGGGGTTTTCTCTTGTGCAAACGGTACACCACAGTAGGTTCATTGTACTGGAAGTACAACTAAATGAGCATCACTATTAGAAATGATACATTTGTGACGTGAATACACGTCGATACACACCATGGCTTGAGCATACATAATGGTCTTTTCATTTTCGCGAAAGGGACGTGACCACCGAAGTTGACAAAAATGCAGGGGTGTGTGTATAGGGTGTGGGATATTTGTGATTGAATAAAGACCCAATTTGTACTGAAAACGCTCTGTAGAGCAAAAGTACATTTTTGCACTAATATTGGAGTGGGTTCGCTATAGTTTGCAAGCATAGTTGCGCAAAGGAAGGAGGCGTTCGTAGTTCTATAGACTATTAATGGACTCGGGCGGTAGGCATTGACATTAGCTGGACTGGGGAATGACTGAGCGACAAGTCCCTACCTCCCCCAATGTAATGCCTCTGGATGTGGGTGTAATAGGGTGATGTTGCAGTGCGGGCATATTTTTCACCACACCCTCTAAAGTGGGCGTAATTGCTGCGTTCATACAATGAAACCCGAACGACTTGACTTGCTTGCCAACATTAATGTTACGTTAGTGGGCGATACAGACTGGTACTGAGAGCATCTGAGGCAGCTAGCTGGCTGCTTAATGGGTTCCATTAGTAAGTTATAGTCAGCCGGCTTCGTTTGTTTGTTTTTATGTAAACTAGCTAGCTAAGTTGCATAGCTACACTGTATATACGCCTCATCAGGGGCAATGAAAGGGGAACATATCTAGTGTTCAGGAGGTCTCGCTAATGTTAAGGAGACTAAATAATGAACGAATGCGGATTTCGCCAGCAAAGGCAACTTTGTCATTTCAGACACGAATGAAACATGGTTTCCGAGTCATAGGAATCTAGCGTTAGCTAACGATACATCGCCGGGAGACGAAGTGATACTGAATCGTTTCTACAATGCTGTTATACAGAGGTGAGTGTGTCACAAAAATGAAAATATCTCGCTAGCTAAATGGCACGAATTACGTGGAGAATTGCGCTGCTGAGAATTACTTTCGAATAGCGACGTTAGCCAGTTTAGCTTGGTAGCCAGTTTGATTAGATGGGTTCTAGAGCCAACTAGCTTGTCAGTTAGCGTCAGCTGTAAAACCTAACATGTAGGAAACGCAGCTAGTTAGACTAGCATTTTAGCTGGAACATGTTTACTTTCTTGCAGGTTAGCTAACGTTAGCTAAATCACCCTTCTACCAAGTTAGCAAACGCGTCAAAAGACATCTCCGATTTATTTAGCTTGTTGTTAAGTTAGCAGGAAAGCTAACGCCAGATCCTGACCTTTGCTGTTGACTTAGATTATCGTCAGATAGCTAACGTTACTCTAAAGTAAACTTTTAACATAAACTTTTGTTACGTTTATGATCTGAGATTCTTGTTTATCTGGCCAGCGTGTTTTTCACATTTTGGTGCGTTATATTAAGTTTGTCAGGAGACTATTTGCTGTTCTTGATTTCCTTACTAAGATAAATTGGCTAACATTACCCAGCCACAACTGAGGACTGGTATAGGCCGGGGCGATTCAATTCAGCTGCAAAGTGTTTTCCCCAGACCTTTTGGTGAAAATAATCTAACGTTAAATTACGTTAAGTCTTAGTCGGCTGTACTATAAAGCGAGCTAAAACCTACCTTTTCATGCAGATATATACTGTACGCTTTCCATCACTTCCGAACGGTTACTGGTCACATAAATTTTGTCAGACCAGTTTGCCCAAATGTGTACGGTCCTTTAATTGTTAGCTACGATACGTGTAGCGATCGGCGGGGTTCCTGATATTTTAACGATTGAATAACTTTAAATAGTTGCCAGCAACTGGCAGAGTGATAGCACTGAAGTCTTAAAACTGTCTAGAAAGTGAAGCGTTAAACACAGGCCGAGCGCACTGAATATATTACATCTGGGGGAAACCAAGAAGTTTATTTTAAAATACAAACCAACTAGATCAGTTAAATATTAAAGAGGAGGCAAACATGACTGGTGAAAATGAGAAGTAATTTTAGGCTTGGCTATGTCAACAATCGAGAGCTTTAAAATACGCGGAACGCGAGAGAGGTTAAGGTGGCATCCAGGTGCGGTCCAGACAGGAAAGTCTTGTTTCGTTCGACTTTTTCCAGTCCTTAGACTGGCTAGATGTTTTTCCCCAGTGTACTAATAGGTTCCTTGGTTCAGTAATGCATACCTATATGCGTCAGAACAATTTACTGTACAGTTATCAAAATTAGAAAAAAAAATGGTCTTGCGCATTCAGCAGTTACGCAGTCAATGAACCGCATGTTTTTCAGAGGGCATCGGGGCAGCGGAAGTCAAGCAGGTTTAGAAAAATGATGTATACCTTGTTTTACCCTGTCCAAACCCCTTTTTGTTACAGGCGTGGAGAGGTAGTGAAAAGGCTACGAGAGAAACAGTGAAGGTCACTATGAAACACATCAGCTCCAGGTTTGCTTTCTACCTGGGCTTCCTGTTGGGCACCAGTACGCTGTATATTTTCCTGAGGCAGACATGGTTTGAGAGGGGCTTCAGCCGACGACCCAACAGCCCAGGGAGCGTCGCAGGACTGAAGGCAAGATTGGATGCCGAGGGCAACACCTGGAAAACTGATGCACACATCCAACTGCATCATCACCATCACGTCACAGGTACTCAACTCAGTATATCTGATACCGTGAAACGGTCAAAATGCGAATACATCGAAAATACGTTTTGCTATGATTGTTGTACTTACAACAAAGGGACAATGATAAAGTCAACACATTTTGTGTCAATTATTAATGAGAAGTACACACGGAAGCTTCAGTGTTTATCTTTCACAGGATTCACAGGGTTTGAACCAGCTCATGGTTAGCCTAAGTCATATAAACAAGCTTTACTTGTCCAATGTAGCCCTGACACACCCCAGCTTTTATAAGCAAAACCCCTTAAATGAAGTAAACAGATCTGGTGGCTCAATGTCAAACACTGTGGTGCTCATTTTAGATTAATCCCTTGGGGATTTAGTTTTTTGATGCATCTTCAAAGTGTCTCTTAGAAGTACATAAAATGATTATTTTTACACTTAGAAATCACGTCCTATGAAAATATTTAAATAAGAAAATCTAACCAAATTAAGTGGCTTTTCAGTTTCTTGCCATTATTTGCCATGGTTTTGTCCTACTTCTACAAAAATGGGTTATTTATATGTATAATTTTGTACAATAATTTTGCATTGAAGTTGTCTTTCACAACCTTGTTATTGTGGTATACATATTCACTGTTGCATATTGTCTCTTACTAAAAGAAAATGTAAACTGTTTGGATTTTCAAGTCTCAGGATATGTGGACCTTGACTATTCATTTTAAATTTTAAATGTAAACCTTTTTTGGTAAGTGAATATGTGCAGTAGTCTGAAGAACATGCAGAACAAATTGTGTAGATTTTCTGATACTCTTATGACTGCCAGAGGTAATTTATTGAACATTGTTGTAAAATATTTTTAAGTCCAGCCTCAGTCCACCTCCTGTCATTTCATGTGTTGGTTTTTCCACTGTGGGAGATGAACAGGATGACTCTGCATTCAAATAAATTCAGACTTTCTCATGAAGAAATGTCCTTCCTGTAGGTCATCAAAACCCTGTTTTTTTTTTTTTTTTTTTTTTTTTTTCAACTTTGAGCCTGTTTTGTCTGGTTTGGGTAGGAGTTTTTAGTTTAGGGTGGTCGGCTGCGCATAATGAGTTCTGCACAGCTATTATGGTCTGAAACCTGAGGCTCGTGGCAGAACCTGTTTAGCTGTTGCTGCTATCGCATATCGCATTGATAGGGAAATGAGAGAAAGTGAGCTTTCATGTACCTCTCTCCTGTTTAGATCACGTCTATCAGAATCTCATCTCTGGGGAACCCCAGGTAGCTTGCTTGTCGAGGCATTCTCTTTGAGCACACTCTGAGCTCTGCGGCTTGGGTTTGCTCCTGGCAATGCCATCAGCAAACGACGCCCAGGAGCCCATGTCAGCAGAAGGGGTTGGCCTCATTCCTCTGGGGTTAGGGTTGGGTAGGTTGGCCAGGGTTGCTGGTCTCACCACTCACAGGCACCCTGTCATTCACCGGGCACCTGCAGGTTCCTGGAATGATGTCAGTGAAGCTGACACCTCCCCTAACTAGCTCTTAGCTCACTGTAGTGCACCGGGCGACTCGTTGCGGTGTGGGAAAATGGGTGTCGGTGGTGCGTGTATGTGTCTAAGGACTGCATTTGCTACACCCTGTGAGAAAACCGTGGCTTTCTCAGGGCTGCACAAGGAAAAGAAAAAAAGATCTCCAAATGTAATTTCTGTCTTTGTCATGGAAATAAATCAATAGGGCTTTCATGTGTGTGCGCACACAAGAATAAACTGGCATGCACTGTTAAGGAGTTAGTGGAGCAGTGTGTCATCGCTGAAGGGCATGGTGAGCTTTAATGCCTGCCATTTGCATCCCTGCAGGGCAGGACAGCCGCGTGGCAGACGAGCTGTACGAGAAGGTGCGAGTCCTGTGCTGGGTCATGACCGGCCCCAAGAACCTGCAGAGCAAGGCGCGGCACGTGAAGGCCACCTGGACGCGGCACTGCAACGTGGTGCTGTTCATGAGCTCGGTGGACGACCCGGACTTCCCCACCGTGGGCCTCGGCACCAAGGAGGGCCGCGACCAGCTGTACTGGAAGACCATCCGCGCCTTCCAGTACGCCCTGGAGCACCACGGCGACGAAGCCGACTGGTTCCTCAAGGCGGACGACGACACCTTCGTGGTGCTGGAGAACCTCCGCTGGGTGCTGGCCAACCACACGGCCGAGGAGCCCGTCTACTTCGGCAAGCGCTTCAAGCCCTACGTCCGGCAGGGCTACATGAGTGGCGGGGCGGGGTACGTGCTCAGCAAGGAGGCGCTGCGGCGGTTCGTGGAGGCCTTCCGCACCCAGACGTGCACGCACACCTCCCCGGTGGAGGACCTGGCCCTGGGGCAGTGCATGGAGAAGATCGGGGTCAAGCCCGGGGACTCGCGGGACACCCTGGCCCGAGAGACCTTCCACCCCTTTGGGCCTGAGCAACACCTGACCCGCGAGTTCCCAAAGAGCTTCTGGTACTGGAATTACTGCCACTACCCCATCGTGCAGGCAAGTTGGTTACATTTGCATTATATTGGGATGGTGGTGCTGCAGGTGTAGCAATGAGATTGTGTAGCAGTGTACTGTAGCAGGGAGCCCTGCTCTCTTGGTTGCGAGAGTAGGCTTATAGATTCTTATTCTGAGATGGATCTGAGCTAGTGACATTAGGATGGAAGGTATGCCATGTTCCAGCTTAAGGGTAGGTGGAGCATACCCTACGCTTGTACAGTGCTGAGAGTTACCTTTTTGGGGTTCAGTACCTCCTGTACTTGTGGAAATGGAGAAATGTTGTACCAAATCAAAACCTGTGAACAGATTGATCATTTTGAATTTGTCGTCTTCACATGTGTTGGGTACAGCAAATTTGAAACCCAGATACTTTGTGCAAGAGGAAAAAAAGGCAGTTCAGTTGCTGACTGCTTAAAAGGTTGCAACCATTACTGGTTTCTAGTGATGGGAGACCGAGGTGTCAGCAGACCAGTAATGAGAGTAGCTTCTGATATGTGCTGTGAATCCCTGACTTGTATGAAACAATCAATTTCAACAGCAAAACAGCGCGATTGGTTCAAATCGGTGAGTCACTGATAGCATGTGACAGCTCCACACATTTTGGAGGCGCCTGAAGCCTTGCCCCTTGGTCGCTGCTGGTGCCACCATCAAGGTCGTTCTGAGTGTGGCTGGCCTCGCTGTAATGTCCCTCCCCTGTGCTCTGTCCCATAGGGCCCCCAGTGCTGCTCTGATCTGGCCATCTCCTTCCACTACGTGAGCCCAGACGTAATGTACCTGCTGGAGTACTATGCCTACCACCTGCGGGCCTATGGGTACAAGTACCGTTACCGGCCCCTGCCCCCCAGAGCACTCAGTGGCCCGGGCAAGACCGATGCATCACAAGGCAAGATGCCAGATACAGGCAGGACCGAGGAGAAGCAGGAAGCGGCCGTGGCATCGGCGGCCGGCGCAAAGAAGCCGGCGAGCAGCGGGAATGCAGTCCTACAGGAAAAGCAACAATAGCCTATTGTGTTTGCTCAAGTGCTCTTTTTCCGGTGATAATAATGATGATGGTCCCTACACAAACCACTCCCCGGGCAGGGTGTGGGAAAGGGGCCGTGTGTGTGTGCTTTTTCGGCCGGTCTGCGGCACTTTGGTGCGATTCCAGAGGTCGTGACAACTAACCTGAGACGCAGCCCGGCCCTTTGTTCGGTGAGCTACAACGGAACTCTGCAGCAAGAGTGTTCAACATCTTTAAGTTAACGTATTAAATTTCATTGAATCCGCACAAGTTGCTCATCTGGGATATTCTGCAGGGTGAATGTATTTTCTAAAAAGACGCCCCCCCCACCCCACGCACAAGTTCATACTTGATTAACACGACTTGTTATTTCAAGCCTTACAGGGATTGTGGGTGGCCTTTAAGTGAGTCTTAAATATTTGTACACTTTTCATGGTTTGAATGTCATATTGTATAAATGATTTTATTTTTAAAAAAGCATGCGTTTTGAAATTGATGAAGTAAGATGAAAGTTTTATTAGTGGCCTTGTTTCTGGTCCCACAAAAAAAAAAAATAAATAAATAAGCAGCTGGTTCACTCCACTGAAGGGCGGGAGTTGGCATGAAACTGCTGAAGGTGGAGTGGGTGGGATCCAGAGGGATTTCATAGGAAACCGAGCAGGTCACTGACTGAGCAGCTCTTTAACACGCCAATGTCACATTGCAGATGAGGAGACGTGTGATGACATGAAACGGGTAGAGAGGAAGCGGCGGTTGAAACTTGAAGCAGGTGACAGCTTTCTTGTGATCATGTGTTTTGCAGTAGACCTTGTGTTGTCAGGTGTGCACACTGAGTCCTCAAACTCAGAAACACTGCTTAAGCCGAAGCAAATGCAAGCAAGGGAAATGAGGAGCAGGTGAGAGGTTATGATTTTAGCTATCAGTACCATAGGTATTTAATAGAAGTGACATGTAAGAAGGCCAGCTAAAGAACAACATCCTTTAGAACCTCATACTTGCATTTTACTAACATAACATTTTAGCCACATGGAACCTGATAATGAGCTTAATAATGAGAGCAGCATCACCTTTTATCATGGTGTTCAGACAGTGATCTGTATGACCAGTGTTACTTGGCTCCATACTGCCCAGCTCAGTGCCTACCTAACAAACATCTCTCAGAGCAGTATCACCATATCAGTTTTCCTTTAAGGCAATCATTAACCTTTTTGGTACAAGTGTTTGACTTGTTAATGTGTGAAACGTGACTGAAGAATGTTTTTAGTGGGCTAATGAACCATCAATCTAGCTTGCTGTGCTACATGCAAGGTTTAATACAATTAATTATTATGACTCTGAGGTGGAATTCGGGGTTGTCAGATATACATATTAATCTCTCTCTCTCATTCACTCACACACACACACACACACACACAAACCCTAAATGGCACCACAGACGCTGAATAGTGAATAGACACATATACATATCTATAATGATCTGTAACTGCACCTTAAAAAAGTTCAGTATTAAACTGCACAATGAAAGTGTCTGTGTGGACAATACTAAGGACAAATTTCATAACTCTATAGAAGACAAGGGCATAGTTGTAAGCTTAACCACAGACAACCAAGAGAAAATGCAAATATACTGAACCAACAGAGTTTAGCAAATATACTGATTTATGCATAATACTTGGTCTGTTCACTGTATTTTTCTGCGTATATATAAAAAATTTGGAATGGCCAATGATTTTTCCCCTCTTTCTACCAATTTGGAATGCCAATTATGTCATTAGAATGGTGCCCACCACGAACAGTCTGGGAGAACGTAGAGAAAGACATGTTCTACTTTGCTTCGGTCCTTTTAAAACCATGGTCCACACGCTGAGCTAGCATAGACATAAGTCAGAGTAAGACACTTTATACATGCAGACAGTGGGTGCCTGATTGACCAGGGGGGGTCACTGGTGTGAGATGAACAAACCCTGACCGACCCACCCACCCGTTTCCCCAGTGGAACAAAGCCAGTTTGTTCTGCAGCTGTGGGCTTCCAGTCATCGTTGGCTGATGACATGGCTGGGGTCGAACCTAGGCCGTAAAGCTTGGGTTAGGGTTAGGGTTTTAGGCCGCTGAGCTACTACCATCAGTGAATTGCCGTTTGAGGCAAGTTGTCAGGTTTCATGGAAGCCATCCATCCCATGTGATGCCTGCTGGTAATCATTCATCAATGAATGCTATTGGATATGAATCTGTGCTGTGTGGCTGTTGAGAGATACAGGGAAAATGGCTGTAGCCAGTATCATAGTGGTAACATTCTGTGCCCCTGAGGCAGATGCCTTGTTCACTCCCCTGCAGTAAACTGTAGTTGTCTCCATACACTGTTGCTTTATTTAAATAAACTCAACCCTCCTGTCACTCCCATCCATTTGGTTTGAATGCCTTAACTCTCCGTCTGGGACCATTCCAGAGTGTACATAGGACTCAGCCAGTGTGTAGGAAAATGTATTGCAAAATATGATAGCAGTGATGCTAAAATACATCTGAATAGTTCATCATCTCTTTGCTGCTATACCTCATATTTTAAACCAAATCTACTTATGTGTGAGCGCTTTTTTTCTTTTTAAAAGGAATCAGCTGTGTAATTGGAATTATTTATACTCTCAGATACATTTGGTACCTTTTTATTCTTTTGTATTTTATACAGTACAAGTGCTATTGTTATATGTACATTTTTGGTACTGTGTCCAGCCTGTCAGTGAACTTGGCTCATTGCACCTGGAAAAACCAGCTTGCGCCTGGAAACTGTTTTGGATTCTAGTTTTGTTTTTAACAAATGAGCTACATTTCTCATAATCAGCACAAACTGTCTTCTTACCTACTAAATCATTCTGAAGGATTGTGCAAATTTTTACAATAATCCTGTTCTTCTACTATTTTTTGTCAGCATGTGTCAGAACAGGAATATTGCACTGAATTTTGCATTTTTCATGGTAATGGTGGATGTCTGTGCTACAGTTCATGTCTGTTAACTGCAATCAAGTTGTCACTGGACTGAATAAAGATGTATTTTACTTAACACTGCAGCCACCATTGTGTTCATAGTAGAAATATGCTAAGCTACAGAGGCACCATCCAAAACCTGACTTCTGACTGCTGTCTGGAAGCAATGATTCTTTTTACTTCCAGGTGTGCTGAGGTAATCACCCCCCCTTTAACAGACATTAAATCAAGAGAACACATTCATGTAAATGGATACCATATTTTTCACTTTTTATTTTTTAATATACTTTTAAAACCAATTTAATTTTCAAGTTTTAACAAGACAGTGCATATAATGCCATCCAAACAAAAAATATATATACAGTATAAGAATAAGAATAAATAAATGCATGTATTGTATAATGTACATATATATGTATATTTGTTTTATGAATTTATTTATATGTCTACATCTGCACACATAAATTTATTAGAAAATGTGCAGATTATCTGTGTTAACAGGAGCTCTGCAGCATGTCATGTAAAATGTATAAAATATTAGTTTTTAGATTTATTCACATTTATATTCAAGTTAAGCAAGCAAATTAAGCTGAATTACTTCCAACCTTTTGAATTTATAACTTTTTGCTTTTTAAAAACAATAAAATTAATAAAAGTGAAAAATGTTTTTGTTATTCAAGTCACTGATATTTCAGTCACACTTAGACATCTCAGGGCTGTGCCATGAAGGAAGCATTTCAGACAGGATAAATGGTGCTTTCACTCGTGCCCTGTTGGATTCCTCCACAGCTTCATGCAGGTTGTTTTGCTCTGTAGGTTATGGCACAGTTCCAAAGGTTGCACTGGGGAGTGCTCTGAGCCTGCTCGAACTTTGACAGGAAGTTCCTTCATCCAAGCCAACATGGGGATGTACTGCATGTTTATTGCCTTAACAGCAAGAGCAGGAAGTACATCTCAAGGAATGTGTTTGTGTGTGTTTGTGTTGTGTATGTGCATATTTGTTCTTTTGATATTTTTATCTCCTTAACTGTGTAAACTCTGAATTTGGTGTCCTAGTAATATAATGTTCCACTAGGCCTACTCATTCAAGACCTGAAAGCTATAAATATGAATAACTGGCTGTCTTACTAATGGAATTTTAGTAATCAAATCACATCAATTGGGTCTTCTCTGTGGGTCACGTCAAGTTTGGGGAAAGGGAAAAAGTGAAACAAGCATTTTCCCAGCTCATTGCTCCTGCAGTATCACTATTGTGTAGTTGTAGCAAAAACCAGACGTATCCTTTGCTATGCTAAGCCATCAAATGATTTAAAACACAATATAGCCCAAAAGCCAGAGGACACCACAGGTTAAAACCACAGATTAACACAGGTTACATTGAACTTAGTATGCAGAACCAAAACAGCGGGGGGAGGTTTAAATCAATTTTATAATCATCCACTAAGCCTCTTTGTACAAATCCAGTGTATTTTGATAAAACACTGCACCGTATTAATGTGTTACTTTCACCATCTGCAGATCCCTCTCCTGCACACAGATAAAGGCATGACCAGCCTTTCTGCAGCTACACATGCTATTTCCTTGTGTGGAACAGAGTGTTGTCAATGAATGGAGATAGCTAACAGACCAAAGCAATCAGGTCTCATTGATAAACCCCCTTCACATGCAAATAATGACTAATGTTCCCTCACCACTTTTAAGAAAGTTGCCTGGTTATCTACTTGGAACTTAACAAGTTGACTCTGGCTGTTCAATTTTAACCCCATAGAATATAACCACCTTCCCACTCCCCTTCGCTTCCACCTGTTTTTATGTATGCTGTTTGGGCTTTGAAACACACCTCCTACCTTCCAGAGACTGACGCAGTAATGCCTAGATCAGGGAAATGATTACCACCAAATGTATCTTGATTGTGTTATCTTGTACTCACCTGGTTTTGGAAGGCACCTTCCACGATTAAGCCCGGTCGGTGGCCTGGAGGAGGACTGTATCAACTCCACTGGCCTTTCAGGATGACTCCCCCAGGGCTCTGTGCTTGGCCCCTTCCTGTTCTCACTGCTTGCAGGATCATATGGCTCCGTTATTTCCTCCCGCGGTTTCTCGTGTCATTGCTATGCTGACAATCCCCAGCTGTTCCTCTCTTTTCTCTTGTCTGACACCCTTGTGTCGCCATGCATGATGTCTCATCATCAGTGTCTGATCATCACCTGAGGTTCAGCTCAGCCAAAACTGAGTGTCTCCATATCCAAGTTAAGTCTTCTCTCTACCAGGAGCTCCCCATCACTCTGGGAAACTGCATCTCCAGCCTCCCACACTGCTAAGAGCCTGAGGGTGATACTTGACAGTGGACTAACCTTCATGAAACACATAGTGTTGGTCAGTAGGGCCTGCAGATTCTTCCTCTACAGAACCTGAAGAATCTTCCACTTTCTCACCACTTACTCAACCTAACTCCTGGTCCAGACCCCGGTCCTCTGCTGCTCAGACTACTGCAACTCCCTCCTTGTTGGTCTCTCTTCATGTGCGATCCTACGCCTGCAGGCTATCCAGAGTTCTGCTACTCAGCTGGTCCACAGTCTCCCCAAATTCTTCCACACTTCACCTCCCAGACATCAATCCACTGGGTCCAGGTAATGGCTCACATTCATTTAAAAAATGCTTGTGTAAGCCTTCTGGCAGTGAAAGGGGGCAGCTAATCCCTCTAAATTTGATCATCACACCACACACACCGTCATCACTCCGCTACATTACTCTGCTCTGCAACCTGAGGCCACTTGGCCCAGAAAGCCTGCAGTCTTGTAGTGAAGACACTCATACCTATGGCCAGAGGGTAATTTGAGATAACAGTGGTGTACTGGGTTTTCTGGATCAGAGGTGATGGCCTTTCGTTTTACTGTGTGCGTTAATAAGGTTTTGAATGTTTTGTGTGGGTAGTCCAGTGTTTTTGGGTGCAACATGTCTGACCTTGAGGGTTTTGTCCTTGGCTGCAGTGTAAAACATGCAGAAAAAGAGATTGCTGCCATGCATACTCTAAGCACCAGCTGGACTACAGGAGTACTGGCAGGAACAGATGGAGTTTTACTGAAAGCAAACATCTGGGGGTTTGAAAACAGCCAGGCAGATCCTCACCAGCCAATAAGTCAGCCAACAGGTGTGCCTCACCCACCCATGTGCAGCTGCTTTCACCTCCTAGATAGGTAAATGCAGAGGATTCTGGGAATGGCATGTAAGTACATCCAATCCAAACAAAATTAGTTTAAGGATAGTAGAGAAATTCTGCAGTAGAGTTTCTATTTGTACAGGCGAATGAACAGGACATGGTAAAGGACATGGTCGCCTTATGGTTCACAGACACAAACATTACCACAGAAAAAGACCTCAGGACTTCTGATGAAGAGCTGAGTATATTTATAAGATTATTTCATATCCCTTAAATACAGAATCTTGCATACTCCTAAACCTGCTTATCTTTGATTCTGACTTTTTAGGATGGGAAAAGAAGATTAATCAAACTTTCCATCAGTGAGTTTTACCTTTTATTTAACACTGCATATGGACAAAGGTGAGTTTGTTATATGAGGTATCAACAATGAGAGCTGTCATTTGTCTCATAGTTGAAAATGGAATATTGTACTGTATTTATGTTTATGTTGTGCTACATGTCATAAAATGTGTAGCTTCGACATTCAGGTCGACATTGGTATTGTTACGATGAAATATATCTGTCCACTCACAATAAATAATACAGGTGAAATATTGCAATATGGCCCATAACAGAGCTCACTGATTTATGAGTGTGTTTCATGCTCTAGAGTGCTGCGGGTGAACTGATTTATAGAGACTGGAAGCACCATCACAGTGGAGGTTTTATGCGATGCAGACCTGGTCATCAAGAGTGCATTTGTTCAGTACCCACAGTCAGTGCGTTTATGGATTCATTCTGCAGAGTTCTGCCTGTGCACAGAAAATGGATTCTTATCCTTAGCTTAGCAAATGGCTTCGTTCTGATACGTTTGATGCTTGTGGACGTGCTCGTAGCTAATACGTCTCTGTCGATAAAGGTTTTTCCCTCACATCCTGTCTGACAACTTCCTTTCCTCTGCACTTAACACCAAAACAGACCACTTCTGCTCCTTGAGAGACTGAGTACCATCCCTTTAATTTTACATTATTATATCTGAGTGCTTCCTTATGGCACTTTATTTTTCATTTATGGAACATATGACAATCACTGTGCTGATACTGAAATGTTTATAGAACACTGACAGAGTTTCGCAACCTCAGGAGGCACCTCATGGCTATTTTTAACGAGCTAGCCTTCTCTGCGGCCGTTTCTCAGATAGTGAAAAAATGGAAGAACCAGCCTCATCATCTGTGAACATCAGAGACTCTCTCAGTACTGAAGTCCAGATTAGCCCCTTAGAGTTAAAACCCTCCTTCCTGCAGTGCGCATTTTTCTACCCATAGTCATGCTGTCATAGATCAGCTTGTGCCAAGGTAGATCTTCATGTCACTTTGCTGTGGTCTTAATTATGGCACTATAAATCTATCACACCCCTGCAATAAACCATTTGTTAATATTTGTTTACTCATCTAAATACATTAGGATTTTTAAATTTTCATCTTTAAGTTACCAGTATGGCAGTGTGAGGAAATTTGGGCTCATTGGTTTTTCTCATTAATTTTGTGTTTTATTGTGTTTTTCCTGCCACGGGCTGGTGTGGTGGGGTTATTTAACACTGTGGTCTTGACCCCTGGGTTATATTACTCCTTATGACTGAAATACTCATTTATGACTGGCTAGAATCACACATAAGGAACCACACCTGTGCAAAGTCCTAATATCTTTACAGCTAGGCCAACAAAGACTTTTCATTTAGCAGGTGCTGCTGCTCCTTTGAGTTTAAAATTTAACCTGCTGAAAAGTAAGCATTCTGACTGAAACTGCCATTGATCTCCCCAATGTGCTGATCTACCTAAAGAGGTTGAGAAATTGTGCTATGAAGTTTGGTTGTGAAAGGTCCCCCACTGGTTATTGCTTTTTCACTCTGCAGTTTGAGATGCAGCCCTCCCCCGTCAAACTGCCCACTAAAGCTGACCAAATGTCCCAATGCTTCTCATCTCCTTTCTGACAGTAAATGCCAAACACAAGACAAGTAATATTTTTATTTCCCAAAAATACACTTTTGAAGAACTCTGCACCCCTTCAAAAGCAATCTGTTGGACACACACGCTGTGGAGATCTGGCACTTTAGACAGCAGGGGATGTGCTCATTATGGTGAAACCTGGACCTGTAACTATTGTCCAACAGTGCGTTGTTTCAGATGATGCGAACACATTGGGGCACAAAACACTGCAATGGCACGGGCACGATGCGTGAGAATGTAGCATTTTAAATTTCTCATTATGATTATCCTCTTTTTACTCTTAAATTCCAGGTTTTCACCTTTCCAGCTTTTCACTGGATAAAGATCTCCGCAAGAACAGGAAGGGATGAATAAGGGTTCAGCTCTTTCTTTGAACAGAGTAAGATCTGATTGGACAAAAAGGAGTGCACATTCAGGTGAGCTTGAGGCATGCGGCCAGGCCTATGCACCACGCCGAAACCTGCAACACAATAATACGCACTTTGGTTAACACAGATACAGCACAACTTACCACAAAATCTGAACTGACAATCAATGCTACTTGTCCCTCGGCCAGTGTTCACTTGGATATACAAGGTGATTCTGGCAAATACCTCTTATGTGAAAATATTGATAAAATGACTATAAATTGATTTTGGCATTGCATTTGTTGGTAATAAATGGCCACACTACCTTTCAGTCTACAGTAAAACTCTGCCATGAGAAGTTGTAGGGGTTTGCTTTTAATTGTTCTGCAGGATGGAAGCTAGCCACGAAGTAATGCTGTCTTTAGAACTGCTGCCAGTACTTTAATGGAAGGTTCCAAGCAAGATTTTCTCTCCTTTTAGCCTACCACAAAATATCTGTGGGTAATTATACATTAGCATTAAGCTAGGATCCTGACTTTGGCTCTATACTACCTTCTTTGCTCATTAGTAGGCTTTGTATGAGGTAGAGAAGTATATGTTGCAGGGCCAGTCCTGCAGGCTGACTTGGGAGATGCAAGACACTATTCATGTATCCCAATATGGCCCTAATTACTACCCCCCTTTCCCTTACCCCACTAACCCCCACCCTTTGTTTCCTCTAGGCTTAAAATCTGACTCACCTCAGTTTATTCTTGTTGAAGAAAATGCTTCCTTTCATCTGTGGGTAGTCCTCCTTTCTCCAGGGACGCAGGTGGCCTGTAAGCCCAGACACAAAACCTGTTTTAGCAGAGGCCCTGGGAGCCTGAGCACCTTTTCCCAGCAACGGCAACTGAGCACCTCCACTGTATGGTGCCACACGGGGGGCCTTTACGCAACACAGAGGTGACTAAAGTTATACCTGTCTTTTAGGTGCAAACTCAACTGATAGCTGAGAACCCATTATTTTACCAATCTGTTACTGGATGCAGGCGTGTCTGTAATAATCTGTAAATCAAGGGTGGTGCATCCCTGTTCCCAGACAGCCTGAAATCCATCAGATTTTTTGAGGTCTCTTGGAAGGCAGCACATGGCCCCTACCTTAATTTAGCCTGATAATTAATATCAATATGCAACAGAAGGTTCAGACATAGCAAAATGGAAGCTTCACTGGGCCAAGATTGCCTGCCCCTGCTATAAACACTGAGCTACATTCTATACCTGTATTTGCACCAAATCGCCATAGGGGGGCACACAGACACCTTTCTTTAAGCCTGGCTCTCAAGTTTAGGAGAATCACTATTCAATAATGGAAAACCTTGATGAGCCATGTAACAATACAGTGTGAATGTACATACATCTTATGAAACCCTTTTCAGAAATATTAACACTGGCTCTGATAAAAACAGTTATTCTTTGGCTCTGTGGTGATTAAAAAAATAGGCTCTTTTCCACTAAGCACTTGAAAATAGCACAGATCGAGAGCCTTGGCCTCAGTAAACTCATACTTTAAGTGCACACGTGCACCAGGGGTGTCACTCACTGGATTCTGAACTCCTTCGGCCCATCAGCCCCACAAAGATATCATCCATATCTCCTGCAAAAGATAAGAGCTCAATGTGATTGTGTAATGCTTAAAGGCATTTTGCTCAAATGTATGGTGAGCAAAGAGGTAGAAAAGGAGATATTCTTACTTTTAAGTGGAGGTAAATTATTTGTACCTGAAAGAAAAAGATTAGTGTTTAGTGTCTTACTGTTTCATCAATATGCATTCTTAGAAAGGAAAGTGAAAAAAAAGATTTTGCTTTCAAGCTAGAATTCCCTAGTGCTCCTCTTTTTTAGACTTTCAAACCAGGAACAATGTTTTGTTCAGATAAATATATTATATTATATTATATTATATTATATTATATTATATTATATTATATTATATTATATTATATTATATTATATTATATTATATTATATTATATTATGTTTTTGTCTTCATTCTTTCTTTCTCTTTTTTTTCACATAACAATTATGGCCATAATTAGCAGGTCATAGCGATGTTTTCCATCGGATAGCACAGTACCTGTTCTGTCTAAGAGTTTGCAAGCATCCACGGGATGCTTATCATAAAATGTAGTCAGGTTTCAACATTGTGAGACCTATAGTTTCACAAGATTGTGTCATTGTGGTGCTCTTCTGATGACATAATCTGGGCAACTCACAGGTACCTGGTGAATCACAAAGTGCCTGAGAGTCGGCACTGTTGTCTGATGACATGGCTGGACTCAGACATGAGCCAGAGAGCACTGCTTGTGCTCAAAGAGAGGCCCGTAAGCACTGCACTACTCGGGAGCCCACATACATGTGATTTGTAATTGGTTGGGGCACATACACTGCTGCCATTAAATTAAATGTCTAAGTGGAAATTGTTTCTTTATTGGCAGATTGGATTGACATCTGTTGGTGCTGTTCATAGTCAGGGTGACACGTCCTGCAACAACCCAGTGCAGGTGGTCAGTATAGACATTGTAACTCGCCTCCTTCGCTTAACTAACACATCAGCCACTAGGTCCAATAATGACAACATTTTTTCTTTTTGAGAGAGCAGTATAACATGACCCCACAGATGCCCCCCAAGAGATGAACTGGGATGTGTTCATCTCTGTGAAATTTAGACATTCCTTTCTCATAGCCCCACACATTGGATTGGCTTTTGGGTAGTGAGAGAATTTATTATTTCTTTTTTCAAACATTTGCTGTACAAACACAACAATATAAAACATTTCAACATTCAGAGTTGGGGTAACTTCTATTTCAATCCTGTCAATTCAGGGAACTAACTGAAATTCAATTCATGGATTGGAAAATCTTACAAAGGAAGATGATTTTCAATTTGTGAATTAAATTGTAATGGAACTGACCCCGGCTCTGCTGGTAAGTAACTATTGAATGCTGAAACACACATCAAGCTGTACCAAGAGGAAATATTTACAAAAGGCAGAAATACTGTGTCTGATGTGTGTAAATTAGGTATTGACTGATATGTGAAACGATGTTTCGGGAAAAAATAGTGATGCACTTGACTTGTTCTTTGTAAACCCCTGTGAGTGTTAAAGTCACTGGATTTTTTTGAAAGGACACACAGCAGGGTGAAAACTGTGCTGATTAACAGAAAAAATAACTGATTTTTATTCCCTTGCTAGCCATGTAGCCATAGGTAGAAAAATAGCAAGCATGCAATGTGTATAAATAGTCTACAATGCTGAAATTGCAAGCATTCCTCCTGCCAGCACTGTTTTTATATAGAGAATATTTTATACTCCAACAAACGATTAAATATTTGTTACAGACCGATGTTTTAAAACTTTTTGTTAATAGTGTCATTTTAATATTTTGGTTGCTATAGCATTTGTAAATAGACTTTTACTTGGTTATTTATTTGTCGTATGGACAGGGATAAACCTGCTGGCTCTGTAATGATAATGCTGAGACAATCTGAAACACACAGCAAAATGTGGTCTTAGAAGGGCAAAGGCAGAACCATAGGGGTGAATAAGCAGCAGCCATCATGTCCCTGAGAGCCTGCTCTCCCAAATGGAGGGACTGATTAGCCCTTTCAACTGTGTTAGCAGCGGCGGCCACCTGATGCCCCCTGAGTCGTGTGCTGCAGCTGTGGAGAGGCAGCCATGACTTCTAACACAGGTTGTGTGCCAGTAGAGAATTATACCTCTTTTCATAAATTTACCTTGCTGTTAAGGCTGATTTTTCCTTCAAATTTGGATGCGAGCGCAAATGCGTACACTGACATGGCACCAGCCTGCGTCAGCTGAAGACCCTTCATGCTTATTGCGTTTTCGCAGGGCAGTACCTGACTTGCATATACCGACTGCCAAAACGGTTAGCTCCAACCCACTGTTCCTGTTGGGCAATTTGTGCTCCAGTGGTGATAACATGCATTATCAAGCAATCATCAAATGTGCTGATCTTCCTTTCGTCTCCCTAAACTTTCGCGTTGTCACGAAATCCAGGAGGTGCGTGACAGGCAACGTGACCCTCCGTGCCAATGGGTGCAATTACGTCATTTCGTTCATGTGACAGTTATGGACACACTCACCGCCAGAAGCATGAATGAGCCATTATGTGCATAACCAAACAAAAATACCCTTCCTAGGTGAAGCCTGAGCAGCATTTTTGAGCTAACTTTGAACCAAGCTTTAGCATCTCCTCTCATTTCTTACAATTGGATAAATGTTTCAGAGGTGGTGGAGGAGGGGCTGGGACTGACAGGCAATTATCTTTCAAAAATGTTATTTATCAACTTCCATGATGTATGATGTAACATCAATGCAGAAACAGCCCATTGTCTTAGAGTCACTTTAAGCCCAATATAAGCTACTGACCTTTGTGTCTGCATGACGGCATTATGAGAAACATATCAGTAGTATGACAACCGGTGATGACTAGAATGATAACTTCATCTGTCACTCTGATATAATTTCTCCCTCACACTCTCTGTTGGATCTATTTTGACTTGACTTCTGCTCATGTAAGGCAATTTGATGAGATATGCACCATCTGCATGCAAATCCCAACTTCTCTGATTATTTCCATGCTTCATTAGGGGAAGCCCAGCTCCTCTAAAAGCCTTAAGAGTAATGTGTTTAAGAGTACCAGGCTCCTCACAAAGTGCATGGATTTCTCCTGTCTCACACAGAGTAAGACTGGTATTGTACACTTAGAGGTACAGGCATCCCACACCACCATCGAGGCAGTGCCAAGAGTATTACAAGTAGCCACACGTTACCCTTCCACACCAAGGCAGACATACTCACGGACTCACCAGCACTTCTTCTGCCCATCAGGCCCACAAAACTGTCGTAATCGATGTCATTGTACCTCTTCAGGAAATCACGGGGAAGGCTGTCGATGTTCAGGCTTTCCTGCAAATGGAATGAAGAAACCAATCTGGTTACGGTCCTTTGAGGGCTTTCCCATGAAATATGGAGACAAAAGTTGCTGTTGGTGGTCAGTTCAAAGTTCTTTCTGTTCTTTCACTCTGGAAAATCATAAGTTACAAAAAAGTATTACTTTATTTTAACTTGAATTTTTCCAACATTTACGCAACATATAACTATTTACTACTTGTGCATTTAACCACAATTTTGGCACTTTTCCATAACGGGTTAAACATTTTAAATCAGATCAGATTAAAATATTAAAAACTATCCCAAAAGTACAAAAATAAATAATGTGGCTAATGTGTTGATTAGTTTGCAAGATTTAGTAAATGTTTAATCCATATCATTTTGTACATTTAGTAAATATTTCATTTATTTAAAAATGTTTTATCACTAAATGTGTTGTTTCAAACAAAACAAATCAGCTTCCATAAAGTCCCTTCCATAAGCATATATTATTATTTCAAGCTATTGAGCTTAATGTGAAACACTGTTTAAACATTATTCAAATTTTCCAATCGACTCCACTTTGCAAAAAAGTGCACAAAATGCAAATACTCAACACTCTGCCTTTTACACAACTTTATTTCAATGAAGTTACCTTTTATGAATACCTTTCAATAGGCAGTATCTAATGAGATGACCACAGTCAGGGAGTATATGGTACTCCACAGTCATAAACTAAATGAATGAATGAATGAATGAATGAATGAATGAATGAATGAATGAATTGTGTAATGACTGGACATAATGGCTGTGGCTTTCTGTACCTCAGCAGTGTACAATGACTTACCTGCCACCATTCTCACATTTCCCCAAGAAAACGAGTACTTCTTTGAATATAATATGTAAAAGTTCATGATAAACCCCTTTATTAGCAAATAACCTTTTTTCTAGGCAATAGATGATATGGTACCCTTCAAATTTATTCATATCCCTGATTAAATATGGCCAAAAAAGATGAAATGAGAGTGGGAAAAAATGTATGTAATTGATCATTTCTCCTCCTTTAATATAAAATTCATATTGTTCACAAATCATGAATTTTATTACAGAAATACAAGAATCATCCACCATTTACTGCATTGACACCTTGAAAGAATATTTTAAATAAAACCCAGCAAACCAAATCTACACCAACATTCTGCTTTTTGAACTATAATGGAAGCTTCAGAAACTACATAGCGGTATCCAAAGGCTGCCTGTTTCTTGGAGGCATAAAAGGATGTAATGTGCAGAAGAAATGCATGTGCAGCATGAATGGTTAAGCTCGGACAGCTCTGAGATAACTGAAAGAAAAGGTCATTGACCTCCACAAGTTGGGAGATGGCTATACAATAATTGACAAAAAGCTGAATCGACCATTTTTCTACCTGTAGTGGCCATTATTTAGAAATTGAAGGCTGCTGGTACAATGGTAATCCTAATGGAATGGAAAAAGGATGTAAGTATATGGTGCCATCACAGCATGTGAGACAAATAGTTAACAATGTAACTGTAAATGCAAAGGCAAATGCTGGAGATCTGCAAAGAAGCTAACATATTCAAGATGGTAGTGTGTGTCAAAAAGTACCATTTCAGGTTGCTCACATGAGTATAATTCATGCAATTCCATGCCGACATTCATGATTGAGTTGCACACCAAAAACCTCCTCTGAAGGCAAACCACTACACTAGGTAATTTGGATCCGACAACTAAGTCTGATAACACATTTCTTATGATCAATTGAGATGAACATTGAGCTTCTTGGATGTGCTCATCAGAGTTTTGTTTGCTGTAAAGAAAATGAAGCTTATGTTGAGACAACACCTATATGAGATGAATTATGACAGGAGATCTTTTAATGTTTTGCAGTTGTTCTGCAAAAAACATAAAAATTGTCTGCCTCTACTAGTCCTGCAGCCCTCGTTAAGATAGAAAGAGTCATGAACTCCTATACATACAAACATTTTTTGGCCAAAAAACCATGGTTCCCTCTGTAAAGAAGCGTAAGCTTGGTTGAAAATAAACATTTCAGCATGATAATGATGCAAAAGCAGGCATCCAGATCTAAAAAAAATGAACTGAGCATAAAGCAAATGTTCTCAATTGACCATCTCCATTTAAATTAATTAGTTATATTATTCAAATGAATTTATCATAATTTATTATTTGTGGTTTAACCTCAAGAAAAGCAATCCACAGTGGAAAACTTAATCTGATGAACACATAATCTGAGAAATTCTGATAGGTGGTGTCTTCAAACATTGGAAGTGCTAGAACCTCTTAAAATGCTACAGGAAGTGCCTTGTCAGTGTAAATCATGCCAGGATTTCCCAAACACTAACATTTCTACAGAGGTATGAATAAACACAATCCTTATGTGTTATGGAAGAAAATTCAATAATCTGAGAACAATATGACTTTGCTCTTTGCAATGCCAGTAAGATTTAGGCATAACATTTTTAGGCAGGCCAAGTAATCCAATATATCATGTTTTTGCTTCCTATTTTATTAAATAACTCTGGAGGGCACTGTGTGTGCTGAGAGACAGTAAAAATCCAACCAATGATTATGGCTACTGTATTTTATTAAGGGCAACATCTAGACTGATATTTAACTAGGAAAATATTGGGGCACTGATTGGGGAGGAGTGTAACAATACATTGTCAAATCTGACATACAATGACGGTCCATTTTCAAGTGCCGTGTCTTATGTATCATAGCAATGCTGACACCTGACGTGGCATCAACAGTCATTGTGATGTATATGTGAGGTCATTATGCAAGATGCAATGGGTGGGGCCAGAATATGGCTGCTATTTCATGCAGTCAAGGAGCTATCACCAAACTCGGGAACAATTATAATCTCCACCTACACTGTACTCCAACCCACACCATCACACCTCTACCTCTGAAACATGCAACATGGATGGTCCCTAACCCTGTATTTGCAGTACCTTCTCCACCTATAGTACTGACACAGATAGACTCTTCATTGAAAATAGCTTTGTTCCAGTGTCATTTGGTCAGTTTCTGTTGTAAATATCTCAAATATCTGTTTGCCCAGTGACAGCACATGCCATAACTCTACAATGTTTAAATGGGTGGCAACTGCAGACCTGATATTGATCATTGCTGCCCACAAAAGTGTCTGCCAGTGCTGGACTTTAAACCTTCCTGCCCTCAGCATCCGAATCTCTTCCCCTCTACCTGTGGCAACTGTGGCATCTTTCAGTGGCAAGTACTACAGGTTTTCCCCAGTTTTTTGTGCCCACGATCACAGGTGTAGAAAAATGTGCAAGTGACTGAGATGAGAATTTCATCTCATTTGCAATTGGTCACATATGTTGTTAGGAACTTCAGTGTATTAAATTGTTTAAATGATAATTTGTAATTATGTACTTCAGGGAACATTTTGAAGCCAAAACTGTAGCGTTTTTAGAGCCTATCAGTATTCATGACCTTATACATGAGCAACGGCAGGTGTGAATTCATCATGCAAGATTTTATTATGCTGTATCAAATACGAGGACATCTGCTGTAGTGCTCGTGAAAACGTGACTAAAAATAAATGAGATGTATGATGCACAGGATGCTTTACGTACACACTATATTGAAAAATGTATTTTCTATGATCATTTATTTTTGTTCTTGGTAATTTAGAGCATTATATATACTAAAAATCAAACAAGAATAATATCTCATTACCTTTTAAAGTAACCGAGTTTACTGTTTACCCAAGTGACTTTAGATCCAGAAATTACATTTTGTTTCAACAATTAAATAAATGCTTTAATGTTATTTCACAAATAATTGATTTTTTTGATGAAAATGTGTGTTTTTGCAAAATATTTGATATGTTTACTAAATGTATTAAACATTTAAATAGTGAGACTTTTTTTCTTTTTTATCCAAAAACTGTTTTTGCTTTTGCTTTTCATTTACCAATTCTGTTAGGTTTGCCCTGTCTGATATGTTCTGCTGCTCATTATATGCTGTTCCTGTGGGTTCCCATGTGCTTTTGTGACAGTTTTGGCTGGCAATGTCCAATGTCCAATATCATTTAATGTTCCCAGACTTTCATGTTTTTTTATTGCTTGTAATGGCTTTACAATGCCTTTAAACTACCTGCCCAGGGACTTCAGATGACTAGCTTTTTTAACTAATCCTGGTACATTTACAAAAATGTTGACTAAAATGCTCTGCCCCTGCCAAATGATCTGCATAAAATAAAATTTAAAAAGTTAAAATAACAAAAACTTACAAAATAGTTGTTAAATTCATGAAATGTTTACTAAATCCAAACAGTTGATAAATAATAAATATTGAGTATATTTAGCTATTTTTTAATAAATGTATTATGTTGGGACAGCACACTTGATTTGAAAATAACAAAACAATATTGGAAAAATCATGTTTTTTATGGTGCATTTAATGCCCAACAGTAATAAGCAATCCACAAAAAGCCATAATCTTTTTCGTCGTCTAATCAAATGTACTCTTTTCTTTTTGAAGCATATCTGATGGACATCACCGCTGTGTTGAATGGGCGTACTAACTGGGAACCGCTGTAGTACTGAATCCATGAACCGCATTTACTATATATTGAAAAGTCGAATGAATTGTCCATGCCTCTCTGATTAACTGTTTGATTGTTATTGTCATATTTTACACATCCTTTAAGGAGGTGTAGAAGAAATCGTAGTGAATGATTTCATGTTCATTGGAATGTGCAAATAAAGAGCAGTAAACCTGCAAAGCAGAAACAACGGCATTATTAATACTGAGGACTTGTGCTCGTACTAGTGTTCATTTCTCACCTCTGAAACTGAATCTTGAGGCTCCAGCTCTTCGCAGTTGGACCGACACGATCGAAGAGTCACAAGGAAGGACAAGATCGCCAAAAGCAAACAGGTTCTCATCCTTTCTTCCTGGACTGCACCTGCACGCGCTCAGGGCATGGCAAAAGGGGGGAACCGTGAGGATCACCAGTGTCTACAGGTCGGAGGATTCCCTTTTTTATCAAACAATCAATTAAGTTTATTAAAAAACAACCAGAAAAAAACGCAACAGCCAAATATGTTAACGTTAACAATGTGGCTAACTACAAACGGCACCCCCTCTTAGCTCATTGTTCTAAATTGCTCAATATGTTAAATGGGTTTGATTGATTCAGATGCTGTTTTAGCGTATACAGCTGAACCGAAGCAATACCGTTTACTGTTCATTCTCAGCGTCACCTGCTTATGATGGTATGTAAAGACAGTCCGCTATAAGCGTTTAACTTTGACTTTACGTAAGGTATAAGAGGTCATTAATACCATTATTATTGCTTGTCACTTTACATCTTATAGATGTTTTCTGAGCTGTTCAAAGAAACTGCCCGTGACATAATATACTTCTTGCAAAATTTTATGGATACTGATCGACGCCTCATTTGGGAGAACAGAAGAGTAACATAAGTTAACAGTGTTAACGCCACCGTGTAAGTAACCTACCCCTCAGGAGTTAATGCCAATCAGACAGTATAATACCATATTTCCTAATTTCTCACTCACTTTTACGCTGTGCTCCCAATGCATGTCTTTACAGCTCGATAAGTGCTGCGCCAAGAGATGAAAATTTGCGCAACTAACTGAAGATAGCGAAATTTTAAAATCTTGTGTCTAAATTAAACCAAATTTCACGCGTTAAAACTTGTGTGCAAGTGTCAAAGGCGTCACCAGCCGTCCGGCTTTCGCAACAGCAAAGTAAATTTTTGCGGTTTAATTTACATAAAATTAGCAACTCACCTGCGCATTTACCCATGAAAGAACGTACCATGGACATACTATTACTACTACTACTACTACTACTACTACTACTACTACTACTTATAATAATAATAATAATAATAATAATAACAAATGTACTTACCAGAAGATATTAGTTATGTTGCGTGTTGCTGGCGGCTGGAAGAATCTGAATGTGCGCTGTAGCAGGGAAGTGGGTACGTACGAGCTTTTCTTTAAAGGGAATCGATGCGCAGTGGCCAGTTCCCCTCTTGGAGTTCAATCACACTGCAAGGTCTCTCCATCTGACTGTTAAATGATGGGAGAATGTCTGCGTACACCAATCAGACGCGGGAATGTAGGTGTGGTTTCACGTCTGGGACGCGATATTGAAGTTGTACATGTCGAGTCAGCGATGAATGGGATACTTCGCCATAATTCATACGCATATCCATCACGGGAAGAAAGTAATTTGTGACTGTAATGTAGAATGTTACCTGGTGTAAATGCAACAAAAAACCTGCACAATTGTAATCTCTTCGAACAAGGATTGTTGGGCACTTTATTACGACGAAATGGCAAATATTCTTGTTATACGGGAAACCTTGGAAACTTTATAATTCTGAGGAGCTTAAAGACCACATGCCATTTCAATACTGTAACTCTTGTGAAACCAGTGACTGAACGAATAAACCGTATACTTTTTCCTTCACCTGTTGAATTCCTTCTCCTTTCCTATCTATTCTTTGTTGACCAAGAGGGTGAGATGAGGTGGTATTTTTCTGTTCTGAATATTTTCCCACGCACTGCCTGTCTCAATAAGGGTTTTCCCTGTGGTGGTACCTCTCCCATGGGAATATGTTTCCCACACTAGTGTTGAACAACAAAAAATGCTGCCTCTAATTAATTACTCTCCCGCGCATATTAACTTCCATTCTGTCAGCCAGTGTTTTTCACAGTAGCATAACGCCACTATGCAGTGATATTACGTGGTGTTCTTGGATTGAAACGTAAATCCATTCCTTTTTCTTAATCAATTTTATAATAGCAAATTATTTGTTTATGGATGTCCAAATCGAGGGAAGAAATTTTATTTCTGTTTTTAATAGTCTCGGACGGAACGCTTAAGGTTTTGGTAATATGCGCACGTTACTTTTACCAAGGCTTCCTTCGTGTGCAGTTCCGGGCTTAATTGCTGTCCACCAAATGTAATGAGCTAGGAGTTGATCTGAAAAATGTCGCTTATGACGATTTGCCCTGACGATTATGGCATTATGCGCAATGGTTATGCATGCTGCAAAGAAGGAATATCCATATTTGATAATCAGTTAGTTCGGTTCTCAGGCAACTATTGCATTCATTTGCGTTCTGTGGCAAACAACGTCTTTAAACAGATGTTACGTTTGCTTGGTTGATTGATTGAATGACACTTGAATTAAAACTCGTTAATGTAGTAACAGTAAACACCTGCCTGTAAATACGTGCCTGTGGAGAACAAAGGGGTCAAACGGTGATAAGGCAATATAAGGTAATATGGTCGCGAGCCAAACCTGCATTATATTCAAATCAGTTTCAGGACAAAATCACAGAAGTATGTAAACTCATATTTTCAATAACCTCACCTGACTGAAAGACTGACTGGACTATGGAATCCAGCATGCTCAGAGAAACCCAGGACTGAGTTTGGGAAGCCATGAATTATACCGACTAAAGTCACTGTATTGTGCACTACTTCAATGCACAGGGGTACATGCTTTATCATGAAGACCTGCGTATTCAGGTTAGGATTAGGGTCAGAATTAAGGGGGGAGTGGGGAAAATTACACAACACTCAAGCAGTTTTAACAGGAAACAACCTAAATGAAGGTTTACAGGGTGACACATCTTGTAACCTGCAGCCATGGTCACAGGTCTGTGTGACGTCATTGATGTTCTAACGGTGGTCACTTCATCCAGTTACATCTTTAACCTTGCTCCGGTCACAGTGGACTTCTGGCCTGTGGCACATTCCTGTATTCATGCTGCACTGGTTCTGAATACTAAGGGAGGCATACACAACTTTTTTTGTCCTTTTTTGTTCCTTTTTTGTCATATACTGTATATATATATATATATACACAAACATATATATAGTTTTGTGGTGATGTTCATGCATGATTCCTCATGGCCTGTGCTGCCAAAGAATCATTGTGGTGTATCTGAAAGGAAACATATTTCTCTTGTATAAACCAGAATGAAAGGAAAGATGAAAGAAGGAGGAAAGAGAGGTGAAAGATTTCCTCTGGCTCTGAAGTCAGAGTCTTATAAGGTCAGCTATTGCATGCAGGGGCACGACAACTAGTTTGCGGTGCTTTGAAAAGACAGCAACCTTGATACAAGGAACAGCAGAAGAAAAGGGAAAAGAGACAAACCACTAGTGAGAGAGAACTCTGGGGCAGAGCTCTGATTATGTCCATTGTTGGGGGCGGTGTCATGGAGACGGGGGGGCGGTGGTCCATACCTCCCACTCAGAAGCATGGGGAAAGGAGCCGGTGCGAATGGACACTGAGCAGCATGTTGTGTATTTCTGGTGTCTGACGGGGATTCATCGTCGCCCGTGTGGTGAATTTGAAGACTGCTCTGACGCATCACAGAAAGGCTGACGTCAGAAGGCAAAGGCCTGAGGAGCATGACTTGACAGAGTCAAACACGGGGATGAGCCCAGCCCCTCCAGTGTTGGGCCAGGACATTTAGTATCATAAATGCATGGGGGGGTGCTGCTCACTGTCAAAGCCTGTTGCTGCGCTTGGAAAAGACGAGAGGAAAAGATGAGAGGATGACATGGGACCTTTACTCAGGGGAGGCTGCCTTCGTGTGGTCAACTTGGTTACGGTGGCCTGTGGTCATGGCGCCAGACACAGAGTGGCCTTGGTGCGCAGACGCGCGTTCGCACCACGTGGCTCGTCCTGTGGCACTCTGATCCCGGTTCCCCCCTGCAGACACGGCACAGAGTCCCAAAGCACATTAACGTGATCTCAAGCAATAAAGGAGCCTGTGTGTCTCAAGGCATACAAGGCAAGCACAGGCAGGAAAGTCTCCTCATGATAATCCAGTTTCAAAGGAATTCCAGTGTAGGCCACAGGCACCATCATTCAATATGATTAAGTTGAGACTTGCAGATGTTTGCCTCTCATTTGATATTACAGCGCGGGTGTGTATGTTAAAGCATTTCCCAACTGGCTAAACTGAAAGTTCAAGTACCCAAAAGTGTAAGCTAGCGACGACCATGACATTCCACCATGGAGAGTGAATATAAGTGACATGCAGTTATTTAATCTTGAATCTCACACAGACTTCTGTACTGTTCTATAGGTTCTCTTATCCAGGAGCAGCTCATCAGACTTAAAAATAAACCTGACTGGATTGTCCTGTTTCTCACTGCGTGAGTCCCTAGTTGCAACTGTAATTCAATTAATTCACGCGGCGGGTGCCATGGGCAGTCTGTTACAGTGACAGATCATTCCCACCTTCCCTCATCTTTCATTATGAATCATGATTTGGGAAAAAAAATCAAATGATTTCTCAGGGTGTCTTTTTCATTTAAAAATGATTTCAGTGGTATGCTCCAGAAAGGATCAAAACTTAATCATCACTGTAGAAGATCCACACAAGTTCACAGAAATGGACAGGCTTCTGAGACGAGATGTCAAACTTGCACTGTTTCATAAGCCTCAACATTCTTGTGAGGTTCGGATGTCTCTCAGTGTAAATTTGTGCAGCAGCACAAAACAGTTTTTTGCACATGTGGGCTTAGTGTACGATTTGCATACAATCCATTCGTCTGTCTGCTTTTGTCTTTGGCATGACAATGGAAATGTGAAAACCCAACGCTATTGACTGCTTTAATACTGAACGGTGTTTGGTCCTCCTCAAATAAACATGAATTTAAAACAGGATACGCGGGGGGCGACTGGGTGGGATAAGAGACTATGACCTTGTTTCATGTCGCTCTGTCACTGATGAGATCATTACACTGCCTCTCCCTCTCAGACTAGTTTTCCGTGAGATTCTGTCTCTGCCTGTAACATCTGTAATTGAGCCACTTCGGGTCTTTCCTTTCTGATTGCTTCATGGCAAGAGACTGTATCTGGCCAATGTCTTTTCAGGGGATCGGAATTTATTTTTGCGGCGTAGTCACATCTACTCTGCATTCAGAAATTTAATGGGAAATTGAGAAACATTCTGTCATGTATTGGAATGAACTCTTAACCATGGTAATGCACTGGAAATCCATTTACTTCCATCAGGGGAAACTAGAATGATCCAAGCACACCACAGAGGAAGATTAATTCAGAGTCAAAACCATGGATTCCAATGCAACACTCAACTATACATCTGCAATCAAATGAAAAGCAAAAGGGCAGGTAATGAGTGATCCTATTCAATTAAAGATCAATTAAGCAGGCTCCTCCTCATGTCATGAGAGAGCAACCTACTAAGGGCACATCTCATAGTCAGACATGTGGGCAAGACTGTGACCAATCACTGAGCATGTTGTGACTGATTACAGGGCAATGCTCTCACTCTGCTTGGTGAAGGCTATGATCCGTCATAAGGCAAGAATATGACTAATCATTGGGAGATGTTTTATCCAATCATTGGGCAAGGCTGGTACTGATCACTGGGTAATGTCTTCGCTAATGACAGGATAAGACTGTGGCTGATCATAGGGCAAGGCTGTGACTGATCACTGGGCAGTACTGTGACTGATCACTGGGCAGTACTGTGAGTGATCATTGGGCAGTGCCTGTACTGATCGCTGGCCAAGACTGTGATCATTGGGAAATAATTATACTAATTGTTTCCTTTGTATCTTTCTTCGTAGTTTTTCAACAGCTTCTACGCCCTTCATACTGTCTGGTGTGCAGAACCATTACCCTAAATTTGGTCTAAGAAAGGCATTTTATTACTTTAAAATGACCTCATTTGGTTTGTAATCAATACTATTGTATTCCAGCATCCTCTTTGCTTTTTTTGCTGCAGAAAAAAATCAGCATCTAGATCCAGATAGACTTACATCCACTATTACACCCAAGTCTTTTTCTTGTTGCACACACTTTCATTTGGTGTGTCCCATAAAACAGTCCTGCCTTAATATTGTTATTGCCCACATGTTTACATTTGGTGACTTCACAAGTCTTACAGCTGTGCGTCCTCCAAAAGCACAGATTTGAAGGGTAAATCCAGACAGTGGGACTATAACTCTGTTCTCCTGGAAAAGCAATGTTCCCCCTGCCTCCTCTTTCCCTCTCAGCTCCTGTCTCTTCCTGCTCTCTGATATTCAGTGGGCATACTTGAGATGCACTCTAAAACAATTATGGTATGGACATGTATAGTGGTTACTCAACAAAAGTTCCTAAAAATGCTGATGGTTATGGTTGTGTAAGCACGGCTGTGTATGTGTGTCTTCGCGTAGAACAGAGGCTGCCCATGGAGAGAGAGTAGCCATAGAGGGAATGGCACTTTGATGGAGTGGCTGGATGAAAGTGACATGCGATACGCGCCAGCAGCCGTCCCCTGTTTCACCTCAGTGTGCAGATTACACCCTCCAAGCATTCTCACTGCAGTGTTTTACAAGAGACCAATGGCATTATGGCATGTTCACATGCTTTTCACCATCAGAAGACACCACTTCTGTGAAATTGTCCATGTAAAATTACATGACTTTTTTTCCTTTTTTGGTGGAAGGAAGCATCTTTGCCATTATTATATTACACACAGGAAACGGTGGCCAAGGTCCTGTAAGAATCCCTGTTATCAGTTATACCTTTATTATGTTGGATGGAAATATGTTCTCTCAAAAGAAAACCTCAATAGTCTTTGTAAAGGATGCCTATAAACCACAGACCATGACATTTCAGCTGAGGTTTTCAATGGGTATATGAGAAAATAAGAAAGAGAGAGAGAGAAAACAATAATAATGAAACAGCCTTCTGGAATAAAAGCAGCCTTTTAGATGAGGCCTGAGGAAAATGAGAGATTAAACTGCTGTCTTCAATGGTTGCCATCAGCGAAATCTAGTTGCACCCCTGCCCTTTGTTTGAGCAGGAACAACAGGCTGATACACACAGAAGGAAGGGCTTTTTTTTGTCTGGAGGCATAATGGCTTTTGCTTGAATGGCATGTAATGCACATTATATTCCCAGTCCTGGCTAACCACCTCCTGTCTGTGTGCTCCCACTGGGACATAAGAGATGGACTCTCTCATATTCTTAAGTGGAACTCTCATACTCTCTCAAGTGTTTTGTCTGTCAGGTGTCTGTCCACTGTCAGGTGTCTCGCTCCGCTGGTCCAGGCACTCCACAGCATGTGGCTTTACGCTGTCGATTGAGGCTAAAGGAAAACTTCAATGCAGAAGAATTATCACAACTGATGAGAGGTGAATGGCTGGTTGACGCAGTGGCTGGCGGCATACAACTGGCCAACTACACTGCCAAGGAGTGCTTAACAACCCCTGACGATCCATGATGCCCAGCTAGTACGTTACAGTGTCTGCAGGAGACAAAGTGCATTTTTGAAAAGATGTTTAAGCTGGGTTCCCACTGTGGTACCTGGCACCTGGCACCTGGTAAATCTTCAAAATTGTGTTTCTCCAATGGATAGGATACATCACTATTTTGGAAAGTGTGCCTTGGTCACACACTTGCTGAAAGACCAGCACCACATCCTGAAACAGATCATAGCTACATCTCAGAAATACACAAAAATTCAGTTAGCCTAGGAAACATTGCACAGAGTGTGTCAAATCATAGGAGATCTGTTGGAATGATTCATTGTGGTGTTGCAATGGATTGGTCATGCTGAAATATTTATTTGCTGAAGCATTGCTTTTTGTGGCATCTATCTGATACCTATTTAATTTTTACTGGGAGATGTTTGCTTTATTTACTCTGTGCTTAACCGAGTCTCTTGGGAGCTATCACTCTCCTCCATTCAACCCTGGTGACAAACTAGTGTCTTCAATATAAGCACAGTGGACATGTTCAGATCGATCTATTACCATGGCCACATGAGTTGGTGAAGAAAGTAAAGGTAGAGGACAACTGCACAACTGCTCCTCCTGCTCTTTAGCATACTGAGTGATACTAACAACTGTTTCTGCTACCTGTTTGTAGGGAGACTGCCAGCTGTCTTTGTCATGCTCCTCTGTAACCACACTTCATCTGAAAGTGACCAGTTAAGAGCAGAAAGTGGAACATGCAGCCATGATTAAGTAAAGCATTCATTCCAAGCCGAGGCTGAGCCCTACAGCCCAGTTTCAATGGCAGCCATGTCATCAGCCAGCAATGACTGTTGGTTAGTTAGTTTGGTAGTTGGTTACAGTATACTGATTTGGTGGCAGGTAATGTTGTAAGCGCACAGAAGTAACAAAGATTTATGGAGTGGAATGGCAGCAAAGTTTTACCTGGCGCTGACTTAGCTGTGAACATTCCTCTCCAGACTTAATCATGCCTCTGGTAGGTATGCCAAAAATTGCAAATTCACATTGCATGACCAACCATCTATCTACTGGTAATATTGGTAGGCTTTCCATTGATCATAAATCCATTGCTTTCCCCTTCATTTTCCCCACCAGAGTCAGCTCCAGACTACATGTGTCTTAATCAATCACCCAGTGTGTAAAAGCATGTAAAGCTATCAACCACATCCAAATGATTAGGGGTCTTTGTTGCCACTGGTCATTAGTCCTATAGGCTTAATGTTCTCAAAATCCCAGAGATAATAAAAGAATATGTCAAAATAAATGGAATTGCATCAGTTTACATATGTAAATTTATTTAATGAATCAATTTGTATAACATATTATATGTAATGATGACATATCAGCAATTTGTGTGGGCAATTTAGCCTAAACATATTGACAAATTTGATTATGTTATTGTATGCCATCCAACAAGTTATGGGTTTGCAGTTGCAATCTAGTTTTTCAATTGCTGAAATGTAAATTAATGTAAAGTTATAGCAACATTTGCACTCTGTCAGAGTAGTGGACCATCGGACTAGCGAACCATCTGCATGATTTCTCAGCAGCAAGAATAGGTCCAATGAACCCCTCTAACCAATAAAAGCCTTTAAAGATGGATAGACTCCAGTAAAAATTGTATGTTTTAATCTGATACACTGTCTGACTGAGAAAATGGAGTACAGGTAGGAGAATTCAGAAAGAGAACAAATCTGTACAAATCTGATTCATACTAGTTTGATGGCATCTTTCCTGAAGTGAAAAGTAAATAAAGGAATCAATTCTGGCTGATGGGAATGGATCCATCATGTCAGACTTACACATTAAAATCTGAATCATGAACCTTAACTACTGCAGTGTGTGTACATTACACTTACACAGCTGACGTAGCAGAGCTGAAATTAGTAGCTTGTGTGAGTCCTGCTTAAAGCTGGGAGGGTAACAGGTAGCAGAGTCTCACTGTGCTGTCACACACTGAGACTTTGTTAGCTATGCCTGTAGAACTGGTGATAAATTGCCTTTAGCTCAACTGGTAACAATGTTGGCTATTAGAATTTGCTTGTGCGATAAGAGTAGGGCTTCAGATCTCACTCATGGAGTTGCAGATCTATTTTCTGCATTTGATACACTGACACTGAGAACCCATCTAACTCTTCTGATGCCTCTGTCCCATCTGCGTTCACAGTGGCGCATGGGTCGTGAACTCTGAGCCCTGAGCTCTGGTCTGCTATACAGCTCTGTGGCTTCCTAAGCACTGCCCAGTTACAGCCCTGAGGGTATGAGTAGAATCCTTAAATCCTACCTTACCTTCTCTCTGGCAGACTGACTGTCATGTAAGGACTCATACTGGCTTATATACGTGCCTCAAGTCTATTCGTACATATTTAATGCATGCACAAGTTTATCTCAACCTTCTGCAACAGATCAGGGATAATTTTTCTGTCTTATCCAATACATCTCCCTTTGGTTTGTTTTTATGCTGAGGAAATAGTGCCTTATAAAGTGCTCTTTGCCAATCTGACTGTAAAAGGAACAGTGCCAGATGAAGGGGAGTAATTGACTGATACCTGGGTAACAAGGGTATATCCAGGTAAATGCACCTTAGGGCTCATATTCTTCTATCTGTGAAAACATATATATATAAGCAGTGAACTCAGATCTCAGGCGCAGTTGAAACCTGATTGCCAACAAATCTAACGTCACAAAAACCTCTCAAGGTGAGAAAAGACAACCTGCTGAAGCGATGGTACGGTTTACACAAATGAGGCAACGTGACAATGTACCCCTGCCAGTAAACGATACTACAACAAAAACTAAAACAGTACTAATGGTAGATGAATAGGCATGTGTCACAGGCTACCTTCTAACTGACTCAGGAGTGATCACATTGTTTCAGACAGTTTTGATAATGTGGAGACTTGTATTTATTTTGAGATGGAATCAAAATAAATCAAACAGAATAAAATGAAATGGAATAAAATCTTTGGTTCCATCTCACAGGTTCTTTACACAAAATAAGCTAAAATACAAAAGAGAATAATAAATAAAATTCATGGTGGGGAAAGCTCTCAGACATCAGTGGTTTTGTGTTTGCCTGTCTGTGACTGCCCCAATACTAACTCGCCTCACCTCCTCTGGAGTTGCTTGGTTGCTATGATGTCCTTTCAGACTCCTGGGTTTCTGTTGTCATAGTCTTGAACTTTAACATTTCAAACTGGACTACAATGAATTCGATGGCTGTGTTAGCACAGTCACTGTTCCATTGCAGACTTGTCCAGTGTGTCCAGCAGAATATCTTAGGTGCTAGGTTGTATGGTAATTAATGCCATTGCAGTCAGTGAATATCATGAATATCCATCTGTAAAGTAAATTGGTTACTTATTTCTTAAAAATGGAGCATTTACAGTGTCAGTATTTGAATTCTAATACAGTGTTTTTGATGACTATATGTTTTACTTGTATTGTATACTGTTTCTAATGAACAGAGTGCACTGTATGAAATTTATACAAACAAGCTCTACATTTTCATAATTTCAATTTGTCATTATGGTACATTCAAGGAGAAAGCTTGTTATTTCTGTTCTAAAGTAGAATAATAAAAAAGTAATGAAACTCCAAACTATGCAGTGTTGCCTAGGGAAAACAATGCTGTTGCACCACTTTGTTTTGCTCTGTTTTGACCAATATTACAAAACATTAAAAAAGGCAATTAACACGAGGGCAGTTTTAAAACTGAAAAGGAAAGAGCCAGTTTGGAACAATATCATTACAACAGTGTCATACAATACAATAGGTCCCTCCCTGTGATTAGCATTTGTATTTGGAGGATGGTCAGGACCATGTCAATTCTCAGCCTGTGCGGGCTCTGACACTCTCCCTTCTTATGGTTGCCTTGTCATCTGTGCTATGATGGTTAGCACGTGTGTTTTCCACCCCACGCAATGACTGTGTGCATCAGGAGTCTTTGAAATCAAGCCACAAGTCACAGGTCATTCGAGGTAGTTGCGGGGGGCCTTGCAAGTGATGCATAAGCAACCTGAGAGTGAATGGTGAGACCTCAGGTAAGGGACAGAAATCAGTGTTCTCTTCTGTTCCCTTTGTGTTCTTTGATCTTCCACATAAAAGGAAATGTGAAGAGCACAGCTACTGTTTGCCTCTGTGTTAAATGTCTCTCAAACCAATGTTTGCCCATGAGAATTAATTAATTATAGCAGCAATGTTCACATTATGTGCCCGTATGCTAGCAATTACTGGGTAAGTTCACAGGTTAGTACTGTAATTGGTAAGGGAGTGATCAGGATCAAAGCCAGTGAAGACCAGGGTCCAAACAGTGCAACAGAATGTCTGGGAAAAGGCAGCATGATGACATTGGAGGCAATGTAGAAAACATCATCATCTATACTAGTATGCAATTTTATTCACCCTTTGGTTTGGATCCTTGTTAGAAACATGGCTGGATAGCTCAATGTCTTAGTTCTCTTGTGAGTTGATAGTTTACTCTACCTTATAGAGTACTCTTCCTTATAATGTACTCTCCCCTCTGATCTCTCCTGGTGTAACTCCCAAGATGCAATGCTGCATACCTAGCCTCCTGGCCAATAGGAATACACAAGTGAAATATTCCGCTCTTCATGCCAAGGATTACAGTAGGTTAAGCTACAAGAGGAAATGAACTGGAACTGGAGAAATGGTCAGTCAATCCATGATATTTGATTTGTTGTAGCGCATTTTTACAAAGGCAATTGTCACAAAGGGCTGAATGTAGTGTATAGTGCATTTTACAGAAGGAGTCAAAATAGAGGAAAACCCAGTAACATAACAAAGTAACCAAGCATTTTGGTGTTTTAAGGTGTTACTGTTGACTGCTGGAATTTGTGTGAGATAATGGCTTCATTGCCTGGTGTGTTTGTTGAAACATTGAAAAACAGCCACATTTGGTGTCTGGGACAGAACAGTAGAGTTATTAACCCTTTTTTGCTGAGAGTGCCACTATTTCTTCTTTTAATCACCACATAGTGCCAGGACTTTGTTCTACTGTCTTCTATGGAAGACAGAACCTTCTGAAACAGTTTAACAGTGTCAGAGGTTGGTTTTGTTCTTGGTCCATCACTTGGGTTTCGCACACAGTTCTCTAACTCTAAGTCCAGCCATGCTTGTCTTGTGATCTAATGGGAAAGTCTACAAGGAGGCACAGCTAATGGACTGTAGACAGTGCAATACCATCTCCTAAAGCCAATTTGAAAGCTTATCTTGTACTCCTTAATGCTTGCATTTGAATGAAGTGGGGCTGTCACACTGCTACGCAGCGGAGAATATTGCAATTTCCCGTGGATCAGAGGACACGCAGCAGTACTGGTTACAACGGCGTCTTAGTCGAGGGTGACAAAACCCTGGGCGAATGCTCAGGAAGCAAACAAACCAGAGAAAATGAGAGCTCTGCTGAAAGGGCCGCATGGAAGTATTACCATGACAACATATTAGTCTGCTCAGGGGAAGGTTGGATGCGTAGGGAGTAACTGTTAATACAAGCGTATGCCTCTGTCTTACTTATTACTAATAATTATTACAATTACTATACTTTTGAAGGCAGACAAAACCAGAGTGAACTCTATTATCCTTGATATCATTTACAGAGCTATGGGCCCAGTCCTGAAGTCCATTACATTATAACAGGCTTGTTTATAACTTTGGTGACATGTTGAAATATGCTTCTTTGCTTTCAATCGCTGCTGCTGATTGAGTCTTTTAGGTTCTATATTTTTAGGGTCAGCACTGCAGATTGGAGACCGGACAATGGTTGCCAAGGAGCTCACAATACGCAGTAAATAGAACTGTGAGGATACTTTCCTTACAATTTAGTCTAAATCCATTGGGAGTGTGGAGACATTGCTATTGTATCTGACCATTTGCATTATGTATAAGAGATTGTGCTAGTACTGAAAACCATTTGGCCCGATTCTCAATAACTTCTTACAATAATGCTTCTGTCTGTAAGGATTCTTTCCAAATCAAATAATTATAATTCTCCCTTCATTCTACTGTTGAACCCTTTTGTGTGTTTCACTGTGTCTGTGGGTGTACTATGTCTATCTGTATACAGTACAGATATACATAGTATGATTGTGTGTGTGTGTGTGTTTGCATGCGCGCGCACGTGTATGTGTGAGTATGGTTGTGTGTGTGCGTGTGTGTCCGTGCTTGTGTGCGTGCTGTTCTGTGATGACGAGCATACAGCACATAACCTGACATCCTGTTGATAAGAACCCATTCGTTTCCTCTGTGTTGTTGTGGTGACAGACTGACAGGGGCCAGAGAAACTCCCACACTCCTCATGCACAACTGATGACCCGGGGCTCTCCTCACTGCCGTTCTCCTTCAATTGACAAAAGCCATCCATAACTCGTCGCCCAGCTCCACTAATATAATTACATTTGTTTCATAACACTGAATTCTTAATAAACAGAGTAGACAGAATTTCTTTTGCATCCATCTCTCTTTGGGCAGATTACCACAGATGAAACCCAGGCTAATGAAAATCTACACATTGCCTGGTGCTTGGTGTGGAGAGGGGTCTTCACACATGAACATGCATCAATCACATCAGAGTCATTTGCTCATGTATACAAACATTTGTGCATAAAACATTCTGAACTCAAAGTAGACCGGGTCTGTCTTCTGCACTTCCATTAAAACTTCCTCAACCTAAATATTCACGTGTGTCTGAATGGGCATTCAGGCATACATGGTCTCTTGTCCACTCAATATTGTTGAGTCTCCATTTGAAAAGCTCTCGTCTTTGCATCAATTATAGCATCTCAGAATAGGGAAAGTGAGCAGATTCAAGTCCCCTGCTCCTGCAACTCTCATTGTAAGATTAAAAAAGGCAAAATCCTGGCAAATGGGACTAAGGACAGACAAAGGAAAACTAATAAGATGTTTTTAACTTTGTTTCCAAAAGATGGAAACAAATATATCTTCCTGTTATAAAAAAAGACAATTGCTTCAAGTTGTGTGCAACAGACCAGGTAGAACTGTGAGATTAGAACTAGGTCTACATTTTGAAATGTGGATTCATAAGATTGAGTTGAGGACTGCATTTTGAAAAGTGGACCCGTGAGATTACAGAGAGTGCTGCATCTTGAAAAGTGGAAGGGCAAGATTACAGCAAGTGCTTCATGGTGCCGTTTAGCAATACAATCAGAGAGAATCCAAGCCTAAAAAGTCATAATATTTTAATAAAGCGTAAACATTCATTTTTGTAATTAAGCCAAACTATATGACACATGCAGCATAAAGAATGCTCCCCACAGGATTCCCGCTCAAATCAGATGTTTATTTCCCACAATGATTTAAGCAGAAACATTTAAATGATCAATGATTATCCACGGAATGAAATGTTAATCCATAGTACCTTTAATGCAATGGCAGGGGATTCATACTTTGTGAGACATGTTACAGTAATGATGTTTTGTGTCAGTGACAGCTCGTTTTCAGTTACCAGTCTTCTGGTAATTCTGCATTAGCCAGTGAGCTAACAATTTTTTTAACAATTCCAATAGACTGACTTTGATAGATAAATGTGATCATGGTAGTGCACCGGTGAGAAAGATGGATATATTTTGTTAAATGTAGAATTTTTAAAAAAGTAAAAGTAAAAAAGACCTTTTTTCAGGTTTGGGCAATTTTCCATGATCTGGGACAGGTGGCTGTTTTTTCCAGGATTCTGTTGGACTTTGGGAACCCTGACTCCTTTCTGAGTGAGCCTAGATAGTGGTGCCTCAGAGGGGTGTGCCGTCCTCCACACATCCATCTTTGACCATCCCCTGTGTGCGGAAGCTATGATACATCAGCACTCCGAAACATTGACCTAACAGTCAAAAGGCATGAACATGGTAATCCAAGAGTGGGGCTTGAATATCAGCCATTTGATTGGTTGAGATGGATAGCGATTGCTTCAGCAATGGACAGTGATATTCATACTTGAATAGACCCATGACATCTGCCTGTTCCATCACTGCTAAGTCAAATACTATACATCAACCGCATGTATCCACCATATGAATTATGTTTGCTTCTCATGAACCAATGAACATGACAGGTAAACAAGTAACCATCAATATCCCATTAAGTCTGGAAGGTCCTGCGCCTCATGAAGCACATGTATTTGGATAGGTACAACACAGTACTGCTGTATGTCATTCGGTGTACATTAGTCTATGAGTATCTAGTATAGTGTATGAGTGACATGTTACACACAATCATGTGTCTCACTGTCATGATTCTGATACAGAGGCACAGCTTCAGTCCCAAGGAAGTGAGCACAGCACCAAACCCAGCTGTCCAAATTCTAATATATATGGATGATTAAGCAGTAAGTGTGTGTACATGTGTTCTTGGTGTGAGGACTAGTCTCTTGGGAGGTCACTAACCCGGAGTAGGTTATTAGTTTTTGGAGCGAGTCTCAGGACCCCGAATCACTGGTGCCTCTGCCTGCAGCAGGCCAGTTGGACAGGTTATTAAGATGATGTATGAATGCTGGGATACATGCACAAGGAGGCTACAGCAGACTGCTTCTGTAAGAGAGCCATTCTCTGCTCTCTCTCTAACTGGCAGAATAACCATGGTCCGTGTTCATGCAGCATGTCTACAGTTGGAATGTACTGAAAACGCATTTTGAGTTGTCCTCATAGTGTAATTTAGCGTTCAGTCTCTGATTTGTGAGACAGGTAAAAGGATCAGATTTATAGGGGAAGGAGTAGGCTTATTGTACAGGGAGCAAACACACCTCAGTAGATGGAGAAAAACCAAGGCAGAGCCTAGAATGTGCTTCAAAGAAAAGTCATAAATATCCTCCATCCAACAGCTCTGCCTATTTCTTACAATATTTGTAGTTATTTGTGTGGTGACAGTTAACATACTCTGTCGAGAGTGAGGACAAAGTAAAAATTAGGAAAACACAAAAATGTTTTTATATTTTATTTGGCAATTATAATATATTCATGGTAATATATATTAAAATACATATCAGCAAGATCACAGCACCAGATATACATTGCAGAGGCCCATTCAGACTTGAGGTACACACGTGTAAACCCTGCTTAAGCACTCCCACGGAAAGTTCCTCACCTCTTTCCCTGCTAAGTGAAATCAGACATTGGCCACTTAAGTTCCTATATGGCAGATGTATGTTTAGGGCAGAGTTTACCCAAATTTAGGGCATTTCAGGAAATGAGGGGGCATCTCATTATTTTCCAAGATTCTCACATTCAGACTCCACACTTACGTCTCTTTCTCAACATTGTTAGTAATTGAACAGGCAAGGTGTAGTGAAAACAAGCATAGAAAACTGAGTTTCTGTTTGACAAATATTGAATTGTATCACATTGGATAGGATTGTCAATACAATTGTAAACATTTAATTCCTTCGAAAATTGCATAATATTCTCTTTGAGGTCTGAAATGTGGAGGCACAGAGGGCAGGCGGAATACATCATAAAGATATTCGCCATCAATTAATGAATGTCGATAATTAACCCAACTGGTGTGATAAAATAATTGCAGACTCTAAATTGCTCATAGGTCATACATGTACGCACATGTACACACAAAAATATCTTATGTCATATGATGTTCTATAGCCAGCTTGAACTAGAAAAGAATGTTCAATGGTAGGTGCCATTTTGCAAAATATTTCAAGTCAAAATGACAGCCATAGGTGCATGCAATACTGCGTTAAATTTATTCATTTTTAATGAGGTAACAAGAAAAAAGCTGAGATATTTAACTTTTTGATGAATTGTTAGAGGAAGCTTGGCTTCCCTTGCCTCCTCTGAGCAGCCATCAATGCGTCTTATGTTGTCGAGGTGTTAAGGAGGAGCCTGCATAACCAGATCACCATAGTCTTGTTCTCATTGAAGGAGACCTTGTCATCATGAGAGTAACACCATGATTCTTTGATTACATGTCAGAGGTTCCAAATCCTTTAGAAAGTGCACAGAAGGGCAACTAAACTGGTTTCACTTATCAAACAAGTCAAGTTAGGAAAACAGACTCAAGGAAAATAACCTCTCTACTTTCAGTAAAATTAGATTTGATTGATGCTGTGTGTTTAAAAAGAGAATAAAGGAAAAAGGCATACTGGAATGTGCACATGCATTGGCCATGCCCAAAGCCTGATATAAAAGTTACCCCCTCATAGAGACAAGGTGGCTTCAGGAACAATGTAGAGGTCAGTGCTGTCAGGTGCAACACAACTTACTCTGAAGGAAAGCATCATTTTCATTCTTATTTACTAGGTGCCTCTCCTGTCTTCTTTCTTATTCAAAGCCTTATACTTACCTGCTGTTACGTACAGAACAACCAAAAAAAGGTTGGTTTTAAAAAAAACATTTTTAAAAAGGACAACAGGAGCTATTTCAGGCTCACTTTCACACAATACATTATCCAATAATGGACAAAATTGTGACATTTGCTGACTTGTAGCTGAAATGCCTCTTTGCCTCCCCTTCATTCTTTCATATTCTGCCTAAATCAAAAATATGGTAGTCTTTCTACCTGAATTGTATTTTCCCTGTTTTCAGACTTGTTTCTGAAATGTTTCTTACCTCTCTCTCTGTCATGTCCTGGAAGTCATCATCAGGATTTTTTTATTGCAATAATTGCCTGTTTGCTTAAGTTAATAAAACATAGCCTGTGATTGGTGCAGTTGGACACCTGCAGCTATTTGTTGTGCTACAACTGTGTTTCAGAGTGTCAGGTGTCAGCCCTGTAAGGTCTGCAATTGAAAAGCATGGTCTGTTTTGATCGTTTAGCAAAAAGTCTTGGGGTGCATTTACTTCCTCAGCCTCCAGAACTAAAGCAATACAAAAGCTGGCTTCTAGTTTGTAACCTTTTCAGATTCATTAGGAACGATTCTGTTTGGCACTATTCAAGATAGCAGGCCAGTCACTGCCTAAAACACACTGAGCTACTGCAATTGCTGCTACCACGATGGCTAACTCTAAACCTAAGAATGAAATATAAAACATTTCATTGCTGCTTGTAGCAAAGGGCGAGAGCAGTCACCCCACCCGGCCTCAAACCCGGGTCTACAGGGAGCCAAGCATGCGACTTTGACCGTGACGCCAAAGAGCCAGGCTCGTTGGTATGGCAGTCAGAGCGCATACTCAACCGTAGTGACGGCACTCCGTCACACTGCCCTCCCCTTCGGGAAGCGCGCCCATGCGCTTCACACCCACAGGCGTCCCTCGCGCATTCCCCCACCGTACTTCTCCCATCCCAGGGTGCCCTACTCACTCGTGCTTCACCCATCTCTGGGGTCCCTCACACTGTGCTTCACCCATCTCTGGGGTCCCTCACACCAGGGTCAACCTAACCTGGGGGTCCCTCATATGGCTCACACACTGGGCACACCTCCGATGGCCTCGCAGCCAGCCATCCCACTCTGACACCATTTGTAGCGAAGAGCAAGAGCAGACACCCCAACTGGCCTCGAACCCAGGTCTACGGGGTACCAAACGTGCAACGTTGACTGCGACGCCAAAGAGCCAGGCTCGTTGGTATGGCAGTCAAAGCACATACTCAACCGTAGTGACGGCACTCCGTCACACTGCTCTTAGCTTTTATTGAAATATTAGAATACTTAATACATGAATGCATATCATTAATGATTTCAAATGTTTTAGAATCAAATCGTATACAGTCATAGAATACATTATGATGTAATGGACAGTTATCCTCCGATTCATTTACCCCATCTTTACAGCCAGGTGTAGTCTGTCTATCCAGATTCAGACTTCCTCCAATGGTTACACACCATCGTTTAGTTCATTTTGACCACCGCTCCTCAGAGCATTGAACCTTTTTCAAATGAACTGGTTAATTTAACACATCTCATTTCTTTCAGATGCCCTTCATTTCCTGTTCTGTCGAGATGCCATTAGCTGGACATGTTGGGCAATGTTCCAGTGTGAAGCAGTGCCTTCTCTTGGCTGGTTCTCATGTTAAAGTGTATAATAGGCTCATGGCAAAGCCCATGTGTGAACATGCTGCAGTCTTGTTTGCCAGTAGAAATTACTGGGAAGAAATGACTGAAAGGGACACATTGGTATCATAGACATGTCATCAGTCTATCATTTGATATCCACAACACCTGATGTTCATATCTATATATGTGATGTTCATATCTACGTGTGTGTGTGTGTGTGTGTGTGTAGTGTACCAGTCAAAAGTTTGGATACACCTCATTAACATAATGAGAGACATGCATCTGAAGACTTTTGATCTAAAGATCATGCTTATGCTTAAATGCTTGAAATCAGTGAAGTTAATGCCTATGTACAAATTCCTTACTTTAAAAAATATTTTTTCTTTAAAAAATATTTTTGGCAACTTTGAAGAATCTAAAATATAATTAGTTTTGACTTTTTTGGTCACTGTATAATTCCATTTGTGTTATTTCATAGTTTTACTATTATTCTAAAATGTGGAAAATACTAAAAATAAAGCATAAAAGTTGTACCCAAACTTGACTGGTACTGTATATATGATGTCCATATCTATATGGTGTCAGTCTCTGATTGAATATGCCCTCAGCAGATGCTTTTCTGTTTTCAGTGAATCCATCTGTGTATTTGTGGGATGCACTTATACTACCATATACAATGAATCCATCAGTGTATTTGTGTACAGATATGCATAGACATGTTAGACATGTATAGATATGCAACATTTTAGCTGTCACTACATATATTATGACATTTTAATACTGCTCTATAAGAAAACTTATGCAGGTATTTTTACAGAGACAGAAAGGATGTGGGTTCAGGGTTAAATAATCTCTTTGAAAATGATGGTCCAACAGAGCGCAGAAGTGGAAGCTTGCCTTCTCACTTCATTCATCAGTCTGAGAGAGGACCCCCATGCCAAAGACCCAGCTGATCAGCTAGCCCTCACTAACGACAACGCACTGCAATACAAAGCCCGCGTCCCCTCAATGGAGGGACAGAGACAAATATAAATATTGCAGGAAGAGAGAAAACCAAGCGACGTGTCACTGCGTCTGTGTTCGCCGTTTTGAGAGGACACTCATCTGTGCTCATATTTGGTATCTTTTTGTGATACAAAACAGATCATTTGTATCAGGAAGGGACGTGGACGCGGTTTCGTGAGCGCTCGTTTCATCAAGAGGACTCTGTCTTTATGCAGTCGCACAATGACCACTTCAGAGACAACATATGCGAGAGTTAGCGGCATTTGTTTTCAGTCGACAGAATCATCGAGAGAAGTGATATGTGGCTTTTCAGTCTGCTGTTTCAGAGCCGCTATCTTCTCCAATTATGTTAATTTTGTTTGCTTTACTTTGAAGTTGCTGCTTATAATCTGTATTATTTATTTATTTATTTAGTTAAAACTACAGTCAACAATCAGTTGTCATCTCTGACGTGTAGAGAAGCAGCATAATGAAATTCAGGCTATCGCTCATCCACATGACTCAGACGTAAGATTGATCTATTGATACATTGAATCGGACCATGTCCTTTTCCAGTAATTTTACAGTTAAACTGTACAAAAGATTAGAGTGGTTATTTTCCTATCTCGGCATAAATGAATTATGTTCTTTCCGGGACTGGAAAAAATGGGCGAGAGGAGAGCGTTTGACGGGATGTCACTCTCCAGTAATTTCATTACGCTGGGCAGCTTGACATACGCAACCCAGTGCTATTCTGTCTCCCAATACTTTAACCTCTATTTATTACAAAGACAATGAAATACACACTGGTTGCTTAGAGGTAAGTCCCGCAACTCTTCTGCGGACTTCCTTTAAGCTGTGCCTGTTGAGTTTGTGACTATGATGAGGCAGATACATAAAGGAGATAAGCATTCTTTTAAAGTGGAGTATTTTCCTTTTGCCCAAATGCACACCTTGATTGTTCAAATGTCAGTGTCATATAACGCTCTGAAACTGCAGGGAGTGGGATGAAGGGTTAAAGGGTAATTCATATCTGTTGCTTTTCACATTCATATTAATAATATTAGCATTTAAGAGTGATTCATTTAAAATTACATGTAATCATTTATTAAAATTGTTATTTTCATTTATATTCTCAATGCATTAATTAAAATAAATTCCATGTTTGGCAGAGTTTATAGATTACTGATGAGTCAGTATATATCCATACTGAGACATATCTGGCAAACCAACTTGGGTTAAATAAATCAGAATTTACAATATAATCATTTATTAAAATAAATTTATTAAATGTGTTGAAAAAGTTTTCATTTCAGAGGTTCCCAGTGGATCAAGCAAGCTATATGTACAAATCCTTACCTGCACAGAAAATATGTTTGTGTGAAGAAAATATTTGAGGAGACCATTTCTTAATGACAAGCGAATTGATTTTTTGTCCTCTGTGTTTAGAGCAACTCTGAATGATGCTCTATAATAACAAGAAACAACAAAGAACAAAGGTCTGGCAAAGTAAGCCATGCAGAGAAGCATGCAGTGTAACTGGGATGTAGCTCCTCAGTGGTAATGTAGAATCAGAATGAAATGTAGCAGGCTGAGTGCTATAGCTCAGGTTCTGTCCCAGCCCTGTCCGTCAGCCCACTGCAGTACAACAGACTGGTTTTGCTCTGCTGGGGATAGGCATGACTGAGGCCAGGGTTTCCTTGTCTTACCACTCTCAGGCACCCCTCAATTCATCAGGCTCCTGCGAGTTGTGCAGATGATGTCAGTGAAGAAGTGCCTATCCTTCAACTGGTTCCCACGTCACTGTGGTGCACTGTAGGACGTGCAGCATGAAAAACAGCCATTGACTGCATGGGAGTGTATTGGAGGATTTCATTCATCTAGCTTCAGTGCTCTTGCATGACTGCAGAAGTGTTCACTTTTCATTGCTCTCATATATATTATACAAACTAAGGTCGGAGATTGTTTGTACGAACAACCTTTACAATTGGTACTCTACATTAGCTCTGTGCTCTATAAATTTTGCAATGCATATTGATCATTCAGTAAGCAGGAATATCAATTTTATAATTGCACCATATTTCAGTTCAATTTCTTTGTAACCAAAATATACATGATTACAAATAATTAATATATATTTAATTATATATATATATATAATATATATATATATATATCCATACAGACGGGTGACAAATTAAAGGAAAAACCAAGATAAAGTGTCTTAGTAAGGTGTTGGGCCACCATGAGCCACCAGAACAGCTTAAATGCGCCTTGGCATAGATTCTACAAGTCTCTGGAACTCTACTGGAGGGATGGAACACCATTCTTCCAAAAGATATTCCCTCATTTGGTATTTTGATGATGGTGGTGGAGAGCGCTGTCTAACACGTCAGTCCAAAATTATTATTATTGGCATTTGGGGTTAAGTACGTTGCCCAAGGGTACAACAGCAGTGCCACAGCAAGGCCTTGAACCAGCAACCTTTTGGTCACAAGTCCTGCTCTGTAACCGGCTACACTGCCGCCCCAAAATCTTCCATAGGTGTTCAGTTGGGTTGAGATCTGGTGACTGCGAAGGCCATAGCATATGATTCACATCATTTTCATACTCATCAAACCATTCAGTGACCCCTCATGCCCTATGGATGGGGGCATTGTCATCCTGGAAGAGACCACTCCCATCAGGATGGAAATGTTTCATCATAGGATAAAGGTGATCACTCAGAACAACTTTGTATTGATTTGCAGTGACCCTTCCCTCTAAGGGGACAAGTGGACCCAAACCATGCCAGCAAAATGCCCCCCACAGCATTACAGAGCCACCAGACCTACTCACTGTAGGGGTCAAGCATTCAGGCCTGTACTGTTCTCTTGGTATACGCCACACATGCACTCGCCCACTTGTTGAGAATATGGTGAAGGATGACTCATCTGACCATATCACTTTTTTCCACATCTCTGTAGACCAGTGCCTATTTTTGCACCACTGAACTCTCAAATGTGTATTCATCTTTGTAATGAGGGGTTTATGCACTGCAACCCTATTCTAATATCCCTCTATATGTAATTGTCGACGGACTGTTCTTGCTGACACTGTCTGATCACGTCCTACATTGACATTCTTAGTCACCTGAGGAAGAGATGCTCTTCTGTTTTTCCTTACATATCGCTATAATGCACAAGCATCACGGTCATCGAATGTGCGCTGTCGACCACAATTTCCTACCCTATTTACTGATGTAAATAGATCTAAATAGATCATAGATCTAAATGCAGATGTCGCTTTAGCCACTGTTCCTATTGAAACACTAGTTGAGCAGTCTTTGTGACTGAAGCTCCTGCCATTCGTGCCCCAACAATAAACCCTCTTTCAAAGTCACTTAGATCTTTTCCTCTTGCCATCTTGATCCAAAATCGAGATCAACTGGGCTCAACCTGCTCAACCTTTTTTATACATGCCACAGAGCATGATTGGATGTTAATTTCTTGATTGTACCATGCAGTAGGCCCTACACCTCTGTGGAATCATCTGCATTCGTTATGTTTCTATACTAATTTATTCAGGGTTTTCCTTTAATTTGTCATGTCTGTATATATATATATATGTATCAATATATGTATCAATCTTTGTGTACAACCTGCCGTAGGACCATGCATGCATCTCACTTGTTTCAACCAGTATGTCTGCACCCGGCACCATGAGGGGGCAAGAGGGGGCTTTGCCCCCTCAGTTTAAGTTTTATGTACCCTATAGAAAAATAGCAAAAACAACAAAAAATACTGGAAACATTGGAATACTCGTTGGAAACGACACGGAGGTGAAGTTTCGGTCAATGTGAGAGAGGGAGAGAGAGAAAGAGCTGCATGGCATGAGCAGAAAGACAGTCAGAACGATCTGATCATCTTTTTTTTTTAAATTTATTGACCCTGACACTGTTGGCTATTGTTTTGTTGATTTTAGCAGTCATCTCTCAGTGGTTAGAATCGTTCATGAATTTTATTATTTTCCATCTTGTAGACCTACGTTCCGAGTGCTCCGTCAAAACGCCACTATATTGCCACCTGCAGGATGAAAAAAAATGCAGAAATAGGCACAGCAGGATGATACTATATAAAAAGATTTACTATCTTTTACTATATAAAAAGATTTGCCCTCTCACCATTTTTAACTGCCCGCTCAGTCACTTCATCCTGGCGTGATAACACTCATCAATGATTGACACAAGACACCGTTAGTTCCTCTTGGTGTCGCCAATCTGCAAATTGCATGTGCAGACCATGTGCAGAGGTACGCATGTTTTCCCGGGAAGTATCTTTTCATAAATACCGTTTTATGTGTAGAAGTGCTCAGCACGATTTTAGTGCATACGCACCGTTGATACATGTGGCCCTGGGAATTTAACCTGCAGATGTAGAATGAGGAGGACATTTGCGAGAGGTGTTATAGGTAGCTGCGAGGGGTTATAGGATGGCGTGTTGCTAGTAGCAACTTTATAGGAGGCTGTAGGGCAGATAAGCCCTTGCTTTGTTCAGTGCAGCTAAACAGGCGATTTATGAAGGATTCCCTACTGATACTGGGTGTGTGCCAGGGAAAAGCTATTTCTTCATTCTGTAATTGTAAAACTTAATGGGAACTAAAATGTATTGACAAGTAAACTAAATTGTAATAAATGTTTTTGTTCCAGAGCATAGAAAATGAATAATTTCTTTTTTTTGGTTCTGCTCCAGTGACAGTTTTAATGCCCCTGGTGTCTGTTTGTGTTCCCATAACTGGTTCTGTTCCCTGGTGTTGGGGCCAAACTGGCATGCAGGTCATGGATATGTTTTACAACTCCAGAATACCAAATTATTTAATTAATATTACATTTGTAAAGGGAGGGTTTATGGTCCATATGGTCCATGGAGGGCCATCCATAGACATTCAAAGCAAAGTAAGTGTTTTATCCCTGTTCCAAACACCACACTTACAGAACTAAACTGCAATCCAGCTCCAGCTGAATGACTGATCATTGCTCATGTGTTATCATCTCCACAGCGACTGACTTTGTTAAGCTGAAAGTCTTATGGGCAATTTAAGGAACAATTATGTCTCTTAGTCTTGAAAGCTAAAATACATCCTAAGACAAAAGAGTCTGGCAGCCTTTAATGTATTTCAGTCCTCATTTTCTACTCCATAGAATCCACAGAGAATAAAATTAGCTACAACTTTGATTTCCCCCTTTAAATGTATTTGTGCATTCTGTCATTTTCCTTTTTCATTTATTTCCATTTTCTTATACTTTGATGTAGTAACTTCATTTTACAAAAATAAACTGAAAAACTCCATCCACTGCTGTTTTCTGCTCCCCTCTGTTTTTTCTCCCATCATTCTTCCTCCACCATCCCTGGCTAACCCAAACCTGAACTTTCCAGATGAATCCCAGATATGTCTACATTATTCCTCTCTCCATCCCTCTTGTGTCCCGTCTCATTCATCTGATTAATCCCTGCTACGGTGCGCAGCTCTTCCTCTCCCCCTGAAAGAGCACAGACCTGTACCAAGGCATAAATGGGCTTCCTCTCTCACATGCCTTTTCATAGGTTTTAACCGGCGGTATTCTCAGCGCAGCTGTCGCCATGTCTCAGCCAGCTACCCCGCTGCCCCTTGTCCATACCTCTGCTGGATATTTGGCACTCCTTCCTGGACTGATTCCACATCGAGACTGCAGGTCGTTTCGAGCAGCTGAAGAGGAAACAGTGCCCTCTAGTGTGTGTGGCTTCCTAACAGCTTGGAGATGGTGGTGTTATCGGGTGATATCAGAGACACGGTCATCTGCACGTTTGGCTTCAGAGGTGTTTTTGGCGCAGGGCCTGTTCGTAAAACGTGTTCTCCTGTTCCTCTCTGAGTTTGTGTGTTTGTTTTTGGTCATCCAAGCTTTTTTGTTTGAGTGGATTTTCCTTTGCTCTTGTGTTTGAAAAGTGAACAAGCGCCCAGTCTTTCAAATGAATGGAAGTGAAGTACGGGCACTTTCTGTGCAGAACACAGGGAGCACTTCTGCACACAAAAAGCCCCAGGAAACTGGAGCAAACTGGCCAATCATTTCAACCAAGTACTCTCTTAAACATGATTTAACATAGTTTTAATTTGATTGGATGAAGCAGAGTACCTTGGTTAGTGTTGACGTAGGTTGTCAATCCATTTTTTGAGATTTTGCCCACTCTAGGCAAGAAGCTTGCACCGTTTAATTTGGGTGCATACGAAAGACCTTTTTGTGATCAAAATAATGTAATAAAGGCAGCAATTTAGACTTTACTAATAGCATAATACAACTGGGATGCAGTCCCTTCTGATAAAGATGATCTAACAACTGTTTATTCTGAACCGTGCTTAATCAGGAATAAATCTAGCTAATATAGCTATCTCTTGCCATACTTCCACATTTAGTGGGTATTCAGTCATTATCAATAAAACAAACTGATCACTAGCATATCTAAGCTGTAAAATAGATTAGACTCAATGTAAGAGACCAAGGCACTGTGCACCTCAATGTGTCTGCATAAGTCTCCTTTCACAGTTTTCCTGGCTAAGCCAAAGTCAAATCTAAGCCTCCATAAATACCCACACCTCCATGCATGGATGCCGATTCAGCCACCTGCACACAGGACTCCTTCTCATGCTTGGCTGGTGATGCCTAACAATCCTAACGAGCCTATCGAGCCTAACGAGCTGGACCAGGCGCGTGGGAATGCGGCGCACTCCTCGCCGGGGCCCGTGCTCTGTTGCTGCCACCGGCGGCGATCGGCGGGATTGATGAAGATGTCACCCCGACTGGCCCCACCAAAAACTCCTATCCTGGCATGCTAGGAGACAGTTGCCAAGTATCTGGGTCAAACACAAAGCCCCTGCTCCTCTCCAGGCCCCGGGGGGAGAGAGAGGAGGAGAGAACGTGGAGGGCAAACAAACAAAACCTCTTTGGAAAACATGGGCCCTCTCCACGTGAATCAATATTCCAGCCTAGTCCTCGCTATTGAGCAATGAGGCCAACCAAAAGAGGGGGAGAGAAACGGGATGGGGCTAGTGGGGGTTATCGTGGGCGAAAATCCCATTGGTGACTGGGGGAGAAGTGAATCCCTATATGTTTTCTTGTGGGTAAGAGCTGTGACATAGTGAAGCAACCTGGTTTGAGGAAAACAACAGGCTCTGGACATCTCTGCTCGTGGTGAGTGAGGAAAAAACAAAACTCAGATCTCAGGCTGGATTTGCAGCCTGAGAGTAACCTAGGGATATAAAAATGTCAATATATAATTTTTAATAATTAAGCATTACTAAGTATTTTAATTGTATTTTATATTTAAGAAGATTGAATCGTTTACTATGTTATCCTTCTGATATGGGCACAATGCAGTTAAAAGACTGAATTTACACTCTCAATATCTGGGCCTAACCAATGGTAAAATTCTAAAGTTTTGTTGAAAAACAAAAGAAAAAAAGAAAAATAGGACAGAAATATAAGTAGAATGTCATGCCCTGCTGAAATTTTAACATTATTCTGTGCCCTAAAGCTCATTTTTGAAGAACACGTTCTATTTTGCCTGAGCAGCGCTGCAGTATTTGTGAGTGTTAACAGAAGTGTAGTAACCTCAAAGGGAGATGAGCTCAGGACATCTGGCCAGATGCCACGCTGTTTGCATGTTTGCTGGATGGCTTTGATGTAGAGAAAGCACTGTGGTAGCTGGCTTAGTTTCACTGGAGAATGGTGGTGTGGTAAAATATTTTACTATTTTACATTGAGACCATGTAAAAACAGAGTGAATAAGAATATTTGAACACTTGGTGCAGGTTTTAATTTACTTATGTCACCATGTGCCCAGACTCCTGACTCCTGCTCCTGAATCCGCCTGTGTGATTGCTTCGCCAACAGCGAGATGAATCCAACACTGAAGTGGGTGCTGGCGGTCCAGCTCTTGTTGACAGAACATGCTGTGTCTGGTGCACAGACCTGGCCTGCTCCAGAGGGCGGGCAGTATCGCAACGCGGTCGCCGACACGGAGGGCCAAAAACAAGAGGGGCAGCCCCTTGTTCCCTGGTTGCCCCTGGAGCTCGGCCACCCGTCTGGGGCAGACGAGGGTGTTCTGGGGCTCAGCGGGGACTCCCACGAGGTGGAGGACAGGGCTCAGTCTGCCCAGGACATGGTGACGGCCATTGCAGGCGTGCTTGGGAGGGTGCAGCCCACCCTCCTACGGGTCAATGCCAGCTGTAAGGAGCTGTTCGCCGCCACCTCTCTGGAGGACTCGTCCTCTGCCCTCTTCCCCCGCGAGCTGCTGGGGCTGTCCCTGGTGCCAGTGCTAGCGGCCTCCGGCTGCCCCGAGGAGGCCCAGGCGGTGGTGCTGCGGCTGTTCGAGCTGCTGGGCGTGGCCGACACTGCCGAGCTGCTCCTGGACCTAGAGGACCTGATCGAGAGGAGCAGCCGCCCCCGGGCCACCCTGGCTCCGCCACCCGGAAGGAGGGACCAGGCCGAGCGGCACCTGCAGGCCGTCATGTTCAACATCCGGCAGCTGGCCGGGTCAGCGGAGGCCTCAAGACAGGATGCCACAGAGGCAGAGGAAGAGGCACGGGGCAGGTGCCAGGGCTGGACCCGAGTGAACGGGACCTCCCTGCTGGGGGGCACGGCAGGGGAGGAGGTGGGGCTGCGGGAGGCGGTGCAGGCCTGCGAGAGCCTGGGCCCCAGGTGCGCCGGGGTGTCCAGCGGCGAGCGTCCCGGGCGGTACAGGGCAGTGCTGCGGAGGGGCAGCCGCGTGGTGCCCTCCGCCCACTGCGAGTGCTGGATCAGAGAGTGCAGGGGGTCGGAAGGGCAGCCCGACCCCCGTCGCGTCCGCCGCAGCCCCGAGAAAAGCTGCGTCAACAAGAAGGAGGAGCGGGTGTACAACGTGGTGGAGTGGATCCCCGGTGTCAGCACGCTCTACAACCTCGGCACGGCGGTCTACTACGCCTCGGTCAACTGCTCCGAGACGGCCAAGGAGAGAGCCATCCTCAGCGCCGTGGACCTGGGCACCGACGCCCTGATGGCCGTCACAGGGGGCACGGTGGGCGTGGCCGGCTATGCGCTGGGGGCAGGCGTGAAGACGGGCGTGAAGGCTGGAATCAAGTACCTCCTGAACACCATGAAGCACGAGGACGACCTCCTCGTGAACCAGAACAGCTGGACTACATCCATCACCATTCAGTAGTGCGGTGTCTTCGGGCATGTCCACTCAGCCCCCCTGCAAACAGAACTGAACTTCAACGCTTAGTCCGTGGACTCTATCACTAGGCATGGGCCTTCACTGGACCTGGAAAAGGCCCGTTCAAGTCAGGAATTTTGTAAAACACTCATCTAAAGAGATCTGTTGAGCCACTACTTCACTTCAAGCAACTGCCGAGGGGAGTCATTCCCTAACTCAACAAAGCGAATTACAGTTTGACAGAGACTGCAAGCGGCTTGTCTCATGTTTCTGTAGATTTCCTCTGCGACCAAATCTTTTGCTTTACAGGCTGGCCAGTGAACCAGAAAACAAGACTGGTGACATTGAGGGCAGTGAGCATCTGCTGCTCATTGTCAATGGACATACAGTATTTTCTCTGTAGTTTTCTCTGAACTGGGAGAAAAATGCACAATCCATGTGCATAGCACACAATATTTCAATGAGCTTCTCAATTATTATAGAGTTAAAATTATTGAAATCATTACTGAGAAGCTCTTTTTATTCTTGTTAACACAGCAACATTTTGCTATGTGTTTTTTTTGACCAAACGCTGAAAGTGTTTTTGGTCAAACTGTACTTACTGTAGTACCTACATTAGTCATTTTTTTTTAGTCATTTCCCACCATAACATGCAGTTGAATTAATCACAATTGCTTAGATTACTACATTTTAGAACATTTCTCATTCATACTGTCTTGTACTGTATATTATCAGGGTCTACAAAAAGCCATGTGCATCACTTAATAGTTCTGAAACCTCTGAAACACAATCAATAAATGGGACAGAAAACTGTAAAAGTGAGGGACTATATGCCCCTGCACTTTCAGTTTCACTAGCCTAATAGAAACAGGTGCTGTATTATAATCATGGAAAAAAATTGTCAATAAAACTTTTTTGATTTGACATATTCACACCTTTGTCTTAAAATGTCTGACTGTGGTTAATTATAAAATGAACAGTTGACCCCTCCCACATATATATTTGTGTATATTTATGGTATTAAACGAAAATACATTAATATTATATATATATTTTATACATTTATGACTTACTAAACTTTTTTTACATTTTCTTTATTTTTTGTCTGCCACGTGTGTCGTCTGCAGTGGTACAGTTTCCTGTACAAGGCATTAAAGCTCCCAAAAAAAATCCCACTTAATTGTTTGTTGCCGACCCGCGAAAAATCAAAGCTGCAATGTGGGAGGGTCAGCTGTAATTACATGAATAACAACGGCTGCGCTTGAAACGTGTGGCACTGAAGACCCAAGACCAGGACCCAACTTGATTTCCTATGAGTATCTGCTGTATTTCCCTCAATGGAATTCTCTCCTTCACTACAATGGACAGCATAAATAGGTAAGAATGTTATAATACTCAAACAACATTTAAAAAAAATCAGAAAATTTGAAATTAATATTCCTGAAGTCCATAAAATTTTACAGCTGAATTACTGGGTGCCCCAGTTGTAAACTCCACCTTTACCGTGGTTGCAATAACCCCCGTCACATTTACCACTGTCGTAACAGAACTGACATTACATCATTGTCATTTACCACAAGATCTTATCCAGAGTGACTCACATAGGTTACCATTTTTACACATTATCCATTTTTATAGCTGGATATGTACTGAAGCAATTGCTAATGGTTGCTAATGGTTGCTAATGGTTGTTAATGGTAGCAATGGTTAAATCTTGCTCAAGGGAACAGCAGCAGTGCACTGGCAGGGAATAGACCCAGCAACCTTTTGTTTGGAGCCCAGCCCCTTACCACTATGCTACACTGACGACACTGGAAGGAATCAAATTTACATGTTAGTTGATTACATTTCCTTTTAGGAAAAGGCATGCACGCTAAAAAGGGAACGTATGCCATTTTACTGCTTAAATATCTAATGCATCAAATGTGAAATTTCAATACCTGTGGTTCTTTATCAGTTCAAGAAGCAACTGATTGCTTCTGTCAGGAGTGGCGTTGGCTCGCCCCTGAACGCCAACCGGTTCGTTACCCTTTTGGGATCCACCCACCACAAAGGATGCCCGGACAGAGTACGTAAAAGGAAAGCGAGACTTTTAACAAATAACAATGCACAGGGATGCAAAGACTCATTACTTCCCACCGGCCTGGTTTGCTCCCCTCCCCAACTTGCTCTCCCCTCCTGGGACTCCCCCACCCCAGCCCGGAGACGACCCGCAGGTATGGGCAACCACCACACACACACACACACACACACACACACACACACACACACACACACACACACACACACACACACACACACACACACACACACACACACACACACACACACACACACACACACACACACACACACACACACACACCACTTGGACCACTCAGGTCTTCTCCCCCACCCACACGTGCTATTAACCACTCCTGGTGCCCCCGCTCTGGCCCTTCCCACGCCCGACCCCTCTTTGGGGTGGGGGGGGGGGGTCACGCTTGGCCGATTCAACAGGGAAGGGGGGAGGTTGCACCACTGGGGTTGCACGCACTCACACATAAACACAAGACAGAAAACGGTGGGATGTAGCTTGGCCCGCACCTCTCTGCCAGGCCTACATCCCAACATAAAAACCAAAAAGAAAAAGCACAGGAGGGCACGCTCTTGTTCTTGCCGTCTGGCCTCCCAGCGGCTGCTGTAGTCCCCGGGTGTCAGCTCCTCCTCATCAACGCCGCAACGTCGGTTCCGGAGCTTGGCGACGCCGTACTGGAGGAAGGGGAACAGCAGCTGGTCAGTGTTACCCCGGCCCCCCGCTGCTACCGGTCACACACACCCCCCAATGCTTCCCTGGGGTGTGGATGTTCTTTAGGACAACAGGGTATCCACTCCCCATCTCACGCCCAGAACTGGGGGGTCCAAGGCCGCTGTCTCTGTCTGCCATCTTCCCCTTTCCCCAGCTCATCGGTCCCAGCCCATGTCGCTCTGTCTCGGTCCACGCTGCCCCAACAAACACCACAGGACAACACAACCACACAGCCAAAACCCCAAAGGAAAAAAAGAAATAATTGCAAAAAAAAAAAAAATAAAGCTCCCAGTCCACGACCTCCAGGAACTTAGAACAAAACCAAACAAGAAAACTACAAAAAAACAAACAAAACAAAAAAAAAAACAAAACTCCAAACTGATTCCCAAAGTAGCTGGATTCTCAACACAAAAAAAAAAAAAACTAAACCCCGTCTAAAACTCCCCAGACGCAGAGCCTTCCTCCCTGGCATCCCTCGTATCTAAGCCTCGCAACCCTCCTAAATACCTGCCCGGTACCCTAATCAGGAGCAAGGAGCAGCTGCGAGCCCACACTCCAGCTGAAGCCACCACCCAAAAGCCAATCAAACAATCATTCAATTTGCCCTGGAATAAATGCTACCGGTGCCTCACCAACTTTCCTCCAGGGAATCCAGCCTGGCCAATTAACCCTGTCAGGACTCCTGACACTTCCTCAAGGCTGTTATTGCATCACTGTCATCACAGGTGGTTCGTCGACTGCATAATGAAACCTGTGACCAATGACCGTGGAGCCATGATCTGTGCCACAATACACTCTTTCATCTGACAAATGCAGTGTTTCAAATGGTATCAACTTTGCAGGCATTAGATATAAAAGAAACACTCTTCATAACTCCATCAAGTAGGAAAAACACTGCGTGTAAATGGGGGGAAGGAAAGGAGGAAGGGAAACATGGAATGATTTGTTTCACATTGTCATGTGCATTCTCGTAATGAAGAAACACAATGATAGAAAGCTCATTCTCTGCAGTCCCATGTTGTGAAAATTGGTGGTGAGGAAAAACCTTTTGCACCCATGGAAATATTTTTGTATTGAAAATCTCAGTTACTGTCAAAGTGTGTCACCAAGAAGTTTAAATATGTGAATATGACAAGAAACCATTTCATTGCTCAACTTTCAGCATAGCTGTAGATACTCTACATTTACTTTATGGAGAGCTTCAACAAGGAAGTGGTTAAAAATTCTTAGGGGCACATCTGATACCCTAGAGGTATTAGGTGATATTTAAAGAAGGGTTAGGAAGCACTGTTGAGGAAGAATCTCAAAGATGAGTAAGACAGCAGGCCATGACAATGTATACCTAAGAGAACAAGGGGAAGTAGGGGGAGATTTACAAACAAGAAATTATAAACCGTAAGTTCTGGATTATTGGAAAGAAGGCAGTGTTTTGCCAATATGGAAGTTGTATTAAATGCACAATTTGCCTTAGTGTAGAATTGCAGGTATAGGGGATCACATAAATTCCATAAATTACCATCACACCATTTGGAACTGAAGTCGGTGAGTTTGCACAGTTTGAAAGCTACTGCATTCAGTTTCAGTTGGAAATGAGCTTGGTAAAATGGGCACCAAACTGCGGTCTCATGAAGTGGTTCATTTTTAGCGACTATTTTCACTGGAAAATGTCCTTCGATATAGATGGCTGCCTAAGCTTTTTACCAGCATAAGCAAACAAAGCCAAATCATCATTCCAAAGTCGCAGTCAAAAGTTCAGGCATAGATCAGGTCCAATTTGGGGTCTCATCCAAAACAGGTCTCACCCGGAATGGGTAGTCAGCCAAAACAATTCCAAACTAAAATTCCCCCAAGTTTCACTGGCTGTCACTCACAGCCTGCTCTGGAGGTTTCACTCTGGTACTCTGCAGATATCCATGGCACAGGGGGCAGAGGCTAGCGAATACTGTGACTCCAGTGCTAAGCCCCTGGTACCACCACACACCTTGCTACTCAGGTCCAATCAGGAGGCAGACACAGCTGAGATCCATAAGTAGTCCCTCACTAACAGGGCATCTGCATTGTAATGCTCTTTCCCAAGCTCATAGCCTACAGAGAGGGCATGTTGTGGCGTTTTCCAGAAATCAAAGCGTGATGGTATAAGTATGCCTCAGTTCACCGCTGATGAGACCCCACGGAGTCTGAGGTGATTCATAAGCTACTGTAAGGAACATGCCTATCCTAACAGAGGGCACCATTTATGTTGTGGATATGGCTTGCCTCAGAGGGGGCATGACTTGTATGGAATATTCCGATCCCCTCAGAGGTACCTGTTATTTGGCAAGGATAAATTCATGAGATATTTTAAGTCTGTCAGAGTAAATACAAAATACAGACAATGACGTGGTTAATAAAACAACTTGGGAAGTATGCCCCCTTTCAGAACAGGTTGAAGTAAACTGTGGCCGTATCTCTTTTTGGTGAGTTACCCTCCCATTTAGAGTTTGGGAGGGTCCGCTTTAGCTGAACCTTACAGTAACGCATCAAAGGCTGAGTACTCCACATGGGCACACCTTTTTGTCACTGGTCAAAAACTCACTCTTCCAATTGCCACACAGTCTGACTAGACAATGCCCTGGTGGATGTTGGTTGACAATGGATATGAGGATCTCCAGTAACCTCTGTTGAGTGACCATTGCTGGAGTTCCTTCCTTTGAAGTAACAGGCACAGCAGGGGCATTAAATGCCACACATGATAGCTGGGCAGGGTGTTTGCATTTTCTTAACTTGAGCGCAGTTGCAAACAAAAGGTTTTTTCAGATGGCATAGTGTTGTTTCATGGCCAGATAAGGGTGAGTCATGAGGGGCACAATCCTCCTTATCAAATGGCCTGGATCCATATACCTTACACCAGCGTTTCTCAAACCTCTCCTGGAGTACCACTTGTCCTGCATGTTTTAGATCTCTCCCTGCTCCAACACAGCTGATTCAAATGATCAGTTTGTTGTTAAGCAGCTTCAGGAGTTCATAACGAGTTGATCATTTGAATCAGCTGTGTTGGAGCAGGGAGAGATCTAAAACATGCAGGACAAGTGGTACTCCAGGAGAGGTTTGAGAAATGCTGCCTTACACTATATTTGGAACAGCTTTGTTTGGAAAAATAATGGTGAGAGCCAGGTCATATATCTGAGAGTGGAGAGACATATGTGGATTAAAACCCCAATCATGAAATTTTTGGGCTAAATTATGGAAGCTACCTCCATTACAATGGAGAATCCTTTTCTTCAGAATGCTGTATGTGTTAGTTTGTTCAGGACAGAAGTCCTGATATAGCCTATGGGCCTTTCCCATTAGGAAGGGCACCAGGAGATCGGCTGAGCAGGCCTCACTCCATTGCATTCCCTGGGCCACTCTCTCAAAGCTCTTGAATAAGCCTTACACTCATCTTTAGTTTGTTTAGGAACAAAATGACTGGGACTGAACTCTTTATGCCTGGGCCTTACCTTGCCATATGCTCCAGTCTGAGCCAGACAAACAGTCTGTGCATAAAAAAGATCAGCCCATTTTTTCTGTTTTTTCTTTTTTCAAGCATCTCATGATGCAGGGTTTGTTGGCAAAATCATTATTCCAAAGTCGAATTTGAAAATTGAGACACACACAGCTCAGATACACTTCACAGGTAATAAAAAAATCCAAACAAATATTCTCCCAAGCTTGACTTTCTGCTCTCTCTCTCCAAGTTTTTCCCCACACTGGTTCTTTGTGGAGAGCCATAGTACAGCAGTGGTGCTTTGATGAGCTAATTACTTCCAGCTATGTGCTACCTGACCAGCTGATTGGCCAGGGTGTGGAGCCAGCAGTTCTCCAAGCACTGCACATGTATTTGGATCATGAACTCTATCAGATGAAATTATGAGTAAGAAATATTCTATGTGACACCACTAGCATTAGTAAAATGGAGAAAAAAGGAAAAGAAATCATGGTTGAGATTGTAGTTAGTAAAGGACAATTCAGGGAAGCTTCAGTCAAATGATTATCATTGTCAAAGTAAATTATCAAAACAAATGTCACAGAAAAAATTACATGTCATTGAGAAACAAGAGGAAAGAAGAAAAATGACACAGGACCAAAATGGTAGACTTTCAGCCACTCTGTCTAGAATGTCTAAAAATAATGTGATGAACTGGGAAAGAACAATATGTTTTCTTTTATTGTAGTATTATTTAACCTTTGCTTTTCAGGAATATTTTCTTCCCGTATTTGAGCCAGTTATTGGATTATGCCATTGCTTTCATGGATTTTTACTAGGACAGCCATGTGACACTCCCAAAGTCCAAACATAGCAAACAAACAATGGATTATCTATTCATAAACTGGGTATTAACCAAGAAAGAGGACTGAGAACAAAGGGTTACCAACAGCAAAGTCAAAATGAAAAGCAGAGGCAAAGTCAGAAGTGATGTCAAATGAGGGCAAAAGTTAACACAGAAAAAAAGTAGCCAAGTTTTGCATTGAGTGTGAAGTAGTACTACATTGGGCTACAAATAGAAAAGTGCATGCTAGATACTAGAAAAATATATAAAAAAGAAAAAACTTCCACATCATCTTCCACAAGAAATGGGATTCTTTCACACTCTGACAAGGTTGTGCCAAACTATGAGGCTCTTTCTTGTGGTCTCACTCTTACCCATGGTTTCAGGCCCACACATATAGCCATGCAACATTCCATGTGATTTAGATTTTGTTTCTTTGTGTGTATGTCTGTGTATATCTGTGTGTGAGAGAGAGAGAGACAGAGAGGTACAGAGTGAGATTATATGCCAATTCTGGCCCTTTGTGCAGATCTAATGACATTACCATGCCTGGATGGCTCCATAATGGACACAAATGATCATATAATATTAGATTAGTGGATATGCCCTAGCAGAGGCTTGAGAAATGAGAAGCTACAGGACCAAGTTAGTGGAATGAACTGAAGAAACACTGTGTAGCATTTGTTTGGAAAATTACCCCTTTATTCCGTGTGAGGTAGTGTGCTTAAATTGTTATTGGGAGCTGACATCATACAGATATCAATAATTTGACCTTGCTTGTCCATGTGAGTAACTTGCCATTTTTTGTAAATTAAAAGAGATTTTTCTTAGGACTGAAGAAGTATTTCTGCAATTTTGTAATAATTCATGTAAGATTTGTGATGTAAGAGCAAACACATAACCTGTTCAATTATTCTTTGATTGTATGAAAAAATATTCATTTTGGTCAGGAAAATCCCCCTTATCTTATTCCCTCTCCCCCTCCCAATAAACAGTTTAAAAGCCTGTTCCTGCCATCTCCACAATGCAGGCACTAGCAAATGAAACTAAGTGTTTCTATTTTTTTTTTTAAATATCGGAGGGAGTTCCCCTTCCAGCTAAACTAATTGGCAGAAGTTGTTGAAAAAGCCTTTAAAAGTCATGGGGTTTCCTACTCTCTCCCTCGTGCACACTTGGGATCACTCCCATCACCTTTGGAATCTGCACATCAGGGACATGCCCTGAGCAGCCAGAGAATCTGTGGCTCAAACAAAGCCAGAGCCACACCCTCACATGCGATGGATGAACCAAGGTGCACATGGGATTCTCCCAATCCTAAGGAAAGGAATGACTGAACAATAAACTGCAAACTCAACCTAAATGGAAACTGTAGGAAAGATAACTGTGGATTCTAACAATCGGACAAGTGGTTATTCAACTAACATAGATGGTGAGATATTTCTTATACTGAAAAAGATACAGGACGCAATGTTACATTACAACACATTAAATTACATTCATTCAGCAGATGCTCTTATCCAGAGTGACTTGATGATACTATATGTAAAATAAGCAGCAAGTAATACAAGTAGCAGGTGTTAGGGGGTGGGGATTGAGGTGGAAACAAGATGCAGTCTGAAGAGGTGGGTTTTCAGTCTGCAATCTGAAGATGGCCAGTGATTCTGCTGTCCTGACCCCTGTGGAAAGTCCACTACACCACTGGGGAACCAGTACAGACAGGCATCATGGCTGAGAGGAGCAATCCTGTTGGGAAGGGACAGTCAGTTGCCCCAAGGTTCCAGAGCTATTGCCTTTATGTAGCTATTTTAAAAGTTAAAAAATGAATGAGTCAACATATGAAGAACCATCATTAATATTTAAGATTTTTCATACAGATATAATACATCAATATTATATATCAGTCATTAAAATATATTTGTATAGTACATTTTTATAATGGAATTTGTCACAATGAGTATAGTGCATTTTCCAGAAGGACTTGAAAAACCAAAAAATCCAGGGCCGGTTTGGAAAAATGGAAGGTTATTCCCTAGTACCAGGAAAATGTAGTGAATAATAAAAGGCAGAATATAATTTTACTATTGTTATTTTCTAGATTATAGTATGTGATCGTTAAACACTGAATGAATACATGGCTCTAATTCATGGTTATCCTGGCTTTTGAAATGTCTGGCCCATGATCATACTTAACAGTAACAGTCATTGAAACATCAATAACGGTAAACACAGGCCTGGTCTAAAAAGATGCTGAATACATTTCACAGAAATATGCCGTCAGAAAAGCTCAGGCTTTTTTGAATAGCCACCACAGTGAACTGGCCGCCAGCGTTGTGGATTAAACATTCACCAGGGCATCTATACATACCAACGATTCGCCTGAGAACTGAACACAGCCAGCCAGGCAAAAATCGATCTTATGTCTTTGGCTACGACTTTAAATTTAGCGCGTCCCCTACGTCATGGCCCTTTTCCACACCTCACTTTCGCTTCGTCATTTCTCGGAAATCAGCTGTTCCAGACCAAGAGTTTCTAAACCTGCTGTTACTTTTGCTCACCCCCTCTGCTGAAGTATACTTACCCCGCATTTCCTCAATCGTGGCAAGCCCCTACGACCAATCACAGAGATTACAAGTTCAAGACAGCCCAATGAACGGTTCGTGACGTCAGTAAAACGTAGAGGAAACAACTCCATTTTGGCTCACAGTTACATCAGTTCAGCGGCATTGCACCTAAGAAACAAAATGGTGCCCCGATAACACGAGTTGAGCGGGGCGTACAGAAATGGTAAAGAAACCAATCAGAGGCTTATCTACACAGGGGGACCAATAACTGCAAAGTCTGGTGAATGTTACAGAGGGAGTGAGTGTAATTGCATATTAAAGCACAATACGAATGTGATCGCACATCAAGTTTAAGGCGGTGCATGTTTGTTTTGTATGAGAAGAGACCAAATGGTCATCACTATGTGAACAAAAGCAAGCTATTTCAGAGTTTGTACCTGTGTATATAAGAATAAATGTTGTCTGGGTCATTGCTGTTTTGGAAGTGAACAAAAGGACAGTCTTATTACAGGTAGGATTTTATTGTTTTTTTCTAGCTAGTCTAGCCTATTGGTTAGTTTCCGCTCTTGAATGTGGCTTCAGATCGTTAACTAATCTAACTCTCCGTTTAATGACAGCGTCATATCTGTTGTAGTATTTTAAGCAAGAGGACTATAACTTATAGTCCGGTGGTGTAGTTAGCTGGATAGAGATCTAGTCTAGATAGTTAAGCGTCTGCAAAAGTAACGCTACCGTAAGTTTCGCTGGAGTGTAATGTTTGCCTGGCTGACAGGCGCATATTTCATCGAGGCTAATTATCTTACTCGCGCCTTTTAAACTGAATTGGCAAACTGCCTATCTAGTTAGCAGAGTCTTTTACTCAATAATCAGAGGGAAAATGTGCAATTAGTCACGCAACTGTCACTTGCCGTATGTGGGTGTACGTGAAAGTATAGTTAGCTATACTAACACTGTTTTTCCAAACTAGTTTTACCGTTTCAAAGCATAACATTATTTTCCATCCCAACGCTTCCTCGCTGTTCGATCGTCATCGGAAAACTGGCGTATGAATGGCCACGGCAGACGTTTAGCATTCCTCGAGTCTTTCGTATACAACTCGCAGTCTGCGGCCCCTATTGTGGTGCAGACCTCCGAGAGGAAGTAGAACTGAACACGAGAAATCCAGAAAACCTTTCTTAGATGTTTTGTCCGGGGTCTTCCACAGTTTGCCTTTGACTCTTTGTGCATGTTGTGTTTCGTGTTTTCTTGGTGCTGATGAGCTGTCGAAGTTCTGCGTTATGAATAGTTGCACTATGCGGCGAGGCCTTGCAACAAATTTAGGTGTTGCATAAGAATGTTTTCATAGATTTGTGAACGAGTATGGATCCGAACTGAATCTCAGAATCTTTTTGTCCCTTTCAGCGCCCCGGGTGTCAGAACTAATCATGCAGACACACACACACACACACACACAATGTAAATCTTACCTTGAGCTACAGAGATCAGTCACTACAATACCCATCCTACTCCTGGAGGCCCATTGCCCTGCATATCTTCTGTCTATCCTTGCTCTACCTACCTGACTGAACTCATCAGTGGCACATTTTGATTAGCTGAGTATACCTGATTTAATCAAGCAGCAAGGATAGATAGAAGATATGCAGGACAGTGGGCCCCCGGGAGTAGGGTTGAGAAACACTGCCCTACTTTATCCTACTGTACTCTGTACTACAATACTTCTTAGGGACATCAGGAAAATTCAGCTGAGTGACAGGTATAAGATAACAAATTGTAAGCATTGCAAGTCAATCTGAAAATAAAAAATAATAATAACAAATGATAAAAGCAGAGTAAACAATGCAGTGCAGTGATGTGTCTGGATGCCCGTTTGTCATCGGAATGCTTGTCTGTGTGCGCTCAGGATGGCTCAGTGGGAAAAGTTGCAGTGTCTGGACACCTTGCACCTCCAGAAGCTGGATGAGCTCTACAGCCGTGAAGAGTTCCCAATGGATGTGCGCCACTACCTGGCCCCCTGGATAGAGAATCAGGACTGGTGAGGGAAATGCCACTCTGTTTTTACAGGGCACCTGGGGCCGTCCTCTGAAAGAAAGCAACAGCAGTTTGCCTTTCAGTTGATTTCCAACATTTTCAATTTAAATGTGTTAAAGCTGTTATTAATTTAAGCATGTTTTTATCTGATATTTAAAAACATTCAACGCTAGGAAAGTGTTTAGATTTCTAAACATGTCACACCCTAAGAAGTCCTAAGGAGAAGCTTTTTTTGTTGGTCCAACCAAAGAATTTCCATTGGTTTTATGTTTTCGGAGAGCAGTTCTCAGTGTATCTTAAATGACAGTCAATTGAGTAATTAATTCTTTCTCAGGGATGTATGATGAAGAATCAGTTGATTGGTGTTTTTATATAAGGGCCTTTGTTTCTGGTCCAGTATTTGTTTTCTTTTCCACAGTTTTCTTGACTGCTTTTTGTGGGGTCAAGAGATACCTTTCCTTTTTTCCATTAACCGTTCCGTTCTCTCTGGGTTTTATTACATATTCATATTTAGAATAAGGTTTGGAGATATGAGTGAAGCACAAATATATTGAGTTCAGGTATTTGATAGAGGCATCCATTGGAATGCAAAATGGACAGCCACCATACTAAGTTAGGCGGCTCCTGGAGGTGAAGGATAATTTAATACGTTTTTTATAATACCACTGCATGCTTCAATATCAGATCAATTTTTTAAACATAGTTCAATAAATTCTTTATCTAACACAGACTGTGGCATGAAGTGGCAATAACCCTTTGTACCTGGTGTCAAAGGGTATAAATAATCAATTCCAGTAGTAGCAGTTCAGATGAATGCCACACTGAGAAACCTGAACAAAATCAATCTCTCCACTTTGAGTGAGGGCATTTAAATTTAGGGCACCATTGTGACGTAGCGTTGTAGGCACCTGGTTCTGGACTTGAAGGCCATGGACTCAAACTCCAGCCGGAGCACTGCTTTTGACCTTTGCTAAAATGCTGAAGCTGAGCTGCACCACAGCGACAATGGCTGTTCAAATGAGTGGCAGATTATAAAGAGTAATCAAGTATAGAGAGTAAATAAGGAAATAGTAGTGTTATGCAATGAACCCACTTATTGTATTTTCAGTAGAAATGAAAAAAAACTGGCAGAGCGAGTGTGTGGGAAGCACCTCTGTTTGTATCACTTCCTTGGGGATGTGAGCGCCAGCCAAACGACGGGTCTGTCAAAGAAAAACAAGTTCGGCGTTCAGCCCCGCCGCTGCATCCCCTCAGGGGCTTGCTTTGACTCAGCAGCTTCTTCCTGTGTGTAGTGAACTCAGGGCTCACCCAGGCAGGCTGCATGCCACCTAACCTGCAGGCAAATACGTGCGGGGGAACACGAGGTGTCTTTGGCGGGGTTGCGACGCAGTGTGACGTGACACATTCCTCACTGTTCCCACACCAGTGGGTAGTTCTCTCAGTCGCGTTCCAGTAGATTCACCGGCCGTCCTTTGCCTCGCCCCTGCCATTGTTGCCGTGTGGCGTTTCCCAGCTGTGCGAGCACCCAGCATGAGATTTCTGTTGTGCTGCTCGGACCAGCCCACGGAGCCAACCTCCAGAGTCTGATGAATCCCTGCCGATGAATCGCTGCGGGGAGTGTGAGTGTGAGAGGCTGGTCCGCCCTGTGTTTGGAGGCTGTGTGTTCACAAGCGCCTGCCTCTGCCTGCATCTCGCAGGGTCCGGGCAAAGCAGGACCCCGCCGTGGCCAGCGTGCTGTTCCAGGTCCTGCTGGAGAACATGGACAACCAGCACAGCCGCTTCGTGCAGGAGGGAGAGTCCTTCCTGCTGCAGCGAAACTTCCGCCGCTTCAAGCAGAACTTCCAGGTCAGCACAAACACACACACACTCCAAATTGCCAGGGTCACTGTCACCCCTGGGCCCCTCAGCCCAGCAAACTCTACCCTTCCTATCTGTCCCAGAGGTATTCACGCAGGCACTCAGCATAATTCGCACAGCGGTTCCTGACCAACAGTGGACTTGTCAACCAGTTTTCATTTAATTAAGTTTATTGATTGTGTAGAGTTTTACCTTCAGGGCCGCAGGTTAGCCACCCTAGTCTAGAGTGTATTTAGTTCAATGGCAGGCCTTTGTCTTGGACTCTTCCAGGGTATCTGCTACAGCTGCGAATCCTTGTAAACTTCTGTCTATACCTGGGAGGGGGAAGGCCTAGCCCTGGGGGACAGGAGCTGCACTGTAGCACATTTTCAGCCAATATCATTGAATGAAATATCAAGATCTTTTTCTTTTTTTTCCTGCAATGGTGCTGATTAAGCTCAGTCCATTTTAAATAGAGGGAAGAGACCCAGTCAGTGAAAACAATGATCATGAGGGTGATGACGATAACAGTTGAAGAATGTCCCATGAATCATTTATGCATATTTCCTGCAACGTTTGTTCACAGTAGGTGTTTGCTTTGCTTACCTGTCATTTCATGAATGGACTTATATTGGAATGTAACATTGATGAGTGACCCACCCCTTCCCATCACTGTGTGTTGTCATTAGTTGCTGTTAACGGATTTAAGCAAGCATCCTTGCATCTCTAAAATGGAATTGCACCTACTTACAGTATACCAGTGGCAGTCGAGCTAGCCCAGTGAGAAAGGTAGAGCTAAGGTTTTTACTGTCAGTGTTTTTGCTGTCTCTCTGGCTGATCTGCAGTCCATCTCGCCCTTGGTTTCTGCAGAGGTACCAGGAACAGCCGTGTAACCTGGCTTGCGTCATCCAGTGGTTCCTCGGTAAAGAAGGCGAGATCCTGCAGTCCGCTGAACTGGCCGAACAGGTATGTGAAGGAAGCCTCAGAACATGTCTCCAACCAGCATGGATTCAGAGTGCAGCCACAGCTGGTGCGTGTTTTGCCACCAAGCTGTAACATGCAGCCTAGTCACTGTAATCTGGCCTTGGACTTCCTTGAGCTGATCCGTAATAGCCGTGTTGTCAAAGGAGCAGTCATGTTTGCCAGTGTGCGCTGGCAATAAAAAGGACGGGATACAACCTGTCCGTTTAGGGCTATCTTATCTTGTTGCCCAGTCCCGCGCGATCTTATGTGAGAACGTTCCAGCCAGTGCCGCGCCCCCCTCTGGCCTCTCTGCCCCACGCTTCATGCTATCCATGCTCCCTTCCCCGCACGCAGGTCCAGATGCTGCAGGTCCAGCCCAGCACCGTGGAGACGGACAACCAGAGGAACATCGAGCGCAAGATGGCCGAGCTCAAAAAGAAAGCACAGGTGGGCCTCAGCCCAGGCGTCCTCTGCCTCCCAGACCTTTCCTCTGTCTGGTTTCCCCTTAATTAGCTTAACTTAATTAGCTTCTCCTCATTATGTGTGTGCACTGTGCTCAAGGGGCCATTGCAATCAACCAACAGCCATAACTGCTCAGTGTCTGGAGGCTGTGGGTGTTATTGTTTTAAATAGGCTGCTGCAGTGATAATTATTGGTGCTGTTTGTGACATTTCCATGAATGTTTCAGGCACAGTTTTTACTTTGTTTTTATATCATTTTTGATGTTACGTGTCTGTTTGAAAGCCTGCATGTTTGTGTTTGTGCACAGGATATGGAGCACAGGGTCAAATCATTGGAGGAGCAGCAGGATGAGTTTGATTTCAAGTACAAAACTCGAATGATGGAGGGTGAGCAGCCTCGCTGTCCTGTCCTGAACCAGTTCCCTCTCCTGCCTGTAAAGCTTCCCGTTTTAGTCCTGCTCTCTGTTCCCCATGTTACATTACATTACATTATTGTCATTTAGTTTTTCATAGGTCACAATTTTATGAATTTGTACAGGTGGATATTTACGGAGGCAATTGTGGGTTAAGTACCTTGCCAAAGGTTACCAAAGCACTGGCCCAGTCGTGAATCAAATCAGCAACCTTGTAGTTACAAGCCTTACCACTTACCACTACATCACAGTGCTGCCCATATAAGGGCAGAATTGCCATTCTGTTTGTAAAGTGACCTGCAAACTGCAGCTGCCTGTACGAGGATTGAGTTTTTATGTTTTTATAGTTTTTGTGATCACTTTGGGGAATTACATTGATCTACTATGAAACTGTAGGCAGAGTGTGGAGGGGGCTGTGTAAAAGAAAGCACTTGTATGTAGCCTATCAGCTGTTACTGAACAATTAATGAGGTGACTTAGTGCTCAAGCAGCAGCTAGTGTCATAGTGTCAGTCATGAGTGTTATCTCACACTGATGTCAGAAACATTTAATCACGTCTGAGAATCTTTTTAAAACCCGAATGCGCGGATGGGGGGATATGTTTCTTTTTGTCATCAGTGTATGTATGCGTTACTGTTGGGCTGCATCATATTCAGGGTTGGGCCAGGGACATATTTATGACATAATACATCATCATACAGACCAACCTGCTCCTCCTGCATTTGGTAAATGATTGGTTCCTCCTTTTGTATTTGCTAGTTTGATAGTTTTATCTCAGTAGTGCTGTCCGGTTCTCTTCTCCTATGAAGCAGTTAGAATTTCGCAATTGTTCAGACTAATTCTGTGGGTAGTGATAAGATTAGGGATGAACTGCTTGTAAAGGTAGCCCACAGTGTTCCCAGTGTAAACATGGTCTCTAAAAAAAACTGAATGCAAATTCTGTATGTATGCACTGTGCACTATACCCACAGTTTGCTTATTAATCCTTTTGCACGTAACCTACTTTATGCTATGTAGCGCGCATGTTACATTACATGGTTCGTTATGTTGTCATTAGCATTATTTAGCTTCTCATAGTTTTCACCGCCGCATTTGCTGTACTTTTTAACAATAAATCGCTGTTTTTTCAAAGCTAAAATTAGGTAGAGTTTTTCTCCATCTAGTGTTCTAATCACACAGGTGTGACTGTACGCGCGAAAGGGTTAAAGGCGTGAGGCAGAAGTGCTGATCTAGGACCAGGTTCCCCACCTACATATCTACCCTTACTCATTGTAAGCCAAACAGCAAAACTGCCCCTAAGGGCAGCTTGTGCCTGGAGGCTGTTGTAGCCCCTGCGGTTCTACCTGTGGTGATGTGAGTGGCTCTGATCTCTTTGCAGGGAATATCAGCGAGGCCGAGAGGGCTGAACAGACAAAGATCCTGCAGTACCTGCTCAACAGACTGGACAGTTTCAGGAAGGTAACAGGCAGAATTGCATGTCAACTGTCACAATAAACAGAAAAACAGTGTTGTCTAGCAAGCTACAGCACTTCTGAATGAAGTACCAAGACAAGTACTTAAGCAAACCAGCTTTACTTTCATCGTAGAAAACTAGGACCATCAAGGACCCTGGTTGGCAAGCACAGATCAACTGAAATCAAGTTGTGAGCGTAGTTGAACTTTAGCTAGATAGCTACCTGTCGTTATAGTCCCCCTTGCTAATCCAATATTAGACATAAAAAGGAGAATTGGCTAGCAAAGGTTCTTCTTCTCTGTTTCTTCTTCCGTTTATGGCTGCTGTTGTGCAGTTTGGTATAGGGGCATTCTGCCTTTGGCACCTGACTTTTCAGATTCAGATCAGAACCAGAATGTTACTCTGAATGGTTGTGGTCAGGACTGGGGTTGAGCGGATTCATCTTAGATCTTTTTGCTTGTGAATTCTCCGCATGGTCTCCGCTCCAATGGGAAATAAAATGGCTGCTTGTACAACCATGGTTCTGCCAAGCAGGACTGAAATTCCAGTCAGCTAATTAACTTATATGTAAATAGCCCATATTCGAATTGAGTTTTCTCTTCAGTGATAATGTTTGTGCAGGGGGTCAGATATGCAGCTACCCGTGCTCCATCCTAATAACAAGAGCCCAGACTGTAACCGTGGTGTACATATCTCTCCAAAGCAGCCTGAACTCCCAGGCCCCCGAGATTGTTTATTACCATGACATAGACACATTTTACCCTACCAAAGTATTTTCTTGTGTAAATGGATGGAATGTTAAATACTGAATCAGTCTGTCTCTGTGTGTTCTGTCTCTGTTTTTGTCCGCAATCTCTCTCCCTCCCTTCCTCTCCCTCCCTCCCTCCCTCGGGCGGCACACAGGCCCTCCTCATGGAAATGGACTCGCTGTTGGACATTGCAGAGGAGCTCCTCACGGTGCTGGTGAGGGAGGAGCTGGTGGAGTGGCAGAGGCGGCAGCAGAAGGCCTGCATCGGGGCTCCAGAGAACACCTGTCTCAACCAGCTGGAGACCTGGTAGGGTTTCCCCTCGTCCGGTGAGCCCGCGCAACCCCCACACTCCAGCCTCCAGGCCCTGCTGCATCAGTGCTGTGTGTGCACGTGTGTGTGTGTGTGTGTGTGTGTGTGTGTGTGTGTGTGTGTGTGTGCACGTCTGAGGCTCCCAGTTACATTACGTTATAGTCATTTAGCAGACAGTCTTATCCAGAGCGACTTACATAAGTTACAGTTTGTATATCTAACCCATTTATAAGGCTGGGTACTTACTGAGGCAGTTGTGGGTTAAGTACCTGCCCAAGGGTACAGCAGTGGTGTTCCAGTGGGGAATCAAACCAGCAACCTTTCGGTTACAAGCCCCGCTCCTTACAACTATGCTACACTGCCTCCCGTAGGAGTTGTTTGGTGTGTCTGAGTGTCCGCTGGTTCCCTGCAGGTTCACGGTGGAGGCGGACTGCTTGTTCCAGCTGAGGAAGTTCCTGAAGAAGCTGGATGAGCTGTCCGAGAAGGTGACCTATGAGCGGGACCCCTTTAAGACCAAGAAGCCCGTGCTGCAGAAGAGGGTGAATGACCTCCTCACAACACTGCTCAAGAGGTGATCCCTTGCAGCTCTGTGCATGTGTTTGGATGCACGTATTCCGGGCATGTGTGTTTTGGTGTGGCCATGCAGGGTATATGTGATAATGTGATTTTGGGGCGTCTGTGTGTCTGTGCCTTGGCTGGAATATGCTTTGTGTGTGTGTGTGTGTGTGTGTGTGTGTGTGTGTGTGTGTGTGTGTGTGTGTGTGTGTGTGTGTATGTGTATGTGTGGCAGGGTGCAGGGTGTACATGAAAGTAGCAGTCTGGACTGATCTGAGGTCTGCTGGGTGTTTCAGTTCCTTTGTGGTGGAAACTCAGCCGGCCATGCCCCAGGGAAAGGGGCCGATGGTGCTGCGCACCAATGTGCAGTTCTCTGTCAGAACGAGGTGAGTCTGCACTATTTTCCATATCACATTTGTCTGTCAGAATCGAGACAGCTCATGGATCAACAAAACAATTGCATTGTTGCAGTTTGTTCTAGTTGCAGTGCAGCAAGTTCTGTGACCTTCGGAAATATTTTATTTAATGTTGAAATAATAAATTCAAATTTGGAATGCCTAATTCTTCAATTTAAATTTAATTAACATACATTTAAAGCTCAGGTCAACTGGTTATTAACAAGTGCAGAAAAAGAGAGACTGTAATGTACCATTTCATTATTTATATCTTCATGTATTCATTCATTCATTCATTCATTCATTCATTCATTCATTCATTCATTCATTCTTTCCAGGCTCCTTGTCAAAGTGCCTGAGCTGAACCATGTGATGAAAGTGACAGTTTCCATTGACAGGTGAGGTGGAAGGCTTGACAGCTTCCATTCTTTCACTCCCTCCTCCCTGGGCGGGCTCACAGAAATTGTGCATTTAGGGAAGTGAAATGCCAGATTTGCTCTGAATTGTCACTTGCCTGATCGGGCAACTCGCTGATCCATTTTACTGGTGCAGCACATGCTTTTTCCTGCAGCGTGCAATCGGGCAACCGTCAATATTGAACCCTGTCTGATAATAGCCTACTGATGATAATAATAACTTGCCTAGGCCTGTTGCAGTTATTGAGAAAATGAATTTGCTCTGATACTCCTACACGTACTGAAAAAAAAAAAAATCTGTTTTGATAAAACTGATGAAAACACTGTTGTAAATGAGAAAATGTAAACACTGGAATGTAAACACATTGAAACACTGTCTGATTGCATGTCTTCTGCATTTTTGTTAACTCCTATTGTTATTTGGGTCGTGATGGTTGATCCTCTTTAAAATGTGGGTAGTCTGAAAAAATATTTGAAAACCACTGATGTCACATTTAATTTGTGTTAATCAGCCACTCGTTCTTCATGTTCTTCCAGTGTAAAAAACGCATGCACAATAGCATTGCTCTGTCAGTGCTGGATGGAGTCATTCTCATGTATAAAGGTGTGTATGTGTATCTCTCTGCTGAAGTTGTGTCTGTGTGTTTGTTTCAGGGAGGCTCCACAGATGAAAGGGTAAGTAAAATTAGAGGCGCTTTTGATTGGCTACCCCAGTCTTCTGGCATCACTCAGTCAAAGAGATACCCTTCTCTGCATCAGAAAGCTTACACAGAGCTTTTGCACTTTGTACCACAGCTTGGTTAAAGTTTATGGGTGCGGCTACTGTAATGGTGTACTGAAATGGAGGCCATGGCAACCGGCTCTTTCCTAATGGAGAGTTTGGCTGTGCATGCATGTATTCATCTCTGGAGCGAGCGGGTGGTTGTTATTCTACCCTGAGTTTGCCATCTGTGGTCGGGCGCCATAATGGCTCTGCCGTAGGCGTGCCTCGATAGCTGGCGTGACCCAGCCCGCTAACATCTCGGCGATGTCTGTGCCCCGAAGGTACCGGCGCTTCAACGTGCTGGGGAACAGCAGCAAGGCACTGAACATGGCGGAGAGCCTGAGCGGGGGCATGGTGGCAGACTTCCGGCACCTGGTGAGTGGGAGGGGGGAGAGCAGGAGCAGGCCCGGGCCCAGTGCAGGGGATCCCCTCCCGGGGGCCAGACTCACGCCAGGACACGCTGCACCGTCTCGTCCCTGCAGAGGAGAGATAGGCAGGGGTTTCCCCAATTCTACAGAGGAGCTTCGGTCTGTGCCTGCAGGGGTGGGGGAGGGCTCGGCGGTTAGTTCCTGGGGCAGTTTGAGTTCCAGAAGGCAGGTTTACTTCTAAGAAAAATGAAAGATATAGCGTGTAACAGTGTAACTCAGTGATTGTTAATTAGAAACCAGCTATGGATGTTAGCTGACTTATGATTGACTCATTGGGAAAACAATATGCTATTGATTACAACCCAAGGTGCTCAAAAGTTGATTGAAAACTCAACAAAAACAACATGTATTGACCCCTAACTGTGAACTTGTTTGATCCCCATTGATATTTTGGTTATTGAAAAGATTGGAAATGATTTGTTCTATGTTACGTAGTGACAGACCTGTTTGAATATCTGGGTAAAACATTCATAGACAGTGCAGTTCTTATGATTCTGAAACTGTAAGAATCACAAGGTCATACATTGGATCAACAGTGTGCCAGTGAATATGAGTCAGAGGGTGAATCTTGACTCCACCAAGGCAAACACCATGCCCACCAACGCCCACACTGTTGACAAATTCTCTGAATAGATGGCATGAAAAAAATATTTTCTTGAGCCACATAGTGTCTGGAAAAAACAGTGGAGACTATGATTCATCTGAAATCGTCTTTTTAATACATATGAATTGGTACAGTAAGAAGACATGAACTTTTGGCTAGACAGCAATGCAGTATCTACGGTATAGACACATAGGCTACAGTATGATAAGGGGTTTCATGCCTGTCATCTAAGAAGCATTTTATACCATGAAAATTAATGCGTTTCAGAGTGACACAATTCAGGCCAAAGAGCAATCTCTTTGTAAAACCTTTTCATGAACTATGAATTACAGGTGAACCGTATTGTCAATGTCAGTCTCACTGGAGTAGGGATATAATGCTGAAGTAAATGACCTTCATTTCTGTAAAATCGCAGAGTGGCTGGTTGAGGCATTGCCATGTCTCTGTGATATAGCTTGGCTGAGTAAATGGTAGTTCTGTCTCTGTGAGGTAGCATAGCTGAGTAAATGACAGTAACATATGGAAATGATGGGGCTCTTTTCTCTCTACAGACACTGAAAGAGCAGAAAGCTGGAGGAGGAGGCAAAGGAGTAAATGATGTGAGTCTGCACCCATATATACACACACACTTAGAGACACATACAAAAAGCACAGGCAATAATCAAACATTACAAAACATCAAACATTATCAAACATGCTCATCAGGTGCATTGAACTCTAATAGTTAACTCTTGTCATGTGTTCTAAAGCTGTCTTGACGGGGAGTTTTGCATCATTTCCTTATTTGCAGAATAAGAGGAATGTGTTTTGACTGGAATCTCTCACTCGTTTTCCACAGCTCTCTCTGAGTGTGACCGAGGAGCTCCACATCATCAACTTCGAGACCGTGTTTGATTTGCATGAGCTGCGCGTCACCCTAGAGGTGGGTCTTCCTGTCTCTCCCTGCTATCTTATTGGTGTTGATGCCTGATGTTGGTGTATGATGGAGTGTAAAAGGCCTGCTTTGATGTTGGTTTGGAAGCCCTTGTATGATGAAGGATAAAGCACTGGTTTGACGTTGGTTCTGTGTTCTGCTGTCTCCAAACAGGCCTCCTCATTGCCCGTGGTGATCATCTCGAACTCCAGCCAGCAGCAGAGTGCCTGGGGTTCTGTGCTGTGGTTCAACATGCTCTGTTCTGATCCCAAGGTGAGCTGGGGCCAGGCCACACATGGCAAAGCTGCCTCCTGGGCTCCCCATAACTTCTTAGATAACAAACTGCACTGTACAGATAGGACCTCTCATTATTAAGCAGTGGCAGTGGAATTTTTTTCAGACTACGCTGTAAAGATGAAGTTCCCTGTAATTTGTGTTAGTACTGCCTGACCTACCGAGGTACAGTATTTCACAGCTGGAAATCATGAGCAATGTCTCTGCTCTGGCAGCTTACCTTCAGTCCATCCGACACCATTATAAAATAGCACCCCATTTATGTCAAGACTCAGAACTGGTTTCTTAACTGGTTTCAGTTCACAAGTGTGGGGATGCATCCCAGTGGCAGGGACATGCTGGGGTAGCTAGTGTGGCAGTTAGTGGGGATGGGAGCACAGATTGTCTTTTAGCATCAGTGTTATGCGCTTGGGTTTTCTTTAATGTGTTAATGTGTGTTCCTGCGCCCCCCAGAACATTGGCTTCTTTGCCAGCTCCCCAGCCGCCACCTGGCCCCAGCTGGGGGAGATGCTGAGCTGGCAGTTCCTCTCCACCACCAAGCGGGGTCTCGACACCAACCAGCTTGAGATGATCGCCCAGAAACTCTTTGGTACGTGGACCGGGAGGGCACCGGAGGGCTTGTTACGGCTTATTATGAACAACATCCTCCTGGGCTGGAGTCACTCCAGCTGCAAGTCATTTTAATTTACTGTTAGCTGGGTGCAGAACACTGCAGCTGGTTGATGTGATTTGATGACTTGTTTGTTCAGAGTAACTCATGTTTGTTTCCACCCCACCAGGTAAGCAGCAAAGCTATGACACCTGCAGAATTCCCTGGGCCAGGTTTTCAAAGGTGAGAGTGCTGCCACATTCCTGTACTCCTCTCACTGCGGTTAATGTAGTTTTGTTTGCATAGTTAACATTGTCCAAAGAATGGAGAAGAAAAACAATTAATGCTGGCTGAAATTCCTTTCTCAAAGTTAGAGACAACACGCATCAGCTGTTACGTGAGCCTGTGAATAGAAAACTCTGCACGTAATACACTCTTGATTGACATTTCTGATGACTAAGCCATTGTTGAAAAAGTGCGGTCTTGTTGCTATTTGTAGTGTGCAGGTCAAACAAGTCAGGATTACTAAGATGCCTGTTTTCATACCTGAGTCAGAAAGGCACATGATTACCCTGGCTCACCTCATCTCTATCACATGCTGTAGGAGACAGTCCCAGACACCAACTTCACCTTCTGGGCCTGGTTCGATGGAATCCTTGTTCTGGTGAAGAACTACCTGGAGGACCTCTGGAATGATGGGTATGCTGAACAGTCTGTGTTTTTATCCAACAGAAGTGCAGGAGGAAAACAGTGTGGTCCCTTTTTTAGTTTCAAAGTCACTGTGTCACAGGTGAGAGTATTCACAGACAGTTGTGAAGGCAGCTGGATATTTAGATCTTTATTATGTGTAAAGTGCAGGCCTCTTATAGAGAATGGTGTGTGGATAGAGAAAAGTAACATCTGTGGCCTTATAAAATTCAAGTTTCAGTGTCATCTGGAAGAGCAATTGAAAAATGAATATTCACTTCTACAGGCCCTGTTGTGAAATGTGCATTGTACATATCTCACACTTTCAACTTCTGACGGTTTTAAGAGTGAGATGTTAAGATGGCTTAATGAGTACCCATTAGCCGTGGGCATGGCTGTTAGCCACGGTGCTAAGCATAAGCCACCGCTCTCCAGCGATCACACCTGTCAGGCAAGTAGGGCTGGCACATAGGGATGGCATAACCATATGACCATCCAACCAACAGTTATGGACACTGAAATAATACATCTGAAAAGCTTCCCCACAAAGTCCCGGTCTTCTGTTTTAATATAATGCATTTTCACTGTCAACAGTGCCAATAGGAGCTAACTTGACATTGTTTGGAAGGTGTTTGCCTCAGGACAATGGTGTTGTAAACGGAGCCAGCAATGAGGTCAAAGTTCAGTGTAATTTAATTGAGTAATCATCATAGCGATAAGTAAGTACAATGTGTTAACCAAGCATCGCTGAGACAGACAACCATTCTTATTTATCACGGACAGAAACGAACATCAAGTCCTGGACTCCAGACAATGCTCAAGACTCAGGATATGGTGGTGACTTCTGTAATAGCATCAATAAGTGAAAGCATGAGAACCAGCATGTATTATTGGTTTAGGAAGAAAAAAACTCCAAAATAAACTCCCCCAGGTGGTTAAATGATGAACTGCGGTTATAACTGTTATGTTTGACGGTCAACACCCATTTCATGACGGTAAAACTACAAGGCCCTGGCTTTTATCCTAGTGGTAGAGTCACTGAGCCGTGGCATGCTCTTTGTCTCCTTGACAATTCCTGCTCGACACACTGGTGTGGTGAAGTCACCAGGAAGGGCTTTGTCCTTTCCCATTTCTGGCAGCTTAGCTCCTTAAAAAAGTCTGCTTCCCACACTGTGTAGCTTAGCATGTAATATTTGGACATCTGCAGAGTTATTCACAGTGCACAGGCCATTTTTACAAAGGTGGACATAAGCGTCCGCATGCAGTCCGCAAGTTCGGTTGTAGGAAGGGGGAGATAACACCCCGGTCTGTGTGCTCTGCTGTCCCGGCAGGCTCATCATGGGCTTTGTGAGCAAAGGCAGAGAGAAGACTCTGCTGAAGAAGAAGCAGATGGGCACCTTCCTGCTCAGGTTCAGCGAGAGCATCAAAGATGGAGGTATCACCTTCTCCTGGGTGGAGTACTTCATGGACGGTGAGTGCATCAGGCTTTGTCATTAGCAGACCCGATGACAGCGGATTTAAGCAAGGGCTACTTTTTCCATTCAAAGTAAAGCAGTGTTTAACATGGTGCTTCACTCGCCTGATAAAGTGCTGTTATGTTCTGATCCAGTGATATTTGGGGGTATTGTTTGGTAATGGGTTTGACACTTGGGGCAGTGAAGCCCTAATAAACAAGCTAGTCCCACCACCTGTAGTACCAATAACCTTACAATGGTGAGTATAGCATGTAACTATGGGCAGCAGTGTGGTGTAGCAGTAAGGAGCAGGGCTTGTAACCGAAAGGTTGCTGGTCCATTTCCCCACTGGGGCACTGCTGTTGTACCGTCAAGCAGGATACTTAACCCACAGCTGCCTCAGTAAATATCCAGCTGTACGAAAGGATAAAATTGTAACCCATGTAAGTCACTCTGGATAAGAGTGTTTGCTTATAGTACTATATCGGCCATTCTGTTGGTAGTGGTTGCCGGTGGTCTCGCAGTCTTCCTTGAAGTGCGTCTTTATACTGTCTCCTTCAGGAAAGCCCAACGTGCGCTCGGTGCAGCCCTTCACCAAGGTGGACCTCTCCCAGATCCCCTTCTCTGAGATAATCCGCAACTTCCAGATTCTGGAGGCGGAGAATGTCCCCGAAAACCCCCTCAAGTTCCTCTACCCCAACATCCCTAAAGACGAGGCCTTCGGGAAGTACTACACAGTGAAGGAAGGAGGTGAATATGTGGGCTGTGGAGGAGCTGCATTGCACTCCCATTACAGGCTCAACACAGAACTTCCCAAGCTATCATACAGTCATACAGTCATAAGAGCCAGGAGTACATGAATGTATATGTTAGACATACTGTACACTTCTTTACAGAAGATAATGTTTAACTAAGTGGCCTTGTTAGTATATTATCTTAATGCATTGTATTTATATTTTAAACTGTGCTGCTTCATTTGTGAAAACAGATTTTTTTTTTACTCTTAATGTTGTGGAGAGCAGGGTTTCCCAATACTACAGCAACATTAGCAGCCTCAGAGCGAGGCAGGAAAGTCCTGCGGCAGATCTTTTCTTATCTGTATCACCCTGCCCAGCAGGCGTGAGTTCTGCAGCATGCACAGCACTTACTGCTTTCATCTTGTAAATATGCACCAGCACAGTTAATGGCAGAAAATGCTAATAGTTTTTGTTCCCCTAATCTCTTCCAGCACAAAACCCCTATTTGAAGTACATCAAGACCAAGCTTGTGTTCGTCTCCAAAGAGTAAGTGGTGATCTGGCCTGTCCTGTCTGTGCTGTGCAGTAACCTCAGCTGTTTAATTATCCACTGCAAGGGCAGTCGGCTTTCTAATGCCGTAGTGAAAGTTGTAGAGGCATCAACTGCACTGCCTCCTGGTCTTCCACGCTATATCTCAACTTAATACAAGGGGAGATGTGGGGGGGGTCACAAAATAGAAAATCTGAAAATATTATGCTTTATTATCAGCAGTATTATTTAAAAAAATGACTTTAGATGGGAAAAATATGAATTTTTCTATTCATAATGAGATTGATTTGAATGGAGCTGACCTGGACCAGAGTGGTGCATTGAAGCTTCTTGAGAGAGCCCACCCACTCTGTGTAATGACAGGGTAGGGTGTCTGGGCTTTTTGCCCCGGGCTCGGTCGGGCAGCACCAGCTGTTAGCTGAAGGAGAGATGCTTTTGTTGCTGGAATCCGTAGGTTCCCACTCAAGCTGAGAAGGTGCGGCTCTGAATGTGGTGATGTAATCCCGCTCTTTATCGTTGGCTACTTTAGGAACACATTGGAGGCTAAGTCGCCCATGAATTCATTATGTGATCCGGAGGGCACGGTGCCAATGAACGGTTTGTGTGACATGCACAGCAATGAGGCATCGGGTGAGTGCTAGCTGTACCTCCACATAGCCCAAATCAACCCCCCCCCCCCCGCTCCCCCAGTATGTCTGACCGCATGGGGGCTCCTGATGCAGCCCCTGTGTCTCCAGTCCAGTGCTCATTCATTTCACTTTGTGCTCATTCATTTCCTCTGCAAAGCATGCTGAGCTGGTGGCCTCCTTCATAAAATCAGTTAGATGAAGTTAGTGGAATGGGCCTGACTCCACACACCAACCTTCACTGCCTTTGCCTTTAGAGGACTCACTCGCCACCTCTTGACCACAAGCTGATGATGTTATTCACTGAGGATGTGGCCAGGGGTGTGTGTAGTGGAGGCATGAACAAGTGCATGAGCTTTAGCAGCACATATCTGAATGAAAGTAAAAGGGACAAAATGGAGGTGGAGAAGTAAAGGGCAGGTAGAGAGCCAGCCGGTGAGAGGTAAACCCAGAGCTAGCCAATGAGAGCCAGTAGGTACAAGCTAGGTTTGGTGTCTCCCATGATGATACAGGGGGATGCTGAAAGGTGAGTGTGTCTTTGTGGCAGCACGTGCTTTGCTTTTACTCACCCTTAATATTGTGCCCTGAGAGGCATTCTGGAAGTGCTAATTAACATCCTCAGACTGCACCATTCCTTCAGACACACACCCTCAGATTGTACTGTTTCTTCAGACACACACCCTCAGACTGTGCACTGCTGGTGCGTGGACCTCGGGCCTCAAGTCGGTGGCTGCAAGGTTGCTTCATATGTTGTGCGTGAACATTTAATGATGTAATAATGCAGTGCATCACATATTTTTGGAGTTAATAATTATCCAAGCAATTTCAGTTCACGCACTCTGTAACAGTTGATTTTTTGCTGCTCTCTTATTCTGCTCTTATTCTCTTACAGTATTCCACAGTAGTGTTTTCTCAAGTTTCAATGTGCAAAACCAAACCTGTAAAATTCTTGCTTTAAGACAAAAAATGCTGTGTTGACATGCAAAGTGCAAAACTCTAAATCACATGCAGGATTCTTAGAACACTGCCACTTCAGGTACAGGGTTCAAATGGTTGTTGCAAGACATGCAGATTATTAAAACAATTCAGCATGTGTTTGCTTGATTTGACAATGACCATTGTATTTTAAAATGCAGCAACGATTAAATTTCACTGATGAACATGTCCAATGTTCTGATACTATGACAAACCTTTGCATGATGTGCTACCTCATTTGATGCAGTTGCTTTTGCTTTGCATGCTTTATGCAATTTTGAGCCCAAAATTAGTATGGCATTTTGCATTTGAAACACATTGAAACTCTGTTGTGAGAACTGGGTCAAAACAATCGTAAAATACTGAAAACTATATGAAACGGCTGTTTCAGGGAGGTTGGCAGTGTATTGGAAAATTAATGGCTGTTGCACGGGTGGTTAAATCGCACGTCACTGCAGCACAGCTTCGCGTTTTCCAGTGGGAGCGGAGGCAGCAGTTAGCAGGGGCATTGGGAAAGTCAGAGCCTGGACACTGACCACCGATGCAGAAGTGGAAAAGGAGAAGACAGTTGCTCTTAATTTGATCTGTTATCTGTCAGCAAGTCTGATTTTTTCCAGTCAGCATCAGATTATGAGACATGAGATAGCTGCTGTGCCATGTCAAGTAAATGGACACAATGGCACTGAACAACAACGTTAAGTCTTTATTAAGCTTCATCATATTTGATGATGATGCATTAAAGTGCATCATTTTTCCTGTATCACAATGCAGGAAAGAAAAAGACACATCAACAAGATAGCAGCAGATAAAGGGAACTTAGCACATAGCTGCTAAGCCATGCAGTGAGTTTAAGCCTCCTCTATAACAGCTGATACTGGGCATTTCTGTCTGTTTCCCAGGGCAGTTTGACTCACGGCATGAGTGTCTAGATAAAAAACAACATCTGTGGATATGAATATGAGTATACTAGACTGTGTTATTTAAAGCTGTTTAATTGCATACCCTTGTTAGCAGAATGTGTTGTCCTGCTGCCTCCAGTTCTCCTTTCCCTGATGCAAAATCTAGTGTTAACACCAAACAGGACAAGTCTGCTTCACTGGTCTGTTCCGCTTCGAAGGGTTTCTTTGATCATAAAAAGTGCTTATGTTCAGCAGTGTGAGGAAACTGCTGCAGGTGCCTCCCTGCCCTTGACAACAGGTCTAACATCAGCTAGGCCACCCCCAATGCTTATCCGAACCACGCAGTGTGTCGTTTAGATTCTGATCTAGGGTCAGTTGCCAAGGGCAGAAGGTGCCTACACCCAGGGAGCTCCCCTTCGTGTCCTCTCGCCCTTCAACCCCTCTCTGTCTCTCTCAGCTTCAGACGGAGGGCTCTCCCCCTCTGACGCTCTGATGAGCGACTTGCCCGACTTCCTGCCCATTGACACCGTGGGGGACATGGCCCCGGACCCTGACACCCTGGAGCCCAGCCTCTGCATTCCGGACGTCCTCTTCAACGACCCCATGATGATCAGCGCCCTGAACTCTGCCGAGGAGCACGTCTCCTCCCCCGACCTCGCCCCCTTCGGCCTGGCCTTCAGCACCCCCCTTTACTGAAGACGGCCCCAGCCCACCTCCCATGCTGGGCGGTCAGCCCCCACGGCGGCTCGTAATGGGGGTCCTCGAACTCACCCCCCCCCCGACGTAAGCTCTGCCCGTAGGACGGCCAGCTCGTATGAGAGGTGCCCCAGATTCCCAGACTCGCTTTCTCTGCATAGGCTCTCCACATTTATACTCATCATGCGTTACTTTCAGTGGGATCATGCATTCAGAATACATTCAGCTTTAAGCACAGAGCAGAACAGCAGAACGCCTATATTAACCATATACATGTACGTGTACATGCATCAATCAACTAATATACTGAAATTTTCACTCTTGCATTGTTTTGGTGTCTTTAGCAATCTTGGTTGTCAGAGCATGGGTTAGGCACCACTGGATTGGATGGAATCTGACGATAATCAGGTTTTTTTGTGAAATGTCAAAAGGTTTTAATCGGAGTCAATTTTAATAATAACTTCGTTTTGAACTCTTTTCGCTCACTCTATTTTACACTGTTCTCCAGCCTCTAGCCAAGACATTAACTCCTTAGAGCCAGTGTTGGATCTATAGTGATACAATAAAATATGTACGTTGTAATGCAGAAATTCAAGGAAAAGGGAGAACAATTCAAGGGAGAGATAATGCAATTTTCAGGTGTTGCGCCGCAGTTCTTAGACACAGTGTGTTACTAAAGATGGATAGAATTTATGTCTGCCAAAATGATAATGCTGATGTCCTCCTTTAAGCCTTGCCTTTTTTATCCTTGTTGTTATGAAGAGTTCTTCATGATGCGTAAGTACAGTGCTGTCACAAAGCCTCTGATCCAGACAGTGGTGTATTGAAGATTTGTGTCAGCAGTAAATTATGCATTTAACAATATACTCCGGGGGCAAAGGAATCTACAGCAGAACAGTGTACAACGAGGTGTGTCTGAGAAACATGCAGAAAGGCCGATGGTATGGTCGGCAGACAGTAAGTGCCGATTGAGAGCCCTGTTTTCCTTGACTTTTATCAAGTTGAAACCACTTGTGCTGCTCCGGACTCCCGCCACTAGGTGGCCCCAGCACTCTCTTACTCCCGCCCATCATGCTTGCCGGCCGCAGTCGTGTTTCACGTCAAGGTTTTGCGACGGCGCTGGTGTTTTCTGATTTGGCCAGGATGCCTACCAGTGGCACCTCGAAGGAGACACCCGGGTATTTGGGTCTCTGTCAGTGCCGGAGCGCTGATTTGGTAAGCGCAGGCCAGCACTGCTATGCAGGTCCCCTGCCACACTCGGCTCTAGTTCCCTCCACACGTAGCGAAACAGGTAGCCAAAGATCTTCTTTACTGCGCCTCTCTCCAGGGTACTGAGTCTGGGAGACACCAAAGGTGCAGATATGGATTTGCACTTAATTATGGTTCAAGAAGCTCATGCCAATTGGCATTTTGGCAGAAATCAAAAATTATTGTACTAAAAGTTGTCTCTTTTGACTTGTTCTTGAAGACCTGTCTTTGGCCATGACACTGTCATTTTCAAATTTTTTTACCATGCTCTTTTGTTTGCACTGGATGGTTTAACTCAAAACCACTAATTAGACTTGACTCTGCTCCATGTTTGCATCTACAGGGAGCACAGATATCTCTTATGAGTATGATAAGTTGGGACTGTATCTGTCTGAGCAGGTGGATCAAACTGGAATGCATTCTTGATTGATACATCTGAAGTTTAATGAAAGCATATGCCCCAAGCACTTTAGGAATTAGCACTGCTAGATGTAACAGCAGGAATGCACTAAAAGTGAAAGCCCTCCCAAATGTATATTTTGAGCAAATTTCAAAGTTGTATATATTCATTGATTTTGTTTAATACACCAGAGAAGTTCACAATTTTGGCATCGTTCCCAACGTTTATTCCCAGGCACTTGTTGGTAACATGAACCGCACAATTTTAAAATGAAACATCTTGATACAGGAATGACTGTAAAGCAGTAATAATATAACTTGCAAGCCATCTCGGACACCAAAAATGGCTTTTATAAGCAATGAAGAACAAGTCCAGAGGAGTTAAATGCAGGAATTTTTAGGCAGTGTAATACTGATGATGGAATAATGTGAGTGAAGTTTTAAAATACTGTGACCATAACAGCTGGTCGTGATGTTGCACAGGCATTTGCCTGGTGCAGTGTGTGTCATGGTTGCTTGTAACACATAGTTTCTACCTGTCACCCATATTCTGTATGTCCCGGATGGTTACTCCCATTTTGTAATGGGTTTCAGGAAGAGCATTTCTGCAGTGTTTTTGTTTGGTTTTTTGTTTTGTTACGTAGCATGACCCGAACGTGAGCCGAGGAGCACTTGTTGAAAGGAGGGTTCAGTTCACTGTACTTTATGGCAGCTTGCAATGTGGCAGTTGGCATTTACTCTGGCAATGTCTCTCAGAATGTTGTGTTAAAGTGCTCTCCATGATCTACAATAAACTTTCCTCCTGTTTGAACCATGAAAGTGCCTGTTTGTCTTTTCAGCATTAAAAAGTGTCAAGTGGCTGTTAGTGTTAACACAGAGGAAATGAGACTCGATGTCTGGAGAAGGGGGGAAGTTCAAAATTTCCTTTTTTCTTGACACAAAGCTGCAGTCCACATTGTGCAATAGGAGACAGCCCAGTCGGTGAATATTAAATTTTGGCTCGGATTAGGACTGATTTTTAGAGGCCTTGCTCTCTTCAATTTATTGTCGCAAACCAACCTCACTGGGTCCTTTTGTGGAGAGGTTGGGGCTCCTCAGAGTAACTGGACCACACCGGACCACTGTCGGGGTTCACATGGTCCTTGAGAATCCTTTCATCCTGGGAAGTCATTTAAAAGTTGGAAATTGCCCACCTCTGTATATGGCACAAAAATACCATCCACCCTTTTTCACTAGCATGTTAGCTTGACTAGGTCAATATGTTTATTTTCTTGTGTGTACAGTACATTTACATGACATTTAGCCATTTAGCTGACACTCTTATCCGGAGTGATGTACAAAAGAATAGCAGAGACAACATCAATATAGCAACAAATACAACAGAGTCATTATATATCTAAGTGCCATATGCAAGGTGCACGTGCAAGTGCAAGATTTACATTTACATTTATTCATTTGGCAGATGCTTTTATCCAAAGCGGCTTACAATTGAGGATAAGATGCTCCAGATTGTTGGCATATTCATTAAGCCCACTACAAAAAGTCAGCAGTGGTTGTATGTAATCTGTGTCAAAATATGCACCCCCCCCCCCAAATTAGGTCTTATATCAGTCGTGGAAGATGCTGGTCTGATGGGAGGGGAACCCCTGTGCAGTGCTTCCGTTTGTCGGCCTAACCACAGCTCCATGTCATTGTGCCTATTATTAACTTTTGTCCACAAGGGTCAAGGTGGGTTGTTATAGATTTCCTCTTTCTCTACATCTGGCTCCAAGCCCTCACGAAGAAGCAGAGTGTGGCAGGGTGCAGAGCACATAGAGAAGGCTTAAATCAGCCATTCAATTAAAGTCCGACTCCTGCTCATGCTCTATAATGTATAGTATGCAAAAGGGAAACTGCAGTCAGAGGCATAGACAATAGTTTCAATCTACAATGGGGAAATAAATAAAACCAGCGGCAGGTAACTCCGTGGACCCAGCTTTTCTCCCATAATGCCTTGTGCAGAGCAGGTGAAAGTTCCTGTTTCAGGCTGGGCGGGGCTCATGGCGCGCAGAGGCGGGTGAGGGGGCGCGCGGCACGGGACAGCAGGGTGCGGTAGGCCTGGCTGAACTGCCGGTTCATGGCTGCGTACAGCACGGGGTTGATGCAGCTGTTGAGCCAGGTGAGGTTGGCGCAAAACATGTGCGCCACCTGCGGGGCACGGCCGTGGCGGTCCAGGATGTTGAGCAGCATGAAGGGGGCGAAGCAGCCCACGAAGCACAGGAAGACGGTGAAGCACATGCGCGTGACGCGGTGGAACACCCCGTCATCGCCGGCGGGGGCCGGGGCGGGGGTCGTGCGGGCGGGCGCAACACTGGCAGGCACCACACTGGCAGGCGCCACGCGGGCAAGCTGGTCTCCCTCCACCTGGCTGAGAGGCCTCTGGGACGGGTTGGGCGGTGCGCTTGGGGGGTCGGCGGCTGGGCGGGTCTCGGCGGGGACCTCGACGGACGTGCCGCTGATCTCGCAGCTGCGCGTCGGCGCCCCGCTGCCCACGCCGCTGTCCCCTTCGGTGGTGGCCTCGCCCCCCTCGGGCTTCCGGCGGGACGAGCGGCGGCTGAAGCGGTACTTGACGAGCGCGCGGGCGGCCACCCTCACCCGCCGGTAGATGAGCAGGTAGAAGAGGCCCACGCAGCCCAGGCCGCAGATGAAGTAGAAGAAGAGCAGTATGGTGGTATAGGGCCGCCCGCGCGTGCGGTGGAAGCTGCAGGTGCACACCTGCGGGGTAAAGACATAGACGGGCCAGAGCGGGCCGAAGCTGGCCAGCCCCACCGCCCAGGTGGCGGGCAGCAGCAACGCCAGGCCGCGGCCGGAGAAGAGCCGCTGGTACACGGGCCTCCGGGCGATGAGCAGGTAGCGGCCGGCGGCGATCAGGCAGAGCGTGAGGATGGACACAGAGTTGGAGAGGAAGAGGAGCAGGCCAAAGACGCGGCACCAGCCGGCTCCGCCGCGCCAGTGCAGGTGCAGGTAGGAGTCGACGCTGGTGGGCTGCAGGATGCTGCAGTACAGCAGGTCTGCCAGTGCCAGGTTGACGATGAGCGTGTTGAACTGCGTCCGCAGCCGGCGGTCCATCGCGAAGGCCAGCACGGTCAGGATGTTCCCCACCGTCCCCACCACGGTCACCACGGAGCCCCAAAGCACCCCGAAGTAGCGGTAGCCCACCACAGAGGGGTCATAGCAGGAGAAGGTGTCATTTTCCAGCGTGTTGGTCACGTTCCATGACATTCTATCGGAAAAAAAGAAAAGTTTTGCCTTAGGCCTGTTGTGCAAGAGCGGCAGTTTACACTGGATGTGCCAATCATAAAGCGCATTGGAGGCTATCATTTGCTAGAGCAAGCACAGTTATGTGTGTAGATATATGTCTCAACATGTCTGGTTATGACATAAGGTGGGTCTTCCACACTTACATCACAAGCTTTTGGTCTGTGTGTTTCTGCTAACCTGAAAAGGCTCACTAAACCATGTGGTTTGGGGGAAATGAACAGGTTACGAGATCATTTAGAAAAAGTGTCCAGATTGGCTTTCTGAAATCAGGGTCAGACTGCCTTTGAGTCATGATTGCACTGCAGCTAACTGGATTTCAGCTGAGCATCATAGTAGCCTTCTGTGGGTTCTGTTCTTCACACTTACATCTGCCTCAGAGTGGTGTGGGTTACACAGGAAGTGCGCAAAAGAATATGACCGCATCATCCTTGAAACGGTAAGAACTCATACACGTTCATGTTGATAATGAAGAAATACATTTGCGTTTCCCTTTCAGATTGGTTATTTTTGCTCCATACAAGAAGTATCTGAATAATAGGAAAGGGATGGCTTTCCTGTCTGACTTCTGTCATACAGAATTTGCTTTAACTTACGTCCTCTAATTCTTTTGTGACAAAAATTCTTAAAATACTAAAAACTGTCACACAAAATGTGGTAATTCGTTGGAAATTTCAGTAAAAATGAATTTGCATGCCAGTTAGGATTTAAGTATACGTGACTGGAATGTATGTTCAGATCAGTTTTGCAGTCAGTTTGACATTTTACATTTATCATGGGTGGGCATGGTTTATTTGAGCATTTCATTTGTAAGTGCTAGCGTGCACCAGTAAAGAGGTGAATGTTTGACTTATCTCAGAAACCATAGTTAAAAATATGAGTGTCACATGCTGTATGAGGATGGCACAACTACAGAGATGTGCTCAGCACTCACCCCTCACCATGTATAAAGTAATTCAATAATCCATACTCTAACACCTACATTATGATAGTCACGTCATTACAATGCTAAAAATGCTCTGTTCCTTCGTTGATTCTGTTTTCTGAACTCAACATGGACTGAAATGAATGAACATTCCAACACCTTCAAAACAGTTTAACACAGCTGATACAAACTTGATAACGCAGTTGATAATCTCAGTTGATACTGCTGATACTGTGCTACGATCATTGAACCTGAATTTCAGTCAGATGCCGGTCATATGATCAGTGTTGATAATAAAATGGAGTGTTACCTTAAAGCGTGCCTGATGTTCTCCTCTCCAGTGTAAGGTGGTCTCTGGTGCTCTGTCCCACTCCCTTGCTCGATTTGAGTTTCCCCCCGAATGACATCATCTGCCTCACACTGACACCTTACCGCACTACCTGTTACTCAATTTCGCGCAGTTTCAGACATGTGTACGCACTCATTATGAAAGAAGAAAACTTCCAGGGTGTTGTGGAAAAGGGGGAAAATGCGTAGCAGAAGGGAGGAAGTAAAACTGGCAAAGCACACCACAGCCTCTTTAAAGGCTTTAAAGGCACAGTAGTTGTACAGTATGCGTTATCTCAGGTCTCTGAGAAAACAGCACACCGCAAACACAGAGCCGTATAAATGTATGAAAATCAGCGCAGTCATAATTCTCAGGACAGATTGGTTGTATTACCTATATAGTTTTCTGGCCATATTTCACTTACAGGTGCATTATCTGTAACAGTGTTTTTTTGTGTGTGTTAGACAGAAGCTATGTTATATTTTCTACATATTTGTAATTTTTTGTAAGGTGCTGACCTTTGTGTTATACTGTGCCAGCCCAGTCTTCTTGATGTCCTGGGCACATGACCACATTTGGGTACATTCGAATTAACCACTGAAGTGTCAGGGGAAAACCCATCATGCACTGCTTGTAGACAGAGTGCATTTTCCCATTTTGGATTGTTCTGGGGGTTTGTTTTTACACATAACAATGCTCTGTTTTCTTTAAGCAGATTTAAAAGTATGTAATTGCTGCAGCATAAATAAGTATAAATAAGTAAATACAAGAACCTCTAAGAGTCTGTGGAGTACTCTCCCATGTACAGCAGTAATCCAGTCAGACCAGCACTTTTAAGCTAGCAAATGGAAAAAAAACTACATCCGAAAGGGAGAGTACAACACAACATTTATGTGACCCTAAGCGACAGTTGAAAGAAGTATTGTTTTGTTCAAACCAAAATGAGTTTTTTACATACTGAATACACACAGTGCGCATTGAAACAGCAGACTACCTTTTAGGGTGTTGTCCCATGGTTAATAGAGGCAGTGAAACTCCCTGTGGTCTTAACCTGACAAATTATCATTCACTGTATTATTTGTCACAGAGACAAAACTGTGATAAGCTTTACCGCTACATGGAATGGCATCAAACCAGAGGATGGTGGTGAGAGCAGGATTTATATCCAGTGATGTACAACCCCCATGTCCACATGTTACCTGTGCTTAGTTGGAAACAAACAATAAAATAGCCCAAGAAAAAGGAGGCCATTCAATAAGAAATAAACACAGTGACTTTTAAAATGGTTTTATTATTTTTTTTTTTCATTTTAGAATCATCAAGAAGGAAGCTCTAGAGGTTTTTAACCCATATATCTAAATCTATATCTATCTATATATGTCTATACACCTCTATGTATATATAATTAAGCATATATATAATATATATGCTTTATTATCTTGATAGTTCTCATGTTGCTCCTGATACCAATAGTCATAATTTTTCATTTAAATTACAGTTATACTTTATTCATGAATGTATCAGTTGATCTATTTATTGCAATAAACAAGAGTAGCCAGGAGGAATATTGCTACAATTCAGCAAATGTTCACTTTTTCTCTCTCTCAGGGAAACAAAATTCCAAAACAGCTTTATTGACATAACGAGGTCACACCAGCTTTGCCAAAGCATTTCCATGTCTCTCTGCTCCAGGGGAGATAGAGGGATGGAGAGAAGGAGGGATGGAGGAATGAGTTTGAGGAGGAATAATCAGGGGTGATAAAGGCTATGGCTGAAGCACACAGTTCTGAGAGAACCATGGGTCGCTTCCATGGATGAACCTGGCTTACGCGCACCATCCTGTAAGGAAATGCACACGGCAAATTGAAAAACCCCTACATTATGCACTGGAAATGAAAATGGCATATAGGAATGATCCTTTGATGTCAATATTCACAACTTTGCACAACTGGATGGAGCAGAGGGTGTGGCTGTGGGTTGACTGGTGTACAGACGTGATATGGCACAAAATGTTGAATAATGTTAAATTAGTTTTGCTGTTTTTACAACCATGGCTAAATTATTCGGCTAGCTGTAAAATTTTTTCCACTTACGAGCATTCTTCAGTTATGTGAACAGACTCTCCTCTGCAGTCCACTCACATAAAGCAACCCACAATCAAACCAAGCTGACCCATCCCATAGTTAGTATGAGAGATCCTTTTTTTCCCTAGCAAAACATTATTTCTTCATGTCAGCTGACACACATTGTAGAACACATACCTGCTGAGCATAAATTTCACTGCAGCTCACAGTGTAACACATATTTGTGACATCACAGAAAAATTTATCTCAAAATGAAGATTCCGCTTCATGGCTGAAGGGGTGGGTATTTTTCAAAGGTTTTGTAGTGAATTGCACTATCATTTGCGCATTTGTTGAAGCCATTTTGAGTGTGTATCAGCTGGATTAAAAACCTACATTTCTTTGTATATTTCTCTTTCTGCATCTGAATGAGTGCAACTATTTAGACTGGGACCTATTATTAAAGGTTTTGGATGTCTGAAATTATATACCATTGATATATTGTGGCTAGAGCAGAAAAAATAAGCACCTGTGATACACAGTGTCAAGCTATGGCCTCCACAGACTTGGAGACTTGCTTTGACTTTGTTGGGTGGGAAGCAAACGGAATCAGGTCTCCTGCCTGGCCATGAATGTGTCATTCAGTCTGAAAAGACTGAGATTTATCCCTCCTGACTGAAGGCCACTTACACATCAACACGAGGACTGGACTTTCTCTTGAAACAGATCACATGATCCCTAAATATCACGGCACACAAACCAACAACATATCGAAGACACTGCTGTGCCTGGCAACACATGCATCTCTCTGCAGCCAGGACTGAGGAGCCAATCCTGAAGCCTGACACCTTTCTACTCTGCTCTTGATTGGCTGATCAGAAAGACTTATATTCCATCTGATGTCCATGTCTTGGTTAAATTTAATGCCTATATCCCTGCACAGTGTGTTTATACTCAACAGCAATAGCGATCGCGCCATTATATTTCCACAGTGTTGTAATGTATTTGCAAAGCTAAGAGTAGCTGGTGTGACAGTGCTGCTTTGTGAGCGTGTTGAAATTTCCGCTTTCAGACCACAGTGTGCAATAAAGGTGCAAAACCAACAACAGACAATGACCTATTTGCACTTTGTCTGTCCCTCTCTGCACTTCAAACCTGTCCCCTGGGCACATTTTTAACACGTGCCCCTGCCCCCCCACCCAAAATAGAAAAATATCCTGTATAGTTTTCACATTGCTATGTTAAGCCATAATAGCTCTCTACACACTTGAAAACAAACAAAACAACAACAGTAACATTTACGTGTCGTTGAACAAACAGAAGGACCGCATGGCTTTAGATTCAAGAAAGGACGTCAACATTAAAACGCCAAGGATCTCAGATTTCTCCCTTCTCACCTCCCCTCCCTGCCATCCCCCACCCCCACCCCCCCGCCTCAGTACAGGTTCACCGAGGGTGGGGGGTATGGTGTGGGCCGACCAACCCAGCTGCGCTCTCTGTTCTGTGGTACACACATCTGGCACATTCACCCTGAAGAAAAAGTGCAACACAGGGACATCCCACAGTGTTACATTGCTCCTTGGAGGCAAATCTGGAGCGGTTAGAAACCACCTCAAAGTCACAGTTGCCTTTTCATACCACAGTGTCCGAGTGTCAGATTTGGAGTGGAAGCAACAAGTGGTGTTGCAGGAATTGATTCTCTGTTCCTCTTTTCTCTAAATTGTGCCCAACATACAGTACACACACACACACACACACACACACACACACACACACACACACACACACACACACACACACACACACACACACACACACAAACACATACTGCCTCTCTCTCTCTCTCTCACACACACATCAGCAATCTGATAGGAGCCAACCCCGGAAAGCACTGTTTGATTATTCATAAAGGGCTGAATTGTGAAGAATGCAGAGGGAATTAAGACTCCCATTGCAGAGCGGCTGGATCCACTCCAGCTTTCACCAGCTGCATTGCTCTTGAATAAGCCATCACTGCCAGCCTGTTGGCAGATGTGTTTCAAATATAATATATACAGACACTATTAGGCCTTATCAGTGTGCTCTGTTGATTCCCTGTTTCATATAAAATGAAGCTGAACTATTAGATCTGGGAATTATTCATTGTTTAGCAATGAATGATTCATTATTTAGCAATATTATTATTGATTGTTTATTGATCTTAAGGACCAAGTCACCTCTCTCTCTCTCTCTCTCTCTCACAGTTGATTGAGAAGTTGGAGAAATCTGGGTTCCAGCATCATCTCTGCGCTTTTCCATTTTTTAAAACAATTTCACTTTATAATCATCTTTCCCTTTTTCCTCATCTACCCTCTTCCTGATTCCTCGTTTGATACACAGTGAGCGTCTCGATATTTGTTCTACCATTCCCCTCCCCCTCACCCTTTAAAGTAGGACTTCTCTTCTCCCCCCCATTGCCCTTCTCTGTTTTAGAGTGGGGTGTTACTGCACAGTTATATTGCTAATGACTAATCACAGACAATAATATTTATCACATACCTAGAATGTTTGTGCATGGAGAGGAGGTTGGTAGCCTGTTTGTGCCCTTGGGTGCAGGAAGAAGAGTGATGCACTACAGATTCTACTGTGTCTCAGAGGGTACAGCTACGCAGGACACAAGTTTATCACATCACTGAAAGCAGCTACCTTACTATCATAACAACAGGTTTGATTTGGTGTTGAACTGCATAGGGTGAGCACACACTGAACCAGAACGATGGGTATTCCTACACATACTGTATTGTGGTTTGATATAGAACAGTCTGACGTCTATGCTGTATGTCTACTGGGTCTCTAAAGGTACACACTTGTATCAAATATAAGACTGATTTTACACTACTCCTTACAGTGTTGATGTCAGGGGGATGGAGGAGGATGGAGGGGAGATTTACAGGGAGTCCCGCTGAACTGAGTATTGCACCTTCTCTTGCCTCCCTACACCCCTGCTGACAGATAAACGCTTAGAAAGTCCCAGGGAGTGCAGGGAAGTTGAGGAGCAGGGTGAGAGAGAGGGACACTTCTCCACCTTTGATTCCATTCATCTTACTTATCTCCGCTGAATGATTTTACTGATTGATTATTCTAGTGTTTTTTTTCCATAGCTGTTTCTTCACAGTGTGCTTTCGGAAGTGCTGCTCCTGATTGGCCGAAGCTGGACGGTCTGTCAGTAAGGAGAGAAGAGGATTGGCCCGTGGGAGGTGCGAATGGGCCCCGGGGCGGGTCTCAGGAGGGCGTGGCTGAGGGGCGGGCCCTGCAGCAGGTGATGGTGCGGGTGAGGGGCAGGCCCCGCCGCACGGAGGGCCAGCGAGTTGGAGGAGGCCGCAGCGGCCATCGCCGCAGCGACGGCAAGAGGGCTGGGCAGGAGCCCCGCCCCCAATGCTTTCGGAAGGTCCTTTGAGAAGGACAGAGAGGACTGAGGGTTAGGGGGAGGAGGAGACGAGAAGGAGGAATACAGACAGACAGACAGACAGATGCAGGAAGGTGGAAACAGAAAAGACAAATTAAGTGTTATATTCAGTCATGTTACATTCATTGCTCAAATCATTAAGTACATTTAATGGATGGGCTATTTATTTCTGTACAGCACTTAGCAATTTTATGAATGAACGTCTGTGTCCACAGACATGTTTAATCTGTAGTTAACTGGGTGAAATGTGAAATGTAACAGGCTGGATGAGGGACGGGACGGCTCAGTACCGTGAGGTCCGACACCCGGTGCTTCTTGTGTCGGCTGAGGAGCGGGTTGGGCTTCCCGGCTACCCCGTCGCGGTGCCTCCGACTCGATATGTGCTGAGGAGGAGATGGCATGGTGTCACACGGTGTCACACGGGGCCACAGCGCATCCTCCAGATGTCGCAAAACCTCCGAAACTGCGTCAGTGAGTCATGGAGTGTGCACACTCAGCTTGCTCTTGCCCTTGGAGGACTTTATGTTTGTGCAGTCTTTCTCTTCCTGCGGTCTGTGAGCTTTGACCCCACGCTCAAAGGCGGACCTTGACAATATTTTCTCCCTCGCGGCATGCTCTAGCAGTACATGTGATGTGAAAAACACGCTGCTCTGCTCTTTACTCCAAGGGCACATGTTATGCAACTGTGTTTTTGATCATCATTTCAGCAGGATAAAGCACATGGGATGTCTCATTTGTTAGATCTTTGTTTTTGTAGAAATCTAAATTGTTTGGATAAATTCCATAGCATACATTCTGTTCCTCAGCCTAAAAGCACACCCTGTCACAACCTCACCCCCCAACAGAGGCAGTTCAAGTGCTCTGTGTACCACAGTGGAGATGAATCCACTACTTCAGTAGTTAGCACTATCAAAAATGATAAAATCAGGTTTTGTATTGCAGTTAAGGCTAAATAATTGTACATTTTTTTCCAAATACAATTCAGATACACCAAAAGCTGAATGACTATTTCTCAAATTGCAATGATTCCATGAACATTTAGAAATAGATTTTTGAGAAGCCTTCTGAGAATTGTGGGTTTGTGGACTGTTGGTAATAACTCTCAGTGAGGGTGAAAAATATCCCCTGGTGATTCCAAGTTATTCAGTGATACTTAAGTGAGCAGTATGATATGATTCATGAAAACAGTTTCCTGGCATACAACCTCACACGTGAAAATCAAATACCCCAAACCCTCTCCTACTCTAGCAACACACTTCAAATGTTAAAACTGAAGTACAGTTAGCTGCCAAAATAAAGGAAACACTTGAGAAAATGAGGGATCCAAATTATATTGAAAGCAGGTACTTCCATACAGGTGTGGTTCCTGAGTTAATTAAACAGTTGACATCCCATCATGCTTAGGGTCATGTGTAAAACTGAAGGGCAGGCATAATGGCCCATTGTTTTGGCTACCATGGCTACAGGAAGAGACATTAATGACTTTGAGAGAGGGATGATTTTGGGGCATGTTTGGGAGGAGCTTCAGTGATAAAGACTGCTTAACTTGCTGATGTTTCATGAGGACCAATGGCTATGGTGATATTGGAACTCCGGGGGAAAGACATTCAAATTGGGACAACTGTGGTTGAAAGTGCTTACTCCTCAATTGTGATGTCTGTGCAAAACAGACAAGCAACACTGAATGAGTTGACTTGAAATGTCAATGTAGGGCATGAGCAAGCATTTCCATCAAGAACGGTTTATTAAGAACGTCAGAGAGTGACACTGTGCTCAGATTGCAGAGCAGAAACCTTTTTGCACCTCAAAGTGCATGTGGCGCAAAGAACACAGGCAGTGGTCTACCGAGCAGTGAAAAAGTCATATGATTAGAGTCATCATTCACCCTGTTCTCAACAAGCAGATGAATACATGTGTGCAGCACAACAAAAGAAACCCACAGACCCAAGTGCTTGTTACCCATGGTGAAGGGTTCTGGTGGCTCTGTTATGGTGTGGGGTGCAGTCTCTAGGCATGGTTTAGATCCACTCAATCCCGGAGAGGACAAGGTAAATGCCTTCATCCTATGATGAAGCATTTCCGTCCTAATGGAAATGGTCTCTTCCAGGATAACAATGCCCCCATTCAAAGGGCATGAGGGGTCATTGAATGGTTTGATGAGCTTAAAAATAGTGTAAAGAATATGCAATGGCTGTCTCTGTCACCAGATCTCAACCCAGTTGAACATTTGTGGGAGATTTTTGAGTGGTGACTGAGAACGCATTTTCCGCCACCATCCACAAAACACGGAGTGATGAGATTAAGGTGCTTTGAAGCTCTTCTGGTGGCTCGTGGTGGCTCAGCACCCTATTAAGACACTGTACTGTGAGATTTCCTTTATTCTGGCAGGTACCTGTATGTTGATGTTTGGATGAGCTGAGGTCCATTAGAAGTCAGGAATAGCATAGCACTCCTCAGCAGGGAAGATAAACTCAGACTAAGTACTATCCAGTATCCATTGTTTAGCAGGAGACCCCCCTCACCTGTTTGAGCTGCAGTTCGGAGTTGACTCGAACGTTGCAGATCTCACAGTGGAAGGTGCGTTCCTGAGTGTTGGGGTCAGCAGACCCCCCTCCCTGCTCAGTGCTGGGTTTTGGGCCCAAGCGGGGGTACGCCTTTATGGGTCCCAGGCCACTTCGTGCCTCCAGGATTGTTTTATGCTTGGTACCTACAAGCACACAGAGGGTAGAACACGTTTCATCAGTTAAAGAAGGGAATATAGTCCCTTCCACCACCAAAAAAAAACTAATAAATACATAAATAATCAGGGGAACACTTACATTCAGGCTGTCTTCAATATGATTTAGAACTGAAAAAGTTTCAACCTGCTATGAGGACTCTAACTTATTTGGAGGGAGGGAAATGAGCTTAGCCTTGATAAGTTCATGCCTTGACTTGTACAACTGTATGAATAAACCTATATTATCTAAGGAAAAGCTACACACCTTCTAGTACCTCCTTATTGTTAGTAGATAGTTTCGTTGCAAAGAGCCTATAACTCTGTGTACTGCTGAAGATCAGCAAAAAAGCATTTCTGTGGTTTGTGCTCAGAGACCTGCACACATCTGTTTGTTTGGAACATGCTATCAGCCTTATGAACAACAAAGACATTGATTTTAATACCCGTTTTGGTTCTTGCTGTTTCTGTAAAATTTCTTTTGTAAATGTGACTTGAAACAGGTTTAACATACCAAGGGCACCAGATACCCCATACCCCGACTTCATCAAACTGGGGGGATTCAGACTGATTCATTTAAAAGCTCATGTGCTTGTTATTATGCTGTGTGCTTGCTGCAGGTCATCTGAGCCAAATATAAGGCAGGAGATGATCTGTCAGATAAACAGTTCTGAGAGTTTTCACATTTTTCAAATAACAGGAAAAGCTCGTTTGGGATTTGAACCAACATACGCCTGGTCCAGAGCCTGACCTGCTACATTTTGCGGCTGCCTGCGGCTGCCTCAAGTCTGAACAAGGGTCTATCTTGTTCTGACCGAATAATCCTGGACATTTTAGAGCGGAGTAACGTTTAAGGCTGTGCTTTCAGGGAGGCAGCACTTTGGTGTTATCCACCAAAAAGCATTGTGCTTAATATACACACTACAATATCCCAATGAACTTATGCACTGGCACCACTAGAGGGCAGAGCAGCATGGCTACTGCACTCCACATTCGGCCGGACAGTTCCATTATTTAACCCAGTATGGAGTGGCAGTGGCTCTGTGCTGTTATTATAAATGAAAAAAAACATGACATCCATCTGTTCTCTTTTGTCTACCTCTGGCCATTCACAAGAGTCAAAAGCAGTCGCTAAGTCCTGTTTACCACTACTCTGTTGTTGAACTGAACCCATAATGAAATAAAATATAGACCCATGAAGTGGAATAAGAATCTGAGAATTAGCTGTGTGATTATAACTATTGTGGGCCAAATCACACTGTTAATAAACTAATTTAAAGGTCATTATGGATCTGCTTTGTGGCTTTGCCTTCAATAGAGGGTGAAATTCTCATTACCTGGATGAGCTTTGCTGAAAGCTGATGTAAAATGGCCTCCTGGATGTACAGTACTGGTTACTTTAAATGCAAACATCAACTCAATAATGAAATTAACATATACATAAATAAAATACATACAACAGGGTTTGTACAGTTATATAATGAGAAAAATAAATTCAGTATGAAGTCTCCATCATATTTTAACAGCGTTTATTTATTTGAACATTTCAAAGTCAATCAGGTGTGTGGTATTCAAAAGAGGCTGACTGAAAAAGTAAAAGCAATCAGAAAATATAAGTTGAAGCATTTTCTATAGATTAGTGTGTTTCAGGCCTGGCCATGAAGGACCACTGTTTGTGCTCATTCTAGCTCCAAGCAGGCTTGGTTAATAACGGTTGATTGAGTTTACCAGTGAATATTGTTTGGATTTGACATCCCGTCAGTTCACCGTGAAAGACACCAGTAGTCAGAGCTTTGTTTGTGCTACAAAAATGGTATTAGTGACATATTTTTAAAATGTATCACTCCAAACAAATTGAGGGCAGTAGTCTCAGTTCATTAAACTTAATTAACTGTTTAATTGTTATAGGCCCTATAATAATTAACAATTAAGCAACAGCATAACAAATTAATTTTAGTCAACCACAGATTCTTAAAATGGAACGAGCTGAGAAATGCATCTACTAATCTGCTATTTAGTAGCATAAACAAACCTCTAACAACACAACTCTCAAGCAAAGGACTTCCTTAGCAGCATAAACACACCTTTTAAAACACAAATCTTTCAAAAAAGACTTCCTTAGCAGCATAAACACACCTCCAATGACACAATTGTTCCACAAAGGACTTCCTTAGCAGCATAAACACACCTGCAATGACACAACTCTTCCTCAAAGGACTTATAGAGGATAACTGTGAAGAGCTGTCACAAGTCAAATGACAGCTCAATCAAAGCTGTGTCCATATGGAACTAATAAAACAGTGTTTCCCTAGGGCCAAGGTTGAGAGGCACTGTGATAAAGCACAGACATAGTTGTCTCTATGCAGACAAGTACCAATACAATTTTAGTTTAGCTTCAAATGTGGCTGGCATATGAAAGACCAGCGCCCACATGTAACAGTCAGCATTAAACATGTATCACAAACGCAGGTTTGTAAATACTGAATGTTTTGATGTTGGCTGAATGATTCCAGTAACTGGGCTTCAAACTGAAACCGCACTGTGATGCAGCGTCTTGACCTCATGTCATGTCCCATGAGTGACGTGCAAAGTTACAGTTATACAGAGGAAGTGGATATGGGGAAATCTGGGGCTAAGGACAGCCGTGTTTCCGCTGTGGCCTACAAACTATGCGCTTGCAACGTTTGCTCGTTGTCCGCGTTCTATTTTCAACATCGGATGCACGACCGCACATCTTCTGTCTGGGTTAGTCCAGTACCTGTCTGACCCTGTTCCTTCCTGTTCAGAGTACCCACAACCCCACTGCCACCCAAAACATACACACACACGCACGCACACACACACACACACACACACACACACACACACACACACACACACACACACACACACACACACACACGTGCGTGTGCAGACACACACACCCTCCCCCTCTCCGGCTGTCATACTTGTCTGCACAGCATATGTTCTTGTTCTTGGAGCTGGACTTAATTGAATTTTTCTTTTTGGGGGAGAAATTGGTCCCAGACTGTTTTCTTTGCTGGGTTTATTTTTGTGTCCAATGCCACAAATCTAGTCTCCATTCGGTCGCTCTGATGCTGATGGCACACGATGCATCAGCTAAGACGGTGCGTGCATGTGCGCACATCGTCTTCTCACATGCCCATATGCAAACTCCACATCTATCACTGTGTTTGATTTTATGAGGCTGACATTGTATATATTGATATGCAGTATATGTGTGTGTCCATGAGTTCACGTCTGTGTCAGTATGTATTCCTTGCTTCTGTGTCTACGTGTGTAGTTGTGTGTCAGTACATGTGTTCGGTATACGAGCGTAGCAACTACATGTGAGCTGACATATAAGATAAATCTACACTGAATGAGTATTTGTGTTTGTTTTTAAACATGTCTATTCTATCAACACAGCTGACCTCTCAGTGCCTCAGACACAGTGAGACCCCTGAATCACTTGTTATTTATAGGTAAATGGCCAAACTCAAACCTGAAGAAATTTCACTAAGGTACTTTCCTTTACTAAGTAATTTGCTTTAGTAATTCTGATCTGACTGTCCTTGCAGTGTAAACATCTCAACCCAGAGGATGAATAATTCATCCCGGCATATACCTCCGAGGCTTTAAAGAGCCTCCTATCCCACAGAAGTGCTCTTAACACCTGCATGGGGAGGGTTACACCGTGCACATTCATCCTGCAGATGTCATTATGAATGCTCTGAAAAATTCATCAGCACGCTGTTGTTGAGGCTGCCGTAATTCACTGCAGCGCGCCGGTTACTCGACCACAACACCCTTGCCATATATCATGCGCCTTTGAAGGGGTGACTTCCTTAATGAGTCATGCCACGTGTGTGGAGGAAGCCAACGCAGAACACATGTGCTGGTGCAATAGCAGGCAGATAAGGCACTGTCACAACGTACTGAGGAATGTGCGTCACGCCCTGTCAGTCAGTTTATTCTTTTTTTAATATATATCACAGTGCTATATGAAATGATACTGTATCAGAAAAAAAAAACAGCACTATCAAGTAAAAAAAATCATAATGATTACGTTCATGAAAATATAAAAATAAAATAATAATTTTAATAAAATAATCATCATCATCAAAATCATCATCATCAAAAGATCAAAATGTAATAAATTTGCTAAATTTCAATACAGCAGGTTTCTAAAAAACGACCTTGCGCCAGTTTGCCCCGGCACTGTGCCGGCCTGCACGGGGCTGTACCTTTGTTGTGGGCCTCCAGCTGGGAGAGAGAGTTGACAGCCACTTTGCACAGGGAGCAGTAGAGCAGCTTCTTGGCCTTGTCCTCCTCAGACTCAGACGGGCTGGGGGCTGGGGGCGGGGCTGCCAGGGGCCCCTGGGACGGCTGGTCAGGGCGGGGGGTGCTGCGGCCGGGGGAGGACGATGAGGAAGAGGAGGAGGAGGAGGAGGAGGAGGCGGGCACCAGGGGAGCGGTGGGTGGGGGCAGGAGGGGAGAGGCAGAGAGCATGGGGACGTCAGGTGTTGAAGAAGCAGAGAGAGGGAGGGTCCCGGTGGCCAAAGGTGGGCCGTTTAACTGTGGGAGGGGCTGGGTGTCATCTGGAAGAAAGAGACAGGTGAAGGGACCATGTTATGTACAGAAGACAGGGTGATATCAATGTTACTTATTATTAGTTACATAGAGAGGGTACATGCCTGACAATCATGCATTAGTCTTTTCTGTTTTTATAATATACTGAAAGTGTCTAATGCTCCTTCTCATATGTATAGTACTAATATAGTTTTTTTAACCTGTTATGCAAAGGTCCAGAGCCCTGACCAGCTCTCACTGCTGAGAGAATTGGAGGCAAAAACACAGTTAAGACAAGAAAAGTAACAGATTTAACTGGCCGGCATGCTGTTTGTTTTGGTGTTTTATATTTGTAACTGGAAACCATATTGTGGGCCTGCTTCTTTTAATTTCACCAGGATCATGACGTAAACAGCAATGAGCCACTTTCCAACGTTCAACACAAAAAACAATAGAGATATTTTACCGTGAGTGATGTGCTTTAGTGACACCGTGATATACGGCTGTGTATGTTCTTGACTTCCTGGCTTTTTAGACTGCCTGGTTACAGATTAGCACAAGTTAAATTGTTAGCCTGGTCTGACACAGTTGCTCATCCACTTGGATGTATACACCCCTGTTCTCTTGAGCCTGAAGTCGCTCTAGATAAGAAAATCTGTTAAATGAATGTAATGAAATATTTTGGGGTTAGAAACAGGAGGTAGAACTGGGATCTTCTGTGAGAGAGGAATGGAGGGAGAGGCTTTCCCGGCATCCTGTGAAACGTGCAGGCCCTGAGGACACAGGCAGCCTGCGGTCTCCTGCCTGATGCCTGCCTCCGCTCCAGCCGCTGATTCGGCAGAGCTCTTCGAGCAGAGCGAGGGCCCTCTCCCTTCCAGTGGAGTGCGGAGTCCCGCCTGTCGCCTTCCTTTAAAGCAGCCGCTGCTCTGAGGCCGGGGGACTAAGAGACAGCAGCATTGCCATTTCTCCGCTCAACATCCCCTTTAGGAGCATATACTTTATCTATGGCACAAGTCAATCTACAGTGCTCCAGCAGTCTGAAAGAAGTACTCTCCTGAGAAATAATTGCTTGATCATGGAAAACTTGATTATGACACCATCCATGCAATAAACCATTCATCTAATATCCATCGATCCCCCTTTGATTTAGTTATAGCCTCATACCTCCTTGGTGTACTGTTCATATGACAGAATTATGACAAAATGACAAAACTGAGTGCCAGTTCAGTGTATCGATATTATGTCCTGGCTACAACAGACCATATTCACTACTTACACAGATCTTTACACATCATTCATCAATAGCTTTTTTTTTTTCAAAATGCTAAGGCTGGATAGCCCAATGTAACATGTAACTGTAACACAGTTCCCGTCTGTGTTTCTAAAGACCAAAGCTATACTCCGTGACAAACAGCACTGCATTTTATGGTCACTGAGCACCAGCAACCCTCAAGCTGTGCTAATGTATTCATGATGTAACACAGACTCTGAAGTATTAATATTAACTGGCTAGCCAGTTACCTTAAATCTGAGAGGCAGGCATCCATTAAGGTTGAACATGAATAAAACAGCTAGTTACGTTCTTTAATGACAATCCTGATTTAACTGTGTGTAAATATATGTGACCATATAGCAGAGCCAACGGGCATGTGGGTACTGGTGTATGTACATTATGTAAGTAGTAACAGGTCAAACATGACTGGAATAAGGAAACACAATGTTAAATGAGGTTCAAAAATCTTTCAAAGCTCCCCTCTGAGTCAGATGACGGCAATGGACCTCAACAACCTCAGTGTCCTCCTCCTAAAAGCACACCTTGATGCCACTCAGCTCCCGGTGGCTTTATCCTGTTGTCCTACTATATGCTATCTCAGGTAAGGCTTTAGCTTACTCACTGAAATGAAGCTTTTCTCATGATGTTGAGAGGTTTTGTTCATGTATCAGTGTATTTTCATGCCTGTTATTGTGCAACGCCATCTAAAATAAAATCATAAAAATTAGATTAAATATATTTCCCAGAGAAAGAAATGTAACCAATGATTAAAAAAGGTCTTTCTGTCCCTTTTCAGACAGGGATTTTTTAATAACTCCTCCAGCATAAAGAAGAAAACTTTCCTTAATGGTGGATAAAATCTATTTTGCATGGACTTTCCCCGCTTGTCCTGATTTGGAAAGTTCCCGCCGCTGTCTGCCGTGTAGCTCGTAATGCGGGACGGCAGGTGAAATTGCACTTTCCCAGCCAGCCTGACTCCCGCCATATTGGGATTTTCCAGCTGGACTGCTCCCTGCGCATATGTTTGTCAGGCAGATGTGTGCCAGGGACCATAATCTCTCCTTCAGCCTCCATGGGTTCAGGGAACTCATAAAGCTGAGCTAGATCGGAGCCCAGGGCACTAGGAGCTTTTAATGAACACGTCAAGCGAGTGCCTTGCACGGGGTTCCCTTAAATATTTATTGAGCAGGGCCCTTTTTTTAGAGCGGTGCTGCACTGTTCAGTTACACTGCAGAATTGGAAGGTGTACTTAAGAGGGTCAGGAGGGTAGAGGGCTTGGTTCCTCCATTTGCAGACTGGTACCCTGCTGCAGTGGATGGGAAGGGCTCCCATTTCTCTCCTAAGGAATAACTGACACCAGTCTGTCACAGCATGGAACACGGAAAATACAGTCTCTGCTTCATGCGCACCAACAACAAACCACTGTGTACATACCAATGGTGTACTTTACCAAACAGAGCTATTGAAAATCACATTGCAGTTTTCATTCTGAACAGCAACTATCTGAAACATTCATAATTTTTTGGTAGGTTGCTGTGGGCCTTTGATATTCTCTGTGGTGCAGCCTTATTGTTATTGTGAGTCATTTTATCAGTTACTACAGAGAGTAAACTACTTCCTGAAACTTCCACAGATCGACAAAAAAGATCTTGCTGGTAAAAATCTAAATTTCTACACAGCGACCATTGTGAAATTGTGAACTTCATGTTCCATGGTGTTTGTGGTGAGAACATGCAATGAGGCGTGTGCTGAGTTAACGTTGATAAGACAGCAACAGCTGTTGACAGTTTAGGTGGAGCTGTTCACAGTGATAGTGTCAGTCTGGGTGGATGGACCATTTAGTGTTCAATGAATTCAGACAGAAGTGGAGGACAAACCTTGCATGTTCTTCAGATATGAGAAGAAGGAGAAGTTCACTACTCCACTTCTTATTAAGAACAAAGGACCTTCAGTGCAACATATCAATAATGGCCAATAAAATCAAATGAAGTTAGTTATTATGTTTTACATCAATCTTTTATTCAATGAACACAAATCATTTCGCTGACTATTGCTGGCATCTTAAAAGAAAGGTAATTTGTGCCTCGATGAAATGTTTTATCTTCTTTGTGAGCAAAGATAAAAAGACAATTATCTATGGTGTAACAGATTCAGACATCTATGAATGAAATCATTGTGCCAGACTGTAATGGAAAATGATTGATGGGTGCTTTTTAGATTCTTTCTTTTTGTATGATGTGAACATGCATTGTTGATGAAAGATTTTAAAATTGGATTAAAATTGGTCACTGTAGATAAAGGTTGTGATTTCCTTTGCTGTATATTTTCAGATACTACTATTTGTCAGTGCCTGGTTGTGTTATGTAGTCCTGAAAATGAATGATGAAAAACGAGGAAAATATATCCTGAAAAATAAATGTAATAATGTAGAAAATAAATGTAATAATAATTTAGCAAAGTACATGCACAAAGTGAAATATCTGTGCCTTAACCTGTTTTACTACACACCATTAGCATCCGTGGGACTTTGTATAAATCATTCCTGGCTATTCAACCACCTGAACAACAGAATGTAAAGAATATGTACTTTTTTGCTAATGCATTAAATGTTCACTTATCGGTTGAAGAGGATTGGTGACAACATAATAGTCCATTTGCTGACCACAACACTGCACTATCAACAAGCTGTCAGCATACATCACAAGCAGACTCACTACCGCAAAACATCAGGCAGAGGTCTGTGTTCAGGTGACAGTAGTCAGTCTCTTACTCATTGCTAACACTGGCAACGGCATTCACAAACCTGATTTCTACACTCCACAGGACAGCTTCATCCCTTTTACAAGGAATAAACCAGGATGGACATATATGTATAGGTAATCAAATTCAATTTTTATATATATATATATATATATATATATATATATATATATATATATATATATATATATATATATATATATATATATATATATAATCTAATTCAACTCATGCTTAATGTTTTTGAAGCTGGAGGCCAATAGGCGATTCACCGAATCAGAACCTCACAGCCTAATTTCTAATTATTATTAAATGCCAATGTTTATTTGTATCTGTATTTATTATTAGACGTCTGCTTTTTTACACTTTTTTTTCCCATTTTTTACCCCAACTTTGGAATTGTCATCTGTACATTAGACTGAACAGAATCTCATCAACATCTCATGCACCAGTGCTGAAGTGCGTTAAATGAATCGGATAAACTCACTGCTGACAGCCGCTATTCTTCACACCACAGAGCAGTCCGACAGAGCAGTGGAGCGAACACTCGAATCAGGATCTCCACTGACGCGATCTGAGTAACTTGCGGTCTCCTGTCAAGTCTCTAGTGGCCCTAACAAGTGGTAGGATGAGGGGAACCCCTGGTGGCTCAAACTCAGTTGTGTCTGTCCACTGAGGACTCCCTGTCATCGGCAGTGAATGACAAGGCCAAGAGTCAAAATCGCAAAGTCATGGGCTGTAGGGCTCAGCCTGACCTCTGAGGAAACACCTTACCCAGCTGAGCCACACAAGGGATCAAACATCTATTTAATTGCATAAATGTAAGGTTAAGCCAAAGAAAAATCTCTATAACATGTGGACAATGAACTTCTCTATTCTATGTTATTCTTACATGGTCATCACAGCCTTTCCAATCTGCACAGACAGCTCCTTCTATGTAGAATCATACCTTTGTCTTATGGTTGCATATTGGGGACCGAATTTTCGCTTCTGAAAGCTAAAAAACATCTCAATCTCTGGAATGAACCTGTGCAAGGAATTAAACTTCCATCCATAATGCAAGCTGGCCCGCTACCACGTAGCTAAAAGGTCCAGGCCTCTTAAAAACGACAGTTGATCGCCTGCCACAGAGCTAAATCCCAATGACATCACACTTCCTCCCTGACTCCAGAGCTGGAATATGTCCATATTTCTGCTGTACATGCCTCCTGCCTGTGACTGCATTTTTGCTGCACCCCTCCTAAGAGAGGCCTATCAGTGGAAGAGGGGGATAAGGAGGGTCCCAGTTCAGCTAACACCACTTCCTGCCTCCACCAAAGCCTCAGATCTTCAGGTGTCCTTCCATGTCAGACACCACTTCCCCCTGAAGCCTTATCCACCCACTAGCGCTCAATGCTGCCTGTGTGGACATGACACCCCCCCTCCCCTCCACCCCCCCGCCTGCCAGTTCCCACTCTTCCTGCAGCAGTTGCTGTCAGATACACACCCAATTATTTCGCTGCCACAGACAATTACATTAGCAACGAGTTACTATAGTAATAACATTGCTGCTAATTCAACTCATGCTTAATGTTTTCTGAAGCTGGAGGCCAACAGGCGATTCACCGAATCAGAACCTCACAGCCTAACTTCTAATCGCTGCAGCTGTGTCAAGGTTGAGTTCAAACCCCTTGGTAGGGAGGCTCGGTTTAACAAGCACTGTGGATCTAGCCAAAGTGTTACATAGCACACGGGCGTGGGAATATTTCCCACTCATGCTTAGAGACCCTGGCCACGAGGGCAGGAGCACACTCAGGTGACAGTTACCCCTCCTTCCAGTGCCCGCACACACTCGACCTACAGTAACCCGGCCTACCAGCAGCCCCGTCGCAGATGTGACCACAGCTGTAAGATCCCTAAGGCACGCCGGATTCATGGAAGCCTCTCTCCACAGCCGGTGTTACGGGGAAACATCACAACAAACAGGCTGACTCGAACAGACAACTAAGCACGGGGTCAGGAGGGGAAGATTTCCACATGAAGAAGCATCCCTGTGAGCATGTGTAGCCTTACACTTAGGCCACTTTTGGCAATCTTTTCAGCCCTTCCCATTGAAAATATTTCAGATACCCAACCATTGCTCAGCTCTGAGTGAAGACAAAGCCCCTATGAGAGTGTCTTATTGCTAGCGGAACAGACAGCCTTAAAGATACGATAACAAAAATAAATAGCTTACAGTGGTAGAGTGGTTCATGAGGCAAACTCATCCTGTCAAATGCAGAATCGGTACCCCCACTCCTTTGGCTTTCCAAACACTCACCTCTTTCACTTGTACCTGGATTCAGCCAAGCTAGATGTGTCCTATATAAATCTCCTGGCCAGACAGCAAGAACAGTATGTCTAAAGCACACCTCACTGTTATTTTAACATACTATTTAGTTTACTGGGAGCCACCTGTAATTGATTGATTGATTAACAATTGATTTGTAATTAAAATGCTATTTCCAGCAATACTGTGTTATCTCCAGACAGCTGAGTGTTGCCTTATTCAGCTTTTGTTGTTTTATGCTTATTGTTTTATTACCTTTGATTATTTGCTATTTGCTATTTGTACTAATAAAGCTCTTTGACTTACCTGGAATACAGGCATCTGAAAAGTAAATACTGAGTAATACTAATGGCTGAACCGAATTGATGTAGCTCAATATCCACCGTAATAATGATTGCATGCTAGCAATTCCTTTGGTCATTGAGTCTCAAGGTATCACCCATATTTGCTCCTTCGGTTTGTTCTTTGAACCTGCAGACAGCTTGACAGAGTGTTGGGATTGAGTGGGTACAGGCACACTCAAAGACAGAGAGAGACAAGCTGCTTTTCCCAGCAGCTCTGCTGTCTCAAGATGCTGCTCCCAGAACAGTGCACAACCCCTGAGACCCCCGCATCCCTCCCCCCACCCCTGCCCCCGACCCTAAAACACTATGATCTGCCAGAATTCAATTATCTTTTATAAATTTGAAGCAGCTGTGCTGTTTCCCTGATGTTATTCTGGCTTCTCCTTCCTACTAACCCCCCTGCACCACACACACACACACACATGCACACACAAACCACACACACACACACACACACACACACACACACACACACACACACACACACACAAACATACAAACATACACACACACACACACACACACACACACACACACACACACAAACATATACACACACACACACACACACACACACACACACACACACACACACACACACACACACACACACACACAGGCACACAAATGCACACACACTCCCAAATCTTTCTCTCTATCTCCTATTTTCCTACCACACCACCTCACTTCCAGTCATTCCTCCCTTAGCAGAAGGGATTTTTCTTGGACAAGCTTCCCCTCAATAAAACAACGTAAGTCCCGTGTTACAGGAACTCTAAGGAGTGTCCTTAAGGAATGGCCTGGGATCAATCTGACAGGTTCTTGTGCCAGAGAAAGAAGCCATCCTGCTGAGATCAGGCTCAGACAGGATGACAATGACAAACTGTGTTCAGCTCCAAGCTCATACAGCACAAATGTCTGCATTTATTCAGCTTATGCATCTTTTTGACATTTGTATGTAATATAAAACCTTGCTTCAGTCAAAGTGATAACGTTTTTTAATCCCCAGTTCTTTTTTGCCCATTTTTTCCTGATTTGGAATGCTCAATAGTGCGATAGAAATGCCACCCATTGCTGCAACACCCACTAACAATCCAGGAAGGTGCAGACAAACACATGCTCTCCTCTGAAAAACATGATTTAACAGCTGCTTCTTTACACACCGCAGCCTCCATGCCAAGGCTGTGTGGATATGAGTCGGAGGAAGACACTTCATGTGCAGCTTTATGGCATATTGCAGATGCCAGATTGACCAATAGGGGTTGCTGGTGAGTGACGGGTTGGACAGACCCCTGGCTGACCTACTCACCCCTATATCCCCTCGCGGAATGAAACCAATTTGTTCCACCACTGTGGGTCCCAGGTCATCGCTGGCTGATGGCATGGCCGGAATCAAACATGGGCTGTAGGGCTCATTCTGTGCTTGAAACAAGCGCTTTTGCCATCTGAGCCACTCAGGAGCACTATCCCACTGTTTTAATGTCTTTTAATGATGTTAGAAAAGGAAAAAAAATAGTATTGACAAACTGTGTGCGGCACATTATCCGGTGTGAAAGCAATGGGCAGTTGTACTTCACTGAATCAGTAAATCAGTGCAGTTGATTCTATCCAAGAACTGGCTTTATGGTTACAGTCCCAGTTTCTTAAACATTACAACACACACCACTGTGCCACCATTTTGTCCAAGAATCTTTATACAAATCAGACTGGACATTTAGCAAATTTTGCAATCCCTGTCTGTGCTGGTTGTATTTAGTGTACCACACAGGGGAAATGCAGGAAATATGTGTTATTAGCTCTCTGAGGTTCCCTAAAGGAGACTGATCGCATTCTTCTGTTCTCACACTCCAGAGAGCAACGTCACCATCCATCAAGAACTCACACACACACACACAGTGAGCTCTGTCATAACTGAATTTCTATTTCTGTCTCAGGCCTTTGTATAATTTCAATTTCAATTTGTCTTCACCTTAGTTTTCAGCATTCAGATGAATGTTTTACAAAATGAAACCAGGCAGTATTGGAGATTGGTTTTTATTAAATTGCTTTCAGGTTCAGTTTTGTGTTTGTGCACGGACCATTGTTCCAGTCTGTTTTTCGCAAAGTAAATCCTCCTGTATGTTTTTGTCAGCTTTGGTTAGTCCAACGAAAATGAATACGCTCCTTCTAATGGTCATATTGGCACCATTCTTACACATATTTTTCACAGTCATCTATTTAGTCATCAATATTTCTCAGACAAATATCAAAATTCATAATCTTGGACACACCGACATAATACTAAGTACATGGCTCCATACGTACAAGGAACAAACCAGAGATGTGATTGATCTATGTCCTAAAAATGCAGGCTTGGCTCAGTGGCTGTTGGAGGTGCCAGCCAGAGACCCTTGCATGTCCAAGGACAACGTTTGAAAAGTGAGAGCATTCCTCAGTTTCTTACCAAAAATAAAATTCACCTCATCAATTAATCTTCACTGTTATACAGTATTCTTTAGATGAGATTAGCCATAAATTAGAGAATGATGTTCCACAACAAAAAACATATACAGATTCATAATGTTTGTTCTGCTGTCTGTCAATGGCCACAACTTGAAATCCTGTATACAGCAAAACCTCAATGACTTTACATTTGAACATAAATGCCATTCTGTCTGATTCTGTCTGGTGATTATATGATGGCTCCAGAAACGGTCCTAAAAAGGTCCTTCTGTCTGATTGACCACAAAGAGTCACTGGAACATTAGCAAATCTGGCAAAGTAGCAATCAAACTTTTTAACATTTGTCTTCTTTTTTACAGATATCATGAATCGTGACATAGTCTGGCACATTCTTAACAAGATGGAAAAAAGCAGTCATTGCCTCACATAAATCCAGCATTTCTTCTTGACGTGCAGATTTAAGTATGACATCAGTCACTGCAATAATAGGTAGCAGGTGTATGGTCAATGACATTGTATCACTATTTGCCATTGTTTTTCCATGCCTGTAGCTAAAGTTTCTCAGTAAAATCATAAAATGCTGTTTCACATTACAAATTTAAACAGTAATGTTGGCAATGTGCTATACTATTCAAGTCAGCCAACTATATTTTGGCAAGAAATAGTTCAGAATTAAGAAAAAACATACTTTTTCACACCAACCACAGGAATGTGTCCAATAATGTTACTAGCTAACTAAATAGCAAGATTTCCCCCTGGAATTGTGGTAATACTACAATTATGTGTTATTTTTAAGACTAATATAATGTCAATTCTAAACTATTGCTGTTAATTGCAATTATTACAATAATTGTAATAATACATAATAGACACTATTGATACTACATATGATATATTTTTAAATGTTATGGTATTTGATGTAATTTCCCCAAATAAAAATACATGATTAGCTTGATAACATCATGGCAAGTAGCTATATTGTAGTACTTATGACTAGTAGGAAAAAAAAAAACTTTGTTCTTATAGGGGCTTGTCACACTGACCAAAAGAGTTAGCCAATCAATGTATTCTTACTGATAGCAAGGTTCATCTTCAGTCATGTACAGCAGATACATATAAAGTAGGTGAACATGTAACACAAGATCTTCAAGATTTTGTCAGTACACAACACAGCAATAAAAGAATTTGACATAGCCATCAGTCAGCTGTAATTTTTTTGTTTGGCAATAACCTCCCAGAGATGGGAAGCATTGACATTAGGTGAACTCTCAAAACAACATTGGACTCAATGGTTTTGGCAGGGTTTAAGCCAACCAGAGTCTAATTTCCTGAGAACTGAGTCACTGAAAATTAAATACTGCCTGCCACCCCTGTCCTGACCCACCCACGTAAAATATTTTCTCAGCAGAACCACACGGTTCATGTGGGTCAGCATTCTTGCTCCAAGTTCAGAAATACTGGAAGTCTGGCAAGGTATGGACAGCTCACATCTCCGAGAAACAGCAAGATTGCAGTTTGACCTTATCTGTAGAACAGGCAGCTTTTTAATTTCGCACTGCAGTACCGTAGGCTGTGCAGCCGAAAAACTTCTGAGGCCCCCACTCACCTTGTTTGCCCGGGTCAGTTTCGGGGACAGCCGGCGGGGGTCCTGGGGGCGTGGGGGAGGAGGTTGTCGGAGGTGGCGGTTTGTCATTGTCCTGGGGGCGGCTCTTGGAGGTCTCGATGCCCTTTACCCTCCTGGCGTGCCGATTACCCTTGTAGTGAGCCTCGGCCTGACTCTGTGGGAAGGAGAAGGGAACACGCTGGTCAGCCATCGGGTTACAGCCAGTGCGTGCCCTGCGTCACAGTCGCGGCACAGAAAACAGACACACGGAGCAATGTAATATCACCGCAAAGCACAGTGTATCAGCACCATGCAGATACACTGACACAGTACACCAACTCTGCGTGGCCATGTCAACACAGGAGACACAGAAAAATGCAACCAGACCAAATGCGAAAGGCGACTGGCTATTTGATACCTGCCAGACATGGGTGACTCCAGACAGCTTGTGTTTAGCTCATACAAAACAGGTGTTTTGACTCTCTTGCCCACATATTGACCTTAAACCAACCACGAAAACAAGAAGGGGAGCTGAACTCTGGCCTCCAGCCCCTGCCAGTTCTGATGCCCTGTCAGAGACCCATGGAAACAGTACTGCCTCTCCCAGGACTTCCCTGCACACACACAGCCATCCTCCACTAAAACCAGCTGGAAGATGTGCCTGGGCATGCCAGGCCTCTGAGCCTCCATCTTAGCTACTGTTCCAGAGTACCCTGACCTGCTCTGACCCCCTCAAACTCACTTCTCCCCATTGCTACACATTATTGATGGGTGTCTGACGTAACCACCCAGCCAACAGAAATACCAGTATTGCCCAAATGTTGCAGCTGAAAGGGAGAGTGAGAGATCACCCAAGATAAACACTCTGACTTGTGTATACCATATATCTCAAAAATATGTATTCTGTATCCAGCCCACAGCTGTGAGGCATTCCTGAATATTTATGATTTTCTTTTCCTTTTTTTCTTGAGCTTGTCAGAACCTGTCTTACTAAATGTTTGAACAGTCTCCAAAACACACACTCAGGATGTGAGATACTAAACTACACAAGGTGCTGTTGCAGTTACCAGCAAATTTTAGCCAAAACAATATTAGTTCCTCTCTAACTGATTAAATTAAATAAGTCATGCACTTTTTGTAACAGTGATATGTTTTGCTGAGTGCAGCTATTGAGGTGAGGGCACAGTTAGAGCTGTCTCATCTGTCTGAACTGAGTGTCAAATGAAAATAAGGACTGTTTGGTTAAAGTGCACTGTTACACATAGAAAGACATGCTCCATGTGCCCTTTTTCAGCTTTGAGCCCCTGTAAGACGATCTGTGATGGCATACTCATTCGTGTTCATTTTTAGGAATGTTTTCAGAGTCATTAGATGACATTGAAATACACTTTGGTGTATTTGGAGGAGTGGGTATGGATTATGGGTTTTGCAGTGTGTGCGGGTCGCAGGTTATAATCCTTTTTGGCGGGAAAAGATGGGGGGCCTGCATTGCTGCCTTCACACATGCAGTGTGATTGGAGCCCCTCCAATGGGGAGAGGGATCAAGGGGCGAGCATGGGCCCTCAGCAAATAATTATTGCATTAGAACAAAGACGTTTATTAAGTGGTGGGATAATCGGCTCTCTTTCTCGAAAGTGTTTCGGGGAGCCCCCAGCAGCTGTGGGGGTCCGCTAAAATGAAGAGAGAAAGCAAATGGCACCAAACAAGCCCAGGGCGCTGGGATCAGTCAGCTGCGTGCCCCCATCTGGTGGGATGTGTTGGGGGGGGGTATCGGTTTTAGCCTGGAGCTGTAATTGCCCGTGACAGAGATGTATATATAGCTTCCCTCCTGCAATCCTACCCCTCACAGGGTCTTAAGATGCTGCCTTCCCAAAGCCCACAGATTAAGGACATGACAAGAAGGAGTTTCAGCGACACAGCTCTGTGGCAGCAATGCCATCTGCAAAAGCAGAGGCTGCTGGATCAGGCCTCTCTGAGACCGGGAGCAGGTGGAGCACATCTCTGAGACCCTGTTCACAAACTGAGGAGCAGAGGTGGACACCGGCTTCAGAAAGTAAAAGTCCTGCCACGTATTTGTTCCACCCATGCACTACACCAGCTGAATTTAATTAGCACAACTCTTCAGCCAGGTAGAGGAGCTAATGAGTGAAATCACCTTGTTTAGTGAATGGCTAGAACAAATACATGGTAGGACTTTTACTTCCTGAAGCCGGGGTGTCCGCCTCTGCTGAGGAGTGAACGGTCAGTAGTGAACGAGGCACAGGGCATGTGCAGGTGTGGGAGGAAAGGTGAGGAGCAGAGCGCTCGTCTGCAGGTCTTGCAGCACCTTTAGGGCTCTGCTGGAACAGGTGGCCTCTTGTGGCCTCTTGTGGCTCTCAAAAGGCACAACAAGACATGTCACAGGAGTACTTCCTTCCTTTCCGCTCATGTCAGCATTTCTTCACCTCCTTATCGGGTTGCAACATGGCATTTCTTTCTTCCCTTGGTGACTGCATTTTTAGGGAACATCAGTAACACTGTCAACTTCAGTGGATTTTCATGCTGTTGCCAACCAGGTTGACAAAAAAAACAGGGTTTTTTGTATTTGTGTCATGGCACACATGTTGTGTATTATTCTGGGGTTTTTTGTATTATTGGAGTGTTGCTTTCCAGGTCATTGGATTTTTATGCCCACACATTATCCTTAAAGACTGACGCAAGACACCTTCAATCTCTTGTGTTTCTTGTACAGTGTAATAGCGAGATGCTAGAGGCCTCTCAGCAGGACTGATGTGTATTACAGTGGGGTCATGTTCAGCCCAAACAAGTGACAAAGCAGCTTCTGTCTATCTGAGATGGAGCTGTCTGAAACAAGGAGAAGTGGATGGGAAACAGGAATTAGAGCTGGAACAGAACATTGGGAGATGAAGAAAGAGAGACAGAGAAGACAGGGACAGAAGCTGAAGGGCTGAATGAAGGAGGCAGGAGAGCTCTTATACACACAGACCCTGATAAACAGCTCATGTTTCTCCTCAAGGTGGGGAGAGCTTACGGTTTGGGCGGCAACATTACAGATTCTAGATTTGCAGGGCTGAGCAGTGTTTTAGAACAGGGACTAGACAAGCGAGTGACAGACAGGGGGAGAGAAAAGTATAACATAGTGGTAAGGAGCAGGACTCGTTACCGAAAGGTTTGATTCCTCACTGGGGCACTGGTGTTGTACCCTTGGGCAAGGTATTTAACCCACAATTGCCTAAGTAAGTATCCAGCTGTATCAATGGGTAAGATGTATAAACTGTTACTTATGTAAGTCTCTCTGGATCAGATCATCTGCTAAATGCCAATAATGTAACGTCATGAAGAGTGAAAAAAGGGGGCTAAAAATGAGTGGGTGAGGATGGTGCGGGGTGTTCAGAAATATGAGACAGGGACCAATGTCAAAGGGGCAAAACATAGGTAACGACAGGCGGAAGAGAGATGAGAGAGTGAGAGGGGAGGGGCTAGCAGCTTTAGAAACAGGAAGGGTGATAAGAGGGTTGGGGGGAGATGGGAAAAAAGCTAAGGAGAAAGGGAGGAAGAGATAACAAGTGGAGTTGGCAGAGAATATAATTAAATTCAAATGATTTTTTCCTGCTCATATTTTTAGAAGAAACTGCTCTTTGATGTCTTATCCCAGAGCAGAATAAAGGACTTGAAACCAGAGAGAACTGGTCTTACACAGATGTCTGCAGTTTTCAGGCAATGAGAGGGTGAGGGGAGAGGCAGGGAGGGAGAGAGAAATGGAGAGAGAGAGGGAAAGGGAAAGGGGGGAGAGAGAGAGAGAGAGAGAGAGAGAGGGAGAGAGAGAGAGAAAGGGAGGGAGGGAAAAAACAGGGAGGGAGAGGGGGAGAGCAAGGGCACAAGGAAGGGAGAAAGAGAGGGGAGGTTAGGAGAGAGCAAGGGAGACAGAGAGAGAGAAAAAAGAGAGAGAGAGAAAGAAAGGACATCAAGCTTGTTCATACTGCAGCAGTGATGTGGACCAATGCAACTGGGCCAACACTGTGACGTCAATCCTGCAGTAGAGGAGGGTCATCCCAGCATTCAACCGAAAGACTCCCTACACTAGAACACTAGAGGCTGGGAGAGGACCAGCCATCACATCTTCTCTCACTGCTTACAATTCAAGAAAGCCTTCCCTGGGGGTGTTAGAGCAATGCCACTCAAGAGACTTCCTTTGTTTGTTTTGTTTAACAATTTCATAGACAAATACCTGCTGATGCAGCATTTTTATATCATAGTCTGGTTCAAGTCCTCCACCATCAAAGAGCCTATGACTCCTGCAATACCAGGAAATAATTTGACAGGAATGAGAAGCTGTCTGAGGGTTTGCACATTTATGGTAACAGCTGTCTGAGCCATTGTGATTTTTATGGATGTAAGGTACTACAATCAGTGCATTGCTGTTTCCAGTTCAGTATCCACGCTAGATTTAACAAACCAGATCAGATCAGCATGATCACCAGCTGGATATTTATTAACGCCTCAGATAAATAGGTAATATATGACCCTCTGCAGCTGGGCTGGAGGGCCACAGTGCCAGTAGGCCTTCATTCCACCTGATTGTTTAAACATTTTCTGTATGTATTGCTGTTCATGAATTATATTATTCATACCCACATACCTTTGCTCTGTAAATTGCTCTGGATGAAAAAAATGTATTGTAAATTAACCCAGCTTTGTCTTCATGTCTCCAGCTTACCATCCCTCTGCAGTCCTGGGAGTAATTTAAAAAGAGTTGGGCAATGCTGAGAGAGCAAGGCTCTGCCGGGCTACAGCCGAGCGGACCTAGAGCCCTAGGAAGGGGGATGCCTGTAATAAGGGCTCACATAGAATCTTTTATCCCTTTCTGCAACAGGACACATATGGTAATCTCATACTGGCAATGCACATATAGGCCGTATTCATAAATCATGTTTCATGATCATATTCTGAAAATGCGCTGAAAGGTTTTGCATTGTAGGAACGCTTTGCATTGTATATGGGACAGTCTGTGTAAGAGGAGCAAACAGCATGCTTCATCCTCAGCTGTATTGGGATCGTGGAAAATAGACACTTGGGCCAGATACAGCTGACACTCAGTGGTTGGGAATTCTTTCTTTATTACAAAACCATTTCATTTGCAAAAACTTTCCACCCAATTACACATATGGCTGCACAGATGAATATCAGTGCTTTCAAATGCATACTGCACCAATGATGCACAAAGAGGACTTTCACAACAACCCTGCCTTTGAGAATACACAAACTCCGCCACAAACTCTCAAAGCTTATGTTTTGATTATTGTTTCAAATTACTATTCAAAACGTAATTAGTCAAAGTAAATTACCATTACGTTTTGTGAGTCAGTAAATATATGAAAACAAATGCCAGGCAAAGTGATCATTTGGAGGTGACCAGCTCAAAAGAAATCAGCAACCAAGGATCAGGATTCATGAGGTCAATGCTTGGTGCTGTTTAAGACTTCCTCACTGCAGTAAAAGTGAGGAGTGATGAGTTGCTGTGCAACGGAAGACCAGAGTCCACAGCTGAGCCTCAGGGAGCACATGCAGATGAAACACACGCTTGCACTGAGACCGTTCTACCCAACATGGGGGTCAGGTATCTGCAGGGAAGGAGTCTTGCTCCAAGGCCCGGTAGCTGGCCTGTGGCTCAGAGGCTGCTGGAGGGTCACAGACAAATTGACTGCCCAACACCCCCCTACCACACACCCAACCCCCCACTCCCCCCAGAGACGCAGCAGTCTATGCTTTATCAGTCGGTGTGCATCAATATTTACAGACACTTATGTGTCAATCTTGTTTGGCGTTGAGGGGCAGTGACAGCCAGGGATATAAACAGTGGGTTTCCCCAGGGTTTTATAACTTACATGAGCTGAAAACACGTTCCTGCAGGAAGAGTGTGCATACACAGTAAAGTACTTTAATCAGCAGTGGTGCGCTAAGCCATTAAGCAGCTTGAGGCCGTAAAGCTTCCATCTAATAAGCCAGCCAGCCTTGGATATGACTGCTGCCACTAAAAAGCTGGCTTTACCAACCGGAGAGGGAGGATACCTAAAGTGCCAATCGACATTCATAACAAAGGAGGTACAAAATCTTTTTGTACCACCACTGCTGAAAATACTGATCACACATTTTAGACCACACCCCAAATGTGGCTGGTGATTCGTTGCCATCAAAAAGCTGGCTTTACCAACCAGAGACGAGGGATACCTGAATTCCAGCAAACCTGCATAACTAAGAAAGTACAAAACCTTTTTGATGTCTGTGATACGTAAAATCACACATATTCCATCATGGCCAGAGATTCAGCTCTTGCCTTCCTTCCCTCCTCCATCCAGGAGCTTCTGGTTTGTAACAAGAGGTTCTGTGGCTTTCCCCAGAGTCCCTGTGCTGGCTATGGATGTTCTGTATTAGACCACATCACTTCGAGAATGTTCCAGACAGTGGGGGAGACAGAGCTTTCAATGTGTATTGCACAAAGCTGACTATCAGCCCAATGCAATACTGGAATAATCCAATAAAATAATAGCAAATATGCAGTAAAATCATTTGGTACTTTCAACCCACTGATTTACAATCACCAGTTAATAAAATGATATGAACTACCTCCAAGGCAGACATGTGGTTACAATAGCTGGCTTGGTTGCAGTTTGGATCCATCCTTGCAAATGCCGTTCAGGATGAAATCAGCATCAGTCAGAAATTATAAACAGTAGCAGTAACAATAAGATTAATTGCAATAGAATTCAGTCAGTAGCTTTGTTTCCCCCTCTCAGATGGCTGCTCATCTGCTCATTATCCGAGCAGGGTTCTTATTGGGTGTGACTGCACTGGCAGCAGACTCACCTCTCAGCCTCGTCATGTGAAGACTCGGTTGTACCAAAGAAGTCTATCTAAGGAGGCCACAGAGGGAGTATTTTTACAATTTGTTACATTATCGTACCATTAGGCTAACATTAACCCAGGAAGCCCCTGGGTGTGTGTTGGTATTGTGTTGGAATGGTACACTCATGCCGGGTACTCTGCCTTGCAGTTGTGCATCAGCCTTGTGTGTTTAACACTGGCTCTTGTTTGTGTGTGAATGGTGGTGTCCTTGTTTGTGTAACACTGTGTGTGTAGTTCTGTTAATATGTTATATGTACTCCTCTTCTGTGTGGAGTCTCCTTGATGTCAACAATGTGAATGTAAAATGTGCTCGTCTTGTACGTTGCTCTGGATAAGAACGTCTGCTAAACGACAAAATATAAATGTATGTTATAATAGACACAAAAATCTATAATCTGTATGTGTATAAGGATGTCTGCTGGTGACTATGTGATGTTGTGATGTTGTATGGGTATCGTATGAGTATGTCTGTTGGTCTCCTGGTGACTCTGTGATGTTGTGATGAAATGCCCTGTGACCAATTTCCCCACGGGGACAAATAAAGTATCTCTATCTCTCTATCTATCTATCTAGCTTAAGGTGCTAAGAAAAGAGTGCTGAAGCACACAGGGAAAATAAGAAGCACTCCACTCCTTTTGCTTGGTGCAAAAAAATTCCCAGCTTCCCGATCAATCAGCCACATCTTGATGTGAAAATAGGATCTATTTACACTATTGCTGTTCTCTGCATTACTGCAGGCTAAAAACATTACAGACATGTTGTATGGCAGCAGCTGAGACATGCCGCGTCCCGGGCAATAAAAATAGCTCAGGGCTGCAGGACACTCCCAAACCCAAGCCTGCAGGGTGGATCCCCTACCCCTCTCCACTAGGAACTGGGCCCAGATTCAAAAGTAACCCACAGAACCCACAAGAGCTTGTTTTCCTGCTTAAAATACTACAGCACATGTAAACAGACACATACGCAGAATGAAAAACAGATGTGTATTTATACGCACGGGCAGGCCCAGCCGCACAGAACTGGACATTGCCATGCTAAGCAGGCTGTTATGCTAACCATTTGAATGGCTTGCACAGAGCAGAGAGCAGAAGTTAGCCATCTCTCATTCTCCAGGATTCTTTCCACAGCCAGAGAACAGCAGAAGACGAGTGCTGGCAGCCCAGCGTGGAATGAACCTGCCATCGTCCAAGATGTTAATCATCTTTCCATGGTGAGGAAACAAACAGCTTTTAAGTAATCCCAGAAAGCTGTTTCTCCTTGTCCCACTGAGCCAATCCCGTAATCAGCCCCATCGCCCCGTCTGATGTCGGTTTGGTACTGCTAGATCTTGGGGTGCTTTGGTTAACGTCTTTGTACTGCAGCAGTGACACCTGAAACCCCTCCCTGAACACACTGTTTCAGCAGACAGTGCCCCTCTTTCCTCTGGTGCTGACCTGGGCTAGACCAGCTTGCAAGGATGTCCACAGGTGTGCAATCCTTGTTCTCCATCCTTTGACTCACAGCACACTCTTAGGGGAGCGCCAAAATAAACAGAAGTCAGAGCCCTGACAGAAAATGGGTGGAGCTTGGCCTGCTTAGCTTCCTATTAGAGGGGATCTGAAAACATGTTCCTGCCATGACGCTGCCCTCCACTCTGTCTGTGTGACTTAAATGAATGACATTTGACCTTGTTAAGATAAAACTGATCTCACTGAGCTAAGTCAGACTTTTACATAAATTGTCAGACATACAGGCAGACAGAGAGAGAGATAGCTGGGCTGGTACCTCTGAGTTGAAGCGGATTTGGCAAACATTGCAGGAGATGACGGGCCGTTTCGTCTTCACCAGCGGGATGCCGAAGGTGTGGTTGATCACAGCCTTCTGAACCGGGTCCATCTGCAAAAGGGAGAAACTCACAGTCACCTCACAGTCGCTCCACAGAACATTCATGCCTCAAAGGCACATCACTGACCACACTCGATCATCATACAGTTACTCTGCTGACTCCTCCCAAACAGGAACAGTAAAGAGCATTTAAATTTGGTGAACACCAGCGTATAACAAGGACAGCAGTGTGGTGCAATGGTCACCGACACCAGGGTGAGGTGTACTGTCTCTCTGCTGGGCCTGCTGATTGCTGATCCAACCTCAACTAAAACTCTGGTTCCAGGTGCTACAGGGCTAGGTGTGCCTTCTGTAGCGAGAAGCTGCATAGGAGCAGTAAGAATCCAGGTTTTCAGATACTTTAAGGCTTGCACTGCCTTTGACATGAGATGCAATGCTCAGTCCACCGACAGCAGTCAGCATTACCCGACCCGCCAGAGAGTACAGATACAGAGGCTAATTGCTGTGCAGGGGAGTTATTGCATTCTGGTTGGGAGAACTCTCTCTGGGCCTTGTTCCAGCAGGTAAAATGAGAAGGAGGTATTGATCAGCCTCTTGTTTAGAATGCACAAAGGGCTGTGTGTCAGTCAAGAGCTCTGTGCTCAGTGAGTGCATGGACATACAGCTGTTAGCTCAAACTAATTATATCTGTTAATATGTCACATTAGACCTATTTACAGTACCAGTCAAACATTTGGACACACCTGATCAAGATAATGGGAAACATGTATTCAAAGACATCTTGATCTAAAGACTTGTGCTTAAATGCTTGAAATTTGTTTCTAGACAAATATAAACAGTGAAGTTGATGCCTATGTATGAATTTCTTTCCAAAAAATTTTGTTTTTAAAAAATATTTTTTGGCTACTTTGAAGAATCTAAACTATAAATTAGTTTTGATTTGTTCAACACTTTTTGGGTAACTGTATAATTCCATTTGTGTGATTTCATAGTTTTGATGCCATTACTGTTATTCTAAAATGTGAAAGATACGTATGTATCGCATGTATGTATGTGCACATGTCCATACGTATGTCCAAACTTTTGACTGGTACTGTATATGATGCATTTCATCAGTTATTTATTCAAAGTCCATACAATACCTTCTGAAAAGGATCTTAGATGTGTATCATATACTGTCAGAAAAGAGATTCAGGCAGAGGTAGATGAAGTAAGTTCTGCTAACACATATTAGCAGATTAGATCTACTGATAGCAACTACCAGTAAGAGGCTTATTTTTTGGTAGTCCCAGCAAAGATCATTGTCCACAATGCTAATGCAGTCAGGCACCAGAGGCCATGGTCTGCCTAACTGGCACTACTGAGGGAGCTTGGCCAAAACCAGCACCAAGCTGTGTCCGGAGACACAGTAAACTATGGCCTCCATGGCCTCTCACTTTTATGAAATGCCAGTACACATGATATACTGTACATATTCAAAAAGTATGGTGTTCCATCACACCATAACGGAAACCAAAAGGTTGCCGGTTCAGTTACCCACTGGAGTACTGCCACTGAAGTACCCTTGGGCAAGGTACCTATCCCAGAATTACCTCTGTAAATAACCAGCTGTTAAAATGGATAACAGGTAGGAAGTGTAACCTGTGTAAGTCATTGTTAATAGGGGTGTCTCCAAAGCAACTAAAAATGGAATGTAAATTGATGTAAGTTAAAAATGCAAGTCGATAGCCACATACTCAGTTTGTGAATTCAACATGACACTTAGTTGGAGAAAAAGGAAAGAGAGAGGAAAAAAAAATGCTCTAATCCATATTTGATTGCTAACTAACACAGTCAGACAGCCAGTTAAGTGGCTAAATAACCATGGCTGTGATAAACATGAAACTTTCACTAGTGGAAAAAAACTATGCTAATCATGTATCCTGCCCTGATGTGTGGCTGCTAATGACAGCAATTATAGGCAGTTCTGTCTGAAAGGAGCCAAGAATAGCATGATGCAAGGGGGGGAGATGAAATGAACGTTCTCCAAAATAACTGGAACATCAACACAAGAATGGTAACCAAGCAACTCCCTCCCTCTCCCTCAAAAAAGGGAAATGCACAAAAGGCTCAAAAAGCCACATGGGGTGACGGAGTGTGCGCACGGCACAGACAAACACCATCTGTGAAATTCTTGGGACCTCGCTTTCCTGTCCTGTTCAACATTGTGCCCCCAACCCCCACCCACTCATTCCTTGCTCTCTCCGCCTGTCTTATTACAAAGACAACATGGCTGCAAATTTGACACAAAGAGAGACACGGGGGAAAGAGTTGGCCACACTAGCAGCGGTAGGAGTCTTTCATTAGAGGGCCCTGCACGACAGTGACATTGTCCTCAATAACACTCCAGTGTTTTTTTTTCATACATTCATAAATTCATGTTTGTCTTTGGTAAGCGTACAGAGTGCAATGTAAACTAGACACTTTTAATTATCCATGTTCCTACTAAGCATGTGAAAAGTGCTGTGAAAACGTGTTACCCTGACAAAGTGAATTACGCACCTCATTGATCTATGTGTCCTGATGCTGGATGCTGGGTATATGAGATGTGATACATGTGATATGACCCTTACACTTTGCTAGGGCCACTGTTGAATCCACAAGCGCACCGTGTTGCATGAGAAAGCAATCCTGAGAGCGGGGGTAGACTGAGTGGGTGTTCCACTCTTAAATCACACACCTGAGAGCTCTGTACCAGCAGAAACCCATACAGCAGAGCCCCGGAGCTCACTCTACACACCTCACCTCTACCACACAACATTTTAGTGTAATAATCGTACAACTGATCCAGTTATGTAATTAACAGCCTGGACAAGACAGAAAACACTCAGAAATATCTCAGTACTCCGGGACCAAGGTTACCTACCACAGCTACACCGTCCAGGTTTTTTCCCTTGTTTCCTTGCCTCTGAGTACATTTCATGCTATTTTGATTTACCCCCTCTTTCACCTGTAGTACCTGTATTTCTATTATCCCATTCCTATTTCTGTAGTTGGTGCCTCATAGTGTTTCTTACACCCAGTGCAAATAGCACACGATCCTAAAAACCCATTCTGTCCAATCAGAGTGTGGCAACATACAGCTTCCCCCAATAAGCACACCATGGGAGGAGTTAACTTGAGACTTCAACTTTCTAAGTTGATCCGATATGAGATTTATGAGACAAATGCACAACAACCCAGCTGAGAGCACACCTAGCCTCTCCATTCACACTGCTCTTGAACACAAGAGAATGAAGCCACTCTTCAGTGACTCCTGAGAAAAAGTCCCTTCTTTAAAAAAAATGCAGCAACCCGGAAAGTGCTAGTGCTAACAATGATGGTAAGTCTTTTCATCATACCATTGAATTGCTCCCTGGCCTTGATCTAAACAATGACAGCAGACAGCTGTTTACCATCTAGCTTTCAAGATAGTTAAACTTTTGCTGTTTATATTATGTAGCCTGCTGTTTACGTAACCTTTTTTCCTCTGTGGAGTTGTGTAGCTAGCTAGGTGTCAAATTCTTTCAAGCTCTTAAAATGAATTTTGCGGTGGTTTGTCTTGACCAGTCACTTGTGTGTTAACCAAAAGGCTAAAAAAACCTGAATGCAATCCATCTTAGGTCCTGAACCAGCTGTAGATTAAGAACCACATACCAAATCCCCAATACAAGTCACAAAATGATGCGGAAGAGTTTTGTTTTTAGTGAAGCATCATCATCACTCTTTCTTTGACACAAACACTCCCACAACAATACAGAGTTGACAGTAATTACAGCAGTCACACTGCATGTAACCTATTCAGCCGAGCTCGTCCCTTTCAGTATTCTTCTGAGAATTAAATTAGCGTGAGTTCCTGCTTGTGAGAATTCTCTGTGCTCTTGTGCCTCATGGAAACTACTTTGGCAGCACATGCAATAACTGTATAACACCCCCTAGAAGCATGTTATGAAGCTGAATTCCAGCCCGAAGTTCAGTTCACTCCATGTCTGCACACCACCCCCCAACTCCCCAGCCACCCTCATCCCCCACCCCCCTATGTGCCAGTGTTTCTACTCACCCCTCTCTTAGCAGTGTCGGCTGGATCTTTCAGCTGCATCAATCCCCGTGTGTGTGTATGTGTGTGTGTGTGTGTGTGTGTGTGTGTGTGTGTGTGTGTGTGTGTGTGTGTGTGTGTGTGTATCAGTGTAGTTTTCCTTTCCGGTGCATAACCATAGTGCTGGTCTTCCCACTTTGCATTATATTAGAAAAGCCTAAGTTTCAGTTTCCCTGAATGAATTTGAATGCTGCTTGTATTCTATTTTATATCTTCATTTGCGTGGCAATCCGATTGCATATGTTGTAAGGCTCTGCCCTTCTCTTAACTCGAAACCTCCCTTTATTAAAACACTGTTACTTTAGACCTAGAGTCTCCCTCTTTCTTTTTCCCTCTCTCACTTTGAAACTCAGCTGTGTTGCTCCATCTCCTCCCCTCCTTTCTCTCTCTCTCTCTCTCTTTCTCCTGCCCAGCTACATTAAGTATGCTGAATGAAAGCAGCCGTCTGCCCCCTCTCTTCTTTGCTTCCTCTCTGCTGATATTACCTCACTCTTTCTTTCTTTTGCTGTATTAAATGCCATATTCTCCCCTCCCCTCCCACCCTGCCCAAACTCACAGTGTTCCACACAGTAACTGATAGTCCTCAGTGCCTCCCAGGCATTCCCACTTTTCCATGTGGCGTATGGGTGCCCTTCAGTGCAGATGTCTTACAGTGGGTGTGCCTTTCTGACATTGTGGTAGCCTGTGGGGCCATCACACACATGCATGCAAACACATGCACACACGCACGCACACGCACACACACACACACACACACACACACACACACACACACACACACACACGCACACACAGTACACAAACACACATATGCAAAAACACACACATACATACACACATACATGCAAACACACAAACACTTATGCATATACACACATACACAAACACACACACACACATATGTATGCAAACAAACATACATGCACATACAAACATGTGCATGCAGACACAGACATATACATATGTACAACCACATACACACACACATAAACGCGCACACACACACACACACACGCGCGCACACACACACACACTTACAGATGTAGACGCACACACACACATACACACACTTACAGATGTAGTTGCACACACACACACACACACACATACACACACTCACAGATGTAGACGCACACACGCTCACAGGCATACACACACTCGGCCCTCAGTCCTTCAGCTAAGTTCAGAAAGAGGACACTCTTCCTGTTCCTATGTACATAAAGCTCAGCATCATCACGTTGCTGACTTTAAAATCCCCTGGGTAGCCCATTTGAGCCCATCCCTGCTGAAAATGACATTTCTCAGTCTGCAGCTCTGAATGTGGAACAGAGGCCTTTGATTTCTGAAGTTGCTTATGGAACTACTTATTGACTGGGTAATGTGTGGACATTGTGTGGAAACCATGGTATGTGTCTATTTACTTCAGAGACAGTTTTATGCAGGCCAGTTTACCACACTACCTCTCACGGGCAGAATGCAAAATACATGAAGAGGAGCTTGTCATTCTGATGTTAGTGTATAAACTACAGGGGGTACAGTTTTGGTAGAAGACACCACAGCCTGGGACACGTAATGGGCACTAGCCCTCCAGAGCAGACATCCCCCCTTGCCTAACCAGGCTAGTATAAAGCCGCAACAGCCAAGGATGGTGAGGGATGGTGAGGGGGAGAGAGTTAAAGAGACAGCAGGGGTGTGGGGAGGGTTGATGAAGATGATGAGTGGGGAGGAGGAAGAGGAAGAGCAGCGCCCTGCACCAGCACCGGGCGCCACATGTTAATGTCCCAGCAGACATGTCATGCATTTATGGCCACTCTCACACAGACGGGCGCGGAGGCAAAGATGCATCACAGTCAGCCTCTGCTGGTGCAGGTGTGCTGCGGACAGAACAGCCTCGCCGCGCTGTGGCCCGCGTGCATCTCTCCGAATCCGGTGAACCCTCAACTGTGCAGGCAGCATGTAAGAGGCCAGTTGCTTGCAGCAATAAAATTAGCATCCTGAAATTAGCGCCCTGCGGTCCAGCAACACGATCACTAAGTTCCATGAGGCATTAAATTACGTCCGCACGTCCAACGGCAGAACAATTAAAAATAGACGTAATGAACTAGATAAGTTGTTGGGGGGGGGGATTCTCACTCTACTTGCACACAGATTCAGCACTGCACAAAAGACAGCCACAAACCCCAACTGGAGCAATCAAAAACAGAGTGTGAGAATAGGGTCACAGTTTGGAGCAATTGCTTGTGTGTGTGTGTGTGTGTGTGTGTGTGTCTGCTTGTTTATGTGTACATGTGTGTGTGTGTGTACATACGTGCATGTGTACGTGCATGCATGCATGTGTGCGTACATGTGTGTGCATGCGTGCGCACGAGTGTGTGTGTGCGCGTGTGAGTGTGCATGCATGTGTGTGCGCGTATGTGTGTGTGTGTGTGTGTGTGTGTGTGTGTGTGTGTGTGTGTGTGTGTGTGTGTGTGTGTGTGTGTGTGTGTGTGTGTGTGTGTGTGTGTGTGTGTGTGTGTTTGGGTGTCTGTGTGTGTGTGGCGCGAGGCTACTGGCAGAGGCATTTGCTGCAGCTGGGGGGTCCCTGCTGTGTTACAGTGAAGCCGGGCTATTCACGCCTCTCATGCTCCTGTCACCCACAGACCGAGGCTGGGATCTGGTCCCAGTGGCATGCTTTCAGTGCCGTGTTTTTATCCAACCCAACCTACCCCTCAGCCACTGAACGGGTTCACCCGAACAGATGAAATGGTTTATCACTGACACCAAGCAGGGCTTGAATCCTCATTCCTCTCAACCATTCATATCTTCAAAATCTGCTGAACACATGCACAGCGTATCCAACTGTAGCAAATTCTAGAAGTGTCCTCTACATGCTCCATTACAATGCCTCTAACATTACATTGATCAATAATTATGACAATATTGCTAATTAGCCATCTATATAGGCTGTATAGATAAATAAGACATAGATGAAAAGTTCATTCTTTTCTCAGTACTTCTCTTACAGGAAGATTTTATATCATCTATTGACTAAGAAACAACATATGGATTTGAAGCTCTTACTGTACAAATGAATGTGTGTGAATGTTGGTACATGTTAATACAGGTGTGTGACTACATCTGTGTGAGTCTTTCAGCACAACTCTAATTGGCGCTTTTCATTTGAAAGAGTGCTAACATGGCTCTTTAAATCAGGTGTTTCAAAGCATCTGCTCTAGTATCTGTCCAAAAAGCCTCTCCAACGTCTCCCTCTGCTGGCCAGCTACGTAAGTACATCGGCCATATTTCTGCTGATGACCTTCTCATGATCTGACAGTGACAGGATGTGCCAAGCAAACTGCCTTGGAAATGACGGTGTGGTGACATGGAATCCCCTGGCAAAGGTTTCCCACCCCAAAGCTGTCAAACTGCTTCCGACTAGCTGCCCTCACTTCCCTGGCTATGAAGCCATTTGAGAAATTGATCAAGATGGAGCTGCTTGAGAGGACCCAGAGCTACCTGAACCCACTGTAGTTTGCCCACCAAGCCAAGCAAGGAGTGGAAGTTTTCACTGCAACCTATCTACACTTCATCTACCAACATATGGAACGAAGCAAAACACACACAAGGCTCCTGTTCATTTATATCTCCTCAGATTTTGATACCATTCAGCTGCACGTCCTGGCCGAGAAGCTGGTGGCCAACTTTTTAATGGATTTTTATATGGTTGGCTGGGTTATTGATTTTTTAACCAACAGAACTCAGGGTAAGAGTGAATTCTGTCTTCAATCTGACATCTGATGTCTGTCCAATGAGCTCTCACTGTGTCCAATGGATCCCCCCAAAGATGTTGTTGTCTCCCCTCCTCTTCCCCTACATATCTATATACCAATGACTGCCATGACAACAGACACATCATAAAGTTTGCATCATAAAGTTTGCAGCTGACTTATTGTCAGTCTCCTACAGGGTAGGGAGGACAGCCATGGTTCTGTTGTGGGCCGCTTTGTCACATGGTGTAAGGATTCTTTCCAATAGCTGAACACCACAAAGACCAAGGACATGGTGGTTGGCTACGGGTGCCACACTCTTCATCCACAACATTCACATTACATTTCGTCATTCAGCATATGCTCTAGAGTTGATTCTAATGTGCAAATACAAAGTGCATTTCACAAAACAGCATGAAAAGTCTCACAAAAAACAAGGACATGTACATGATTCAACACATCAAGGTAAAACACAATATTTCCATTATTATGAGAATGAAAAACTACAAACATCAAAAATAAATAAATAAATAATAATATATAAATATTTATATATATATATATTTCAAGTTCAAATGTGGTATGGAAAATTAGGTACAGTTTGAAATAGTGTTGTTTCAATCTGTGACAAGGGCCAGGTGATGGAGAAGGTTGACAAGTATACATACCTGGGGATGATAATCGATAACAAGCGGAACTCTGATATCAATACAGAGAAGATCTGTAAAAAGGGGCAGCAGCAGCTGTTCTTCCTGTGTAAGCTGAACAGCTTCAAGGTCAGCAAGAGCATTATGTCTCTTTTCTATAAATCTTTTATTGAGTCTATTTTAACATTGTCATTCATTTGCTGGGTTGGCAACTTGAGACAATGTGAAAGCCAATGGAAAACTCACAGGGCAACAGCAAGCCTCTCTCCCTGAGCTGTTTCATAGACAAGTCTATAACAGAGCCAGATTCATTGTTTCTGTTAGTGATCACCATCTACACTATACTTTTCAGTTATTGCCATCAGGCTCCTGCTACAGATTGCCCAGGATAAATAAAGAGCACCAGATTTAAGCATTCATCTATACCCATTGCAATCAGTCTGTTGAATTCAAGACTCTGAAAGCTGGTTTGGGGGTATTTTTAATTAGTCTTAAATATGCGTTTTCCTTTAAATACAGGCAAATGCAACAATATTTCTTACTCAGCACTTCTGTGCTTTATATGCATTCAGCAAATATGAAAATATTAAGTGTGAAGGTTCTGTGTGATGTGGTTATAGTGGTACTTTCATTTAGCCTGCACTCCCGCGAAGGAGTCGCAACCATCCATGGGCCGAGGTTGTTGAGCCCCTGTATGGACATCCTAACTGGGGAATAGAAGAGGGTGAAGATGGAATGGAGGAGGGATGCCATGAATGGCTGATACAGAAAGAAAGAGGTGAGTGTGATTTTTATAGCTGTGGAAGGGACCAGTTTGTCAAGGTTTCATTAATTGCATAGGGATTGTCTGAAAATTCTGCTCCCGAAACTTCAGTGTATGTTTTGTATTTGATGTCATGTATATTGCTTGTTTGAGTTTGCATAACAACTTTCTCCTTGTGAGATAATAAAAATGATGATGATGTAGATGATGATGATGATGGTGGTGATGATGATGATGATTATGATGATGATGGTGATAGGAGATTCTTAAAGTACAAGGCTTTCTGCTGTTTGCCACTTCAGTGACCTGCATGCAGCATGCATATGGAATATTTGGCAATGATAAACTGTGTTCTGGGTTTCCAAGTGATATACCACATATCGTATGGTTTTATTCAGACCTTTTTGAATATGCAGTAGTTTCATATTCAATGTAAAATATTTTCTGATGTTTTACATTCTACATTCCTACTCAGTGGTTGTCAGAACCACATTCAACAGTTTGACAGTTCATATATGCATTCCATGCAAAGCACTGGATATGGGGCACAACAACAATTTATTGTTAACATTACTGCCCCCTTACATTACACAACTGCCACTGCCATTACATTAAACTACTTCCCCCTACCATTTTACCATACTACTGCCCCTACCATTACTCTTCACTACTGCCCTGACTGTTATTGTCTACGTATTACTACTCTTATTATTACACCCTACTGCTACTCCTACCATTACACTACACCACTACCTCATCACACCACTCTACTGCCATTATCATCACACCATACTACTGCCACTGTTTCCTGTCTGGGCCTGAAAGCGTACATAGACACACAACCTCCAGCAGCTCACCGCGTTGAAGTTGTGGAAAAGGCCAACACTGGGAGGGGGCGGGGTTTCCATGGGGAACTGCAGGAAGGGCTTCATGTCGAGGTGGGGCTGGATCACGGTTGGGGTGCGCAAAAACGCCGGGACCGGCCCCGTTCGGTTGATGCTTCCTGCGATGTGACAGAGGAGAGAGAATGTGGAAAAGGTGACTACCTCAGAACACCCCGAAATGACCTGCACAGGTGAGGCGTGTTAAAGGAAACCTCAAGTGAAAATAACCAGCATTTTCATGTTTGCATAATCTCCTGGGGATCCACAACAGACTGAATATGTACAAAAACACATTCTTCATTTCATTCAGCTCATCCTGACTTCCCAAAGACTCATCCCAAAGGCTCATCTTTTTGTGGGTGATCAAGTCTTTTTCAGCACATCCACTATGTTTCCTTGGTGTTCTAATATCCTTCAGTAACATCCAGAATCTTATGGAGAAGAGTGGAAGTGCTGACAGCCCAGGCAAGTAAAATGCACCCCAAGCCTTTCAACATGACATGACATGCCTATGGGTATAAATTTGCATTTAAAAAAGACAGCTGACCATGCTGTACATACAGTCATAGATTTCATTGTGTTGGGTATAAACCTGCAGTGGAAATGAATATACTTCCAACAGCTTGCAGGTATATTCATTTCACCTATTCATCTATTATAATTCCCTGTGTGCAATATTAATAGCCTTCATTAAGCAGTGCTGCAGCTATAATGCAACGAGCAGATTTATTGTACAAAGTGTTCTCAATTTAACACCATCCTGTCACAATGAGACAGATTACAAGACAGAAATCCAGACAAAATCAATAAACAGCAACTGAAAGACTTGGCAGTGACGGCTGGTACGGCAAATTCAAGGTCGGTCATTTAAATTCTGATGACTCCTTGAACTGCGAGTTCATCAAGCTGTTATTGTCCACTATTACAGAGGCGTTGTAGCTTGTAAAAACACCCATCAGCCTTTCCTGTTGACTAAACGCGTTTTCAGCGCAGAATACTCCTGAAAAGATGAATACACATAGACAGAAGCATCCCTCCCACGTCATCCGTCCTATGTCTGTCTCCCCCCTTCGCTCTTTTTCATCTCGCCTGCTATTTCTGTCAGTGGTAAGTCTCTGAGAAAGCCTGCACTTGAGGATTCAGCTGCGGCAAGCAGTACGGCTAAGCTGCTTACGTCTCACAGCTGGATCTCTGCAGATATCAACTTCTCCCCAATATGAAGCGCATCCCCCCTCTCCCCCTATTTCACGGTCATTTTCCACTCTCCGTCTTCGCCTTCCTCGTTCCCTCCCCCCTCCCCTCTGTTAGTTTCTGCATTCTCGACCTTCTCATCTCTCTCGCACCGTCTTCAATGTCAATGTCAACGGAACGTTGCGAGGCCAATTTGAGAGTAAATTAATGGTTGAGTGTAAAACGAATTGTTTACTTCGTATCACTGCTGACCACTGTTTTGCGCGACAGTCGCAATGTGTGTGTAACGTACACCTTTTTTGACAAGATCTTTAGCAGTCGCTATTTCGGTCCCGGCGAGAGGGTTCCTTTGAATGCGACTTTGCGAGCCTGCCAAATATGCTGCCTCAGCCGAATCCCAGCTGCTGTCGAGCGCATCCGTGTGCCGCAGGCCCTGGACGTCATTAACTCTATTAAGTATGCATGGCTCCTCGACGGTGCAGATACCCAAGCGGCGACACCGACTGAGAAAGGCAAGAGATTACCGCTCGGCGAAAGACTGTCGAACAGCCCACACCAGAGCTCCCGTCTCACCGCTCACGGCCACCAAACAGCGAACGACTACTCCATGTGCCCAAAAGCAGCAGTGTTTCAGTGTCCGAACATACCTACTAATCAACCAATCCAAGAAGTCTATAGTTTCATGTCTGACTCTGAATTTTAAATTTTCTCTGAATTTTAAATTTTCTAAATTTTTCTGGCACAATATAGAAGCCGAATTATTTGCACATTGTATCTCCATCTCTAAATGGTTTCCCAAACCCTTGATTTATTCCTTTAACGTTTTTTCAAGCCGACCTATTTTAAATGTCTTAGTTGCTGTGGTTTCACATTAAACTTCACATTCATAACTGTGTTAAACCGTGATGTTTTATTAAATTTGGTTGGGTATGGTAATTGGTATGAACAGTATATCAGTAAAAGCTATTAGTTAATAAGGTGCTGCATGTCACCCTGGGGACACATGCATGTGAGCTGAGCACTAACTTTACCTGATGCAGAGTTGTCCCAGCCAGCATGTGTACAGTAAAATTATTGCCCCCAACCCCACCTCCCTTATAATTACCTCATTAAATTAAAGCACAGTTTGGGGGACCTTTAAGATAATAAATCAGCCAGTGTGTGGAGCCAAGCTGTGTTAGTGTATGTGCATGTGTCTGTTAGTTCACCAGGGAACATGTTTAATGTGCGGGGCTCAGAGGTTAGAAGGGTCACGAGAGGTTCTGTTTAGGTTTATTTTAGTTTCTGGATCCATCCCATGTCTACTTCTATTTTGTGACCTCTCATGTCATTCCAGATGACACTAAATGTCAGTCAAACTCTAAACATGAAAAGTGAGATTACATCAACAACTGAACCTAAGCATCGATTGTATACTTTGGTAATGGCCACTTCAATATCCACATGCTTTACATTGCAGTAATATATAAAACATAGATCACTGACAAACATTTAATGTTCTCATGGGGAAATTTAGCTGGTAATGACAACAGTAATGCAGTAAGCCATAGTGTGGGAGAGGGTGTTTTATCTGAAGGGGGTAAAAGATTCCCTGTATCTGAGTGTATATTGCTGTACCTTGCACTCTGTGGGTCCCAGTGGAACCCTAACTGTCGGTGAGAGTGACAGACAGAGAGACCTGTGTGGAAGGAGAGGAGCTGCGGTTTACATGTTGTTAAGGCCCATGACATGCCAGGAATCCCACAGCACATGTGGGGCCATAATCACCTCTCTTAAACGATCCGCAGTGCGGACACACCGTGCATGGGCTTGTTATTGCAGCTAGGAACCCATGCGTAACCTTACACCGTACCCCAGAGCAGGAGACAGACAAGGAGACGTGTACAAACAGGGGGGTAGAGGAACACAGACAGAGAGAGAGAGAGAGAGAGATAGAGGAACACAGGCAGAGAAGGAGAGGGGCACAGATGGAGAGGGAGAGGAACACAGACAGACAGGGAGGGAGGCAATGGCAGAGAGGGAAGGAGGCAACAACATGACATTCCCTCCTACTGTAAATCTCCCCCCAATTCTTATTCAGATTTTTTTTTGTGCATGTGAGGAAGGAATTGATTGGTGTCTCACTCTCAGATAGCTTCTTTGTGCTAATTTTGTGGTTATTTCACAGAGTCATTAAAACTCTAAAAGTTTGCACCTCACTAAATGTACCAGCACTCAAATTTGTCCAGGTTTAAGTCTGAAAACATACAGAAAGACAGAGAAAATACAGAACTCCCTGATGCAGTCTCCATGAAGCAGGTGCCACACATTAGTACACTATCACCTTGTACTTCAGTCAGCAACACTGCAGCATGTACCTGATTCACAGGACAGCAGATCCACACCCATGGAGTGTTCACAGTGAACAGCTGTGCTTTTTAGGATAATCAGGCAAGTCATGGCTACAAAATCCTTGAATAAAGCTTTGGAAGATCCCTTTTTATCCTGATGCAATTATTCGTCAATAATAACAACCATTAGTTTTGGTCAATTATGCATTTGTACCAATTGTGTCAATACTGGTACAATTATTCTAAAATGTGTGAAATTGTACTACCTGCCTGTCTGTCTGTCTCTCAGCACAGCTATGCATGTCAGAGCCTGATTATTATTGGTTTCTCCACATTAGTACACCATCACCTTGTAATTCATTTGCCTGCACTGCAGCTGGTAATAACTGATTTACAAGACAGCAGATCCAGAAGCACAGATGCAAGTCTCTTCCCTCAGCAATGGGATAAACTATTGACCTAACACAGTCTGCTACACAGCCCTTCGATTCATTAGGGCGTTCAGTCCCGGCCAAGCTCCATAAATTCTCCCCTATCTCCCCCTCCTTTCTTCTCCTTCCCCATCTCCTGGCAAACAATTTCTCCCTTATTCTCTCCCCATTTCTGTTTTTAATGCAAATGTTTGGTGAGGAAGAGATCGATCGAGGCGTAATAGCTTATTGGATTGTGCAGGGATCATGGGAGCGAAGGCAGGACTGTATTGACCCCAGCTCTGCTATCTCCCCTTCACACCTTCCCTCCAGAATAATTTAACCCCTTAAGGCTCGAGCCCGCACCCAGCGCCAGTGCTCTGGTCTAAACAGGCGAGCTCTGGTTCTGAGTGCTGCAATGACCTCAGGCTTGACCTTGACAGTAGTTTGCACTGTTATTCTATACATGGTTATTGATTCAGGAAAATGTGAGAGCTGTGAAAAACACGGATGGAAAAGGAATCTCACACGCACAAAAAAAGCAAAACACTCACAGACACGTACCCACATGTGCGCACACACACTTACAGAGCTCTCCTGGTGGGTGTTCATTCCAACACCGAGGACTGAAGTCTGTGACTCAGACGCCCTCCATCAAAACCCGACACTGACAGACGTTTTGCCAAACCATGCCAGTATGATATATTGTGTACTGACATAATGGTGATGTATTGTTCAAAGAGAAAGAGAATACATTTGAAGAAACAGACTTGTACAGGACAATTTTAAAAACAGGATTAGTTTCAAAGCATATCTGCTATACTATACCTCCTAACTGTAAGTCGCCTAAAAGAACCATGCAGCAAACAGAACAGAAGGAAAGGAGTGAAAGGGGTGAAAGGGGTGGGGGGATTGAGGGGGTTGGCACTGAGTTCCCTAATTCCTGTAGCTGAGAACTCATAGGGCAGCTGGCAGAGGTGCCCCCACCCAGAAGGCTGTGAGAGGGCAGCAGATCCCCCCCACACACACACACACACACACACCCGAGCCCTCCAAGGACTTTCTGCAGGCACCTGTGACCAGATAACTGGGAAAGCGAGATGCTGCAGGGGGTGGGGTTTCAGCTGTAAGGCACCCCAAAGATCCACCGCTCTCAGAATGGCAGCTGGAGAAATCTGAATCTGCTATCAGGGGGGCTTTTTAGCGCATAGTCTAAATGAAATGGCTTATGAATGAAATGGCATCTTAATGAAATGGCTTCTGAATGAAATGGCGGTGCATATTCGCACTGCCTCCCCCTCATAGTGTGGACTCTCCCTAACCCACAGCAGCACTCTTTCCCACACCTTTGTCTTTACAGATGAATTTTGTGCTGGATCCTAGTGTGGGGAAGGGGGCTGACTGAACGGCAGCACACCAATGGCCTGCTCACACTGGGCAGTTGTGCTTTCCAGAAATTTTAGACTTTTTCAGGCACTGTTTGTCTGCCTGCCTGTCTGTCTGTCTGTCTGTCTCTCTGCCCATGTGACTGTGCGTGTCAGAGCCTGATAATTATTGGTGTTTCACCTACTGTATTCAGCCTTAGGCAGAAAACAGACAGATGTACAGTAAAGAATGTGCCAGAATAGGACAGGTCTTTATGCCTCAGCAACATCAATGCTGCAGCAGCAGTGCACACCCCCAGTGTGTGAACTCTAGTTTAGCAGCATATTAACACAAATCTACTGCCTGATGCACTAAGTGAGTCCCTTTCACACTGACTAATCGACAAAGTGACTAACACAGGCGTGCCAGCTGGCCATGCAATCTAATGATAACCCAGGCCTGATACGGATTCAGTGATACCCTGAGTATCAGATGCCCGGTGCACTGATCAACAGACAATGTGAGACAACTGAGGCGATGACTGAGTGATGGATACACTACCTGCCTTTGTGTCAGTACACCAGGAGCAGGATCACTCTTTCTCTCTCCCTCTCTCCCTCTCTCTCCCTCTCTCCCTCTCTCTCCCTCTCTCCCTCTCTCTCTCTCTCTCTCTCTCTATCTCTCTCACACTCACACACACACACACACACACACACACACACACACACACACATTCTCAAATTCAAATTCAGATTCAAAGGTGCTGTACTGGTGGGACAGACAAATGCTGTGTTGCCAAAGCAACAACATGAACAATGAAGCAAATAATCAAATACAACCATGTGAATGATCAGAAAATACATGTACATACAAGCCAAATTGACAAACAGCAAACAAACAATCAGCCCAACAAGAACATCCAACAGTAAACTATAAACTGATAAACTATAAATTAATTCATTACTATCATTAATATATAAATTTCAAAATTAACTGAGGTTATGGCATGCAGCCACAAACTGGGCTGCTAGTGGGGCTGCAAGCCCCTCTCCTAATATGGCTGACATTTTGTCTGTGCCAGTCAGTTGCATGGGATTATTTAGTATATTTCAGAGGAAAGTGGATCTCTGTCTCAACCTCTCTTGTATCACAGTGATCACAGAGCCTGTCTTCCCTAGCCTGCCAGGTTTGCCTGTGTTGGCCCTTTTCAATGGCCATGTTGTGATCACTTAGGCATTATTTGGTCAGACTCTGCCTCTGCTTTGTATTTTTGACAGTGGTCAGATATTCTGCCAGGGTGCAATCTCTTTTTAAGGTCCCATAGTATTCGATCTTGTTTTGTGTTTTAGTGTGTGTTTCAAAAACAAGCCTGTTTTAGGCGTTTCATAATTTGGTGTACTCTGATTAGAATTGTTATTGCAGTGCTGTCCTGAATCTGACTGATGGTGGTGTTGTTCTGCTCAGTGAGCTTCAGGACCAGCTAGCTGAGGAGAATCTTTTCTGGGTTCAGTTCTTGATATTTCAGGACTTTATGATAGAGTGAGTTTGGATCACTGTGTTTCATTTAGATCCAGAATTTTGTGCCCTTTTCTGTATATTGATAACCAGTGGGTACATACCTAATTCGGCCCTGCATACACTGTTTTGAGTTTTTATTTGTAATTTCAAAATGTTTTTGCAGAATTCTACATGCAGGGTTTCAGTAGAGTGTGCATCCCAATTTGTGTGATCCGGTTTTGTGATGGGGCCCCAGACCTCACTGCCATAAAGAGCAACTGGCTGAATTACACTGGAAAAATTTTAGCCAAATTTTAATTGGTGGATTTAAATAATAGAGCCTCCTATTTATGGCATAAAATACCCTGTGTGTTTTCTCCTTTAAAGCATTCACTGTCAGGTCAGACTTCACTGAGGCACAGACAATCATTTCTAAGCATGTGTAGCTGGAGGTGTGCTCTAGGTTAGTTTTGCCCAGAGTAAAATGGCATTTATTTACCTGAGATCTGGCTTTTTTTCCTGAAATATCATTATTCTGGTCTTTTTCATGTTTATTTTTGTTTTTTTGTTCCCTCTCTCTCATCCCCACAAGGTTGGTCAGCTGTCTAGCCATCCCGGGCTGAACATTCTGCTCTGCACTCAGCTGTGAGCAAGGCTGCCGAAATGGACAATTCATTTATCCAATTGCAAGCCAATTACCGCAGAGGCAATCTCAGCACGCCTGAGCCTCTCAGTATTCCCCTCCCGTCTTCTGCACGGCAGGGGGGTGTCGCCACCGTCTTCACCAGACTGCCAAGGCTCTTCTAATCTTTACAAAGTGGCACCTCATCACAAGCGGTCTCAAAACAAAACACACATACATGCAAGATGTCCAGCGTATTATGCAACGCAAATATTTTCACACTTTTTCCCCTGGATTTAAGCTAAATCTAATGTTGGAGTTTCTTGGATATCTGAACTTAAATATTAGTTTGCAATATACATATTATGCAAAACTAAATATCTAGCTTAAATATCTAAATACGTGCAAAATAAGTATTTCACAAAAAAAGCATACTTAAATCTTGAATTTGGATTTCAAAAATGTATACATAGACATGCAGCTACCTCATTATTTCTCCAAGGGAAAACACAAACACACAATGGGCACAGGAAAACTATAAAATATGCAACAGCTGAATTCAAGGGGCTTAAGGTAAATTGAGTGGAGTTGTCTAATTGGTCTAAATTGCCTGACTTAAGTCAAATCTTCTGTCAGACTACTGCTGCTCTGTTCAATCCTGAAGCCCCCTGCATGTGCAAATTATTTACTTCAGCCTTTGTTTTTAATGACTTAATAGCCAAATTTATCCCAATTTAAATTTTTTTACATGATTACAACGATAAATCACAGTTTAAGGCTATACTCATGCCCAATTATAGAAAATGCTCAGGTGTAAATGTAATTGGACCTCTTTAGCCAGGGGAATTAGAAAGCTCCACGATGTTACCTGCATGGAGACCCTTAGTAGGCCCCACCCTGTCTGTGCTGCCTAGACTTTAACTGCTGCCTCAACACCCAAACCAAAGATTAAACTGGCCTGTTTATTATCATTCCATGAATTGTATACTGGGAGTGCATGTCAAAGCTTCTGCACCTTGTGTGGAAATTTGAGATCCTCCAATAAAGAATGATATTTGCACTGGGTGCCCTGGTGTCTTAAGCTCAAATCCAGATATATAAATTCTGAAATTTGCTAACCTCCTCAAATAGCAGTGTCAGATATAAATCATTGTGATATATCCCTCTGCCTCCTGCTGAGCTGTCAGGATTCAAGCTCTGTTGAACGGCAGCCTGTTGATGGCCCTTTATCTAAGAAGCTGCCATGTTTTAAGACTCACCCAACAAATCTTCTTGCATATGGATACCAAACATAGCTCCTGACAACTCCACACCAATCAGCAGAAATAGTTTCCATCATGGACTGAAAAACAAACAGAATGAGAATGGAAATTGCATAGCGCATATCCACAAGGGGGAGCAGCTGGAGAAATGTGTTCCCTGTTTCACTAAAGGTGGATTTTTCTGGAGTCTTCTAGCTTTCCATCCAGACAGAGCTTCACGGACAGCTTAGTGGTGGCTATAGTTTCATCGATAAAGTTCCCTGCAGTCCCTTTCTTTACTTCCATGGGCAACCTATGCTTTCAACAAATTGTGTTGTGACTCTGCCGTGCTCCTGAGTCCTGCGTAAACCACACCGGGTGCCGTAACAGAGCACCATCACTGACTGAAAAGGGTGCTTGTGTACACAGCACTCCAGGCATGCCGTTTGATGTTGGAACCTTGCTGTAAGACAAATAAGTGGATTATAAAAGTACATAAATACCCAAAAGACATGTGCCTTCTTTGCTGTGTGCTGTGACCTTTGTAGGTCATGCTAAGCAAGTTATCTGTGACTGCGAGGAGCTTCTGAACACCACCGGGGCTCCCCTGCTGTGTCTCAGCTCAGGAGAGGTTTGATTCAGAAGCACGCACACATACGTGTGTGTGTGTGTGTGTGTGTGTGTGTGTGTGTGTGTGTGTTGCTGCATGTGTGCGTGGGTATTTATGCATCCATGTGTATGTGTATGTGCTTATTATTTGTACATAAATGTTTCTGACCTCAATCCAATCAGGTACCAGACATCAAAGGCAAGTCTAAATATAATCATAATGATATTCCAGAGGTGTAGAAGCAGGACTGCAGCTTGGACAAGCTCGGCAAAGGAGCAATTTCATATAAACAGAGTACTTAAGATATTTTAGTTAATTGTCTAAAATGAGAATAATCCTCAGACAAATTACATAAAGAGAAAAATACAGGTTTTACATTTGAACTGAAATCAAAAATGATTTATAGTGTGTGTGTGTGTGTGTGTGTGTGTGTGTGTGTGTGTGTGTGTGTGTGTGTGTGTGTGTATGCGCATGTGTGTGCTGTGTGTGTTTGTGAATCTGGAAAAGCAATTACTGCCTCTTTTGTACAGCGCACTAAAAATAGAAACATGTAACGAAATAAATGCTCAAACCAACACAGGCTGAAAAGTCACCACAAATAACATATCTGAAGAACTGTCATTATCCTTTGGGTTTGTGTGTCTACTTATTTTGCTGTGAGGTAACAGAGATTTACGACTTTTAAATGGGCTTTGGGGTGAACTGTGCACTTAAATTGAGCTGAAAAAGGCTCCATGCACAAGCCCTTGAGCCACTGTAATCACACCCTTGCCTCCAGCTTGAGTTTCTGCTCTTTGAAACTAGAGGAGAGACAAACACCCATGCGTTATTTCATCAGCACCGCTCATTTACAGAGGTCAGATTCCATATTTCATCACATACTCAAACACACCAATATGTGCAAGTACTGCTCTCAGCTAGACTGCATATTCCAGCCACATCAATGCTACACATGTCATATGGGAACCTAATAATACTCTGGGGAGATAACACACTTGTAGAGACTGAGCCAACACCCCCATCCCCAAAAGTGTTTTTGTCATTGTCCATCATTTTGATCAATGCATAAAATAATTTCTTATTATTTTAAAACTTCAGGCAATGCATCACTGTGGAAACACTTTGGTGTGTCATCCAATGCTATTAGGCATGTAAACAAGAAGTTAATGAGACAAGAAATCACGTGATACTGTGGCCTGCAACACTGAGCTGGAGATCATAGCTCTCCGTGCGTCATGCAGTACTGTAGCATCAATGCTATCCATTATCTGACAGTGACAGTGCACTTCAACATTTGCTATTGCTTACTGTATCTATAATAATTTTGATGTAGTGTTATAAAAATAAAATCTTTAATCAATAATATGGGAGCCATGCTTATTTTGCCAGATATTCAACTCTACATGTGCTTAAGAGGTGTTAGTAGGTGTTAGTTTTTACAGGCAACATCAATCACAACTGAAGATGGACATTACTTTCTACAGATTCTCAAAGGTCTCTTTGCTATATATCTAAATTAGAGTGGGTTGTCCCTGGCTTCTTTTAAATATACTCACAGGCATTATAAAATCCTCATTGCATCCACATTCAGCCATCTCTAAAGCATTTGACAATATATGGGGGTATACAAACATGCAAGTTAATGCGATGAGTTGTCAGATTTTGGTAGCTGATTATCAGAAAATGAAGGTGAGCAAAGGGATCTGTACTCATTTTGAATGTGTATCTCTGGCAAAACATTGGAGCCCTAGTTGTTTGTTGCATTTTGAAAGTCTCACAGTAGATTCATTGTATTTGCTATGCTCTGAAGCACCGTGACATTAGATAGTTTAACATATGGTGCTAATCATGCTAATGTTAGCACATTAGACTGTTTTTTAATGTTGCTCAGCCATCATCATGCCTCATTTGTCACTTGTTATACAGAGTCCACCAGCTATTGCATGCTAGTAGTAGTGTTAGATTAGTAGACTAATGTTCTAATGAGAAAACATCATGCCCCTTCCTTAGAATCATCAAAATTCTTAGTATAATTGCAAACTGTACACAAAAGCATTCTAAAAACTAGCTCACAGCGCTTGTAATTCAACTTTCTGCTAGGCATCCTGCTCTGAAAAGAACATGCACAAAGCAAGCAGCATTTAATATACAGTAGCTAGCACCCTCCTATTTATTATGGATTCAGCAATGTTGATAACTGATGTTACCCATTTTCTATGAAAGTAGCAGTTTCACCATTATAGTCAATGCAAAATAGAAAAGGTCATGATGCATTGTTTGCCATATTGGTTGTTGCTCTGGTCCAGTTCTTGTTCTGTTGGTCATTAAGACATTCTACAATGTGTCCACCATACAAATGAAAAAGATCCATTTCTCCAAAGAGAAATAAACATCCACTAGATTTACAAAAGAAGAAAAGAACCGAAAAGGATTGTGTATGAGTCATTTTTAGGTTCAGAGATTCAGAAATCTTTACCAAGGTACTTGCACAGCTGGCGACAATACTTGCAATTTAATTCCTATGTAGCTTGAACCCCCTAGGACATCCTACAGGTATTGCCTGGACAAGACTGTGGCAGTGGGAGGATTATGGGTTGTAAAAACAGCAGTGTGAGGCTGCATAGGTAATTGAGTTCATTTGGTTCAGAGAGTGATGAGTTGATGGGGAGTCGGATCGGGGGCAGGTGAGCAGGTTAAGCTGTATGAGTTTAATTAAGGGAGAGAAAGACAGGCAGTTGCAGTGGGGTCCGTTGTCTCTGCCTCCCTGAAATCCAGTCGAAAAACCTCCATTAACAGAAAAAACATGTGTTCAAGCCAAAAGCGAAGATGCCTATCTTCAATATACACAGTCTAATTTTGGCTGCCCTGCCCATAAAAGCAGGCCACCCAACAGTAATTAAGATACTTAAGATGATGATAATGACCAGAACATGGGTTAAAACTAAATTATTTTAAGGACAGGCTGGCAGTCAGAGCCAGAGAATCTGTCCGTTCTCCTCTGTTCAGATCCTGGGGACTATGTACGCCCCAGCAATCCCCACAAACAGCACTGCAGGGCAATGCTGCAGTCACCGTTTTCAGCTGCAAAGGACACACAGGATGCACTGTGTCCCTCTGCTTCTCAGCCACTGTCTTTGTCAGGGACATTGGGGTTTCGGAGGAAGGAGCAGGGTCATACGGCTGTGTTGGATTATCTTTTAAGCCAGTGACATGCGTAATGAGGCAATTATAGCAGATTTAATGGCTACATGGTTTAAGGCATTGGGCAGGTACAAACATGGACTGTAGAAGGAGGGAAGAGGAATAACTCTGAAAGAACTGCACAGGCAGGTGCACCCTCCATACCCAGAGTTAATGACATTCTAGCTTTGAGCACCACACCACACCTGGGAAACTAATATACCTGTCCCTCTCTCCCTACCAGCCATTCCATCCCTCCCTCAAGAGTCCAATGGCAGTTTAACATTTCCTCTGGACAACAATAGGTACCCATTCCACTTGCTGTCCTTGTCTAACGTCTTGTCCTAGAATTTGAAGCTCTATCACTCAGCACATAGGCCTATAGGTGGATTGAACCAGCTCTGACTATAGGCAATGATGAATAAGACTACCTGTTACCACCAGAGAGGTAAGACAGAGACAAAGAGGAACCCTGAAGGATGGGACGGCATCATCCAAAGGGTTCACTTTAGTCAGAGAGCATGTTCCATTTTAGACTCCCAAAGGCAGTTGTAGACTGCAGCCAGTTGTCTGTAACTGGCTGCAGTCTACATTATGCCTAACTGTGATCAACTTCAAAGGCACATTAGATTAACAGTGGATGAACCTGGCATCAACTTATTACAGAAATGCACAGAAACATTTACTCTGATAATGAACACTGGTAATAACACTGCGATCCATGAGCAAGTAGCTCCATTAGTTTGGAATGTGTGTAAAATTGTTGTAATTACTGCTTGAGTTTGTGAGTCAAGTTTCTCTTAATCACATTCCTTGCACCGCAGAAAAAGGTCAAGCTTGGCAGTGATTTATCACGTTACTCAGGGGCAGAAGTTGCAGATTTGAACACTAAAACTACGAGGTGTTCAAGCATGAGTCACGATTGGGATATATTAGCCGTTTATGTGGCCACTTCTTTCAGTATCTCCAAGGCAATGTTAAACCAATGTCTACTCTTCACTCCCTCTATCCCGTGAGAATACAGGCCATTCACAGACCAGGTAAAGATGCCATTTACACTCTGATCAAAGCTCATTTGTGGAGGCATTCTTGTCACTCAAGTTTAAGTGTTAGGACCACTTGGTTGACACATGTGTGGATTCCTCATTTAATTAATGCAATCTGAGAGATCAAAAGAGTCTTGACAAGGAAGTGAAGGGGAAGAGGAGAGAAGGTGTGACATCTTGGATTTCCTGGCACAATATAAATGTTTTGCTGAGAGGTGCTTTGTGGCCTGTACACACCCAGGGCACTTGGGTCACTTTATACACACACATGTTTTCTCAGAGGAACACATGCTGAAGACGGTGAGGTGTTCCCAGATGTGGAGTGAGGTGTGGAGAGAGTGGACTGTGCCTAATCCCATGTACCTCTGAGCCCTCCTTGTTTGGCCCCCGCCATGCGTTCGGGTCAGGCTGATCCAAAAAGCCTCTCTCACTCTCGCTCTTTCACTCTCTCCTCTTTGTGTGCCTTGCCCCCGCTCTGAGGGCAGACCATACAGCCTCAGGTGACAGTCATGTTGAGGTCAGTGAAGTCATCAGATGCTCCATGCATCCATTCACATGACACGTCTGAGTACATTTGGAATGTAAAAGTAATCCTCTGGTGGATGAGACAAGGCCAAACTCTTGGAAAAGCAATTGAATTTCCAAACGAAGAAATTCCAAACAAGAAATTACAGGCAATCCCTATGCAATCAATGAAAACTAGACAAACTGGTCCCGTCCACAACTATAAAAATCCCACTCACCACTTCCTTTCCAAGTTTCCTTTTCACAGCATCCCTCCTCCACCCCATCTCCCTCCTTTCTTCTCCCTCTTTATCAGGTCCACACAGGGGGTCAACAACCTCGGCCCTGTGCCAGGTACAATCCCTCCGTTGGACTCCAAGCCAAATAAAGTAACTCTATAACAACATCAAAATGCAATCTTTACATTGGTATTGTACAGGAATTCATATCTACTGAATCGCTGCATTTTTTGCTGGGCAAGAAAGAGCCAAACTGTTATACTTCTGTGTAGTATGTACAGTAATATTAAAATCTAAACACACATTTGCTCATGCCAAGTCAAGCCTTCAGATCTCATTGACGCTTGCGATGGCAGTAAATGAAGATTTCCAGTTTAGTCTCATTTTAGCAAAAAGAAGATTAAGACACCATGCGGATCAATTAAAGGTTAAAGACAACCTTCAAACTGCTTGTGCTGAAGGCATTCTTTTTAGTTTGCACATGAAAAACTTTTCCATGTCTTGAAATTTTAGATGAAGGTCCTGGAGAAGCAAATAGACATTAGAGTCGGGTCCTATGATACACAGCATTTTGAGTTTGAAACTCTTTCCTTTTTAACATTGCTGGTTTTGTAACACACATTTTTTCTGTGATAGACGCCTGGTGCATTGTCTTGCAGGGTATACTTGGGAATGAAGTGCAATGCAAACAGAGCTTGTGGGGAAGGTGCTGCAAATATATCACTGCTCACAAACAGCACCAAAAAGGATGAGGTGAAAAGTTTAGGCTGCATGCTGGAGCTGATTTCAATGGGGGATTCTGGGAACACTGACTGAATTCTTAATGAGGAAAGAAAATCAGATCCGCTCCCTTGAGGAAACCTATATCTCCAACAGAACTCAAAGTGGATTCCTCACGGCAATATCAATTTATAAGCTGCATTCTCCCTTCTGCCTTCAAGTAAACGGGCTTCAGAGGAATCCGTGGTAAAACGCAGGTATAAACCTGAAATATCCACCGAATGGTTTGTCTGCATTGCATCAAGAAACGTGTGTACAGTTGCTCTCTGAAATGAGTTCATCCTAGGAAAGTGTTTGATCTGGCAAACCAAATGCCCATCAATCTGATTTTGTAGAGACTAACTGCTTCATGCTTAATGTCCAACTACCACATTTCAAATATTCCTTTTACTGAGAACAAACTGAGAACACTTTCTCATTCTGAAAATACCCCTAAAAATGAACACAGGTGTCTGCATGACACCAGACAGAGATATTTATGAGCCTGTGTAAATGTAGGTAGTATGTACACACAATTATATATATGCTGGGTATGGTGAGAATCCACAGAATCTATAAATGCTCAAATACTGTGGTCATTCTTGTGAATGCACTGCATCCACGAAACGTCACTGACAAGCATGCAATATTTATCAGTTATGCTGCTCATTAGTCTTGCATTTGCTGGGAACTCCAGAGTTCTTGGACACGACTCGCTATCCTCCCACAACTTCAGTTATACATTCTCTTTCAAGAGCCAATTCCCTATTGGCTTCTCTCCTCTTGCATACTGACACACACAAGCTCCTGTCTGGTGGACGTGTCTACAGCGTATTCATTTTACACCGAAATGAATTCGTAAACAGGGAAAATTATTCACAGTCAAATAAATATTTACTCTTGGATCAGAGGCACTGTAAACAACTGAGAAATGTGATTGTGGAAAAAAAGGGTTGGTAATTAAAACTGCAACTGAAAAAATAAGCCAGGCTTGTTTAACTCTGTTAAGGTACAGTATATATAGCATTAGCAAAGTAGGTAAAGATTATCATATCAATGTGTAAATTGGCTGCTTCAGTGAGATTCTGGCTGAACTGATGCTGTGTGCAGTTTGAAAGTATACTGCAGCATAACCTAGACTTAAGGGCCTATACGCCAGTGTTGTGGTTTTAGTCCTGGAGTTACGCATGCAGGAAATCAATAGCACTGCATGGATTAGCATATTATGCCGCAATTACCCCAGTGAAACAGTGCAGTCACTCTGCCGGCATCGATCATACCTTTATCCCCACTCAATTCATCCTCGGCTGACCTTCACATCTGCACGCATGCATGTATGGACACACACACACACGCGCACACACTCACACACATACATGCACACACGCACACGCACACTCACACACACACGCAGATGGGCATGCATGCACCCACATGCGCATCCACACGTATGCACACCCACATGCATACACACACCCAGACAAACAGCAAGTGCAAAATCAGAAGGCACTTCGTGGCCAGACAATGGGGTGCAGATCCAAACATTCACTCCTTACGTAACATTCCGCTGACCTTCCGCTCATTCTGAGAAACTGAATGAAACTCAGGGAAGAAGGGTGCACTGGGCCTGAATGGCAATGCAAGTGTGTGTGTGTGAAACAGAGAGAGAGAGAGAGAGAGTGTGTGTGTGTTTGAGAGAGAGAGAGCTGACTTGGCATTTATTCTTCCCCTTGCCCATTGGCTAATTCCAGACATGGGCACAGTCCCCGCCCCCTCCACATTCAAGCTCCACCCTACCCTGCCCCTTTGGAAACTGGTTTTTGGGGGTGATGGAATAGAAGCTGCGTGCTTTGGGCAAGGGGAGGTCGACTCATATTGTTATTTATTCTCTCTCTCTCTCCGGCCTGATTGGAGCTGGCAGGCCACTAGGAAACACAGGTCTCATCCTGGAGGTGCTGACTGACAGCCCTGGCAATCCGAGTAATTGGGGGTTCAGAGGGGGCAGCACAGGCAGGCCCGGGGAGGGGCGGGGCCGGAGGCGGGTGGAAGGGGAAACCTGCAGATGCAGCAGGGGAAGTGGTCACAGCCGAGAGTCAATCATCCCCACGCTCGGCACAATCAGTCCTCCAGGAGGAAACACGTTGCATGTGTGTTTGCGTGTGTGTACACGTCTGCGCATGTGTGAGTGTGTGTCTGCCTGTCTATGTGATTATGGGGCCTGTATTTTGAGTACACACTGCAAAGTATAGAGTAGAAAAACAAAACAACTGAAAAAAGATGCCTGCAAACAACAGCTATAATCAGAGTATGAGACACCGAAACTGCCAAGCAATGGTGATATACAGGGACTAGAGAAAAGCTGTGCAGGGCAGGCCTGTATGTCATGCAATCCTTAGCGTGTTTACAGCCAGCATTTGTAGTGGCTCTGTGTTCAGGTCTTTTTCCATGTGTCTGATTTTGCTCTGTATTCTCAGGACATGAACTGATTTATTCATGATGTGTGTATGGCTATGTGTTCCCTTCCTTTTTCATTTTATTTATCTTCTTCCTCATTCTTACATCAGTGACTCCCATTTATTCCTTTTCTACTCCCCCTCCCATCACTCCTATCTTTCCTCCCCTCTCCCTCCTTATCTCTCTCTCCCGGTCCCTCATTCTCCTCCTCCCCTCTCTCTTTCTCTCTCTATTCCTCCTTTTCTCTCTCCCTGTCTCTTTCTGTCTCTCCTTCCCTCCTTTCTCCCTGTCTCTCTTTCTCTCCTTCTCTGCCTCTCTCTCTTTCTCCTTTCTCTCTCCCTTTCTCGCTTTCTCCCTCTCCCTCTCTCCTTCTCTGTCTCTCTCCCAGGCTCTCTGCAGTAAACAGTGATTGGGAAAGCAGCACAGTAGAGGAGGACTACAGAGAAGATGGTTATCTGGCTCCACGTGCCACGCATCCACAAACAGCTCCTCTTGCCTCCCTCCATTTCTCACCTCACCTCTGCTGCTCCACAAAGGATCTTAAACACACATACAAATGCAAATACAGAAACACACACATTAAAATCACACACACACACATACACACACTTATACAAATACTGACACACATGCATACATACACACATGGACAGACCAGACGCATTCACACACATACACATACACACACAGACACGCAGACAGACAGACAGACAGACGCACGCACACACACACACACTTATACAAATATGGACACACATGCACATACACACATACACACACAGACACACACACACACACACACACACACACATCCCTTACTTAGAAATGCCTGAATGCAAAGCATATAAACTCCGATATGCTTATAACGGATGATACATCGCCATGTGATTCTGTCATTAAGAATCTACATCAAAATTGCAATGCCTTGCTTTTGCACAAACCAATGAGGAACACAAGAAGATTGTGAAACACTTTCATATTTCACTCTTCTCGCCTTCACAGGACAGTGCATGATAATCATTGAAACTCCCTGATGACGTCACTCAACAATGGCCATGTGATGGACTCGCAAACAGATGACTGAGAGGGCCAAAGACAATCAAGCATCATCTCATACCTTAACCATGTTATGATTACTATGTCATTAAATGTGGACATTAACATCTGCTTTCAAGGTCACTTGAAATTTGTTATGTTATTGTTTACAAAACTGCAGGCAGGTACATACCGTACCCCCTGTTGTTCCTCCAATAAATCTGATCACATGGGATTGATAATCAGAATATCTAATACTCTGGTGATCTGTTCCACATTATTCACCCATTTTGTTCCAAGTCCTTTGAAGGTAAAACATGAGGGACTTCATATGAGGTTAGACTTTGAATAATATTTGTGTTGTGAAACACTCCAACCAATCTGCATCAGTTAAATACATCTCCTTAATGGAGGACCACAATAAAAGCTGAGCTGTCAGAGGGCAGCAGTGTGGCATAGTGGTAAGGAGGAGGGAACGTAACTGAAAGGTTACGGATTCAATTCCCTGCTGGGGCACTGCTGTTGTTATCTAGAACTGCTTTAGTAAATATCCAGCTGTATAAAGGAATAAAATTGTAACCTATGTAAATTGTTCTGTATAAGAGCAACTGCTAAATGACTGTGATGTAATGTAATATACATTTACGTTAGCCTTTACTGTCTTCAGCTGAGGATATTGTTACTGCAATTTGTGCAGAAGAAATGACATTTTGTACCAATGACACAGGGTACAAAAGGAGCATGTCCCTGTATACAGGGAGAAAGTATACACAAATTTAGTCAGCAATGCTTAATTCTTTACACTGTTTATTGTGACTGACAAACAAACCCCACATGCCACAACACTTACACTGAGGTCAAGCACAGGATGTGGCACTGCAGTCAAGCTTGTGCTGTAGTTTTCCAATGCACTACACATGCACAGCTACTGTTTCACTGTTGTTTACAATATAAAACTTCAAGGACATGAAGCAAGAAAGACCCTTGAGGCCCTTTACTAACAGGCCTGTTTGTGTTTGAGCATAGAATAACTTAATTTTGATGCTTATATCCTAATCTTTTTTTTTTAATTTATGTAATCAGTGCAGGTCTTTTGCATTTAAACAAACAATAGATGCATGGCTCCCAAGGAAATGGCAATGTGTTATGATAAATTATCTGAATATCACTCTGGGTCAGGCCATTTCAAGTGATAATTCCATGGAGATTCAATGTGAAGGAATTGGTGAGGACAGCAGTGTAGACTACAGTGACTGTTGGGCTACTGAGGCCTGCTCTCTTCAAGGGATGATTATAAATATATTATATATTATATCTGTTCTTTAACACGAACCCATAACTGATCACAAACAGAAATCATTCATTTCCATCTAATCAGCAGAGGGCTAGAGTGGTCATTCTCTGAAAAGGTGCACCAGTGCTTCCTGATAATTAAAATACGCATTGCTTGGAGCATTTCGTGTTCCTTTTTTTTTTCAGAGGGAGACACAGTCGGTGGAATAATGCATTCTCTTTGTATGTGCTTTTTTGGTTGCCTAATATCCTCTGTGAGGGAGTATGCATAAAATCCTATTTACTGCAGTTCTCCCTCCAGCTGAAGGCAGTTATTTTGAGCTCCGCAGGGAGCGTGATTAGCAAAATTCACTGACCTCCGACGCGGAGAAATTAAGAGCCAGAGCGGACCTGACAACAGTGACTGCTGGGCACAGCAGGGAACGAGGGAGGAAGAGCGAGAGAGACAATAGGAGGGAGAGAGAGAGAGAAAGAGGGATGGAGAGCGAAGATGAGGGAGGGAGAGCAGGGGAGATGTGGAGGTAGGGTGAGCCCCATTGTAGCAACTGCAGCTATATGACAGACTGACCTGACAGAATGGTAACTGATCAAAATGACTGGCTGAATAACCTACACACTCAGTGACTGAGTGATTGACTGATAACTTTGTAACACACTGATTGAGTGACTGAGTGACAATTCACTGGCTGTTTGCTTGTCTAACAGTTTAATGGCTCTGGGTATTTTCCATCCCTAAAACTGACTTGGGTTCAGTTTACCAATACCTACCTTTAGCCCTGAGAATTCTGTGCAAAGAATATTGATCCAGATCTAATGCTCGAAATCCAATTGTCATATCCAATAACTCATGCAGGTGCAGGTTAAGAAAGAAATGTGATCAGATGCAAAAGTGGCAATAGGCAGCCACATACTGTTGAGACGCTCCCAAATGACAAGTGTCTCAACCACCAAGGTCTCCATCAAGCTCCCACAATGTTGCACCATAATTTCAGGCTTTCATAAATGTGTATGTTAGCAAATCACAAAACGGATGCAACACTGTCCAAAACCAGAGAGGTGTGGTGCGTACAAGGCTGAAGCTTCTGCTTTGGACGCCATCACATCCCCCTGCATGTTTGTAAAGGCCTGGCAAATCTGTCCACGTCTGCAGTACATGCATTAAGTGACGCAAATTTGCACTTACAAGAGCAGCTTTTACATCCGTATCAAGAGTGTTTACATTTCAGCAGTTAAAAACCGCAGAGGGGTCTGCTGTCATTTTCACTCTGTTCCTCATTAAAATTAGCCCTGTGGACTTTGGTTAGGTGGTGCTCATACATGTTCAATACAATAACTGGCCTTGCAAATACAAGTAACCTGAGCAGCTAATGGTTAGAATAACTTGAAGCAAAGATCACACCCCTGAAGTGTGAAGGACAGCACTTTAAATTCCTGTGTAGTTATTGCGGGGGTGTTAAAAAATGAAAGCTAATTTCCTGCTACTATTCCTGTTGTGAGCAATGAAAACTAATCACTGAAATGCATTTACTCAGTCTAACATCTTTTTTATCAAACTCTGGCTTTTATATGTCCAAAGAAATGTGGAAAATGAAGAATAATATTTTTAATTTAATGAAGCTGTTAGCTGTGTGGAAAATGATCTGATTGATCTTGATCTTGATCTTGACATTAGCTACCTGGATAGTTCATTCCCTACCTGTCTGATTGGTTTATGATTCTTTGACACCTTCCCTGTGACACTAACAAGAGAGAGATATTAAGATGAACAAAATGCAGGACCCTCAAGGCAAAACTGACCAGTTTCATTGACTCTCTGCCTGTATGACCTCACTAATCACCCAGCTAACTCAGAGAAGCACAGATAACATTCCCTGGACCTTCAGATGAACAGCAGTATATTAAAAGAGGGGTGTATGAACAGTATGAGGGAGCATTGATGGGTAATGCATAACATATGCATGCTTCACCGAATCACTATGTAGAGAATAAACAGCTGCCACATTCAGTTTGTCAGCCAATCAATCAGTGATATTTTATTTAGTACAGTGTCTTTTGCTTCAAAATGACCCCTGAATGTCCCCCGACCCCTGAATACATGACCACACCTCTTCCCCTGACCACACCCCATATATGACTCCACCTGTCCCCTTTGACTCCACCTCTTCCCTGCATTCATGCAACCCAGTCTCAATACTGAGCCCCTTTTCGCTAACAAGACATTAATAAGCGCTAAATCAACAGGCCTGCTTACCCTGCCAAATCACTGAGGGCAGAACAGCGTGTTCCCTCCTGCACCCTTTCTGCCTTTCTCCTTCTACCTCTCCCCATGCGCACCCTCGCCTAACCATCCATAATCATATTTCCTGGGTTCAATCACAGCGCAAACAGCCACAGTTCACTACCATGGAGTAGCATGTTAAAGTTAATATAATGTAACTTGAAGTTCAGCTTAACCTTTACTGATTAACAATAATTTCAACAAGCCAACACTTGATGAATATTTTGGCGAACAAGGACGTCAGGACTCTGCCCAGTGCAGATAAGGCAGAGGATGGTGACTTAATTGCTGGATCTGAATGTCATTTGTGAACCTCATTGCTCTTGGTCTCCCTCACACTGTCCGTTCTATTTTGCCGCTGCAGCAACAATGAATTTGCTGTCATCCCAAAGCCGGCGTTTGAGTTTGATAACAGAGGACTGAGTCGACAGGACGAGGAGCAGCAGAGAGAGGGAAGGAGAGGAGGAGGAGACCAATGAGGCAGAGAGGGGGAGAGATGAATGATAGGCGCTCCTCCATGCGCCTCCATCTTGGTGCAAGTGCCGTCTCTGTGGGCAGTGGTAACTCTGATGAGTAAACAGCACGCACTGCGAGTATCTGTGTAGCACGGTGCTGTGAGTGTCTGCGTCTGGGGTTTCAGTACAAACAACGGCAGGGTAGACTGGGAATGTTCGAGTACCCTCTTCATCCCAGGGGGCGCCTCTGTAGTTATTTTAAAATACTGTTTAGTTATAAATGAAATGCATGTATCAATATGCATCATTTAGAGAGGTCTGCTGTGCTATTTTCTGCATCTGAAAGAATATGAATGTGCTTTCCAGACTCTGAGAGCGAGGCAGCAGTGTGAAATGTGGCCCAGTGCTGCATATAAAATATCTGGACTGCACCGTGTTCAGTCACGCTGCCTGTTATAATCTTGGGCTCCAGCATTCAGTGCCTCACTGCATTATACCTCTGAATTACAGTATGTCTGTGGTGCTGTAATTCCTGCAGGAACAACAGACGGGAGGCAGGCGTGATATTATACGACCAGTGGTATGACAGAATGCCACAGCCTTTTCTGCCCAAATGCTTTATCATCCATTGCCACTCCTCTATTTATCTTTATCTCTCTTTCCCCCCCTCTGCCTCTATCTGTTCCTCCCCACATCTCTGGCTGCAGCAGCACGGGGCAATCAGATGGAAAACCCAGCACTGCTTTCTGACAGAAAGAGGGAGAGAGGGGGAGAGCAGCAGGGAGAGAGAGAAATGGGGAAAGGGAGGCAGGGAGAGAGGGAGAAAAGGGGAGACAGAGAGGGGGAGAGAGGGATGGGAAGGAAGAGGGGGAAAGAGGGGGAGGAGGAGAGAGGGAGAGAAAAAGAGAGGGGGAGAGCGACAGGAAGGAAAAGAGAAAGAGAGAGGCAGAGAAAGGAAGTGAGAGAAAAGAGGGGAAGAGAAAGTGAGGAGAAAACAGAGTCAAAGAGAGAAGAGGGAGAAAAAAGGAAGAGGGGGAGTGAGGAAGTGAGAGAGTGAGAACTAGAGACTGTAAATGTTGTTTATACATGTATCCCTTTAATAATGGTTATAATCATTATTATTCTACATTATTATAACATTGCTGTTATAGTATGTGACATTATCACTCATTTGTACTGCATTTTATTGCAGTTGTTGAAATGTCCGTTACTGCTTCCAAGTAAGTGCTGTATGTTTAATGGCTAAGAGTGCACTGGGTCACATCAATAAATGACCTTTGAAATGGACCCAGAAGCAGTCATTGAATCATCAGTCTGGAGGCTGCTGAGGCGGTGAGTATGTGTATCTGTTCAGTTTTGCTGGGTTTGGAAGAAAAGCAGATGTAGGCTTGTCATTATCTGATTCTCCACTGTTTCACTCAGAGAGCTTTGGCCACAGTGTCACTCCAGCAATGTTAATAAAGCTTGTCCACATAAAACCTGACTGAAGAGAGAAACAACATGGGGGATGAGCAGGGGGAATCCACAGGGAAGGCTGTCAGGCAGAGTGAGGGAGGGAAGGAAGGGGAAAGAAGAACAGTGAGGGAGGGAAGGAAGGGGAAGAAAAGAGAGAGGGAAGAGAAGGCTGTGAAAGGCAGCAGAGGGGAATGGGGACCAGAAGGTGGTGGTGGTGGTGGTGGGGGGTGGGGGGTTGTTAGGGAGGGGCTGCTGTGGGGGAGTGGTGCAGCTTCCGAGGGTGCGTGGGCCAAAGCCTGCCTCAGGAGGTAAGAGGCGGTCACCCTGACTGTTCAGATGGAAATCCGGCGAAGATGGACGTGGGTTCTGAAGTGGCCCTCGGCTGGTCTGTCAGATAAAAGAAGCTCTCTCAGTGATGTCCTCCCTCCTCCTTCCTGTGTCGGGACATGACCTCTCCATCGCTCACTGCCAGAAGCCTCAGAGCCCTGTCTTTGCTCAGCCCCACGGCTGCCTTACTGCTGTCGCCCAGAGCGCAGATCCGCTGGGCATTGGCCGTGCACGGCCAGATGCTTGGCCACTGGGATGGCTGTGGGCAAGGTGCCCACCGGGGACCCTCTGAGCGAGCTTAAGTATCTGACCGTGCAGGATGTGCCGGTGGAAAAGTAGGATTTACAGAGCTGCTGGATCTCTTCCTGCTCCGTCATGGCACTAGTGGATAAACCCCACTCCCCACCCCGCTTTGGGGGGATGGGGGGAGGGTTAAGCCTTGCCACAGCTATGGAGTTACCCAGGCTGCACTGAAGCACAACTGGACACTGCCTCAAGCCAATGCCAGAGAGGGGCATTATGGGATGCAGCAGAGGAGGGGGGAACTAAAAACTAATCCTCTGGTTCTTTTCTTTATTAAATGGCTCAACTCTTACAATGATAAAACATACCATATAAATAAATGAAATGTATGCATGTATATATATAGATATAGATATGCTGTATATATAGATAGTATGTTATGCTTTATGTAAGCTCTCTTTTTTCCTACAGTGGATGAGCATAAGCTTGTGCGTACTACAGGCATTGCTGCACACGCACTCCAGAGATCACGTGCAGAGAGCGCTTTGCTGTGGATAGCTCTGCAAGCCTTTTATTACTTATTTAGCAGCCCATTTGCTGTTCGGTCCCCGCATTTACAGTTGGAGGAATTACACATCCCCTCAGACGGAGGGAAAAAAGCAGTGTGTTTATCAAAGACATGCAGGATGTGTTTTAAAATCGATCTGAGGTGCAGTGCGCGCGGTCCCTGTTGGCTGTAGGTGAATGTGGTTTTCGTGTCGCATCAGGGCCTTCTACGGCGGCAGCTCAGCTGGCGTTTCCTTTAGCTCCCCTAAGCCTGAAATAAACAGCTGAACAGAAGCCCCCCAAAAAAAGACATATTTTTTAAAAGACAGATTTTTTTCCTTCGTTCTCTGTGGTAATATCAGCTTCCACCTGCGATACCTCGTTCACTTCATGGTTTTCCTGCTTCTGTCATTCATGCTGCTTCTTTCATGGCTTTTTTTTCCCTGGTTTATTTATAGTCTGTGCATCTTCACAGAGATCTCTGCCATTATCTGTGGCAATCAAACACGTACAGTGTCTGAGAGGACAGGTCCCTCAGTTTATGGGACATTGTATGCAGGAGGCCACCAGGGCACTGCTTCTCCAGAGAGCAGCTTTTATTGACGGTAGCTTTCTCTGGAAGCGCCATCCTCCTTTGATGGACCTGGATCTGGGGCCTACCTTCAGACAGTTTCCTTTCCTCATAAGCGGAGCATAGGGAGGTAAGCTTTGTAGGCCACGGCTTTGTGCCGCATGCAGGGGGCGCCCACTGTCCAGAGTGACCTTCATCTGTTCAGCCATGTGCCTGTGCACGCCTATCGCCCAAACCAAAGGCCTCTCTGTGGTCAGGTCAGGGTGGCCGAAGGATGGAAGAAGGGGACGGCAGCGTGGATGGGGGGGGTTCTCGAGTCAAAGCTGATGTGACAAGAGAGAGAGGAATGGCGCATCCCGTGGGCCAAGAAAAGTAACACATCAAAACAAGCGGCCGTCACCGGCTCCCCAGATCCCTGGATAAAGATATGTGTAAGCATTTTGAGAGGTAGAGGGTGTCTGTGAAGATAATCGCCTTTGACTGGGGAAATGACAGGCCGCTTCATGTTCTGGCCAGGCTTCATGGCCTGACTGGAGGAAAATGAGGGCTGTGGCAGGACAAACAGAACATTTGAGAGGGGGGAGAGGATTCTAGGGGTATGCTGCAGAAGCGCCAGCGTTAATTGTTTGCATAACACATCTGTGTGCTTGCGGCCCTTTGAAGGCAGTATAAGCATGACAACAACTATTGTGCTGAATTATAGAGTATAAGCACCATAACAGACACTGTGCTCTATTATAGAGTATGAGTACCACAACAAATACTCTGCTGCATTATAGAGTATAAGCACTACAGCAAATATTGTGCTCTATTATAGAATATAAGTTCCATAACAAATACTGTGCTCCGTTACAAGCTGCACTGATAAATAATATTTTTATTACAGTCAGTTGTCCATTTGGTGCCATATCTTCATATATCCACCAAGAAACCTTTTCTTTGAGAATTCTCCTTTAGTTTAACATTTTATTTTAGAATTCTCCTTCAGTTTAACTTGCCCTGTTGGTGCTGGGCACGCCTGGCTTGATTTCAAATGTGATGAAATTAAGAGTCGGGGGGGAGCCGAGAAGCTCATTTCTCACTCTGCAGATCCCAGTCCTTCTTTTCTCTCTTCTAGCATTACGTAAGTTTCCATTCTGATGCTTTGATGTATGCAATTTACAAATCGTTTAGGCATTGGTACAACTGTTATTTATTAATGTGCCTTCTGAATATAACATAATACAGTAACCATTTAGATATCAAATTACGTATAAATATAGTTGGTTGGACATATCTCTTTTTAAATAGAAAATGAGTTTATCAAATGCATTGTGCTGTGTTTGGTCTGAGGTGTTAACCTTACTGTTATTAATTCAAGAGCAGCTGATTATTAGAGTGGGCCCTCCTTCAACATATACACCCTGTCAGGGGGGTAAATATGGTACTGCTGCAGATGATGATGACGATGGTGATGATAACTGTGAGAATGCTTCACATGAGGTATCTCCGAGTTCAGAAAGAGCAAATAACAATCAGCATGCACAAGTACATTGGGTACCTCAAGGCAGGGAAAATACCATGAAATATTACACAGTGAGTGTTTTTATACTTTACTGGACCCACCATGACGATCCACCCAAAGCTGAGGAGCAAAGAGGCTGATAAACCCAATCACTTTCCCAACACGAGAGCAGTGGCCACTGTTACACTAATGCATGTACCAAATGGTTGCATGTAGTTTAACTTACAAGAACATATAAGGAGACAAATCGTACGGCCTATATTCCTTACATGACATTGATGGTGATGGCAATGGTGATGGCTGTACAGTGAAGCTTCAGTCCTTCATAAAACCCCTGAGCACCCCTGCGTCCTTGGGAGCCTCCCCACCCCACTCCTGTGCTCCTGTGTGTGGGCAGCCCTGCGAGAACTGCTTGCACGTCATGATTAATGGCTTCATTCAGTGATCTTATGTGGTATCAGAGGAAACTCTTTATATCGCCACGAAATGCGAGCTGTATACAAGGACTCCTGGAACAATTACAGCTTGAACTCAATTCAGACCATTCAAATTTCACTTCAGTTTCCCTGAAGTCACAGTGCACAGTTTAAGCTATTATGGTAATCTGTGATTGTAGTAAATGTCTTCTTGCACAGCTCCCTCCATCCCTTCCAGTTAATGCATGCTTGTGAGAGCGTGCAGTGAGGTCGCCTGGTGTCCTCTGTGTGTACAGTGTGGGTGGGCAGGGTGTGAATGCACCCCGGGTTCTCTACTATCTTTGCCTCTGGTGCGGAGTCTTTGAGTCAGGTGTGTGTGTGTGGTCACAATCTCCTCAACAGTGTGTTAAAGGTTCAGAGGAATTCACATTTCCCAAAGGAGGTGAGCTATTGCAATGTATACCACTCACCCACCTCCCAGCTCTCTGACCTTACTGTTCAAGGAGAATCGATTTCTAGATTTCCTGTTTCATTTGGTGGGGGGAGTTCTTTTTTGGTTTGTTTGTTGCAGGTGCACACACTGCATGGCCAATATGACACAGAAGAGTTTTTCGTTTTGTTTAGTGTTCTCCTGCCGATCTGCATCAGACTGCTTTATATGAATCTATTTTTACACTCCTTTCATGTACCAGCCAAGCCTATCTGCAGCTTCCTTGCATCATCTCACCTGGGGTCTGCACTGTCCCTGCATCTTATCTCCTGGGGTCTGCACTGTCCCTGCATCATCTCTCCTGAGGTTTGCACTGTTTGCACTGTCCCTGCATCATCTCTCCTGAGGTCTGCACTGTCCCTGCATCATCTCTCCTGGGGTCTGCACTGTCCCTGCATCATCTCTCCTGAGGTCTGCACTGTTTGCACTGTCCCTGCATCATCTCTCCTGAGGTCTGCACTGTCCCTGCATCATCTCTCCTGGGGTCTGCACTGTCCCTGCATCATCTCACCTGGGGTCTGCACTGTCCCTGCATCATCTCACCTGGGGTCTGCACTGTCCCTGCATCATCTCTCCTGGGAAAGAAATTTGGCTCTAAGTATTTAACACACATTTAATACTCTGTTGGTGTGATGTTTTTTTCTTCTCCTTTTCAGGGTCATTTCTGAGCTAATCCTGAGAGGCAGTTTACCCTCCAATGGGCAGCACACTGTGTGCTGGAGTTGATGGGCAAGAGGGATGGGGGGGAGGGGCAATGGTGTCGAGCGCTGGCAGGCTGGAAGATGAGAAGGACAGAGCCGTGCTGCTGTACCCTTCAGCAGGGCACACCACTGCAGTGCTGCAGCAAATGAAGCTGGAGCCAAAATGGACTCCACACTCTCCACTATGGAGTGCCAAGCACCACAGAAAACACATTCATTTCAACAGCAGTCACTTCTCATGTTCCAGATAAATGTCACTTTTTATTGCATATTTAACCCTAGCAGTTATGTTTCCACCATTATGCCATTTTAAATTCTGACACTGAATATTAAATATTCAGTTCCAAAATTTTATAACTCTGGAATTCTTTAATATTCATTAAATGCTTTTTGTGAGCAATTCTTTTACACCAGGGGACAGTTTTTTTATCAAAACACCTCCCTCTGCCACCTGGGTCACACATAGCATATGTCACATAATAACATAGCTAGCATTAATGGAGAAATTAATGATAGCTATAACAGTATGAGTAGCTGAATCATAATATAAAGATAATGTCGTAATCATAAACTGGACCTTACATCCCTGTTTTTCACCCCCCTTTCTCTCTCTCTCTCTGTCTCTCTAACTTTGTTCCTGTAATAACACTGTGAACAAACACATGCAGCGCTCTGTAGCCACTTAAAAGCAGAACAGGTTAGAAAATCAGTGAGGCATAGCCCTGGCCGCTTTGAAAAGGAGCAGTTCTGATGTCTGTCTGAAAGACAATCATTTCGGCAATCCTGTTTACCCTCCCCTCTGACTACCTACCGCACAGCAAGGTGTGCCAGGCAGCTGCTGAGGGTCTCATTGAGGGAATAATGAAGTTGAAATAGCACAAATAATCAACTCTCCCTTTCCATAATGACAAACTGAAACCTGATCATGCACCCCTCCCCCCACCCCACCCTTTACCTGAGTGCACCTTAGGAACACAGGTGCAAATAATGACAGTAAATGGCATGGTAGCTGTTTTAGGGTGTGGACAGCAGCAGCTGAACAAACCTACTGCAGACTCATTACGAGATTGCATTACATTACATTTTAGTTGCTTAGCAGACACTCTTATCCAGAGCGACTCTCATAGATTGCAATTTGTACATTGTAACCAATTTGTTCATGTCATCCTTTTATACAGCAGGATATTGCAATTGTGGGTTAAGTACCTTGCCAAATGGTACAACAGCAGTGGTCCAGTGGGAAAATGAACCAGCAACCTTCACGTTACAAGCCCTGCTCCTTACCAATGCACCACACTGCTGCCCCTGGTTTGGTACATTATTGGCATTTAGCAGACACTCTTATCCAGAGCGACTTGCATCAATTACAGGTTTTTACAACATTATCCATTCATACAGCTGGATGCTTACTGAGGCAATTGTGGGTTAAGTACCTTGCCCAAGGGTACAGCAGCAGTGCCCCTGGGGGAATTGCTATGCTACACTGCCACCCGTACTCCAGTATGAGCTGGGTAGCTTTTAATTCAGCAACAGTGGGACAAAAGTGATGTGCTGAAGTGATGTGCTCTTAAGAGTGAGAGATATGCTGGGTAAAAATGAACTTTTTTTCATTTACCATAAAGGACTGTGGTATTTTGATTCACCTGTCTTGCCCTGCTGCATCAGCACAGTAAGAGTTCTCTTCAGCACCAATGAAGATGACAGACATAAAGATGTTCAACCATGCCATGCTCTCACTCTGTCCTGATGTGTAGTCTCATCCAGATACAGTTATGATCACTTACACTGTGCGTCTGTCATCAGTGTGATGTTTTTCAGACATCTGACAAGGCTGAACTTCAAACAGCACAGCTGGGGAACCCCATATGGAACAATACAATCCTCTGTTTTGTAGGCAAATGCCTTTTTCTATTTTTAACTTCTTTAAAAATAATGTCTGAAGTATTTTCAAATGAAAAACATTTTTCTTTCATTAACCTTTGAATTGTGTTACAGAAATAGCCCAGCTTCATCTTTGGTTTAAACCAAAAGCGTCATCATATTTAGTGTGCGTGATACATACTTCAATTATGTCTGATTTTAAAACATTTACATGATTGGAATCATGTTTTCTTTGTGTTGTGCTGATTGCAGTGACATTATCACAGTTAGCAGGATGCAGAATGGAAGGATCCACAGCTCATCAACAAAGTAGTAGAAGAAACTTCAATTAGAGTGAGGTGTAGCCGGGGATAAAAAATTACAGCAAAAGCAATTATTGTATCAGAATGACAGCAAAACAAAAGCTGATGGCAAAAGAGCAGCGACCCATTTGTGATACCTCGTGTGGTAGTGCTGTGGGCTGAGGAGGACCGTGCTCTACATGTCAGTACTGACACAATTACCCAATTACCTAACAGTGAAGGAAACCAGTCCACAGGCTGGGGCTCTGTCGGACACCTGTTCTGCTCTTCAGGTTATCTGGGTATTTAAGAGAGAACTCGGTGGAACAGCTGAAGGAGGAGAGGAGAAGTCTTACAGGAGATTAGGAATTCCAATGCTGGTGCAAGCAACAGGTTGATATTTCTGGTGTGATATTTATGGTCTTACATATGTCTTGCACCAAAAAAATGGAATGAATATACGTTCATATTTACTTCTAGCTATTTAGTTTGCTAACTAATAATTTAACAGCATGACCAATGGTCCTGTCCAGAAATAAGAACATGCTGGAAAGACAAAATCTTTTTTTTTTTTTTCAAATATATTAAAAGGGAAGAGTTTTCCCAATTGATAGTATTTTCCTGAATTACTCCCCATTGAATCAGCTTACATTGCTTGTCACTAAGAGGGAAATGTTAGCTAGATAGCATAATGTTTAATCAGTAGGCACCCCCAAAAAAAAGAGATTTTCTACATCTAGACATGCCACAGAAATTGCAAATGTTGTATCTTTGCTATCTGTTGGCTTTTCTCCTGCAGAAGGAACTACTTCACAAAAGTCTAAGACAATGTTAATGTATGCGCTATACCAAATAAAAGTTCACTCACTGATAGTTTGAACACTCTTCCACCTTTTACTTAGCCAGCTGCATGTGACCCCATTTGCTCAAACTTAACAGAGCTATACACTGTCCAATGAACAGTTTAAACAAGCCAAAGAAAATTGACAATATTTCACACATAGAAAATGATTTTCAATACCTGAACCTTTTCAAAAACATATGTAATAGGATGTAATAGGTGAAGGACGTCTTAAGATTTCCTAAGTGTCTTAAAACATTTTTATACCCGATCTGGAATCCATTCTGAATCATGTGCTCTGATAGTGCATATTGTTTTAGTACTATATAGCATTGCAGGTGAGGGTGATTGCCACAGATAGGTTTGTATGAATGTACAGGACTACAATTAATCTGAATTAAAAAGAGAATCAGGAATCACAGGCAACAGCTAATATAAGAGTAGAGAATAAAGACACTGTAATAGACCTCAGGAAGATCTTTGGTTGAAATGGAGAAATACAAAAGCAAAACAAAGTTACACAATGTCTTTGTTGCGCTTAATGACTTTGGAATAATTTATGAAAATAATACAGAGCAACTGACACTGTTGTATTAGTTAGGTAGCCAAACAAACACTTAATAAAAAAACCACTTAATACCAGATAACATCACAACTGCTTGTCAGATAGTTGTATCTAGCAAATAGAAAACATTGCACATACAGAATTAATCCACAGCACACTGCTGCAAGCATATACACAGCCAAGCTATATAACTAGCTATATGACTACATATAATATAGCTAGCTATTCTTAATAATGACCTATGCTCCTGTAACAGAGTGCAACACTAATACAGTAGACTGCAAAAATCCTAAAATACCTTTACGTTGACTCATTTGGCAAATGCTCTTCTCCAGACATCAAAAGTACCTCAGTGCATATAAAAAATCATAGCTATACACACCTAGAAGCAATTGCAGTGAACTGCAAGAGTAGAGGTAGATACAATGATGCAAAATTGAATCAGCTGTTGATAGTTGACCTTTTTAAATCTGCAGACTTGTTAATTACACAAAATAATCAAACAGCACAATGCTTTTGGCATTCCCTGAAGCTCTACTGATCCACAGCCTATCCATATCTATCACCTCCGCATCAGTCAGGATTGCCAGCTTTGGCTTTCTCAGCCAAATTAGCTCAGATGCCAGTGATTTCATAGTGAACTGGCATTCTGACTTCCCACATAATTTTGCTTTAAAATATGTTTTTTTTAATACACCATATTTTCAGCTGGCAATGACTTGTGCAAACTGTAATGTTTGTAGTGCTGATTGTACTTAGAGTATGTTGTAAGAAGACAGCTGAGCACTAATGCCTATGCTCAGTCCAACCCTCTCAACCAATGGCAAATTACAATACTACTGTATAAATGTGAAGGGAAACACCAACCATTTAATGATAATAATATAAATCAGTTGCATTGCAATTTTTGGTGGCTTTGTAATTTTTTGGGAGTGTTGTTGTCTTAAGGCAATTTATTCACTTTTTATGTTTCAGAAATATTTTACACTCTCATATCAACCAATTTTATTGGTTGCTGTGAGAATAATCAGCTTGCAAAACTGTAGGGTAATTGGCCTATCTCAATGGAACAAGAAGCTAAAATGCATGGAACACAGTGAGAGAGAGTGGTCTTAATCTTCATCATGTCTTAATCTTAACTGATGATACATTTTTCTCATGCAGGTTTACCGTATTAAGAAAGATAAAATATTTTGTTTTTGGTAGAGACAGATTTTATCAATATTATTTGCGAATACATACATTCCTTTGTGACTGAATGTGAATTTCAATTACATTGAATAATACTGGTGCCTGTACGCACGGGAGCAGTAACATTGGCTTGTGTTCTGGCTGGTCAGCGTCATGATTTTGGCCTCCTTGGATCTGATGTCACCTTGGCTTGACATATTGTAAGAAACCTAATGACCCAGGTATCAATTTCCGGATCATATTTGTGGCTCCCAGTCAAATGCAGACCCTTCAGTCTTGGGTCAATTAATCTGACGGGGGCTTACTGGAAATCTCCTGTTTCATTATTTCCCTGTTTGGACTCATTTCCGTCTGAACCACTGATAAGGCTGTCAAATGACAATCTCATGTAGACTGTCAGAGGTATGCGTTTTTAATAACTTGTCGAATACTGGACTTTTTCAGTAGAAGAGCAGGGATAGGTGTTTCCTTGGCAGAGCCATCTGCACAAGCTGTACTACTCAGCACACCACCTATGGGTCTTGTGATTATTCTCTGAGGTTAGAGTGTCGCTGGAGGCTTGATCTAAGAACCATTAACCATTATCGCTATTTAATCATTGATAATATTTTTTTCCTGCTCTGTCTGCTCAGCAAGACATTAGATAAACCATTCAGATGGCCTGCTGTTACTTGATTGAAATGACTGAATGGTGTGACTGCAGTCAACTCGGGTGAATGTGAAATGAAAGTCATAGTGTCTGTTGCTAACCACTGGACTTGATCAAAACCAAACCACCCAGTGGCTTTAAAGGAAAGCAATGTTAAATAAAAAACCCTCCCAGATTGGTCTAGCCCTGTATTACAAAACAAAACGGCACCCTAGTTTCAGTACCCTCAGGCCACCTTAAGGGGAGAAGTTACTGTAAAATGGTGCTGGAAGGGAAGGTTTTTTTTTTTAGTTTTTTGATGGCACAGCACTTTTCCTTTTAAGATGACAAGGCAGTTTGAATTGAGTCCAGGGATAAGTTTGTTTCATTTTTTACATTCTCTTTTGACACACTGTACCCATAAATGATCAAATTAAAGGACATTTAGCCACTCAGAGTAATATGATCAAACACTGACAACACCCAGCATAACTTTTTATAATGAGGCCTTAGAGACACTGAGCCAGTCCAACAGCTAAACTAACAAAAGCTATACATACACTTTTGAAAAGGACTTGGGTTTTCAGGTTTTAGTTTACCTTCTACAAGAAGAATGCTAGCGCTTTTGTTCTCATAAACAATTGTTCTGCCATCTCAGCTAAAGTGCTTGAACATTATTCTGTCTTTATATTTATTTTGCAAACAAAAATGTAAGTTCTGGTACATATTGAAATAGTTACTAAATAAGCACGTAAAATGTTTTAGATTTTTGTATTTATTGATGCGTTCTGCAAAATGTTTTGTTGAGAATAAGTAATATAATATAAGATGGTGGGGGCGTTTCTGTGTGTGTGTGTGTGTGTGTGTGTGTGTGTGCATTTGTGCATTTTATATCTTATTTGTATAGCTGTAAAATGCCCACACAGCTCTAGTGTGTGCATGTTGTTGCTTATATATTGTAGTTTATAGATTTTAATATGCGTTTTATAGCTAAAGGATCTTTTAATATCACAGTTACTGGAAAATCAGCTACACTGCTAAGTTTGTCCCTCAGCTGTGAGGAACGCCGGGTCACTGGATCATATGTTGGGCTGCAGAAATGAAATGCCACCTCGTTGGTCATGTCCCTCACACGCTGTTCCTCGTGATGACACACTGAGCTGTCCATCATCTGCATCGCCGTGTGGAGCAGGGATGGCGCCTCTGCTCCATGCCCTCACTCTGTGCAATGCATAGGATACTGTACCAAGCATCATCATGTTTCATACTCCACCGCGTATGTACCACATATTAAAGGTCACGTTATTATTCAGAAATAAATCTGTTTTGCCTGTGGACTGAGTGTGTGTGTGTGTGTGTGTGTGTGTGTGTGTGTGTGTGTGTGTGTGTGTGTGTGTGTGTGTCTGTGTCTGTGTCTGTGTGTCTGTGTGTATGCGGGTGCATGTGTGTCTGTGCATGTGTGTGTGAGTGTTTGCGTGCATGTGTGTGTGTGTGTGTGTGTGTGTGTGTGTGTGTGTGTGTGTGTGTGTGTGAGAAAGTGTGTGCATCTGTGTGCATCCGTCCGTGTGCATTTACACAAAACTTCAGTGACATCACTGCATTTACCCCAGCAGAGAGTAGCATGCCAGCCAGCGCAGAGCTCTGACCTGCCAATGTCAGGGATGGCGGGCAAAGCCGTAAATCAGGGCGGGACGTCGGCCCCCATTAGCTCTGCGGCACACCAGGCTGGCCAGCCGCCGACACGTCACGTCCACACTCGCTGCGCCGGCAGTTATGGACAATTCATTAGACTTCATTACAGCTGCTATTGACAGGGCAGCGAGAGTCAGTCACTCAGACGCGCGCATGGTAGGCAGCGAGGCTGGAGCAGGAGGCCCTGGGTCCCCACGCCGGGCAGGGGAACGGGAGCCTCCCGCATGGGCCTGCCCTCCACATTACTGACAGCAGGGTTACAGGACTCTCATTTCAAAGGTTATCCTGGCAAACTCTGCGACAAGACAGTGGCAGCAGGAAATCCCTCCGGATGGGTACTTTCAGCTGAGAGGTTTCAAGGGCATAACAGGTTCAGAGATCAGCGATATCAGCGCTGGAAAGTTAAGAAACTGTAAACTATAAACTGATAAAATAACTAAGTTAACAAAGAGCAGCACTCTTTTTTCACATGGGTGCCAGAATTGAATTGAATGCCTCTGTTTCTGGTTCAATTCTCTGGTGCTGAGCCCAAGTGTGAGGCCAAAACCACTTTAGAAAAGCGACTGGAAGCTAAATAAATAAAGCATTGCAGTGCTACATTCTGAGTACGCATTAAAAATGAAGTAGGTTAGGAAGCAGCGCAGTTCACTGAGCATGCAGGGAATTGAAAGATGCAGCTACTTTTAGCGTGCACCGGTTCAGATGTGAGAGAGGGAGGCCAGGACCCCCTGTAATGCTGGGGGGGTGAATTTGGGGGCTAGGTTAGGGTTGGGGAAACTGCTGTGTCACTGTAGCAAACAGAGGGGCTGAGGGCAGCAGGGACAGAGGACAGAGAGAAATTGCTTAGCTGCTCTGACAAAAAAGATCTGTCCAATTCTCTTTTACGCAACCAATCAGGAGGGACCATGGCACGGACTGACGGACAGAGCGAGGCAGGGTGTAAAGAAAAGAGAGGGAGACAGCGAAAGAGGAAGGGAGAGAGAGAAATGGCGAGAGAGGAAGGGTGGGAAAGACAGAGACATGTTCCATTCTAGAGTCACTGATTATGCATGAATGCAGCTTATGTTGAGGATGGCACCAACATGGTTTCACAGGTAATGCTGGGTATGTGGCAATGCACTCATATTTTGGGAAAGGTTTTGGGAAAGCAAGTAGAACCTCTCACAAGTCAATTGTGGCCCTGTACTTAATTTTACAGTAAGAACAATGAGAACAGGAAGTAAGTAACGAAGAGTAAGCACTGTTTTTTGATTGTTTGTTTTTGCTGCATAAGTAAGGGGGTGAAAGTAAGTGCACATTTCCCCTGACAGAATAACATCCGCTTACAGACAGGCACCAAGGCCAGTTAAACGTGATGCAGAGTGTGGAAAATCATAATTATCTGGATAGTAAACCACAGCAACTCTTTTGTGAAACACAAACCACTACAGCTCTCTAGTACAGTTGTTATAAACACTTGCATTTGGTGGCAGAACCAGCAGTGTTACACATTCCATTGCATTAATGTCACTTAGCAGACACTCTTACCCAGAGCGACTTACATAGGTTGCAGTTTTATCCAATTATACAGCTGAATTTACTGTAGCACTCTGGATATTTACTGTTGTAGTTGGATTATGGGTTATGTACTTTGCCCAAGAGTTCAACAGTGCCCCAGCTAAGAGTCAAACCAGCGACCTTTTGGTTACGAGCTCAGCTCCTTACCACTAAGCCACACTGCTGCCCAGGTTATAGGCAATAATATATAAAAAGTGAGAGGGGGTGAGAGCAACAGAGACAGAGGGAGGGATACAGATGGGCGGCAGGCAGTGAAGCACAGTGATGCATGAGCCAAAACGCTGGGAAAGACAGGTGTGCGCATGGCATGCTAAACAAACCATGGCACTCTGAGGACACCAGGTACGATCTGGACTGAGAACGCTTAGAATGCCTTTTATAAACAGCGCCCGTGCTCCTTCCCAAATGACAAGGACCGATTACAAAGCAGATGCTGTTTGATCCAGTCTGTAAATGTATGATGCTTCTCAATTCTCTGTGTACGCTCAAGGATGTGCCAAACAGTCTTTCACATTACAAGATAGGGTAAGGAGAGCCTATTTTAAAACTCTATGGTGGAGTGTCACTGAATGACTCAGCCCTGACTCATAAACATGTCTATTCTCACATATTTCCAGGGCTTCATCTTGATCACACTCTTGCAAGGAGTTTCATTTTTTCCCATTCAGTCTCATTTTGGATTTATTAATTTTTTATTATTCCCTTTAGAAACACAGCCCTGCATGGCGCTCTATGACAATGTGATTGTGCACAGAGCTGTACCAGACACAAGGTGATTGATTGATTGTTTGACTGGTTGAATCCCTGTGCACACAACAGCAATGAAAACCTTGGAAATGTGCTTTTGGCAATACTGCGTTGCTCCACGTCCTTATCTCTTGGGTGGACGCTTCGGACACGTGTCATCCCGGCGGGAGGGTATTTATACACAGGCGGCCACATTAGCTGCTTCACAGTGAGGATGGCGGCTGTGCCTGGTGATAGAGGCGCTCATTAATATGCTGCAGTTTGGCGTTGTTGCAATGTCAGCGACAACCATAAAGCCACCGCTCCACTTTGGGGAAAAAAAACGCGGGGGGTGGGGGGTGCATGTGGACGGAAGGGAAGAAAGGGCTACTGCAGGGAAACGTCTCACTCGCAGATGCGGTCACCGCCTACCCCCCCCATACCCCCGCCCGCCAGCTGATCGGGAGGCTGGGGCTCTGATGGTGGTGGTATTGTGTTCAAGGTTATTTGAAGATCGCAGGAATTCAAACCTGTAATCCCTGCACAATGCTACACCACACCATCAGGATGGGAAACCTGCTCAGCAAGCCACATACAGCTCAGATGGCCAGGGCTTTACCACTTACGCCTTTCAATGGCAACAACTAAATGAGACGAAATGGCATGATAAAATGACAAGAGACAGTACAGGACCAGTACAGGAGTTTTTATATGAAACTTGTGAGAGGGGTCTTGATAGAAGCAATACAGAAACTGCTCATTTGTGCTCAGTCACAGGTTGTCTCAACTGGGCTCCCATCAATGAGGGAGTATCCATACCAGTACAGGCTGACAGACCGGGTTCTCCCTCATATTTCTCTGCTGTGATATCCCCTCCATGCTCCGGCACCACTCAGATACAAACTATTCTTACAGGTTTCCTCATGGGCAAAATCCAAATGATGAACATACATTCAGGTTCTTCAGAGGCAAATTGATCTATTTAGGATACCGATATCTAACCACACAGGTATTAAATAAGCAAATGAACCCAATTCATTTTTAATCCAGCAGCAAGTCTTTCATTTTTGAACCCTTAACATAAACATAAAACCCTATAAACAGAAAAAGTGTTAACATCTTACAGGGCATACATAAAGACATCCAGGCTTTCTGCATGGCTTCACGCATAGCCCCACAGTTTATTTCTACAGAAGCGCTACATGAGAGCAACTTCAGCTCGCAATAGGCAATTTGTCTGGAAGAAGTCGACAGATCTCCATGGGCAATGATGCTCAATGAACTCATCTCAGCTCAGAGACTGCCTGCTGTGATCTTTGGTTAAGATCTCTCAGAGTGCGGGCTTGTCATAGCACGGCGCTAATTCACGGTGAAGTCAGGTGGGCGTTTACACAGAGGAAGCGCTGTAGCTACCAGTGATCCCAGCTCTGCCTCTTCGTTATACGTGGAGCCATGGAGCTGAGTACACCGCGTACACGTGTGAGCAATGTTTAGAGACGGTGCAATGCTGCACGACAGGACAGGCCCAGAACATGAGAAAAGGGCGCAGTACAGAGAGAGAGAGAGAGAGAGAGAGAGAGACAGAGAGAGAGAGAGAGAGAGGACACTCACAGTACAGAGAGAGGACACTCACTTTACGTACAGATAGACAGAAAGAGAAAGAGAGAGCTAGCTAGAGAGACAGAGACAGAGAGAGAGAGGACACTGACACTACACAGAGTGAAAAATTCCAAACAAACAATTTAGGAAAATAAATTCCAGACAATTAGAAACTCTTCTTTGGAAAATATGCTTTGAATATTTTGAAACATACCTCCTTACATTTAGGAAATTAAAATATGAAGAGAAATTATAGATTATTCTGGGAAAAACACTGTACCACACTGTGGCCAGTATGGTATGTATCCAAGTGCCACAGTGTGAGAGACAGAGGACAGGAGGTATGTACATATAATAATTGTTATGAAGGTGTATACATACCTTTAGGTGAGTATGACTCTATTATTTGTATAATTTTATTATATTTATGTTATGTTTATTGTGAACATTTCTTTGCCAATACTCTGCACCTGTGTTGCTCATGCCAATAAAGCTTGTTTTTGATTCCTTGAGAAAGGACATTCACAGTATCGCAATGGGGGGAGCACTCAAAAAACAGAGACAGAGGACACTCACAGTAGAACAGATATTCATATACTGTATACATACATGTGATGTGCGCACGCGCACATATATATGTCCCTTATTTTGAATACATCCCTGCATCCCTGTATGTATAAATGTTTCCTTTACCTCTTTATAGTTGTGCTGCTTTGGAAACACTGCTTTTGTTTGTTCTGCCAATAAAGCACCATTGCATTGCAAACCTGTATCCGTCTTACAGAGAGAGGACACACACAATACAAAGAGAAAGGACAAATGCTACAAAAAGAGAGAGGGAGAGCAAGAGAGAGAGAGAGAAAGAGAGAATACATAGCAGTACTCTCTACCGTCAGGCTTGGCTGGACACAGAGCCAATTATACACCCATTACAGGCTTCACTAACCAGCATGAAGAGAATGTACACAGCCAATACAGGCGCTACCAATGCATACCCAGTGGAGCTCAAAGCACAGCGCTGTGCAGCAGATTACTTAGACTGGAGGTCTAAGCCATCATTTCATTAACATATATAATTTACTGTTGACACCCTGTGAACTCACCCCGAGGGAATAGGGAGCAAAGCGGAGTGCGTGTGTGTGTGTGTGTGTGTGTGTGTGTGTGTGTGTGGGGGAGTTTACCGAATTAGTCCGGGCATGCGTTAAACAGCGTGGCTTCCCAAAGCAAAGCCTACGCTGGCACACTCACCCACAGCCTTTCTGACAGCTACCCCTCCTGAACATTTCCCCCTCTTGCCATTCTTGTGGAGAATGCTAACATAGCATTCTCCACAAGAATGGCAAGAGCAGGACAAACAGCATCATAACAGGAGCAACCTTCTACTCCCCAGGATGCAGTGCAAAATCAGAGGGGCTTGCGATAATGAAGAATTCTATACTTCCCTTTCATTTTTATTTAAGTGGAAGACATGATGTAGAAACACTACAGGAGCAAGGAGCTAGATAATGTTGCAGCTACAGTATGCTGCCTGCTATTATGTTGGCAAATGAGCAAAGTGAATACCGTGACTGTAATTAACATCCTTCATCTGGAATGAAACCACTGTGAACCTCTGGTTCCTTTTCTACCTCCCACAGAGAATCTTGTTTAACTGAGCATTTAGGACTTTTCTGTCACCTTCTGCCTGAATATCAAATTTAATGTGCACGCGTGTTCAGCTGAGCTGCACAGTTGATCATGGGATTTGTTAGCCAGTGGGTCAAAGAGCACAGCTGATTGACCCGAGACCTAGCCGTGTTGCCCGTTTCTGACTGATCGTAACCAGAGACGGGCTCTGAAGCCGAAAAGTGGCCCGGAACTCGTAAACTTACCCAAAATCATCCTGTGACCTCGCGCTCTTCCTCCCCGCTTGGAGTCCGCTGAGTCCCTCTCTTCCTATTTCTCTGTTTCTCCCCCGCTTTCTCCTTCGATGCCACTGTTTTTCGTAACATCAAACGGTAAAACGGAAACGTGAAGAGCAATGTCCGGGTCCCACCGCTGTCCCTGGAGCCCCCCGCGTCCTGCCCTCCCCAGGTGAGAGGTCTCAGAGAGGGTGGCCGGTCAGCACAGCAGCTTCACCGGTAGGATGTGGACTGGCAGTTGGAGGAGGTAGGGGTACGAATGCCAGCAGTGACCGAGTACTGAACTGACCAAATCCGTACCAGAGGGAGCAAAATGTTCCACAATCCCCCACAACAGCATTACAGACAGCACGTTTTCAGTGGGAGCATGTCAGAGAGTCTCAGTGTGGTAAAATGCCTGAGAAACATTATCAAGCCAGTGCCTGCCTTTTTCTTTTGCTCTCTCTCTCTCTCTCTCTCTCTCTCTCCTGCACTCTTGTTTTTTGGGGTTGGGTGTAACCTAAAGGCACCTTACATGCCGGTGCTCTGATTGGTGGCAGCCTCAGCCAATTGGGAAGCTCAGAGTTGCATGTTATCCTGCAGAGTTAAAGTCATGAAGCAGACAGTGCTAGCGCAATAATGCCACTGTCGCTTTCTTGCTCTTCCCCCCTCTCTCTCCCTCTCTGTCTCACTCTCCCCTCTCTCTATTTGCTCCTCTCTCTCTCCCTCTCCCTCTCCCTCTCCCCCTCTCTCTTTGCTCCCCCCCTCTCTCTCTCTCTCTCTCTGTCTTGTGAGTGTGGTTGCCTGTTGGAGGGATTCAGCCCCTCTCCCCCGCCACCACCACCATCACCACCTGACCTGTGATCTTTGATTCTCCATAAAATTGGGCTTGTTTTGGGGTTGAAGCCACCCTCATGCTCTTTAAATCTCCTGCTTTTCCTTTCATGAGCAAGGATGCCACATATTCTATCAACATTCTGCTTTCCCAGAGAGGAGGAAAGAGGAGCAATAAGCAGCTTAAAGCAGTCGAAGGGGAGATGCGATGTGGAGTGACAGACAGGGGGGAGTAAGCAGGCGAGGAGGGCCAGACTAAATCCAAAATGACAAGAGGGACGGAGGCTGACAGCTGAAGTGAGGAGAGGCAACGCCACAAGCCGGAGAGTCCAGTGGACAGCCCACACAGAGGGGGGCGGGGAGCCACGCAGCCAAACAAACGCAACGTGTCTTTCAAAAAGGGCTCGCTCAGCCCTTTCCCCTTCAGCAACCCTGCGCGGACCAAGAGCGACCATTACGCCCACTCTGCTGGAGAGCAAAGGGCCGGACGGAGAATGGGAAGCTCAACAGGGCCATCAAAAAACTAATTCCTCATGGCAAAATGGCTGCAGACGTGTGCAGTGCTGTTTGGATGGAGAAATGTTTTCCTTCACCTTTCGGTTCTCTCTCTCTCTCTCTCTCTCTCTCTCTCTCTCTCTCTCCCTCTCTCGCTCACTTGCTCCCCTCCCTCTCTCCCTCTTGTTTCTGCCAGTGCAGTGCGACTCAGTGAGCGGTGGAGTGAATACTAAAGAGGAGAGCTGACACTTCCCATTCCTCACTGCCAGCCAGTAACACCGCACACACACAGTCTCTCACGCTTATTCACACCGTGCACACGCACCGTGCATCCCACATGCACTTTACATATGCAGACATCACACGGCTGGCAGCCCTCACACCAGAGAGCAAGGTGCAGGACAGGCTTACTGAAGAATTTAGGACCAGGCGTGAGGTTTTGATGCAGAGAGGCTGCTACTGAGGCCCCAGTGAAAATCAGGAAAGGACCAGCTCCAGCCTCGCCATGCAAGCAAATTGATTCAGAATGAAAAACACCTCCAAAATGTATCGGCAGGCCTGACAGCATGTACAATCAATGAGGAAAATGAGTTGCAGTGCAGGTGCACTTCGAGTAACCCCCCACCCACCTCTTTGCCCCCCACCTCTTTGTCCCCCCCCACATCTCTGCTGCCCCCTGCATGTCTGCCCCTTCGCATTTTTTCTGCATTTGCACCTCCCCACCCCAACCCCCATATCTTTGCCCCCTCATCATCCCTATCCCCTCTGCTTCACTGCTCCCCCGCTCCTTATGACCCCCATTCCCATCCCCACTTCTCTGCCCCCTTCCCCCCACTTCCCTGCCCACCTCCTCCCAGCTCTTCCCTGTCCCCCACCCCGGGTCCCTTTCCACCTGTTCCCCAGGTCCCTGTCCCGCCTCTCCGTGCTCTTCAGGAATGTGACCCCCAGCATGTGAGCCCCGGAGGCTAGGGTTTCCTCATTAGCCGCCCGGGTATCAATAATTCAGCGCTGGCCCGTGTCGCGCTCAATGGCCCAAGTGCTAATGGGCTGTCCCAGCCTGCAAGGCCGGGCCCAGCAGGACTTTAATGGATGTCCTGATGAGAGGGTGAAATCGGAGAGCAGGGATCCTCTGTTTCACCTGGGGCGGGCAGCAGGGGGTGGGGGGTGTGACATAAGGTTTAGGGGGGATTGAAGAAGGAACAGACAGACAGGTGCACAGGCAGATGGAAGGAGGGAACAGTGGAAAAGAGGAGAGGAAAAGGGCGAAGTTGAATGGCACAGACACAGAGAAAGAAAGTGGGCGCTAGAAAATGAAACAGCCAGAGGTGAAAGACAAAGTGTATAAATGATGTATCAAATGGTGTATCAAATGTTTTCACTGAACCACACACTTACATATTCATTTATCTATTGGAAAGAGTGGGTCAATGTATTCTTCCTCTGTTTGCCTTGCTCTCTCTCTCTCTGAGACAAACAAACACACACACACACACACACACACACACACACACACACACACACACACACACACACACACCCTATGCTTGCCTCCAGTTGGACTGTGATGACAGGTTTATTAAATCCTAATTTTAACTCCCCTTGTTCACAGTTCTGGATGGGCTGGCCATAATGAAGACATCAGCTGCAAAAAGAGGCTGACACAAGCTAATTCGACAACATCAAAGTCAACGCTCTGCTGCTACATACATTCAGACACGTCACATTTGCCTGTAAAGTTCCTGGGACAGAAGCTTCACATGTCAACCTAGCCACTGGTTCTTGATGTGGAGAAAAAAAAACAGAGAACACTGCTGTGGGCCACACTTTAAACATCCATCAAAAGCCCTTCATAATGGCTTTGCACGCATAGCTTTACTGTAGAACACACTCGTGAACAACTGTGGTGCTTTATAGTGGCTGAAGGCATATTTTCTGAAGAACTTATAAAGGGTGATGCTGTATCTGTAAAATATGCTGCACATCTGCTTAAATATTAAAACATGATCCAGTCATGTCCTCGCTTGTTGCTGTTGCCAAGCTATCCCATCTTAAGGCTGTTACTGAATACAATGCATCTCTATAGCGTATAGGTATCCCACAATCAGGGTTGGGGAGTAACGGAATACATGTAACGGCGTTATGTATTCAAAATGCAAAATATGAGTAACTGTATTCCATTACAGTTACCATTTAAATTGATGGTAATCAAATTACAGTTACATTTTAAAAATATTTAGATTACTGAAGGGATTACATTGGATTTTTTTCATTTAATTTCATTTCTTTTTTTCAGCCTGCCTGACTCACAAGACAGTAGAATGCAGAGTGAAAGCGAGGAGAAGAGAAGAGAAAGCAATCAGCGCAACGTGTTAATGTCACGGAAATACCGGGACCATTTTACTTTCAAATTTGGCAAAGGTCACAACATAACAGTACAATGCAAGCTGTGTTTGCCCTCAACCAAACTGCTATCCGCTTCAAAAGAGTCGACCTCTAACCTGAAGAAGCATCTTGAAGTAAGTTCTCTTTTTCATTATTTAAGCTAATCTTGATCGCTAGCTAGCTATCCTACATAGTTTGGCTGCACTGGATTAGCTATTCAGCTAGCTAGTAGGCTAGTAGGTATAGTATTAAAGCTAACTAGCTAACAAGTAGATAGAGTGACAAAACAAGTGAAATTTCACATGTTCAAAACTGCGATTACTCCAACAATTTTACACTACGCATATCATACATTAAATTGTTAAGCTACTCTCACAATGGTGGCTCGTGCCTTTTCTAACTCATGTTTTTGTGTAATGTACAGTTTTTGAATTAACATTTACAATTCTGAAGAAACTGCGATGAAATGCCCATAGACTTAACATGGGGGTGCCAAAATGTTAGCCACAACAATGCTAAGTGACCATTCTAAAAATAGCCATTCAGAACCTTAGTTGGATGAATTATACTGGTGCACATCCTTATAAAACTTTCATAAAATGCTTTAAATGTTTTTTTATGTGAAATGTTATCATAATTAAAAAATATAGACTGTATTTTATGTATTGCAGTAAAAAAAACACTCAAGTTTAGCTATTTAGAGTTTGACATCACTTGGACATAATTCTTGAGAATCACCCACCCAGTATATGCCACATTCACACTTTTACTTACATGCTTTTAAAAATTAAAAAAAAGTGTTCAGAAAGTAATCCAAAGTATTTAGATTACGTTATTTACCTTGAGTAATCTAACAGAATACGTTACAAATTACATTTTAGGGCAAGTATTCTGTAATCTGTAGTGGAATACATATTAAAAGCAACCCTCCCAACCCTGCCCACAATGCCTCTCTATAAACTGTGGATATCCCACAATGCACCTCTACAGCCTGCAGATATCCCACAATGTATATCTATAGCCTGTGGATATCCCATAATGCACTCCATAATCTGTAGGTGCCCCACAGTGCACCATTACAGCCTGCAGGTATCCCACCAGCCCCAGCAAATGTCCAACGCAAATGTCTGCTAAGCCCTGCACGAAAGCCTGTGAAAAGCGACAGTACAGCCACCTGCGTTACCCTGAAGCACACAAACCCTACGAGACCTGACAGGCTGGCACAGCCAAAGACAAAACAGAGCACTTCAGAGATGCTCATTAGAGACCAATTGATTTGAGCCAGCCATTAATATTACTGACATCTTGAATTGAGGCACAGCTCTCTCACCCAGCAAGGACATGAAGGGAGGGGACCACATGAGATTATGTTGAGAGTGGAATGGAGTTTTTCTGAATGACTGCTCAATTATGCATGCTCTGTACAGAGCGCGCATCAAAGGGCCAGGGAAGGGGACTGCATCATGAAAATTATATTCACAGAGAGATGCCATTAGCTTTACTAAAGCAGCAATAACTCTAATGGTGACAGCTGAAATGGTAATGGTAAACCAGCAAGTTAAAATCTGAAATGCAGGGAGGTATCCAGCCATTGAGGGTTCATTCAGGGTGTTCTACTATTATAGAGAAGTTTATTCTGACACTACATGGAGTCATGGGACTTGACCTTGGCCAAAATTTTGCACAGCAAAATTAAAAATTAAAAATTGCCCGAATAATATCTGGAAGCAGCACTGAACATTAGAGAAACAGTGTCAGAGTGGCACCATTACTGTGAATGGAAACGAGCTTTACACTGCCTGTTCTGTAGCAGTAGCAATGATTCAAGCGCTGGTCACTAATGAGCCTTGATAAAGTACAACACCCCTTCTCCCTGGCAAAAATAATTGGGAGCTGAAGAGAGGGAATATTACAGGATTGAGTGCAGGTCACAGCAGGGCCCAGAAGGAGGGGGAGCAGTAATGAATGACTGCCCTGTGAGCAGCTCTTACTGGGACTAAGCGCAGCCAGTAATTTGGCTGTGTCAGAATGCACTTTGCAGAGCATAACGTGTAGCTGTGTTGAATCACGAGTGCTACAAGAGCACCTTGTGTTGTTTTCCTGAAATATTCATAATTTTACTATTAGCATTAAACATGTATGCATTGGAACACAACCTGCAGAACACAAACATGAACTGCAGAATAAATGCAAGAGATTTGTTTTATTGCTTCACCTCACCCAAATTTCTGGGGGGGAGGAGTTAGGAGGACAGGATCTGGGTACTCACTGTCCTTGAGAATCAATCTAAGAGCATTCTACTGATCCAGAATGAGCTCTTGGGATTAGAATCTACAAACACTTCAGTGCTTTGTGGATCCAACTGAATGCTTCCCACAGGCTTTTTTATTTTCAGGAAACAACCGTGAACTCCCTTCCATGGATGTGAGCAGAGATAAATTAAAAGAGGAGAGCTTATTACAGAGTGCAAATTCAGACACGTTTCAGACAGCGCTCCCCATATCTGTCATTCCAGAAACTTCTCAGAGCATGTGCTAGCCATTGATCAATTCAGTAGAAGCACTTGCTGAATTAGGGGAATCCTAGATCTAGAGATCTGACAGTACATTCTGTGTAAACACTTGTTTCGGCTCTTTTGAGAGCTGGAGTTAGAGTTAACATTACGGTTACAATCTACTGAATTGCAATAACACACTGCAAATGCCCCCAAAATAAATCATTTTAGGCACAGTATACATTCCTTAAATGTCATGAATGTCTACATGACAGTGCATTCACTCGATGAAGATAGAAGGATGTATTCTACAAAGCAAAATATTTTTAATTCCTTCTCATTGTTGTATTTTAGTGTAGAATAAGGGTTAGGAGACCCCCTTCTGTTGTAGGACTATCACCCCTTTGCTACTCGCATTGTATGGAATAGAATGAGTCCAAACAAGACATGTGTACCTTGAACCGAACAGAATATACAGAGATAATAGTTGATAGCTATAGGTTGGGATTTCACCACTGATCTGGAGGAAGGGTCCCTTTTGGGATCATCAAGATCCCGTGCCCTCTGACTCTCCCTACCCCCCGGTGACCCATCCTGTCGTACAGTTCCTTGGTGTGGAGGAGCGGGGACACATTCCTCAGCCAGGTGGTTGTCATTCATGGCCCAAGAATGCTTACTTGAGCAGCAGTCCCTTATTTGGTGTGCCACAGTCCGTATGTTGTCAGGCGTCTCCCTTTCCCACCTTACATTTGGCTAATAACAGACCCCAAAAAAATGCAGTGAATGCTTTTTTTTAAAATGCCATTTTTTTACAAACCTTTAGCCTAAATGCTAAGCTTTTGTCTGGCATTTGGTTTAAGTGTGAAAAGAAGAAATGACACCTATTTTGTTTGCTAAGTCTGTTTACATTTGCAGTTTAATTTGGGACATCTGTCAGTGGGGATGGTTGACCTGGGTGTTATGGAACGACAGAGGGCCTCTGACTTTTTCCCAGTCATCAGCTGTAGGACACACCTCCTGGCTGAGGAGTTAATTGACTGCACCTCTACATGTCTGTCTCTGTGTTAGCCATTAGCACCATCACAGCACGTCCCTGACAGCCTGTACATTCAGCTCAGCCACTCAGAGAAGGTTTTCTCATGCATCAATCATAACCTTTCTCTGCATGGTCTCAGATTCCACCCTATGTCTGTAATGACTGTAAAATTTTATTCCAATTCTTGTGCCCCAAAACTCCCCGCTTTTTTTGTGTTTGGTTGGTGTGTGTTGCTCTCTAGTGGAGAGCAGAGGACAGCACAGAACCCCTTTATGACACACTACATTGATGTAAAATGACAGGCTCTGATTGGACAGCTGTTCCATAGAATGTTCTGGCATTCAGACAACATTAAATATAAGCACATACAGATCTAAATGTATCAGCTGTCCACATGTTGCTTCTTGCTGCCAAGGAATAAGACATGGATTATTATTCCTTGGACTCAAGGAACAGATATAAGAATAGAAATGATTATTTTGAACACAACCGCTACTTAGTTCCTATTCCTTGTGTTGTGAGCTCTGAAGTACCACACTTTTTTTTAGTCTTCTACCTTCTTTACCCTTTTTTCTTACATTTACCCCATAATTACTTTTTCTGGGTACTCCTTACCCAACATAACCATGAAATATGTAAAACACAATAAAACATGCAAAAAAAGAAAAAACATAGCATATGACAATTAGGTCTGTGAGGTAAGCACCTTCACCAGTCAACAAAATGGCTGCAGTGTTAGTCGATGTGGTGTTAGTCATGTGTTGCATTGCTAACAGTTTAAGGATCCTTATTTTTCCAATATACCATGTTTGGTATAGACAGATCTAATACCATTAACTTCATTTCATACAGTTTAATTCTTTAATTGTCAAGTGATAAGTGTGTTTGTGTGAGCCAGCCCATTGGTTATTGAGCCACACCTGCCTAATTAAATGTATAATAAATACAGGTGTATAGCTGAAGAGTAGGAGGTTAACTTTTTTTAGCTGTGTGCTCAGGCCGGTTCCTTTTTGCTGGTTTTAAAAAAATAATAATTGGTTTTTTGAACACTTGCTCTTTCTGTTAATTTTGTGAGGTGTCTGCTCCTCCACAAGGTCATTTTCAAATTTAATTAATAAGCTAGATAGATTCATTTTCCAGTTGGGTAGTTACATGTAGCTTAAAACTTGAATAACAAAATAATCAGGCATGCCATTTATAAGCATTTTTTTTTTATTCCAGATCATTCCCGGAACATAGCATTAAATATGTAGCTTGCTGGCTTACTGTTTAGCACAAAAAATAATTATACAAGAGAACTTGGCATGAATTGCTGGCTAACTACACCTCTCAAGCTACACTTGACCACTACAGTGGTATTGATAGGCAAGAAATACTCATTCTCTGCATCTTTAACTATCAGCAGCTGACAGAGAGACCAGTGCGCTTATCTTAGCCTGCCTTGTGGCTTCTGTCCTAAGGTAGGATCATCCTCATAATTACACCCATTCAGGAGCAGCCCAAGTGCTCGTGTTCACTCAACAGCAGCCTGTACCCAGCGGAGTTTGTTCCTGTAGCTGCAAGCCATCCGCAGCAGTGTGCGGCTCTTTCCACTCCAGGTCATTTTTTCTGCCCTGTTTTAAAACCATCGACTCCATGTTTCATTGCTTCCAAGCTTCCTCTCGCAGCATTTTTTTTTGCTGGTGCTTACTCTTAAACTGTGCCTCTGACTTCATATTTAAATAAGCCTTAACAGAGTTGCAAAAAATTATAGAAAATCTTAAAGGCTAGCAAGCAGGCTAGCCATGATTGCTAACTGACAGTTATGGTACTTTAGTGAGACAGATCTGCTAAAGGTGTTTTGATGGTGGAGTGAAATCTGTCTATAAGAATCACATCTGTTCAGGACAAGGGAATAATGAATGCATAAAATGGATGTTTGTGTCTTTTATAATATATTTCTCCTATTTAATTGAAAAATGTCATTGATTTAACACATAGAACATGGAACAAAAAGTATCTGTATGTCCAGTATATTACACATTCCTTTACTAAATAAAAAATGTCTGTCCTTATGAGTGTCACTGTGTGAATTGCTAGTGCTGTGTAGCCTAACAGTGTGCTAGCACCTTCACTGTTTGGCAGTGGTGGTCCATCAGGGCCTTCAGGGTATTCTCTGAATACCCTACTAGATTGGATACATCAATGCATGCTTCTAATAAATAAAATAAAAGTACAAAAATTGTGAACTGTATAACTTGTATATGTTATTTTTTATATTTCTAATTCTATTTTTTACATTTTTGCATAAACTGTTCGAATGAACTGTGAAGGCTGACAACGACACCTGATGGCTGATGATAATATAGCAGTGTCTCATTGGTCTCACTCAGCACAGGGGATTCTCTAAGCCCAACAGAGTACCCTTGTTGTACAATACAGTGCCCGTAAAATCAAGAGTGACAGTAAAACCAACCAATCAAAATGCCTTGTGTGGGGATGGGATATGCTGGATATTGTGTAGTGTAGCGGACCCTGTGATCATGTTTTTATTGACCAATCAGAGGCTTGTGCAGGCTAAAGTGAAGTCGTTAGCTAGCAGGTTACCGTAATTAAAAAAATGGCTGATGGTGATGTAGAAACGGCAACGGAAACTGATTTTGTCAGTAGTTTAAGTGTTCCATTTACTCAGAGACAATTTCAATTCTCTCTCTCTTTCACTGAGAAGCTTGAAATTGTTAGCAGGGGGAGACCAAAACCAAAGTTAGGACAATCAGGCAAAGGATTCACAAGGCATTTTAGCGAGGCTAGTTACGATCACTTCAAATGGCTAACAGCTAGCACAGAGTTAGATATTGGTCATAACTGGAATTCTTGATATGAACTCTGTGAACTATGAACATTGGTTTTGGTCTCCCCCTGTTAACAATGTCAAGCTTCTCAGCGAAATTTCTCCGAGCTAGTTTTACACAGGCTAATTATGATCACTTACACAGGCTAATTACAATCGCTTCAAATGGCTAACAGCTAGCACAGAGTCACATAGGAAGTTGTACATAGTGTTTACTCTGAGAGGGCTCTTTATAAGACAGAACTCTGTCTGTACTCCATGTCTCTTCTCTCTTTGCCTTCTGTCCGGCTCCTCCTGGCACCGTCCTGATGAATTTAGAGACTGCTCAGAAAGGTCAAAGGGGAGAGGAACTGGATCTATCATATATGGCTGTGTCCAACTGATTATAAAACTGTCCTCTTTCCACCTCACACTAGGAGTGCACCATCAAAAATACTCTGTATAACATTCTATCCCCAGTGGGAGTCTGTCAAATACTGGTGCAAAGTACCAGTGCATCACCATGCAAACAGTGGTTGACAGACCTATAACACATATTAGTCATATAGTTAAGTGTAATTGTAAAAACATCCCCAAAGGATAAAAATATCCTCAATGGATAAAATAATTTGCAATAATATGTTATGGACACAAAACGTAATATACAATGTATGGGCACATAACTAAAAATAATAATAATGTTCATAATCCAATTTCTACAAACACACATACACCTATAACGTACACATCATTAACAACTTGTAACAGTCACCCCTTTTTATCTATAGTTTGACAGACAGAAAGATAGTAATGGATGTTTATGCCATATAAGTAAATACTGGATATGATCAATATGCTCCTGTTTGTGAAATGAATTCAACATATTTCAATGTAAAGGTGTGAATCTGGGAGCTGCACACACATGTATGTGTCTATATGTGTGAGGAATATTGATGTGGACTGCCAGTCTTTCGCATGTCTCTGACGATTTCACACCTGTGTATGAGGGCATTGGCCCAGTGGGACCTCTGCCCCGCCCACTCTCACCCGCTTTACTCACACCAACACCCAAACAAGTCACAGCTCTGACACACTGTCTGTCAGTCACACAGCTGGTGCATCACTCAGTGGTAACATTACATTCAGGTAAGATTATGATTAAATCAAATTATAATTGCCCCCAGATGAACTAACCTGAGTGGTATCATAGGCCATAATAACCTCACTTTAGTATATCCTCTAAACTGATTTCATGCCTGAAAGAGAGTGAAAGAGCATTGCAAAGTAAGGCTACTCAGTTAGCAACCCACCATGGACTTCTTGTTGACCCTTTGATAATTAAGAAACAAAAAAAACTTTATTAAAGGGCATCAAAAGTAGCAAATTTGTGGAACTCCTGTGTTGCATTATTCTACAGTATATGTTAAGGACACCGGGATTGTTTAAGTATGATAACTATTTTAAAACATATTTGTCACATTTCCTGATTGTTATTGTTTATGGACCTAGAAATTATGGACCTGGGAATTGCTTTGTCAGTATTGTTTTATCTTTTGGATGAGCACCCGCCTATTCTAAAATGAGTGCTTACCATACATGATGATAAGGTGATGATGATGCTTTGCTCTAAACATGATGAATTGTGCCATATTTTAAGAATGCCTACATTTTTATATGCTACTTCTTCACACACAGTTTTATAAATTGGACGTGGAAAGTGTTTCACCTGCCTGCATCCTTTAAAAAATATTCTGCACCCCATGAAAAAGTACTGGAAGAGCCATGCTATGAAAGTTTCATCAGTGCCAAGAAAGAGTAGCTGTCCACACAGGAGGACTGAGTTTTCATTCAGTCTGTGCTTCTCACAGCTGGCTGTGAAAGATCAGAGCAGCTCAAGGTGTTTAAGATTATCCACATCACAGGTGAGTAATGATAGGAGAAGATGGGAGTACAGCCAGTTACATTCAACAGTAAACACAAAATCTCCTCAAAGGACAGAGAGAATAGCAGAACTCGCTTCCTTATAGGAAAGTATTAGGTCTGAGGAATTTGTTTTTTGTTGTTTCTTAATAATTAACCCCTAAATTATGTTGTCTTGGAATATAAGAGATATTGAGGGTACTGACATCCATTGATTCTACATCTGCAAACATTCTGGTTTCCAAGGTTTCACAGTATGAATGAATCCTTCTGGCATCTTGCCACGTCACTCAAGCTTGTGCCACTTGTCATGCTTTGCGTGTGTGTGGTGCACTCTCTATGCACACTTAGCTCATGTCTTTTAGTTGGAGATTGAATGAGCATTTTACAAAGGTGTGTTCACATACAATCGTAAAGTTACAATCGATGCTGCCTTCAAACTCAGAAGTGTCACCTAGGGGGTCATTTTTACACTGTAATGTTTCTTGCATGCACAACACACCACCATATCTGGATCTGAACATGGCTGTCACTTATGTTGTGTATGAAACTCTGTGGTATACCACCAAAATACAAATGGTGAGGGTGAGGATGGTCTGACACAGATTGAGGAAAAAAACAATTTATCTATTTTATGTTTAGTATTTGAGGCAATGGATCACGCAACCCAATATAAAGCGCTATTTGCTGAAGTCAAGGGTTTTGATATTTTACTACACTTGGCAATGGAGAGAGATCGAGCAACACCAGAACCGGCCCAATAGTGACAAATTAATACAGAGCTGCTCCAGGAGAGGACTGACCGTGGATGTCTGTCACCCGTATCTATCCTATCCTGTGGCATGCCATTAGGTTAGTACTACCGAATTCTGTTTCAAAAGCCACCATTGAGGACTTTTGCCTTTAATTACAATTCTCTGAATCTCATGTCTTATTGGCAGATAAATGGCATGGTTTTGCTTTGTTTGGAAGGTCATATTTGTTATGTCATGCTGAAAACAATGTATTGATATGAACTATCACTATACCGGGTTGACTGAATACAAAATGGTTAGCAATTCCATTGTATAGCTAGTGGTGTGTTTATTTCCTCAGTAAAGTTACATGTAGGGATGTGGGTTTAGTATGGAGGAATGTTGTGGTCATCTTTGCATCAACTGCACTGTGCACTGTGTTTTGTGTGTGGGGCTTGTTTTGGACAGGTGAAGCAAACAAATACACAGTATCTGAGATAAATGTCACCCCTGTGTCTCCATTCCACCGGCATAATCTCTCAGGTTAAGGAACAGAAAAATGGTCAAGCTATTTAAGAGGCTTCATTTCAAAGCGTGGTCTAACAGTGAGTTCTATACTATGACTACCATGAAAAGTTATAGCGTAATTCAGTAGATTATGTTGGGTGGACAGTGAATTGCATCTCCTGTGATTTTATTGATTGTGCTGATTTATTTGTGATTGCATTTGTATCATTTCATTATGTACAGATATCACTGTCTGAGACACTTTAATTAGGTTCACTATTGATGCTTGCCTCTGTTCTTGCTGTTTTTCACTCTTTCACAATCAAAATAAGATGATGTCATTTTCCTTATATTTACATGTGTTATATACACAAGGAGAGTAGGAAAGGTTGCTATGACTTGATTCATTATTATTTGTCCCTGCTTTAACATGCAGACATTGTTTTAAGTACTAGAAACCAAGTACAAGTTTGACCGAGAAAGAAAAGCCTGAGACTGCCAGGAGTAGTCCAGCAGCCCTAGTTGTATGTCAATTAAAAATGAATACAAATTAGTACTTACCTGAGCCCCACATTAACAGCTCTTCCTCTTTCTTCCAGAGTGTATCCAGTAACTTAATTCTGTAAATATCCTCAGACAGAGACTTCTCTGCATGAATGAACAAATACTGCAAGACTGTGCTCTACACCAGTGCCTTAAGAAGCATAAGAACAAAGATGCTAATCAAAGGAACGCCGCTAAGTTTTGTCCTATGAATCCATGTGAGCCTCTATACACAACCACTGACACATGCACAGAGAGATAGAGAGAGCAAGAGGAAAGTGTGTGTGTGTATGTGTGTATGTGTGTGTGAGAGAGAGAGAGAGAGACATGCAGACACGTGTCCTTAGAGAGAGAGAGAGAGAGCAAGAGGGAGAGAGAGAGATCAAACACAACGCCTCTTGCCAGTCTTTCACTCTCTCTCTCTTGCTTTCACCCCTGAGAGAAAACGAAACAAGTGCGAGAGATTCCTACAGCTAATTCTGCTTCCTCAAACCAGGAACTTAATATGTGAGGACAACTGTGGCACAAGCTTGAGGGGGGGAGGGGTTAAGTGTAACTGAGAATGCAGAGATATACAGTAGGGAGGGGGAGAGGAAGACAGAAAGAGGGGAAGAAGGACTGGTTTAGGGAAGTGAGCACCATGTTTCTTGTTTTTCTGTCTTCATCTTGGGTTTACAATAAATGTAGCTGCATGTCCCGCCTTCCCTTCTTGTAGACCAACTTCTCCAAGACTGAGCCTTTATGCTTAATTATCAAGTGTTATATATAGCCCTGGAGCACTGGGTTTACTGCAGTGTAAAGTTAATTGAAGTTGTTCACCTTTTATGAGTCAGAAATCTGACCTCCTGAGAAGTCTGTGAGGAGCGTACAGTTGGACCTAAGGCCTGGCGGACAGACCCATGCTCTTGGGCTAAGTGTGGAGAGAGGGCTGCCAGTGAGTAAAACTAAAACAGACTGCCGCTGGCTGGCTATTAGCATTATGCCCTCTGCTCTGGTGTCACAATCGAAACAAAAATAGAGACAAGCATCCACACCAGCATCTTTTAGCCTGCGGCTCAAATCTGCTGCATTAACCAGCAGGCTGCAACTATGAGCTCAGGGCATACAGGAGGGATACACAGCTAAGCCAAGACAGAAGCAGGCACTTCAGGCAGAGCATTAATGTTACTGAAGGACAGAGGACACAGAGAACAGGAAGTACTGAATTACATGCCAGTCCCGTGCTTCAGTAAAGCTGAAAGCAACCTCCGAAATAAAGACTTTTTGATTTAGTTGAATTTATGAGGGAGCACCTTGGGTTCTTCCTTTAAAGACAGTCAAGGTGCTGCACCATCATCCTTTGGTTGGCAGGGGTCATGCTATGAAGTCTGTTGAATTCCAGTAAGTCTGATCTGTACAGCACAAAAATTACACATTCGTGTACTGACAAACTCTGATTGGTCACCTTAATGAGGCTGGCCAATGCACTACACATAAAGCATTCAGTTTGTGTGTGATACTGATCAGTAGTAGTAATAGTGGATAAAAGTGGAATTATAGACAGGACAAAGTAGGATTTTTAAGGAAGGAAATATAATAATTAAAAAAAGTAAAGTCTCCTCATGCTATGTTTACCTTACCTTGGCTTCCTTAAAGATAGATAAAGATTTCTAAACTATTCTTTATGAAATGCAATATGTACTATCAGCTGAAAGGAGAAAATACATTAATCCAAAGTGGCAAAGCATGTATAGCAAGTACATAATAGATTTTGCCTGTATCACTGTATGTACCAAATAGAAATCAATTATTCTCACTGAACATACTAACTGACTGGCATATAATACTCAGTTTGTTCCTGCTGCATTATATCTGTCTGTTTCCATCATGATTAAATGAGCTGTCAGAGGTTACCTGATACAGGGGTTGTGAATGTCGGTCCTATCAATGCTGCATGTATTGGGGACTGTGGAAAATGCAAAAGCAAGTGTGTAGTGTATTAATAATAGCATTCAGATGCTTCACTCAGAGCTCATGTTCTTGAAATGCAAGCTTCTTGTGCTTTTTCAGGTTTTGTGTGTGCAACCTAACAACAACAGGATGACAGAGTAAAGGGGGGAGAGATTAAATGCAGTGAAAGAGATGAAAAGATGTAGAGAGACTGGGTGTTCGTGAGGTGCCTAATTCTTATCCTGGAAGGGGGCTGTCTGACAGGGGGCTGTTCGCTCAGCTGGGAATCCTCTTCACTTTAATTAATCCTGCCTGAACTAAAACAATTAAAATTTCTTTTCTCACTCCTTAGTGTTTAATTATTTAAAGAGAGCCATAAAACTGGGAAGGCTACAACCTGTCCACACTGTCCTTGATAGTAACAATACTAACTAAAATTTAGGACTATAATATTCCTCCAACCTGAAAACACATATGCACACACGCACACACAGACACACACACACACACACATGCACACACTCACACAAGCAAGTCTTGGACTCCGCACAAACACGCACCCATGAAAACTCTCACCCACACACTACACCCCTCCCCCAGATTCCCTCCCAGCACAGATGGGAGGGGGAGACACAGGGGGACGAGGAAGGGCAACAGTTTGGAGTAGTAAGCACATTTCATCATCTTGGGGCATTAGGATAGAGTTACAGGGGAACGCTCTCTCCCTTGCTCTGTCACCTCTCTCCCCCTTTCCAGATCACTCATAAAATGTTCAAGGCAACTGTCCAATAAAATTGTCATCTTAACCTAGGGCTTCGGCTGTGTCTTATTTCTCCCCTGTATGTTGTATGTGGCGAGGGCCTGTAGTCATATATGATGTCTGCACGTTGTCATACATGCGATTAACCATTCAACACAACATACCATGGAGCAGAGCGGCTGCAGACCAGGAGAATACGCTAGAATGTCACTCACTGGTGACATCTAGTGGCGCTGAGCCTCCAACACAGCTGTCAGTTGATCCAGGATCACACATCTGGGTGATAAGAGCACAATCAAGGCAGCTGATAGGTGCTTACAGTCAGACCTCCCAAGGGTCTCAAAGCCTGGTGTCAGCCTCAGGTGGGCAGAGTGGTGTCAGTGACAAGCACACACACAGGAACCTAATGTAACTGCGGTTTCTGTTTGACCACGTGGTTCATTCCTGATATCTCTACTGGGCAGGGATAGAGAGAGCCATAGGTGACGGAGACTGGAGAGCCAACAGCACACACAGTAGGCAGACTGCTCACATCTGCATAGAGCAGAGTGGACAGCACTGTCTTGTAGCTTGTACCGAGCAGATCTCATAACCTGAAGGTTATTGGTTCGAATCTCCCCTGTGGCATTACTGTTATACCCTTGAGCAAAGAATTTAACCTTAGCTGCCTTATTAAATATCATGTAATGTGTTGAAATCGCAAGATAAGTAAATCACTCTTGACAAGAGCATCTGTTAAGCATATCAATGAAAATGCATATGAATAAAGAAGAATATGAATGAAGAATAAAAGTAATATAAAGGGAAAGACATGAGACCGAGGAGCTACCAAAGGGAGAAACAGGTCCCATCTGTTGGAGACAGCATATGGACAAACCACACAGGGATCCCATGGAGCAATGAAGAAAAAAATTATTAATAGCTGTTTTAGGAAAAGCTGACTTTCTGCCTAAACCTGCCTTGTTATCGTCACTGCTGAATGAAATCAGGGTTCAACCATATTCACACTTAGAGCTCGCCTTTCCATGCATTTCCGGCTGGGGTGTCCAATGTACTGGTACCTAACTGTGCAGTTTAAATTCCTATATCCTTTTCTTTATGTTGTTTTTTCATCTGTACTCACACTTGTGAATGTCATGCAAAACATTGCATTAGGAATCAGCAGACAGGCTTGAAAGCAAGACAGGTGTGAAAGCAAAAGAAATTAGCATGAGGCTCTTGCCAGGCTTTGTCATCACATCTTTGAGGATGGCAGGAATAGGTCACCTCTTCTGTCGCCTATTGTCCTAGTGTCACTGCTTTTTCCCCATGCACCCCTGGTTAGGCTGCCCTTTTATTACCCTTTTACTACACTGCTTGCAGCTAGTGGAAGCAGGAAGAAAATGCAGAAATGAGAAAGAGACTTTGTTTTCAAGAGACTCAGTTTTTGAGTTTCTCTCTTAAGACTTAATGCTTCCTAGCACAGCTGGAAGTGTGCTAGTGACAGTTAGCTGTAAGGCAAACCACTGTAAAATCTGTCAAGGCTGAGAAATGAGAGCTACCCAGCTAATTTGTATTTCAAAAGACAAAATGGCTACATAAAACAGCAGCAAAAGTTTGACTAGTGCATGATAACCCCTTCATAAAAAGAGTAGTCAATCTAGAAATTGCGTGCTGTAAACTCATACTAAATTCCACTTAATAGGCCCTATGTTTGTTTTGGAAACTAACACTGGCCAGCTAGCTAACTAACTACTCTTGGAAGGTTTTTTTTGAATGAAAGAATGATTTTGGAACAACTGTTGGATCTTTCAGGTCAAGGCCAAGGAGCAATTCAAAATTTTTACACAAGAGCATTGTCCTCACAAGCCACTTCATTGGCTTGTGAACACAGTCAAACTGAGCGACTGGGCACAATGTCTTGCTATGCCTTCATCCCTGTCATGGCCTACCAAATCAATAAAGTAAAAAAATAGAAATAAATTAGCACCAGATTTAAATGAGTCCCAATCCTTTAAATAAATGTTGTTTGTTTTACCTCTGATTATGATCCCATTGACTGACCCAGGTCTAGGTCTGGGAGTAGCTTATAGGACATGCCCCCTGTCCTTTTGTATCCGTAGGATAATCTTACAGGACCTTTTCCCTGTCCTTTGTAAAATGGGCATATTCTATAGGACCTTTTCCCTGTGCACTGTGTAATGGACATATTTTATAAGACCTGCTTCCTGTCCTTTGTATAACCGGCATATCTTACAGGACCTCATCCCTGTCTTTTGCTTAATGGGGATATCTGATAAGACCTGTTCCATATCCTCTTTGCTTGATGCCCTTTTCCTTCTCTCAAAACAGTGTTAAATTAGAGGTCTCAATGAACCCATTGATGATTCAATTAACACCCTTTCAAGTGCAGGAGAGCCATACACAAATACATACAGTGCATATAATTGTCATAAAAAGACTATCAAGCAGCATGGTGTTTGAAGGGGCCCTCTTAGAACACGCTTGTCTTCTGAATGAGCTTGTGACTAATTGAGGTCATTGTAAAATTAAATGGACAAATGTCCTTGATTAATCATTCACATATCCGACCCTGGTTATAATTAACTATGTTTAGGAGAGGGCAAGGGTGTAGCTTGAGTTGCATGCATTCAGATTTTCATTACAGCCAATTACCAAGCAGCCTGACTGCTTTCCTTAACTTTTAAAAGTGAGCTGCTAACAGAGTTTCCTCAGCCCAGACTGTCGAAATGTTTATGATCACAAGGTTAATTCAGTCATCAGGATGAAAGTGTGTATAAAACTAGCATAGACTGCTGCCCTCTGTTTGGCATTCCCAGCAGAGCAGAAATTACTTCATTTTTTGTATGAATTTTTGTATGAATGATATTAAGGACTGAGTGCAAATATGGTTTATGACATCCAGTCAGTAAGTATCCTTTAAGTTTGTAATTCACATTTTTTTAAAGGGCACAACACCCTCCCCTACTAAAAAAATAAATGTTGACAAAACATTTTTTAAGCTTCAGTACAAACTATACATATCTGAAGATTAAACTACAAGACTTGGTAACGCTTTATAAGTGTTAATCAACCATTTACAAGGTATTACCAAATGGTTGATTAGATATTTACAAGCCCTTACAAGACATTAGATAACATTAGTAGATTACTTACAAATAGTTTATGACACTTAGAAAATGTAAAAAAATGTTGTAAAAACTCATATATACTTATAAATATATAGTTCATTATTTAGAAAGATAATAATAAATGGTGTATAACACAGTAAGATGATTAACTAATGCATTTACTATGCCTTTTTTATCAGTTTGAGTTTTTTTGCAGCCCCCCAATGTAAAGCGAGTAGCCTTCTATTTATACTTTAAGTTTATAAATAATGAATAAACATCAATTGCCAATGAATAACCACACAATGTAAAAGATATGAAAATTTAACTTTTATTACAAAACACAGTGGATACAACACCACAAGTTTGAACATATAGACACTACTTATGATACCAAGCCTGTAAATACATGTTTTTTTAAAGAAAAAAAAAGGCTTTTCAGGTTAGCATAAGTAATGTGAAACTTATAACCGGAAACCTACACTGTAAAACTTTTCACTGTGAATTTGCAGTAACTAACTGGCAGCAGCTTTGCCTGCAAAGTACTGTATTTTTTACAGTTTCTTGTATTTTAGAATTAGTGTATTACTAGAAATAAACGTGCAGATCTTTACTGTATTCTTGTAAATTTACACAAGATTAAATGGATTTTGTCAAACTGTCAAGACAGTTTTGTCAATAAATTACTGTATATTTACAGTATATAAACTGTATTTGAATCTACAGTATGTATCTTGTATTTAATGATAATGAAAAAATGTTACTGTACTACTACAATAATAAAATAATAATAATAATGAAAAAGGGACAATATTCATAATGCAGTTCCTTTTCAAATATTTATCAAAATAAAAACATCACCAGTGCAACACAAACAAAACTAGACCTGAATAAACCTTAACTCCCTGCCTGTTTTCTTTTCTTTGTTTCGTTCTTTCGAAAGATTGACAATTTTTAATTTAAATGACAGTGCATACAATATTTGGTAATTCACTGTGACAATTTTGTTTTAGTGAGAAAGGAACATCAAACTAACTGTTTTTAATTAACCTACTGCAGAACAGCAGAAGTCTAGTTTGCATGAGTGTATTACAGTAAAGTGAACACAAAACAAGTATGCAACTGTTTTTCTGAACAATGTAAAACTTGAGTTCCAACAGTTTTAATAATAAAAGACACTGGGTTTTAGTCACTAAGTGAGTGAGTGAGTAAATAAGTGAATGCATGTTTGAATGAGTGGCTGGGTGAGATTGTGTGTGTGTGAGTGAGAGAGAGAAAGATCAGACAAAGTCCCACTTGAAGTCACTGAGCTTCTTGATGAGTGTGCAGATGCAGATTCACAGATGTTGCCCTGTCTGACCATCTTCCCGCTCTTCTTGCTCTGAACCTTCTCATGGCTTGCTTTTGTGCCCCTCACAGGATTAATGTCAATGCAGGTTCTGAAAAACAATGTAGAACGAAAAAAATATTCTTCTTTCAGGTGACATCAATCTATGAATGTGACATATCAAGCAAGAGCCTGTTCAGTACGAAGTAGTGGTGCAGAATATTGAACCATAAGATTGTCACTAAGTAGGTATGTATCAATTCACACCAATGATCAAGTTAAAAAGAAGAATGTGAGGGAAAGGAAATGGTATCAGCCATAACAATATTAGTAGAGGCAGCAGTAATGTTTGTAGTTGCTGTTCTTGTGTCAGAGGCACCAGTGGTTATCACTAGGTTATTGGACAATGGCAATGTGTGAAGAAAAGGCAATCAAGTCAAGCTGTGTGGTACAGTATGTGTGGAAAAAGCTCCTATCTCTGAATGAATTCCAGTGTGCATGCTGCATTATGTTGATACTGAAGGTTGAAATTGTAGTAGGAGGAGAAGACTACAGCAAGCCCAAGCACAAAGGACGTTCCTTCACACAGCACCTCTTTTTCTATGCTCATCATCCATCGCTGGTTTGTCTGTGTCATTGGACCTGAAAAAAGACTACAGATTAGAAACAACGGTTAACAGAAATGGCAAAAATAATGGAATCGATTCCTTCTGATTGATTATGTTCGTATGACAAAGTATGGCAAGTCAATTACTTTAAAACTGAGTCTGGCAATATGAAAAAGAACATGTTTGACCAGTAGTATCACTTCAATAAGACAATACAACAGCTGTACTATACTATAAGACTATAGGATATATAACAGTCAAAACCGTAAATAAATCAATAAACATTCAATAATTGGTATTCTCTTTTTTTGTTTTTGCTGTTTTTATTGTTGTTGACAATTATAAGTAATTTAGATACCATCTGCTTTTTAAAGTCATGCAAGTTAAACTGAATGCAAAAATCCAAAGTAGGCTGAAAATGCTGAACAGAACAATAATAAACTACATTAGTGTTTGTGTGACCGGTAACATAGCTTACCATTATGTGTCTGTAGGATGACGTGCAGAGACATACCAGTGTTCGCCTTTATGATTATCGGCTAATCACGTAGCTTCTATATAAGGCGAACACTTGTAGTCCTACCGGTATGTTCTTGACGTTGTGGCCACTCTGAGCTTTCGTAGGCTTCCTTCCTGGTTTGTTAAAGGTAGGTTTAGAAACTCGTTGTGCCTATACATAGTAGTGTTTTAAGAGTTTTTTTTAATTGCTTGTATTTTTACCGGCAGTCCCATTTTCATGAACGCACCATCCTGATCGGAACAATTACTCATTCCGAGTTGCATCTACAGGTGCATGATTATTCAGTGTTTACTAAATGTTTCTGTCTCATCTACTGTGGTTAAATGCCATCTTGTTATCTGGTTTGTTAACAGGTATCTGTAGCCAGCACACGACTTTCTGCCCTCATGTGGCGCTGGCTGAGGTATAACTCTCTTCAGTTGCAGAGGTAAACCAGGTTAGGTGGTGGTAGGATTGCCTTATGGCGTCCACGTGAAGATGAGAATATCAAGTGATTCTTTGTTCGTTTTTCTTAGGGCTGTCTGACGCTAGCTGCTGTTTTGCTCACCTAAAAGTCGCTTATGTTATACGTCAGGTGTGTTTCTTTTGTAGCGAATCTGATTACTCAAACTGAAGGAAAAGAGAAATCGGTTTCGGCGTAGTTGGGTCTGTGAGGATAAACTAACTGGTGTATCTTTTAAAATTTGTTTGCAGACTGTATTTTATTGTGACTTTGTATTTCAGGTTCCTTGCGCTAGTGGGTTAGACTATCGTTCTGGTGGGGAGGTTAGTCTACAGTGGTTTGCCCCGTCACTCTGCATGCGTGATAAAGTTAACTGCACTGGGTCACATGTTTGCCACTGGTTTGTGTTTCAGAAAGGCACGGCACTAGAGGTGGTGAGTAATTCAGCACTTGTGTGGATCCCGTAGTCAGTATACCTCCCCCCAGCCGGTTGATAGCCCAGTGCTTGGAACAGTGATTCCGTAAATTAGGATTCTGAATATTTTTAGCTAAGCATTCTGGAAGTGGCTGGGTATTGTAAGAATCGTGTTTTAAATATTTCTATTTTTGGTATTTGTAATAAAAATAGGAGATTTCTTCTTTGTAAAATAAAGTAGTCTCATTCCTCATATTGTGTTGTCCGCTTAATTAGGCAGTTGTCTGCCTTCCTGCATTCCATTCTCCCCACAGTCACTTCCAGGACTTAATATTTTTAATAAAATTGCATTCTGTTACATGGAAACACGTCTCTGTCCTTTTTCAATATAAAGAACCAAGGGGTCCCTTGTTTGTAACAAAGGTGTTTGAAAAGTTTCTTGGTTTATTTGCATGTACTTCCTTGGGTGAGATTCCCAGGGTGGCGTGGTCTGGCTATTATTCCTGATTGCCTACTGCTACATTCGCGTGCATTTGCTTTTTGCCTAGTATGGTAAAAATGAATCTGATCTGAAGTTCCAGTTAACTAATTAAATTTGGTTTGTATGTTTTTTGCTTTGTGAGATATTAGAAATTAGATCTATTCCAAGCCAAATTTCTTGTAAAATTTGCCTTTATCACAAATGCACTTAAATATTCCATTGGCTTTTTTCTTAGAATGAGTTTGTTTGTTGTACAGAGCAGTTACTTAAGAGGTAAGAGGCAAGTAAGAGGGAATCCTGTAAAACTTAAGTAGTCTAAAGTGTCCAGAGTTTCCATCTGTCTAATTTGTAGTCTTAGACAGCCACTTTGTAAACAAAGAGTGCAGCTGTCCATATTTTATTCACATTGAAAATCACATACTTACCAACCACAATCAAACGTGGGGTGTCAGCCAGTGGGACGGTCAACTGTACAATGGCTGGTGTGGCAGACACCTTAAAAAAGCACAGAAACAAAATGAGTTATTAGACCTTGCAGATGCATGCTGATTGACAATGAACGAACTAGAATTTTAGAAGAATGGAAAAGACATAACGTAAAGAAAGAAGAAAATGTCTAACTATAATACTGTTTAAAACAGACACTGTAACAAAGATAATCTTACATCAGTTTGGATGATAAGGGCATCCAATGGCTCCTTGAAGTGTGCCATTAGAACCTGCAGGATGTTTGAAGTAGTCACACTCCAATCAATCCTGTAGAGAACAGCCTTTACATCATCATTTGTTGGGTTTTGTTTGAAGAACTCCATGATATTTCTGCCATGCTCTTCAAGAAAAGCCTCAATCTTTTGGACAATTGGAACAACCAAGCATTTAAGTTAGATAATTTGTCAAAATAAAAAAGCTAAATGAATTGTAATTTCTTTTCTTTTTTTGCAGGGAAGAAATTATGTGGCCAAGAAACCTGACTTGGTGACAACCGTAACCTAATTTATTATAAAATTCACATTAGCTATCTCTTTGCAACAGTTTGGCACAAACAAAAACAGTGAATTTAGAGCATGGTTCTAGAAAGGTCTTGGAAAAGCATTGTATGGCTCTTTTTGCCAATTGTGGAAAACAAAACACTAGGTTAGACTTACTACCTCATTACATTAGTATAGTTAATTTATCTTCCAGCAAAAGCAACAGTGCGCTAATTTTAGCTAGCTAGAACACAGCAAATATGAAGCTTTTCAAGGGCTTTGTTAAAACACTGTTCTAAATGGTAGAAAATTCAACTGGAGAAAGTCTCACAATTATTTTGTTACTTCCTTGACAAGGATAATGGTATGCCTAACATTTTGATGCTTTGAGGCAGAATAAAAATGGTGACTTGCGTTACTCAATGGAGGTTGCCTTATCAATGCAGCTCTGGACATATGTGACAAATGGCTGAGCAGGTTGTAGTGTGGCTGTGCCTTTGTGGTGACAGAGACTGGCTGGCAGATGTGCTCCACGGTTGAAATCAACAAAAATAAAATGCAAGCTGCAAAAACAAACTTTTGCAAGAAAATACGTCAGTTAATTTTTAAATCCCACACTTTTCTTTCACCTTCCCAAGATGCTCAGCTGTTTACAGTAAATTCCTGTAAATAATGGCATTCTCTTAAAGTGCTGTAATCATGTTTTTCTCAGACTGCATTGCAGTTTACAGTATGACACTGTATGACATTAATACAGCAGAATACTGTTCAGATTTCACTGTAAATTTACATTAAAGTTTTACAGTGTAAGCCATTTTGCATGGATATCTAAGAAAAACATTTTACACATTTCACTGAATGTCTGTCTTTTATCCAGAACTGAATTTGAAGATCACTCTAAACTGCTCCACTGTTAAAAGAAAAAAAAAAATAAAACCATCTCCGCACCATTTAAGAAAAAAAAAAAAAAAAACCACCTTTATATACATTGTTATGTCAGTGCCTTTCAAGTTGCTATGTACTGCAATTCCCTATAGGTTTACTTGTACGCTTTAGCAATGTCATGAAGTAGCCTGCCAAGGGAACCACTACAGTGCTTTTTAGCAAGACATTCATTCCACTCAAAAACAGAGGTGCTCATGAAGCAAGCGTTCCATTTGATTTCCTCGAAGCCTCTAGACCTGTTCCTTAAAAGTCCTCCAGGCTCTCTCAATGTGCTGTGTGTGGGCACCTGTGCGAGGATCCACATACTACCTGCTGTGGTTGACTGTGAAGTGGTTGTAGCCGAGTGCAGGTAGGACACGATAAGACGCCACTCATCACTAATGATGGATGATCCAACTTTTACATGATGACCAATCAATGGGATGAGGTTCCGCCAAGTTTGTCTCTCCACAAGGCGCAGAACTGGCTTTCCATTCTTCTCCCCTTGATGTTGTACGCTCAGCATGCCGAATACCCAATTCTTCCTTTTCCATGCGCCGGCCATTCTTCCTCTCCCATACTGTTGCGTTGATACCAACCAAGAAAGCAAAAATCAGTTAATATAAGAGGGCAATGATTTTAACATTAATGGGATAGCACATACACCCACACACACACCTTTCACATTCAACAAACAGCACTGTCATTGTCTCATTGTTAAAAGAAATGACAATTCCTCTTTCAATGGCTAAATATTACATTTTTAGTTCATATCTACAGGTATGAACTGTAGGTACAAGTGCAGCATGTTGTTGTCTAGTAGAGGTTTTAACAAATTTGTAAGATGAATCTTTAAACTTCAGTCTTAAAATTTTTCACCCACCTATTACACACACGCTAAGCATTCAAGACCCCCCTTTCATTATACCTTAACACCTTTCTTTTATGTCAAAAGTGGCTCTCATCAATTACAACAAATTCTTGTCGTCCACCAGAGTTGACCTTGGCATTGTCTCATTCTTTCAACAGCTGTGTATTTTTTTTGGCCATCTTAGTGAGGGTTGCAGAACTTACTGCTATGTTGTCTGCCATCATGTCAATCTGCAGGAGACATAGGGCCTGTGAAAATCTACATCATCAACAAAAAATATGAGAACTTATTTTTCCCACAAAGCATAACAATTTATGTATGCTGACACTATCCTAAATGTTAATCACAGTCATACCTGTAAATGTACTGCATCCAGTCGAAGATGGAGGTTTTTGAACGCTGGAAAAGGGACTTGTGCCTAATTGACTTCACCCTCCTCTGTCAGGGCACAGGCAAGGACTCAAGCGCGGACACCAGGGCTTCAGGTTCCACAAAGCTTTAACAAAGACGTCAGGCGAAGTAGCAAAACCAGAACAGGCAGTGTCAGTAACAGGCAGGCAGTCCATGGGCAAACCAGGGTCGAAAACGGGAACAGGCAGGGTCAGTAACCAGGCAGGCAGATACTCAGGCAAACAGAGCAAGGCGGCGAGCAGAATCAAAGTCGAAGAACAGGCAGGAACAAAAACAGCAAGACTTACAGGGGAAAAAGCACGGCGGGAACGAAACAGGAAAAACACTGCAACGAACTGGCAAACAAGACAGAGACAAGCAGGGTAAATATAGGGTTGGGCTGATGAGGTGATGGGAAGCAGGTGTGCAGGCAGGCAGGTGGAGATGATCAGGTGGGCGGAGACAGGGCGGAGAGCGGGGCAGGGCTGGAACACAAGGAAAAACAAAAGCACATGGACACAATGACAGATGGGGAGAACAAAAACACAACAGCTAGGGGGCTGGAGTACTGACATCCTCGTCCCTTGGTGCACTGCTCGTTGGCATAACCTATTGGCAAATACACTATATAACTTAACTACTATGTATCATTATACTAATCTGCCCCTGATACTCAAAAGAATAGATGGATATGCTAGTTGGCCTAATAATCATTGTTGTTTTAACTGTAAAATGTCATGATGGTGTCCTGCATGAATCACTATGTCAAAGTCACAAATGCCACAGATGATGAATCTGCAGCTGACAAGTAAAGTCATTTGGCCTTCAATGAAATTTAGCTCCAAGCCTAGCTAGTCATATTTTCAGATGGGATGAGGGATGAGGTCTTCAGGCAAACCAGATCTTGCATCAGCATCCCCAAGGCCTAACCTAGCCCATATTGCTGATCCCCTTAAATAAATAAATAACACTCAGCTACCAACACCAGCTACCTAACTTGCCCATTTTATTTTATTTTATTTTTGTGTGATTTTTTGTATCAATCCTCCAGCTACAGCTTAATATAAACAATGAATGAATTTCATGCGCTTTAATTTGATTACTTCTGCATGATATCAGTATGTTGCTCTCTCCTCATTCAGAACAGTTTTGACTGACCTGGAGACTTCTTTAAAGGGCAGTTTACACAGTAGACCTTTTGTCTGTGCGCCCATGTTGCCAGGAGTGTAACCATTAAAACGGATTCAACCGGCATTTTACGTCTCACGATTGCAGTTCTCATCCACAACACAACATACAGTGCAGTAGCCCTGAGACAGTGCAGACAAACGCAGGTACACAAAGACAAACTACACATACCAACTGTAATGGTCTTCCATTTCGGAAGTTTCATTCTCTGATGACATATGCTGCATTTCATTTTTTGTCTGAGAGAATGCCTTTTCTCAAGCCATTTAATAAGCTTCAGGCTTTGTTCCTTGGATGTGCGCTCAGAAATAAGCTTCCGTAGCTTAAAGGTAGTGCCGTTATAGTTGAGAAGACTCAACTATAAAGTAGTTAAAATATAATTCAGGATAAGTAACTAATGTTTGCCAGCGAGTCTACTCCCCAAACTTCTCGCTCACCTTTCCGATCACCAGCGTTGCCAGATGGGAAATGTTTAAAGTATCGTACCAGAGGCTTAAAATTATCGTATTTTGAGTAAAATTATCGTACGCGAGTCATAACCAAGAGAACAAATAGGCGTAAATGTGTAACTTCAGAAGACACGTAGCCTATTTGTTTGAAAGAACGCAAAGACATTTTCTCCAAACTTTACTGTGCTGTTATTATCTTCATAGTCTTTAAGCGATCCGTTATCAACTTTGCTATGTTCTTTTGCAGCCCGTGATCAATTTTAAGTTATCAAGCGACACAACCGAGTCCTCAAGGCGTACAAGAGGGGCATGGAATTGGCAGCTGCCTGTGCCCAAGCAGGTGTTAATGAGCTTACCGTCAGGTCCACGGCTGCTATACCAGAGTTGGCGTCTGCCTCACCCACCCATTTCAGAGAGTTGCTAGAACAACATGGCAGGAGGCAGAAGTTGAAGGACTTTGCATCCAGATGTGAGGATGTCATCCAAAGTGATTCCTCCATACAATCAAAAATCAGTTCTGACTCATTCCCTATGTAAAGAGGGCATGAAGTGTAGGAGAGAAAATGTTGACATCTGACCAATTCTGACACGCACACACCCATATTAATACATTTGGAGGTTCAAAGTTAATGTTTTAATAACAAGGTTCTTGGTGTGCTTTTTGATACTCATTGTTTTTGTTGTTGTTTTCTGATCTGAATAAAGATTTTCTGACAATGTGTCTGCACAAGTTATTGATTCCCTCCAATGTTGAAACAACTAAGTAAATGCATTTGATAAACATTATATGTGCTTAGCAATGTTACAATAAATATTTATAAATAATTAGTAATGTACTTTTGCAACTTTATAATAAGGGGCCATGTGAATGTTTATGCCTGTTTAAGACAAAATATATAAACAATTTAATATCTGTCAAATAACCTTCAAGGACTTAGTCATATCTATATTATGAAGTGGCAATAAGTTATTAATTATATATTACTTAATCATCTAATCAGAAGTAGATAAAATCATGTTAAGGTCAGCTGCAACTTTATAATAAGGGTGCAATGAAGAATGATTTAAAACAAAATAGGTATACTATTTATTAATACACAAGTAAGCATGAAGAGGATGTGACAATACAGTTGTGATCAAGTTATTGTAAAATTATTAATTAGCTGTTAGTAAGGGTCTATGATAACATGCAGTTGCATTTAGTTTATGTAATTTATTCATTATTTATATATCATTAAGAAGTCACTAATTACATGTAAAGTTGCTAAGGGTTATTATAGTAACAAATGGTTTGTATGCAAACACTTAATTTTTGAATAATGAAAAGAAGACTATTTAGTAATACCAATAAGCTACATTGGTAATTATTAACAATTATCAACAAACTATTAGGTAATGGCTACTTTACTATTTATTGTGGCCTGTTATTATAAAGTGTTACCAAAGTTCTACTAGACTCAATCAGTGACACATTTTAATAGTGTAGCGGTAGCATTTAGCGATCTTAGGTTCAAATTCAGTTCTGAATAAAAGACAGACATTCAGTGAAATGTGTAAAATGTTTTTTTATATATATCCATGCTAACTGGCTTAGGTTTCCAGTTATAAGTTGCACATGACTTATGCTTACCTGAAAATCCTTTTTTTTCTTTAAAAAAACATGTGTTTACAGGCTTGATATCATAAATTGTGTCTATGTTCAAACTTATGGTCTTGTATCCACTGTGTTTTGTAATAAAGAAAGTTACATTTTCTTATCATTTACATTGTATTGTGTGGTTATTCATTGGCAATTGATGTTTATTCATCATTTATAAACTTAAAGTAAACTGATAAAAAAGGCATAGTAAATGCATTAGTTAATCATCTTACTGTTATATGCTGTTTATTATTAGATCTCTAAATAATGAACTTTATATGGGTTTTTTGACATCTTTATTGACTATGGGCTTACCATTAATAAACATGTGTTATGCATGAATTAAGCATTTACAACATTTTTTAAAGTGTCTTATAAACTATTTGTAAGTAATCTACTAATGTTATCTAATGTCTTGTAAGGGCTTGTAAATATCTAATCAACCATTTGGTAATCCCCCCCGCAGTAACAACATCTACTGCAGAAGACTGAGTCGACTGTCCTTCACTTCTGCCAATAAACTTATGGTTCTCCTAGATGTACTCTTACTGTAATCTGTTACATGTTTCATAGTCCTTTAACTTCACCAATTTTACTTCCCACAGGTAAGTATCAACAGTTTCTTCTTGAACACGTGTTTAATTTAACTAACATAACTAATTCTTCATTCTCTCAGGTGATGCTTTTTCTACATTCAAAACTGCATATTATTTCACTGGTCTGTATGTCGGTTGTCCCAGCTCATCATATGTATAAATGGTTCTGGGTTGACGAACCCTATTAGACCTTTAGCTTATCTCCCGTTCATCATGTTCATCTTCTGATTCTGTTTCCACAGATTGACCTCCCTTTGACTCATTTTCCTGCTTGGCCTCCTCTTCAGTTCCTGACTCCTCAGCTCGACATTCATCCTGAGCGTACTCTTCAGCTGCATCCTCTTCAGATTCTACTTCCGCTTCTCCAGGATCTTCTCTCACTGCAGGTATGAAGGTAGGTTCCTGAGGGTGGAAACTATTCTTATTCCTTAGTCTCAGTGTCCACAGGGTATACTCTTCTTCACTTGAACTGTCAGAGTTTCCCAGGTACAAGTGAGTTTTAGGTTGTTTCTCTCTCACTGATTTTCTTAAATTTTCTCTTGATTCCTTCTTTTTCTCCTTCATGTGTGTTGTGTTATCTGCTTCCATCAGGTAAGGACAAGGCAAGAGGAGATTCCTGTGTAAAACTCTTTCACGTCCATTTCCGAGGTTCAACTACATAGACAGGACTATTTACTCTTCTCCTTTCTTTGACAACATGGATCTTGTCTTCCCAATGTGCGCAAATCTTACCAGGTCCTCCTCTCTCTGAGAGATTCCTGACTAAGACATGGTCTCCGGGCTCAAGAACTGTACTCCATGCTTTCTGATTATAGTACCTTTATGCTCTTGATGCTGCTTTCTTCATGTTTTTCACTACAATGTTGTAGGCTTTTCGCATAGAAGTTCTCCACTTCTCAGCATAATCTTGATGCGATTTGGTAGTTTCACCCTCTTCTTTTGGGAACATAAGCTCAATTGGCAGAGTCAGTTCTCATCCAAAAAGCTAAAAGAATGGGGAATAACCAGTAGACTCATGCACAGTTGAGTTATACACATGGACAACTTTGTTGAGGTAGTCCTTCCAATTTGGTTTCTGTGTCTCCTCTAGTGTTCTGAGTATACTTAATAAAGTTCTAAGCGTTCTGCTGGATTGGACTGAGGGTGGTAGGGAGTGGTTCTGGAGTGCTGAATTCCACTGTAATTCTGCAACTTCCTGAACAGCTCATTTTCAAACTACCTGCCCAGATCATGATGAATTCTGGATGGGTATCCAAATCGGAGAATAAATGAATGGCATAAGTTTGTGCAAACAAAAAATGACAAAAGCGTAAATAAATAAATGCGGAAAATAAATAAATAAATACAAACATAAATGAAAAATAAATACATTTTGGTAATGAAAAAGGCCATTTCTGTATTTTTACATTTATTTATTTATGCATTTCTACATTTATTCATCTATTTCTGTATTTCTACATTTATTTATTTATGTATTTCTACATTTATTAATTTATGCATTTCTACATTTATTAAATTTCTATACTTCTGTATTCATTTATTTATGTATTTATTTATTTATTTACACTACCGTTCAAAAGTTTTGAGCACCCCCAATTTCTGTAAAGGAAAGACCTACACTATTAAGGGTTATAATGTTCTGTCTGTCTCCCTTTGTTAATTGCCCTTCACTGGACTTGAACTGTTTAAATTTCAATAAATTGGAAAAATGGAGGTGTTCTAAAACTTTTGACCAGTAGTGTATGCTTATGTCATTTTTTGTCCTCTATACAAACTTCATAAAATGACAATCACCAAGATGTACTCAACTCCCCCCTTACTTCTTTCCAAATGGAGATGGTCAATTGAGATAATTTCAAATGGAGCAAATGTTTCAATATTTTGTATTGGAGTCCTTGTTGTTCTGTTTGGTTTTCTTTTGTTTCAGGTAACAACATACTTTTGTCACATAATATTCGATTTCCTCTCTCATTTTCGGCCAAAAGAAGTGTCCTCTGGCAAGGCAGATAAGACATCAGAGGTACACTCTTGTATGCACTCCCCTATGACATCTTCAATCTTTTCTGGTCTCCTTGACAGGAAGTCAGCACCTCTGTTGGTAGTTCCAGGTCTGTACTTGAGTGTGAATCAAAAATCTGCAACCAAGTGATGTCTGACAGCATTGAGCTTCACTGCTTTCATCACATAGGTTAAAGGGTTGTTGTCGCTATAAATTGTGAAGTGGGGTGCATGAAACAGATAGCTGCGGAAACGCTCTGTAATGGCCCACTTTAAAGCCAAAAATTCCAGTTTCCCTGAATGTAATCTGTAATTCTCAGCAGGACTCAGCGTACGTGATCCGTATCCTATGACTCTCAGTACACCCCCCTGTTTTTGATACAGGATGGCCCCAAGACCTTCGGGCTTGTTCGGGCTTCCCCTGAAGCCCAACATGTAACATAAATGGCTTGTCGAAGTCTGGATACACTATGACAGGTGGGTTAGTAAGTGTGGTGACTAACCTCTCTAACACTCCTTGATGATTATCTGTCCACTCCACAGGTTGAGATGGTGGCAGCTGGAATGAATGCCTTCCATGACTCATTTTCTTTGAGTCATTCTTTCTCTCAGTCTTCGGGTGTGACAATAGCTTTATACAACAGCTTTGCGATTCTTGAAAAGTCAGCAATGCTCTATAGTAAGCTTAAGAAACCAACTACTGTTCTCACTTCTTCCACTGTCTTTGGTTTTTCTTTAGATTATGCTTTGATAGCTTCAACTTCTTTAGGGTTCACACGATATCCTTCTTCTGAGATCACACATCCCACATAACACACTTCCCTCTTCATGTTGGTCAAAGTCTTTCCTAGATACCAGGACATTGTCAAGGTAAGGAACACACATCTCATCCCGCAGGTCACCGAGACAGCCCTCCATGTAGCATTGGAATGCTGCAGGGGCGTTGGTAAGGCCAAAAGGGATCCTCACCCATTCATATAATCCCCAGGGTGTGACGAACGCTGTGCATGCTCTGCTGTCCTTACTGACAAAGCCCTGATGATATGCCTTCCCCTGGTCAAGTACTGTGAACCAGGAGTTACCATCAAGATTTTCCGATATTTCCTGTATCCTTGGAATGGGGTGACGGTCAGGTACAGTGGGTCCTAGTTCAAAATGCACGTTTCACTCACGGAAAACGTGATTCACGCAGTTGCGTGACATGTCAGTACAACTGCAGCCGCTAGGGGCAGCAAAAGAACACTCATTTGATTGACTTGCCATTTCGTGTTAGTTGTCTCATGGGGACGACAAAGGTTGGACAAATACAAACATAACGTTAAAAATACAACAAGCACATAGCACTTCTACCCATAGATAAAAAATAAAGATGCTGATTAAACTTTTGTAATTTATATAGTAGATACAATTTTCTATAAAAGACAAAGACTTCATTGGCTGAATAACTGAGAAGGTAGAGATGGAGACGGTAAGAGAGAAGGTGAAGACTGGGGAGTGGAAGCTCCAAAAACACACGAACAGAAAGAGCAAAGTATGAAAGTTATGAAAGCAAAGCAGAAGTTATGAAAGAATATGACCATAGTGCTGGCTTTGTCATATACTTTGTGCGATGCGATTTACACATTTGATAGCCGCAAAACTGGCATTATTAACTTTTGAATGAATGCTGACGCGGGACAAAAAGCCCAGTTTCCCCAACACGTTGAACTGAGCAATGCCAATTTTAATGTACAATTTTAATACTTAAATGCATAGGCATATAACTCAGTAATGTCAGTTTTACGTAGCCCAATAGCGCTACGAAGTTAATCAAGAGCATAGACTACTTTTAAAAATATGCAGGTCAGGAAGTCGGGTACAATATTCATAATTATTTTTTGCATCCGTGTTGCGGGCGGGTTAGTTGAAAACGTCGGTCGAGTGGGGGTCGTTTATAGCTACATGGACCTGTGCATCACTGATAGAAACATGATATAAATGATATTTTTACTGCTGTAGCTGAGAAAATGGCATAATCATCCACAGAACATGATATCCCTTTAACCGCAAAATACATGCTTGATGGTGATGGCTATGTCCAAGCAGTAAACTATTTCAAATAACACCTTTTATAATGCATATTAATAACACTTACAGTACTAAAATATTACACTTGTATTGTCTGTTTGTCTGTCACAGCAGTTTGTCACGTGGATGTCTAACGGAAGCTCTTACAATCATAGAACATTTTAATTGTATCGCACGACATGCACATGATAAGTTGGGATATTATGGAAATTTAACTTAAATTCGCTAAATTGCATAGGCTATTGCTTGTTTTTACTGAAACAGCAGCAGTTAATTCAAGTCTGGGAATTGTTGTGACTTTTGTGGGTGATACACGTGAGTTTCCAATGACAAAAGCACAGTGGATGTCTCCCTTTACATTCACACTCACACATCTTGAAAGTTAGTGAAAAAAGGGGGGAGGGGCGCTGCAGAAAAGGCGCCTCGTTGAGCCTGAACCTTAAAGTGCCCAAAATCCAACGTCCTCTATAACGTCCCCTATGCGTTACATGGGGACGTTTTTCGCTGACTAATAAACCTAAGTTTAACCCAGACAGCTGTTTATAAAAACACAGAAGCTACACTTTAGAGATGGTAGTAAACCTATATAGGTTAACTACCAGTGAGACATGTGCTCACAATTCATTTGCAATACAAAAACCACTGGTTAAAAAGTGTCTCTTCTCTTAACAGCTCACAATTCATAGTTCAGGTTTAGCCACAAGCCACTAAGCCCACTCCTCATACCTCATTGAATTTCCACGCCCTTCTTTAAAATAATTACTCAAGAATTTTGTTTGACAAAGATCATGGTTTTCAATACCCATTAAAAATGTATATTTCCACGCCCTTCTTTAAAATAATTACTAAAGAATTTTGTTTGACAAAGATCAAGGTTTTAAATACCCATTAAAAATGTATGTATAATTTCGCGACATTGGCAGCCAGACATCTAAACCCGCGAGTGTCTCGCACTGCAAATGCGTTTGTTTATTGCGTTCTTTGGCAGTTGAAGATTTGACAGTGGAGTCGCTGCTAGAGTCCGGACAAGTTGGTTAGAAAAATGAATAAATGACTAAATATGCATTATTCGATGTTCACGATGAAGGCACAGTGGAAACTGGCGAATTATCTTGGGTGACAGGGGAAATTAATCTAAAGGATCCGTCTCTAACATACAAAGTAAATAGGTCTAAAAAAGGAGTGACAACACAGAAAGTTTCCTACTATGGGGAGTAGTGACATGAGGGACTGCATCGATAAGATAAACGAATTCCTCCGCACAACACGGAGATCCTCCCAGGGATTTTCTGTGCTTCAAATGTAGACCATTATTATTTAGTATTTCAATAAACACGTTTTCTCTGAAGCCCTTTCCCAACTTTGTCTTTGTTATAGCAGCTGATGTTTTCACAACTAAACATGTAGCCTAATTGGCGAGAATCGTGAATTGGCGTGACAATTGTTAGCGCATTCATACATTTTTCTTTAGAAATCTATTGAATAGAAGTTAAATTGCTTGTGCAATTTCACACATTACATTCACACTCACACACACATCAGCAGGGCATTCAATCAAAATGGGTAGGCTACTTGATGTGTAAATTTTACGGTGCCAAAATTTTATCACCAAAAACACACAACATCCATGCTGATGGTATTTAGTTGATTTATTTGCACACAGTAGATGGTATTTTGTTGATTTATTTGCACACAGTAAAACAAAGTACTAATGAAAATAGAACCTGGAAACTTATTACAAAATGTAGCCTATTGCTTCAGTCATTTTTTATGGGTGTGGTACCTCAATAAACAAGTGTAATAATCAATTGTGAAAAATAAAAATCAATGAATGATCGAGTAATAAACAGTCGATAGACAATCATATAATGTAAAATTAACAGAACTTATGTAATGGAGTAATGGCGGAAGTAGCCGGAATTTTTACTCGTTGTCGTTCCCAACATTTCTCATGACATCAAACTCAGCCAATAGGCTATCAAAATGAACCAAACTGCTTGACAGTGATTTGGCATCTGTGATCAACATACCCCAATGTTTTTTTTCATTGGTGAGGTTAAAAAAGGCCAATGACGCTATGGTTCGAAATCGAACCAAATTTTAATGGGCCGTCACCATAGGGTTAAAGGCAGAGCTCCCAAGTGCCACCTGGTGGTTGTAGGGTACACTGCAGCTTCTCCTGAAAAAATGCTGCGTGAATCAAGCGTGATTCACACGGGAAACCGTGCAAACTGAAGTAGCACCATCTGTAGTGTCCTCTGATTTAACTGTTGGTAATCCACGTGTGCGACATCTTACTGGGCCCTTCAGGGGTGAGTCCAAATGCTATGTCAAGTGGAAGCCTTGGTTGGCGACCAAACATCAGTTGGTAAGGGGAATAGCCAGTAGTGTCGTTCTTGGTACAGTTATATGCGTCGACAAGAGGCTGTACAAACTCCTTCCATCTCACCTTGTCTCCCTCTTCGAGCGTTCCGAGCATCTCAAGCAGCGTCCTGTTAAAACGCTCCACAGGGTTCCCGCGGGGATGGTAAGGAGTTGTATGTGTCTTTTTTATGCCGAGCAATGCACAAAGGTCTTTAATCAGAGCTGATTCAAAGTCACGACCTTGGTCGTTGTGCAACCTCTCAGGGAATCCGTAATGAATGAAAAAGTTGTTCCATAAGGCTTTTGCAACAGTTTTAGCCTTTTGATCTGCTGTCGGAACGGCCACTGCATATTTAGTGAAATGGTCCGTTATCACTAAGATGTTCTTGGTTCCCTTTCCATCTGGCTCCAACGAAAGATAGTCCATACAGACCAACTCTAAGGGACGACTGGTTTTAATGTTGACCAGGGGAGCACTTCTCTCAGCTTGTGCCTTTCTCCGTACGCATCTCTCACAGGTCCTGATCTTCTCACTCACGTCCATGGACATACGGGGCCAATAGAACCTGGCACGGACTAAATCCAGCGTCCTATCAGTTCCCATGTGTCCAACAGCATCATGGAGGTTTTCTAGTGCAGTTTTTCTGCACTTCACTGGGAGGACAAGTTGATGGGAAAGCTCACCCTGGCTCATTCATTTCCTGTGTAGGACGTCATTCAAAAAGACAAACTGTTCCATCGCTCTCAGCATCAGCTGGACTTCTCTGTCTTCTCTACACTTGGATCTGTATGAGAGTCGCTTCCCTGCCTTCACGATTTCGATTACTCTACTGATGACTGGATCCTGTCTTTGCTCACGTGCCCAATCTTCAAGAGACATCCGGGGCAACGTACAGGAGCCAAGCACATCAGCCTGACAGAACTCTACCGGGATAGCAGAAGCCTCCATTGCCAAACATTCTACTGGCACAGGTGGATGCACAATGTCTGGCCCAGTGACTGCCGCTGAAGCGTGTTGGTGCCTCTGACACACTGCCTTCACAACCTCAGATGGGAAGCCGGCTCCCTTGTTATCCCGTAGGAACTGCGCAATAAACCGTTGAATACGATTATCCTCATCCTCTGAAGTGGAATCAGGTAAGTAATGGTCGTGAGGATGTGGACGCCTGGAGAGGTCATCGGCATCCTGGTTTTTCTTCCCAGCTCTATATTGGATATTAAAATCAAAGCTAAAGAGGGCTGCTAGCCAGCGGTGGCCCACAGCGTCAAGCTTGGCAGATGTCAAAACATATGTCAGTGGGTTGTTGTCTGTCACAACAGTGAATTTCGCTCCATAAAGATAGTCAAAAAACTTTTCTGTGACAGCCCACTTTAAAGAGAGAAATTCAAGCTTATGTGCAGGGTATCTTCGTTCACAACGGTTGAGTCCTCTGCTCGCATAGGCTGTTACTCTCAATTTGCCTTCCTGCTCTTGATATAATGCGGCACCCAGTCCACGAGTGCTTGCATCTGTATGTACAACATAAGGCTTTTTCAGGTCAGCGAATGCAAGAATTGGAGCGGTGGTAAGCTTTTGAATGAGAGCCTGGAATGCATCCTCGCAAACTGATGTCCATTTCTCATTGAAAGGCTTCTTGAAATCAACACTGGAGGGACGGGTGGAGCCACTGTGTGGGGACTTTCTCTTTGGTGGCAGGTACCCAGCTGTCAAGTCATTCAGAGGTCTTGCGATTTTGGAGTAGTCTTTTATAAATCTACGGTAATATCCGGCGAATCCAAGGAAAGATTTCAGCTCTTTGATGTTATTAGGCCGAGGCCACGTCGTTAGAGCAGCTATCTTTTGTGGGTCAGTTTCTACCCCATTCGCAGATACAACATGTCCAAGGTATTTAACAGGTGTTCTAAAAAAGTGACATTTTTCAGGTGAAAGTTTTAAGCCAAATTCTTTCAACCTCTGAAGAGCTCTGAGCAGCCTGTCCTCATGTTCCTCAAGTGTTGCAGAGAACACAATGACATCATCAAGAAACACCAAGACTTCTCTTAAATTCATCCCACCCATACACTTCTCCATTACTCTCTGAAAAGTACTGGGGGCATTAGTGACCCCTTGGGGCATTCTGTTAAACTCCCAGAACCCCATTGGTGTCACGAAAGCTGTCTTGCACTTGTCTTCCTCCTCCATTTCCACTTGATAATAGCCAGACTTAAGATCCATGATGGAAAACCACTTCGACCCTGTGAGGACTGAGAAGGCTTCTTCTATGTTGGGTAAAGCGTATGCATCTTTGATGGTCTGCCTGTTCAGTTTTCTATAATCCACACATAACCGGATGTCACCATTCTTTTTCTTCACCACAACAATCGGAGAAGCAAAGGGGCTTTCAGATTCACGTATAATATCAGCCTCTTGAAGCTCCTTCAGATGTCGCCTAACAGCCTCATAGTCAGAAGGATGGATCGGTCTAGGCCTCTGTTTAAATGGAGTTGGATCTGACAACCGTATTTTGTGTCTGATTTCAGTGGTATGGCCAAAATCAAGGTCGCTGAGTGCAAAAACATCTGACACTGAATTTAGTTTCCTTGTTATTCTGTCCTTCCACTTTTCAGACAGAGGAGAGTCCGCAAAGTCAAAGGTAAGTTTACCACCATCAGACACGTGCATGGTGTTGCAAGTTGCAAAAGATGAGCGCTGTGGTGGTTTACTCTGTGTGACTTTGTCACCATTGGAAGGTAAGAATGACACAGCCGTAGGAAAAGAAAGCTTGGCAATGTCATGGCCTCTGAATATTCTGATATCATGTGCAGTTTCATTCTTAACTAAGACAGGTACTTTGAAAGATGGAACTGGGGGGCTTGTCATGACATAGCTAGAGAACAAGAGGCCAGCAGGTAGGTTAGATTGAGGGGGCTCAACCAAAAGAGTAATGTTATTTGCTACAGGAACATGTCTGGCATATCCATTTAAAGCTACTCTTTCTCTTGCAGGAATGATAACACTTTTTTTGCTCTGCAACTTGACAGTTCCTATTTTGCCATTTTGTTGGTTTATCTTGAATCTGTTGTACAAATTTTTCACAAGTGGGGAGCATTGACCACTCTTGGTCCGATGTTTCTCATTTTCATCCTGAGTGGATGCACAGTGTTCGTACAGGGGGTCCAGAGTGTTTGTGCCTATCAACAAGGGGACATGCATGTTCGTTCTGTGGTCAGGCACAACAAGTGCAAGGGTGTGAATCTTAACCGGCTTCCCCATGATGTTCTCTGGAAAGTCTATGCTAACCTGGATATAACCCGAATAGGGCACTTCTTGACCACCAGCACCTTCTATGTCTAACAGATCCTGAATGGGAAAAATGGGCTGGTGTGAAAGGTGTCTCTCATGGAAAGATTTAGAAACTGTGGTGACCTGAGAGCCTGAATCTAGGAGACTATCACGCTGGACTCCCTCAATGATAACAGCTGATGTACATTTTGGCCCTATTAAACCTCTTGGAAGAACGCCCTCTAATGGCTGAGTTGGGGAATGACTTTCACACATTACAGTTTTTGTCTCTTGTTTTTGTATGGGACGTTTAGACTCATGTTTGGGTGCAGTAAGTCCCTCTACGGCAACCCTGTCCAGTTTAAAGGTGCGTACTTGGTTTCCCATTCATCTTGTTTTGTCTTCAGTTCTCTGTATTTCTGATTTACCAGAGGCTTATTTGGGGGATTTTCACAGTCTCGCTAGATGGCCATCATTGCCACACTTGAAGCAGAACCAAGCCTTTGGCATGGGTTTTGGTAATGTCTGTTGGGACTGAACTTCAGCTACACTAACTGAAGCGGCTCCATTAACTGGAATCTGGTTTTTCCTAGCATGCTTTTGTCTTCTTTGGTCTTTCTTTTTGGTGAGTTGCATTTTTAGTTCAGTAACCTGTTTGCGTAAAGCCTCAGTTTCTGCAATGTAGGTCTGGAGCACATTGGGGCTCGGGTCATGAGAGAAAGGTACTTCTTCCGCAAGCTGCATGTTCATAGCTCTGAGCTTTGCGCTGCCCAGATGACGGTGCATACGATCTTGCTTGGCCGCTCTGCGGTCTTCCTCTGTTCTGACTTGAAGCAGGAAATCGGAAAAATCTGGTGGTGTTTCTGTTTTCAGCCCTAACTGCAATGCCAGAATAAGAGAGTGATCCCAGCATCCGCGACGAAACTGTCGTATCAACTGTTTGTTTGCGTCTGCTTTTTCGATACCGCCCCTCTTTATAGCAGTAGTGATCAGCACCTGCAGCCGCTGCAGGTATTCTGAGGCTCTCTCTCCTGCATTCTGATGAGTGCTGAGGAACCTTGCAAAAATCTCTTCGCCGTCTTCAACTAATCCATATGCTGATTCAAGAAGCTTCACATAGTCACATGGAGCTGAATGTGGGCCTAGCTGTCTTACTAAATCAGAGGCTGGTGGAAGAAGGCTTTCTAAGATTTTGCGTCGCTGCATGTCAAGGGGGGTTTTGTCCTGAATCATGAGCTCCACATGGAGAGACCATGTCTGGAAGTCAGCTTCGTTTGCGGGCTTAGGAAGTTTGCCTGAGAAAGGACGAAGACGTTTGGATCCTTGGTTTGAGGTATCAGAGCTATCCTTTTTTATGACATGCTCTACAATGATCCTCTATACATCTGGTGGATTAACTATGTCATCGTCAATGACGCTTTGGGTAGCTTGGGCTGAATGCACTGTAGTGTGTTTACTTGTTTTAGTGGTGTATGTAAGGGAGTCATGTTGAGCTGAATAAGATCTGGAGCGTGGTTTACAGACTAAGGGGGTCCTACTATCATCAGAATCAGGTTCGCTATCAGAGCTCGTGTTGTCACTTAACTCTATGGGATGTGCCTGCCTAGGGAATTTCTCATGAGTAGGAGTCACTTTGTAAGCCTTATATACACGCCACAGTATGTTAGGATTTCCAACACTAGGAAAATATTCAGCTGAGTTAGGTACTATGTTTGCGACTGATTCCTCAGTTTCAAACTCCACTAGGGCTTTGACACCATTCTCTTGTCCTGTCTGTTTAACTCTAAGAACTTTGTTCACCGTTCCATAAGTAGAAGAAAATTCAGTTATCTGTTCGTCAGTGTCATGTGAAGTAATTCCCTCAACATACACAGCTTTTCTCAAATTAACACCATGACCTTGCTCAGTATCCATGGTTACAAATTAACACAATTTACAATTACGACTTAAGATATTGAAAATGAAAAAAAATTATATACAGTGTATCAGTCAAACCGGCAGTGAAAACAAATAGTCAAAAAACCTTATACTCCTCCTGGCTGGCTCGCCAAATTATGTAAGGACCACTTAATGTATATTATAAATGTTGGGGAAATCTAAGTGTCCTTTCTAAGGAACTTTTCAAAGGAGGAGTAAATAACTGGATATGACAAAATCAGTGAAGTTGAAAAAAAAACACAGCCGGCATTTATTATACACAATGAACACAATGTAAACTCTTTTTTTTTGTTTTTCTTTTCAAAGTCCTTTTTGTTATGAATTTCAATGTTACACAAAATAGAAAAAACCTCAGAGCTCTGTATCAAAAAAATCCCAAAATAAAATAAACCCAAAGTCCATCTACCCGGGTAGTATGATTTTCGTTTGTATACGTATGTGTGTGGTGTGCGATCTTGGCTTATCTGGAGCCTGCGATGAAGACACGGTGTGCAGACGGAGTTGCTGGCAAGACGCTCCTCTTCAACTCTCTGCACCACAGCCGCACTTGTACCCAAAGCAGGTCGTCGAATCAAGACGTAAAAAAAAACCAACCTGCATAGCAGGGCAACATTCAATCATTCTACTGAAATAAACTTTACCAGATCTGGAAATAATATCACTCATCACTCATAAATCTACATTCACTAACGTACAGTTGCTTACACTTAACATTCATTCGTCGTATTAACTGTACACGTGGAATTCAGATGCTAGTTTACTAGCCTAATCCATAACATGGCTTTACTGTGGTATCCACGAGCATGTTAGTTCATTAGTTCAAGTTCAAATCCAGTTGGTTTTTTAGCTTATGTCAAAAATACATCATCAAAATTCCTTGTAATAAAGCACACAACGAAGTCTACAACAAAATGAATACTAACACATCTTCACAAAGAGAAGTTTTACATGCTCAACCTTTTTAAACAAGATGAAAACCATGTTGGCTAATCTCGCGCATGGCGAAGAAAATAAACTCACCGGAGAAAGGGAAATAATAACAGACTAATATCCCCATCTGGATCCTCGCTTGCACAATTCTTACTGCGTGCTTGGAGATTAACTATTAACTAAAAGGCGGTTTAAATGTATTTTAATCTTCGGTTCACTACTTCTCTCAACTTCTACTGTCGTTCAGTTCTTCAGTTCACTTCAACGTTCTGTTCACGTCTTTCTTTTTTTCTCATACTAAGAATGAAGGCTAAAGCAGTAACTTCCCCTCCAAGCAGTGCTGCCACTGCCACCTACTAAATAGGAATGGTATTCCAGGGAAATTATAGAAAAAGTGACCAACAATTAAAACATAAAACTAAAAATGAAATACTCTTTCTGACAGGATAAATTGAGTGGGTTACATATGCGTGTGTGTGTGTACGCACTGATTTTGACAGTGGTGAGTAAACAGTAGAGACAGGAGGATAAATTGAGTGGGTTACACACGCATAGACGTAGTCCACCGTCCTTCTTCCTAAAGCACAAAATAGGCGACGAGTGAGAAGAGCATGATTTCTGTATCCACCCTTGACTCAACAAATCCTGGATGTGGTTCTTCACTTCCTGATATAATGGTCGGGGGATGTATGACGTCTTCATCGGTACATTGTCCTTCAATCGGATTTCCATATGCAAACCTGGAATACATCCGGTGTCCCGGTCATCCCTTGCAAACACATCACATTCTTCTCGTAACATTTTACAAACTTTCTCTTGCTGATCAGCTGATAGGTGACTAACATCAACTGGTGGATCCCAACTCATTGGTTTAATTTCTTTTTGTCCATCCACTTCATTTGAATTTGTCTCTGACCCCTCCTGTTTTTGTTTTTCAGGTACAGATTTTGTCTGAAACGGATGGATGACATCGACTACATGTAACCAGCCAAGTACTGTTCTGTTCTGGAGTGTGATGTCATTTTTGTTGTGTTTTCTATTGTCACTGTGATAACAACTGTATCTTCATGTGGAAGTTGTACTATTTGCTCTGGAACCTCCAGACCAACAGGCCATAGTGTACTCTCATTTGTTCCAGCATCACATGAACTCCTCTAAGTAGCTTTCTGTTCAACCTACCACAGCTCATTTTCACCATAGCGTGCTTCGGAATGATAACATTGTGACGTCCCACTCTGGCAATGTGACTATCAGTGTTGTGTTTGGGTCTTTTCAGCACTGTAAAGACAACTCTAGCCTTCTTAGGTCCCACATCTGATCCTGAGCTTAAACAGTGGACAAAATGACTGGAGGATGCTACTTTCTCTGTTGCTAAATCACCTTGTGCTAACTCTTCAATTACATTAAATCCTATGATCAGCATCTCAAAAGAAGTGGTGCTCACCAGCATTGGCACTAATAGCTGTCTCTTAGTGTTGTCTAGCAGATCAAATTCAACCTCTATCCAACCCTCATAGGGTACACTTGTCCCACTGGCTGCTGTAAGATTCAATCCTCCTTCATCAAGAAGTTCTCTAACAGGTCTAATCTCAACATCAGGTAAGTATTTCTCCTTCTAGCTAAGACTAACATTGACACCTGTGAACCTCTGTCCCATAGTACAGATGTTTTGATTCTGCCGAGACAACACTGGACTAGGCATCTGGGTCCAACCAGTTTTGCTGCATTCTCTTGTTTTCTTGAAAGTGGCAGCTTACTCTCTGTAAGTAAAGCTGAACTTATTTCAGTAAGAGTTACTTCAATTTTGTTTATTTCTGCAGAATTCTCTCTTCGTTTGTGACAGCCTGCAGCCCAATGTTCAGTACTACCACACTTGTAACAGTGCAGACATCTAGCACCGGAATTGGACTCTTCACACTGTCGACAATGTTGTGGTTTGAGTTTAACACCATCAGTGTCTTTTACTTTTACAGGTGGGTGTCTTGTATCTTTGTATATCTTGTCAGCCCTGCTCATTTGAGCAAGATGCGCTACCTGGGTTGTGAGACTTTGTAGAACTTCACAGATAGCTTGGTTTCCAGTACCAAGTCTCTCAACAAGGGTGTTTTACTTAGATGTGCTAGCTTTTCCCTTTTTGAGATCACTGACCTGCTCTTTGTCAACTTTCTCCTCTTCGTGGACAGTGGCTACTTTTACCTCTTTTCTTCTGGTGGCTAACAGCTTGTTTTTCCTTTCTGTTTCCGGGTTGTGGACAACACTCATCTTCTCCAGTAAGGTCTCATCACCAACACTTGGATCCTGTAAGTAGGGCTTTAGATCTGTATGAATTGTGTCGTCTTGGAGACCTGTCTTCACTGTCTGCAAAATCTGTTTCTGAATTAGCTCAGTGTTGTACTTCAGTCTATCTTAAGCACTTTCAGAAGCAAAAAGAACTTTTTGTCGGCGATCCATTGCACGCACTAAAAATTCAATTGGGGATTCCTTAGGTTCTTGTGCTGCCGAGTTAATGAGTGGTACAACTCAGTTGCATCTTTCTCACGGTAGTTCTCAGTATTTGTCTCAATGAGCTTAATGTCAAGTCATGTCTGCTTTCAAGGTAACTTTTCAATTTGACACCGGGAGCTATAGCTTGAATAACTGCATCAACAATTTCACTTTCTTCATAAACTGTTTTTAAGCTCTCTGGATTTGTCTCTCTAAACTGTTGAAATTGAGTTCATCTTTCTGGCTAATATCTCCAATCTGACCCTGAATTTTCAGATCTCTTCGGTACATGGGATGCATATTTTCAAGCCTTAATACATTGACGTGTATTGCTTCTGACTCAATTGCACTCTCTGCGTGGTTAGGAGAAAAGCTAGGGAGTGCAGTGCCATCAGTCACCACTAGAGGGCGATGAGCTGTTTCAGGCTGTCTGTCCTCCCTCAGATCAGATACAGATGCAAGAACTTTGCTCTTTGAAACTTTTAAGATTCCCTCAATTCGTTCATTTGTAGCCAAAAGCACCGAAAGTCCAACTTCCAAGCTAGTGGCATTATCCCCTTCTAAATGCACTAAAAGTGCTCTTTTCAGTAAGCGAGATGAATTTCGTATGTTGTCAGTAATTCGCAATTTCAGTTCATCACTTAGCTCGTTCAGTTCGCTCAAAGATAAGCCAGGCAAATTTTTTCTCAATTTCGTTTACAACAGATTCCCATTCCGATGACATTTCCATCTCTCTCTTGGACTATTCATAATCAAAGAGTGAAAACTCTTTACCTCGTTCGTGCGTTTCTTCACGCGAGCACGGTACCTCCTAGCTGCAGTGTGTTAGCATGCTAGTTTCCATCCGCTTTCTGCTCGTTGCTGTCCAAGTTTTTCCTCCATTCTCCAATTATGGATCAATGTATCATTGTTAACCAGGCGGAAGCACCAAAATTTATGTTGCACCCTTAGAGAGACACTCATGAGGCAGCTCCTTCTTTCCAGGCAACTTTTTTAATAAAAGCTCGGTTCGACATCGTTTTTTTTTTTGTAATGCATTTCCTCATTCCTTCAGGTTAACAAAGGATCATGTTCACTAGCTAATGTTGTCACACAAAACGTAAATATTTTAAAATGACCATACCTTATTTAACAACCTTACTAAGGCTTTCTGTTCAAATATGTAAAATACTAAGAAATGAAACAAAGATTTTTTTAAAACGTTTCATTTTTAGTTGAGGGTTTAACATTTCTTTTAAGTTTGCAATGTACATTTTTTTAAGGGGCACTGTGGAGTGCCGTCACGACAGCGCTCTGACTGCCATATCAACGAGCCTGGCTCTTTGGCATTGCGGTCAAGTCGCAGGTTTGGTACCCCATAGACCCGGGTTCGAGGCCGGGTGGGGTGCCTGCTCTCTCCCTTCACTACACATGGTGTTAGCAGTGTGATGGCTGGCTGCAAGGCCATTGGAGGCGTGCCCAGTGTGCAAGATGTACAAGGGACCCCCAGGGTAGGTTGACCCCGGAATGTGGGACCCCAGAGATGGGTGAAGCACCAGTGAGTGGGGTACCCTGGGATGAGAGAAGTACGGTGGGGAAATGTGCAAGGGAAGCCTCTGTGTGTGAAGAGCATGGGCGCGCTTCCGAAGGGGAGGGCAGTGTGACCGAGTGCCGTCACTACGGTTGAGTATGCGCTCTGACTGCCATACCAACGAGCCTGGCTCTTTGGTGTTGCGGTCAAGCTGCACATTTGGTTCCCTGTAGACCCGGGTTCGAGGCCAGGTGGGGTGACTGCATGGACCAGCTGGCTACCAATTCAGGATGGCAAGGAGGAGCAAGAGGCTAGCCACACTGAGAGGGCAGATATCCTTGCAGCCACCCAAGCCATGAGAACCAAATTTTCCACTTAACTAAGTGAGGTAGTTTATAGAAATAAAAGAAGCCATAAACGCAGTTTCTGAGAGGATGACAACAGCTGAATCCCACATTAGCAAAGTGGAGGATGATATTACAGCACTCACAAACAGCAAATCTGCCCCCTAGAGTAAAATGCTAACACTAACCATGAAGCTGGATGACCTGGAAAATAGAAAAATCCAACCTGAGGCTGATTGGGCTACCCTAGAAGACCGAGAATGGAGTCGCAGTAGCCTTTCTGCAACACTGGCTGCCTGAAATTTTGGGTCCTGATAAATTTCCGAACCAAATCATCATTGAGCGAGCCCACAGACTACCTGGCAAGCGAGCACCTAACGCGCCACCTTGGGCTCTCATTGTGAAATTTCTGAACTACCAAGATAAAGTATGGGTGATGAAAGCAGCACGCCAAAAGAAAAAAAATTGATGTTCCAGGGGCACTATATCATGTTTTTCCCTGACTTATCTGCGGAGGTACAGAAGCAAAGGCAACAATACAAAGGTGTAAAAGGTCAGCAACGGGACCTGGGCATCAAGTTCGGACTGATATACCCAGCGAAGATGAGTTTTCCACAACGATGGCCAGCACCTTTTCCAATACCCCACAGAAGTGGAAACCTTTATCCGAGGACTGCATCAGGACGGGTCGGGTAACCAGGCCATCCACCGCTAGCTTTGACGCTAACATCATAAACATCAGTCAAACGTTCACAGTGGACGGTATGTCATTGTAGGCCTAGTACAAGCTAATAGGCTAATGTGTTCATTTTTTTTTTGGACAGTTAATCCTCGATTTTTGTGAGGACATGTAAACTTCAATCGCCAAGCTACCATTAAAGTATTATAGCTGAGGTGTTAATGATTTTATGTCACAATATTTTGTTGGAAGACAGTCCCGTGGTGCTTTTTCTTGCTTAACGCTATTCCAATTTTCAGATGTGTTTCGCTGCTCCTTTTATAAGGATCAGCCAGTTTAACAAATGTTGTGGACTCTGAATGGGAGGGGGGATGGTGTAAGTTCTAGTCACAGTGTTCAGGGTTTTTGTAATGGTCTTAAGTGCAGAGCCTTGTTGGGCCTTTTGTTAATGTTTTGTTTATTGAGTTTTAAAATACATACACAAATGGCAAGGCACAGGTTGTATCGTCAGGGTTGATAGATACTTTTCTCTACAAACTGACTGGGATTTCTGAATTTAAAGTAATCTCTTGGAATGTCAGAGGTCTGAGGAAGTTAGTTAAATTAAAGCAAGTAATGACCAGACTTAAACAATTTCAGCCAAAACTGGTATTTATTCAAGAGACTCATCTGCTCTCTTGTGAGACTATACTCCTAAGGAGTAGATGGCCTGGTCAGGTGCTCTCAGCCTCTTTCTCCTCACATGCAAGGGAATTTGCAGTGCTTATACACAAATCTTTACCATTTTGCATACATAAAACCAATTTAGACCGTGGAGGTAGATTCATTATTATCCATCGTTAAGTCAGAACTTAACTCTAGTAAATGTGTATGGTCCCAACAATGACAATGCAAATTTCTATAATAATTTATTTTTAACACTTTCTTCACTACATGGTAATAAACTGATGGGAGGGGAATTTAACTGTACTCTGAATCCTCACCTTGATCGCTCCTCTGGAACTGACACTTCTCATGTTCAGTGCAGGAAAATTATTCAACAGTTTATGTTAGATCTGAACCTATGGGACATATGGAGGATTGTAAACCCTACAAAAAGACAATACTGATGCCATTCTCTTACACATCAGACATATTCTCAAACTGACTACTTTCTAATTTGTATATCTCTTATCTCCAGTGTAAGTGAGCATTGTCATCTGAAATCATGCCCTAATTGCAATGACTTGCTAAATTACAGCAGCCAGTAAAGGGCCCATACTATGGTGTTTAAGACCATACTGGCTGCATGATCCAAACTTCCTAGATTTTGTTGGAACACATATTGATAACTACTTTCAACTGAATACATCTGAAACTTCTGCATCGATTAGATGGGAGGCATTTAAAGCTTATATTAGAGGTCAAATGATGAGCTATACCAGGAACAGATCAAATAAACATTGCTTGCAAATGATGGAACTTGAAGGAGATATAAGGGAACTTGAAAGGGAAATTTAAGTACATAATACAAGGGAGACAAGACAGGAACTAGCCATACATAGAGCAAAATATCATGAGGGAAATTATTAGCCTGACACATTAAAACTCAACCACAAACCACAAATGGAGATAAAACAACAAATCCACAGGAAATCAATAACTTGTTTGAAGTATATTATTCCCAGCTATATTCATCAGATTACCCAACAGCTACTGAAAGTCTTCATCATTTTCTAGACCACCTACAGATTCCTTCTACAGGAGAGGAAGCCAAAACTGATCTTGATTCCCCAATCCAAATTTCAGAACTGTCTGTTGCCATTGTCAATATGAAATGCGGGAAAGCTCCTGGCCCAAAGCTCCACAGGCCAACTCCCACCCACACTGCGAAACGCCCTTATAACATTGATATTAAAAACCGAGAAATCACCCACAAAGTGTGAATCCTATTGTCCAATCTAATTGATGAATTCTGATGCCAAAATCATAGCAAAGGTCTTTGCACAAAGACTTGAAAAATATCTGCCCTCACTTTCTATGCCTGACCAGAATGGCTTTATCAGAGGACGTCAGGCTTTCCATAACATAAGAAGAGTGTTAAATATTACGAAGCGAGAGAAGGATCAGCACATTGGGCCGCTATGAGCTGCTCACGGGTGACCGGCAGGTTAAGCCCTTCGTCCCTTCTAGTATTGGACTCAGCATTGACTGGACATTTCGTCGCGGAGTCCGCAACTGGCGATACCTCCGAATCTGTGTCTTGGTCGGAGGAGGCGAGAAATGAATCGGACAGATCCACAGTGTCTCCGTATTTACGGGACTAGGCACGAGTCATTACACAGGCAGGAAACACGGAAGGGAACTCACGAGCAAGCCCATCATCTTGGGGCTGCTCCGCGGGTGTAGCAGTCGTTTCTGGTAACGGCAGCACCTTACCACCCACTAGGTCATTCCCCAAAAGTAAGGCAACCCCTTTCACCGGTAGTGAGGGTCTTACCCCTACTTTAACAAAACCATTCACCAGGTCCGACTGCAAGTGGATGGTGTGCAGCGGAATCCTCAAACAGCCCTTCTCAATACCCTGCACAAGGACATATGACCCAATGAAGGTATCATCAGCGAAATCTAACATATCGGAGCAAATAAATGACTGTGCGGCACCAGTATCACGCAGCATGATTAAGGCTTTCTACTCTTCCTGGTTGCCAGATTTCAACACTAATCCTTCCAACAAGAAGGGAGCATACCTAGGGTCAGGTGTGGGTTTAACAATGACGGGACATTTAGAAGGCCCAAAGACCGTCTGAACCAGACCCACGCCCTTAGAGTGGTCCGGCTGTTGTCATTGCTGTTTGCTTTTTAGACTCGGACAGTCAGCAGTTACATGACCTACTCTATTCCTGCTGCAGGTGCGTCAAACGCACTCTCAACCAAGGATTATTTCCGCTGGACAGGGAGCCTCCACTCTTGGACACAGTGGACACAAAGAGTGGCAGCGTAACTTTGGCCTCTGCGTCCGCATCAGCCCCAGGCTGTGCTACTCCCAGAACCTCAGACTTCCCAGCTGCAGGAACATCTCCCACAGCAGGTGTACCCAGCACAAGCACTCCCCACTCCACCAGACCTTCAAACACAGCCAGCTTAATGGCTCTTTTTAGTGCCTGCCTCCCTACCGTGATGCCAAACTGCTCAGCCAGGAACAAGATGTCATCCTTACGACAAGCATCTAACCGTTCCACCGTAGGGTTACTAAGGAATTCCCTAACGCTAATCTGGGCCATTGCTCCCACCACCAACACACTGTGCACAGGCGCAGACACGCAAATGCGCAAGGCCATGAAAACCCAAACATGGGGCGGGGAAAAAAAGAGACAGAAACAAAAATATCCCGGATGAGCCCCCAATTTATGTTACGTCCCAGATGGGTAATGGCGTCCAGGGGTATGTATGAGGGACGCAACACAAAAGAGAACAACCAGCCCCTGCTGGCTTGGATGGTGCCAGGACCAAAAGAAACACAGACGCGGGAGCAATGTGTAAGGGTGCCCGATATATTTATAATATTTACAAAACTACATACAATGACAAACATACACAGGAACGGGGGGGGAGGATAACAGACAGTGCCAAAGAAGAGAACTTAACAAAACAAACCAATCCCAAATACCTATACACATACAACTGAATACAAAAACAAGAAGGGTGGCAGAGCCAAACAATAACGCACCTACACTAACTACCTTAGCAAAAATACACAGAAGTGGCACCTGCCTCTAACCTAACCCTAACACAGTGAACTCTCACACGGGGATCCCCCAGCTTACCTGTCCTCCTCCCACGACAACCGAATGCAACCGAAACCGAGACAAAATCCACAATCGAAGTCAGTAAACAATGCAAAATCAAACACGATGCAGGCAAGTTTGGTAAAGCAAGTAATGAAACATGAATGATCAAAAACAGTGAGAGAGACTCGAAGAATCTGGCATCTTTAAATTGGGGCGCTCCGTTTCTGGTTGGCCGGGCCGGAACAAGGAGGTGGGACGCAGCACAGCGCAGCGGGATACCTGCATCAGAAGAGTAGCGGGAGAGGAGAGAGGGAGGAAAACCGAGACGCGGGCGGCCCAGACTCAACACGCACAATGCGCCGCACATAACAGCGCTCTATACCTAACTTGCTAGAACTTCTAAGAAGTTACAGAGCTTTTTCTGGCTATAAACTCAATGAGTCAAAATCTACCATACTTTTTCTCAAAAGCTCTGAAAGGGTGACTCCACCATTTCAAACGCTGTTCAAGAATGTTGTGGAGAGCTTTACATATCTTGGCATAAAAATCACTCCAAACATTGAGGGACTAGTCCCTGCAAACTACAATCCTATGATTGCTTTGGTGTCTGAATCCATTAATAGGTGGACAGCATTGCCAGTCTCTATGATAGACCATATCAATATTCTTAAAATGAATGTACTCCCAAAGTTCCTCTGTCTCTTTCAGTCCATACCACTTCGACCTCTTGTACATTTTTTTACAAAGATGAAACGGCTATTTTGTAATCTCATGTGGAATAATAGGTGTTCTAGGCTTCCCTGGGCTTATCCCTGTTGTATCTACCCTATGAAAGGGGGGTTAAGACTCCCAAATCTGCAGTGGTATTCCTGGGCCACTCAACTCTCAGCAGCCTCCTTTGATTTTCAGAAGAACCAACAATACCATGGGTAGAAATTGAGCAATATAAAACTTCTCATTTACTGCCTAATTTATATTTATACTCTGCAAAACTTAAAGAACTTAAAAAATCCACATACAATCAATTTGTCAAAAATACATTAAGAATCTGGCATGAAGAACAGAATCATCTAGGCCTTGCCTGTCCCAATTCTCAGCTATTTGGGGTAACAGCAGCTCTATACCTGGCAGTAAAGACATGGGTTTTAAAAGCAAATAAAGCAAATAAAGGAATTTCAGATCTATACGACAATGGTGCACTCATGTCTTTTGAAGAATTGTCGAAATTTGAAATCCATCCAAAACACTTTTTAAAAATATCTTCAGATTAGAAACTTCATATTAAAGACACAGAACAGAACCTCAATGGAAAAGATTGTGTCGCGGGCAACGATTGTCTAGGGGTATAGCTTTCGCTTACAAGGGAAGGCAGCTGGCCTGGAATGGCGAAAACTGGAAGGAAAACCGGAATTTACCTGCACCAGGTTGCTTCGTAAGTTCTCCGGGCCAGCTCAAGCCGCCGCTCAACCGGCGAAGAGCTCTGCGTCTTTGGTGTTCGCGCGTAGTTTAGTTTGTATGAGGTAGTTTTCTAAAAGCACAGCAGTCGCAAACAGAAACAAACAAAAAAAAACAGCCTGGATGAAGAAAAGGGGGGTAGGTGAGCTTCTCTGACGGACAGGTAGGTCCCAGGTACATCCCAATCCCGGTTTCCCTCCTTTCTGGCTTTTTAAAAAGAAAACCCCTCCCCCACGACTGACCAGCGCCCAATCAGGAGACAAGGCGTCGTCCCAATTTCCTGTACCAGCCACCATTCCGAGAGCACAGCTGCCATGCCACTAAATTTAAATATTTTATTAATAAGAGGCACTAGGAGTTCCTATGCCCCACTCATTAGTGCGTGGGCATAACAATTGCTTATTTTTTTTCAGTACAAGCAGGGGCAGACCAACTGATTTTATCAAATAACTGTAACCGGCTCACGTCTCATCAGAAAACAAAAGAATTGCATGGTGTGAAGACCTAAATGATGAGAATTACTAAGGAAGTAGACTGCTATAAATGGATAATGACATTATATATCACACCAGCATTATTGAATAGATACAATGCTACTGTACCTGATTTGTGTATTAAATGTAGAACTCAGAGAGGCTCACTCTATCATTTTATTTGGGAATGTCCTGTTATCTAAAGATTCTGTACAGAAGTTCTGAATATCCTCTCTCATGTCACGAGTTGCCCTAAGAGACTATGTATTTTTGTACGTTTTCAGGCTGATTGTAACCTAAATAGCTCAGTTTTGGAAATCTGTCATTAAGCCAAGTATTCAGTGTTGGTTTGACAAGCTATCACACTCGCTTGCTCTTGAAAAACTCACATTTGTGATAAAAGGAAATATTCTGCTTTTGAAACCATACGGGGCTCTTTTATGGAGTTTTTAGATGGGGGAGAATTTGTAAACAATCTGTAACAGCCTTTTAGCCATAAACTGCCTTATCCTATTTCACAATTTCACAATGTATTTCAACATTACATACATATACACACTACTGTTAAAAAGTTTGGGGTCACTTGGAAATTTCCTTGTTTTTGAAAGAAAAGCATATTTTTTGTCCATTAAAATAACATCAAATTGATCAGAAATACAGTGTAGACATTGTTAATGTTGTAAATGACTGTCGTAGCTGGAAACGGCTGATTTTTAATGGAATATCTACATAGGCGTACAAAGGCCCATTATCAGCAACCATTAGTCCTGTGTTCCAATGGCATGTTGTGTTTGCTAATGCAAGTTTATCATTTTAAAAGGCAAATTGATCATTAGAAAACGCTTTTGCAATTATGTTAGCACAGCTGAAAACTGTTGTGCTGAGTAAAGAAGCAATAAAACTGGCCTTCTTTAGACTAGTTGAGTATCTGGAGCGTTAGCAATTGTGGGTTCGATTACAGGCTCAAAATGGCCAGAAACAAAGAACTTTCCTCTGAAACTTGTCAGTCTATTCTTGTTCTGAGAAATGAAGGCTATTCCATGGGAGAAATTGCCAAGAAACTGAAGATCTCATACAACGCTGTGTACTACTCCCTTCACAGAGCAGTGCAAACTGGCTCTAACCAGAACAGAAGGAGGAGTGGGAGACCCCGGTGCACAACTGAGCAGGAGGACAAATACATTAGTGTCTAGTTTGAGAAGCAGACACCTCACAGGTCCTCAACTGGAAGCTTCATTAAATAGTACCCGCAAAACACCAGTCTCAACGACAACAGTGAAGAGACGACTCTGGGATGCTGGCCTTCTGGGCAGAGTTGCAAAGAAAAAGCCATATCTCAGACTGGCCAATAGAAAGAAAAGATTAAGATGGGCAAAAGAACACAGACACTGGACAGAGGAAGATTGGAAAAAAGTGTTATGGACAGACGAATCTAAGTTTGAGGTGTTCGGATCACAAAGAAGAACATTCGTGAGACGCAGACCAAATGAAAAGATGCTGGAAGAATGATGCCATCTGTCAAGCATGGTGGAGGCAATGTGATGGTCTGGGGCTGCTTTGGTGGTGGTAAAGTGGGAGATTTGTACAAGGTAAAAGGGATCTTGAAGAAGGAAGGCTATCACTTCATTTTGCAACACCATGCTATACCCTGTGGACGGTGCTTGATTGGAGCCAATTTCCTCCTACAACAGGACAATGACCCAAAGCACAGCTCCAAACTATGCAAGAACTATTTAGGGAAGAAGCAGTCAGCTGTCATTCTGTCTATAATGGAGTGGCCAGCACATTCACCGGATCTCAACCCTATTGAGCTGTTGTGGGAGCAGCTTGACTGTATGGTACATAAGAAGTGCCCATCAAGCCAATCCAACTTGTGGAAGGTGCTTCAGGAAGCATGGGGTGAAATCTCTTCAGATTACCTCAACAAATTGACAACTAGAATGCCAAAGGTCTGCAAGGCTGTAATTGCTGCAAAGGGAGGATTCTTTGACAAAAGCAAAGTTTGAAGGACACAATTATTATTTCAATTAAAAATTATTATTTCTAACCTTGTCAATGACTATATTTCCTATTCATTTTGCTATATTTCCAGTTCAAACTCATTTCATGTATGTTTTCATGGAAAACAATGAAATTTCTAAGTGACCCCAAACTTTTGAATTATATTTTATGTATATTGGAAGTCCTGATGAGATGGCAAGATGTGCCTTAGGGTGAGTTTTGTTTTGTTTTGTAGGCAATGTCCTTGTAAAACAACTCTCAATATATCTCCCTGTAATGTCTTGAAACATAAAGAATAGTCTATATGTTGTATGTACTAATCCTCTTCCACAAGTTAGACTAGACAGATTTACATTCAGTAAGCACATCAAAATGCGTATGCTATAATATTGTGTCAAAAACTTGAATGGAGAAGCAAATCTCTTTTGCATGCCTTGTGCATCCCTATTATGACCACTAGGTGGCACTTTGGCATCAACATTACTGCCTCTGTTTTCTTCCTGTCCTCATACAGACAGATGAGACAGCCTGCTTTCACAAGCAGCAGTGATGTTATTGTCATTTTTGTGCATTTTTACACTTGAGTGAACAGTTAGTCAGACAGTTCCTCCAAATTTTACTGCTGTGTCTGCTGGATGGGTAGAGAGAACCCTGATTTTATTTATTCCTCTCTCCCCCCGCTGACCGTTGACCTTGGGCAGATGGTTTTCAAGCTCCTCCCTCTCTCCTAGCAGCAACTGTTGCCGTAGTGACATCTGCCCATTTAAGAGCTCCCACAACTGACCAGGGTGGGCAGAATGGGCCAGCAATGAGCTGGCAGAGAGGAAAAGCATTTGAGGCAAAATGACATCAGAGGAAGTTCATCTGGGTATGGAGTCCTGGAATCATGACATTTTAAGGCTATAAGAAAGAGGAAATAGCCACATAACATGGTACAGTACTCATCTAACTTCCTCTTAAGCAGAAAATATTCGCAGTTTGAAAGATACTAATGTAACTCTTCATTAAATGTCTGTTTGTACATTGGGTTACTTTAACACCATTCTACCAACAGTGGCAAATATTCCCCGAAATGATTTTACAGTCTCCAGATAGGTTTACCTCATACCAATGATTTTTCTTCTATAATATACCATAGGCACCTGATCTTGTTAGCATACACTGGAGCAGTCATTTTGCTTTATTTCAATTCCACACATTGATGATCCTAAACCAAATTGCACACATAGGCCCCAGGCAGAACTGTACTATTCAGGGAACTAATCAAAAATTGGAAACCTCAACACATATAGAAATACAAAGACAAATGGTTGGGCAGTTTCACACATTACAAATGTCTAATCAATTCATAGAACACTGTTGCAAATTCAGACAAGACGTAGTCATATCAAGCTAAGGAGACACCTGTCATTGCTGATTAAGATGTAAAACAGGGCAGGGACAGAGAATAACCAATCACAGGCTATGAAAACAGGATAACATGCTCAAAAAGGGAAAAATAAACATTTGATAACTGTGAAGCAGGAGAGGATGAAGCATGCATTTAAACACACTGTATACATGTATACCTACAGGTCTACTCAGTCATTTACATTAATACATGTACAGTTTACATGAATACATGCACCACTTCCAAATTTCATACACAGTCAGGGTAGAAGAGATTGGTGATGTGTTTGTGGTGTGTGTGTGTGTGTGGGGGGTTATGCGAGTATAATGAGAGAGTTCACGTGGTGTGGGGGGATTATCGATGTGATCCCCTTTCCTCCTTCCTCTACTGTTACGTGTGAATGCAGTGAGACAGTGTGTTAGGGGGGGGGGAGAGAGAGAGATTAGTGATGCCATCCCCTCTCCCTCTTCCTCTGACTGTGGATTAATGTCTAATGCAGCTCTTTGGACACTGAGATCAGATCAGCTGCTTAATTCCCCTTCATCCTTTCACCCCACAGCAAACAGAAAAAAAAATCATTTACCACAAAAAAACAAAGTAATGCATTCCTCCCCACAAGCGAGGGGAGCCATAGGAAGACAAATCCAAAAGATTTCAAATAGAATACTGCACCTTGTTAACATATTATAAAGTCAATTATAATTATTCAATTGTACCCTGAGAGAATTATAGTATATTACAGGGGTGGAAATCAGACAGACTATTGTGATTAGAATCTACCCTGTCTGTCCCAGTGGCAGAGATCTTTTTGTGTAAGCCAAAACCATGTGCTGTACATTTTATGCCTTCCCCTAAATACCTTTGAATACACATAGATCAACATTCATCAATTCATGCAAGTAATGTTATTATAATATAAGTTCTTCTCTACATCAATTTGATGGTGAACTGACAGACTCGGGATGTGGAAGGGGTGTGATGCTCAGTACCTCATCAGATAAATGGAGATGATGCAGTCATTTTTTACACATAAATCTTTTTTTGGTATCACTGGGCTGGTAATTTTCCAAGTACATCTGTATCGCATTCCGCATCATGGCTCTAAGATATTTTAATAGTTCTTACTGCATTTGAAATTTGCTCAACCAAAGTTACATTTATGAGCTGTTGACTCCAAAGCGACATTCATGTATGTTATGTGACTGATCATCATTACTGTTGCGTACTTAAACCCACTGTACTCCAATATATACTGCCTGTGTTACAGTTGAGCTATTGCTCATTTAAGTTAGATGGCTGTAATGCTAATTATACACAGAACTAAAACTTTATGTAACCCGAAACCCTTGATTACATAAACTAGTAAATTCATATTAATATCAGATTCAATTATTATTTCCGCACTCCAATTCGATTTTGATTATTGCTGTTGAATTTGAGGATGGCAGCTGTGATCAATGAGGACAAAAGCTTACTAACTGAGGTGGACCTCAGAAGCTTCTTCACATTCATTCAGCAGAACAAGTGGCCATTGGTATAAATCTGTATTTTTGCATTGAATTGGTAAATTTGCCCTTTATTATATTATATTATTACAGAATTACATAGGATATTGATAATAGTAATATTCACTGCTCAGGTGGCGTTTTCCATTTATTGAGAGTGGTCATGTGACTTTGTTTAGACTTGATGTGTCACTGGGGTGTCTGAGCACAACAGATGGATGGACAGATGTTCCCACCCCAAAAAGTTCACAACCTGCAGGACAGAAAAGTGTGCTCCATCTGTTCCGCAGACACCGAGTCCCACTGTCTGGCCCCCAAGGCGCCCCACCCATCCCCTCACCCCTGGCCGCGTTACGCCCACATCTTTCACACCCCATCACCATAAGCACTTCCGCTGAGCTTTTATGCTGAAGCAGACAAACGTACATTTAGGCAAACTGGCTGATAATGTGATACTGACAATGACGACAATTATTAATATTATTATAACAGAGCACAAGAAATCAATCAGTCCCACTTTGAAACTCCACTTCTAAGAAGCAAGCAATCCGATCATAAGAATCACTTAGGTTCCCTTACAACATGTATTACGATTTTCAGTGGAGTGCAATACATAATTAAGGAAGAAAAAGCAGTTGTACACAGTGTTCCTCATACTAATTACCAAAGCACCTAGCAAGTAAAATATTTTGAGAAAATGGTCGTGCAGTTTAGCTGAGTGTCTGGATGTCAATCAACATGGCAGGACTAAGACAATTTCTGCAGGTGAAAAAGGCTGCTTTCTGGAATCCTGTGATAGACTTAGGAGACTGTGAAGCCTGGAATTCCACAGCCTACTGTCACATCATGACAATGAATGCCAACAGGCAAGGTACTTCAACGGTAATTATCTTAAGAGCATTCAGAAACAAGTGCCATGAGTCAATTTTGTGATTTTATAAAAATTATATAAAAATTCTTAACACTTCAAGTACATTTTATTACATGTTTCCAGAACTATTACTCAAAATAAACCAGCTGTTTTAAACATAAAGGTAACTTTTATTATTATAGCGTGAAGCATGGAAGATGCTGTTGCTGTTACTCATATTTTTTCTTTTTTTCTGCCAATTTGAAAACCAGCTGTAAAAGGATTGTAGAGACCAATGAGCCAAATCCAATGAAGTCACAGGTCATGATTCAGCTGTAAAATAATTCAATATTTTGTCATTACAAAATTGTTTAAAATAAAGCCTAAGCAAATTGTAGAGTCATAACCCCCTTTGCACATGCCTGTATGCTCTCAGTTATGGGCCTCTTTCCATTGTGAGAGACACACATTCAGAGTGGAGCGTGTTTGGCCCAAAATGGGGTGTGTCTGATGCATACGTTCTATTATATTACTATTATATATAGCTGTAGTTGTCAGGACACATTGAGCAAAGTTTTTTGCCATTCTTCTCTTACTTATGACTATGCAATAAACTGATCTATTAAACTTTGGGTGGTTCTATTTGGGCTACTAAAACTAACATGAGACCGTTTCAGGGGAGACAACTGGACATATTTAGATTTCTCTCCTAATGTTCAAATCTCTTCTGTTCAATTCAAATCAGGTCAAACGGTGGCAACAGAATCTAATATTAACAAGGGTGATGCCACATTATTTCTACACAGTCAGCCTACATGAGTAGAAAAAAAACAAAATAATCATATTAACATCATAAATAACATCATAAATTATTTATACATGTGTATCGCAGATATTAACAACATCTAAATGAAGCAAGCTGAATGTAAGGCAGGTAGAAATAAAAGACTGTTAGGTAACATTAGCTTAGTGAAATGAGTTGCCTCATGATGGTACAAGCCATAGACTTCTTCTAAGGAGTAGATTTGGTAGTTTCTGCAGCTGTAGCTAACTTCTCCTCTTATGGCTAAATATCCCATATTAGCTACCTTCTCCATCAGAAACAATAGTTTTAATTCTCTCCATTTGTTATTTAACTTATTAACATAACTAGCTATCTAACATTGGACAAATAAACAATGTTAGCTAGATGGCACTCAGTCTCCCACAAGAGACTGTATTTGGTGGGTTTGTGGCTATATAGTTTCTCTGTTATATCATACAACTCAGGCCTCTCCTCAGCCAAGCCACTCAATTTGTCCTTGTTATTGTCTGCCCAAATCTCTGCCATAACTGCAGTTAGAAAGTATCTCACATGGTGAACATGAAAGCCAGCTCTCTTCCTCAATCTCACTGATTTCACTCTTTTGTGGGGATGCCTCCTGCACTCTGATTGGCTCAATGCTGAAATAGTGTCACTGATGGCTTATGCCACTCATACATGTTGAAACATGAATGACAGGTGACTACTGACTATGTGTGGAACACACTGAAGTGACTACAGGCGATAGCCATCCACCAACAGTTTTTGACCAACCATTGGGTGTCTGTATCCCTAGTTTATTAAGCAATCAGTTTTTTTAAAATGATCCATCTACGGATTTCTCAAAAAAATAGTGGCATGGCAATAGTACTTGGAAAATTGTCCATACGTGCAACAATATTTATACACTGCTCAAAAAAAGGAACACTCAATCATCATAGTATAACACCCGGTCAATTAAACTTCTGGGATATTGACCTGTCCAGTAAGGAAGCGAAAGTGATTGTGAATCAAATTCACCTGCTTTGGTGCAAATGAAAGCAACAACAGGTGGACAGGAGAGGCAACAGCAAGACAACCCCCAAAAAGGGAATGGTTTTGCAGGTGGTGGCCACAGACCATTTCTCTCTCCTGATCCTTCCTGACTGATTTTTCTCAAGTTTTGCATTTTACTAGTGCTCTTGTCACTCCTGGTGGCATGAGGCGGTACCTGCAGCCCATTCAGCCCATTCAGCACATTATGAGCTGTCGTGATGAAATTTACACAAGTTGGATCAGCCTGTGATTTTGATTTTTCACTTTGCTTTTCGGTGTGATTTTGAATCCAGCCCTCAATGGGTTGATGAGTGTGGTTTCCATTGACCATTCTTACGTTGTTTTGTTCTCAACAAATTACATAGTGTATATCAATGAAGATTTTTGACTTCAATATTTTGTTCATCGAGATCCTCTGTGTGATTTAAGTGATCCCTTAATTTTTTTGAGCAATGTATTTTCTGACTAGTCATCACGCCCCTCCTCTTATGTTAGAAATGAGCATGCGACAAGTCAATTCAGTTACGGTAACATTCACGACAATTGAAACAGCAGCTAGGTAAATAGCTAGTGAGGGTACATTGAATACATTTTATAGCACCATGCGCTCTGAAGTTCATATCAGAACAACTGTCCAAATAAGAGCACAGTGAGAGAACTGACACAATTTTGCCAAAAACAAAGAGAAATTTTGTCGAACCACTTGGCTAGCTATTTAGTGCACACCATTAATTAGTGTGCACCACAATGTGTCACAACCTTCTCTCCATGAGTTTCAAGGTACTTCACACTGACTCAACACACACTCAGCTGCTGTTTTTACACAACAAATGAGCATGAGTAGACCATCTTGACTCAAATGTTAACACACTTGAAACACAGATTCAAAACTACATAAAGGGTCAAAGCGATATATTTACATTCTAACCATTAGTGATGTTTTTGTTAATGTGTTATATGTATGTGATATACATACATTATAAGGATCACGTATGATTCCTTGAATTCACGTTTTAACATGCAATTCACCATAACATTCATTAAAGTAACATATAATTTCATTTTACTGTAAAGATCTGCTCAGCATTTACCTGAAAACTGAGTGCAGTGTAGGTGAGTTTAAATAAATGTATAATCGGCAACCATTTGTTTGCATGCTTGACTAATTTACATTAGCAAAGCAGTTGGCAGTTCCATTGGCATTATTTGGAGAGGCAACACTTGGGTATCCTGCGTGTTGAGATATGGCAGACTGATACATGGGATGCAATGCTAAAGCCTCATGATTTTAAGAATGTGCTTTGTTCAAGCACTCAAACTTCTACTTTGTAACATTCTTTTAAAGGCTTTGTTACATACACAGAAACAGAATGTGAAGAACAGAAGTCCAACTTTGCTCTTTTAATTTTTGATATCATGCAGAACATCAAGACATCAAGACTGACCATGCATTTCGGGTTGTTATTCCATCCCATAACCCAAAGCACAACAGTCCTTAAAGGTATAACACTCAGTTAACACTCAGATGAGTATAATGCCCAGCTGTACAGCTGAGATGCTTGTGCAATTTTCTTTCTGTTTTTCAATTTGCCAACCCCTTAACTTTGGCTTAAAACATAGCTCTCAGAATTTACTATAATTTCTGGTAGCAGTAGTAATTGTTGTAGTAGCCGGAATGTTACATTTGAATGCTTACTATTTCCACTACCACAACTGCTACAAGTATTATTTGCAAGTATTATTACCTTTCTTTTCTTCCTTTCCATCCTTTCAATAATGCCTCCAGTATTTTTCTAATCACCCAAAGTCTTTGTTTCTTTCATTAACTTTGCATGGTGTTTTCCCATCACATACTTTATTTTCACTTCAAGCAAATAAAGCACCCAGGATTAGTCTAATCCATATAGAAAAATAAATCAGTGTATTTCTCTAAAGTCAAAGTTACATCAGCTTTAGCACCAGGATTATAGGCATGTTAAAAAAATGTGCCTACATCTACACTGAGCACTGACATTAACTTTAAAAAAAGCATACCGTTGCCATTATACCTGTTGTTGTGTCGGTTTTACAGAGAAGATAAAGTCTGTGATCACATAGTGACTAAAAGCAGCAATATATGCACTTACATGACCAATACATCCAATGACCCTGACACAGGATGACCCTTCACCCCTGTCATGTGACTCTTTATTTGGTGATCTTGTGTCAGAAAATGCAAGTATGAAAGGGCAGGTAGACAGCTAGATATGCATAAGCTGAGATCTGTGAAATGTTCTCATTTCCTGTTCCCCTTCTTCCTCCTCTTTCCTCTGTTTCATTCCATTTCAATTGCCTTTTCAATATTTTACTGTAGGGTGGTTTAGGTGTGTTTCCTATAAAATGATATCACATTTTTACTTTCTTTTCATTTTTATATTACAGTCTGCCCCATTACATGTAACGGTTTGGAAATATTATACGTTCAAGTGCTTCCTCAACATCCATATCAGCATCTGCTAGGGACAGTATAGTTAGTATCACTCTCTGTCTTTGTGTGAGTAGGTACGTATATGTGTGTGTGCACATCTTTGCCTGCATCTGACTGTATGTTTGAGTCTGTTACACTGTGGTAACCCCAGTTTGAAAGCAAAGGATTATTACATCACAGACTCTGATTAAAACCTTCCAGCCTCCTATGGACGCTGTTCTTAATCACAATGCTTTATCCCAGACTCACTCAGGACCCACAGGCCAGCAGTGTTAGGGTAATGGATTACAGCATTTATAGAAAAAAAGGGAGTTTCAGACTGGGTTTAAGGGCTCCTTCATTCAGTCCTCTGTCTTTCAGTAGATTTTCTATTGGAAAAATACCGGATATCTTACTTCCTGCCACCGTGCGTGTTTGATACATTTCAAAGCTAACACAAAATTAAATCCAATACAGTGAATCATTCGCTATTGCTTTTTTGTTGTTTTTTCACCTGTCTTTTCTGTTTATTCTGTTTATGGTTCTAAAGAAGAGCTGTTGATATTGCAGAGTTAGTGTCATCTTGGTGCCCAGCATGCTCCTTTGCAGGTGTTGAATGTGATTGCTCTTTTTTTAATATGTAATAATAAAGGACATTGGCCCAATTCAGACCTGTACACATTGTTTGGAGTTTTCTTATGTAACCTTAGGATACCTTTGCAGGACTGTAGTTGCAGGTTTTCATTTATATGTTTGTGCCATTTTGCAATTTTTTTTGTGCTTGTAGACCCTGCACTTCACTGTCATAAAGTACAGTTGGTAATATGAGTTATTTGGATATTTTGAGCCAGATCCTTATTGGGATTTCAATTTGAACTGATCATTAGCATAGATGGCATAGAGAGCCCCTCTTGCTTCCTGCTACAGTACCTTCACGGCAGTACAAGTGTCCAGTAGGACAATTTTTTAAAATCTAAATATGTGTAGTGAGTTGTTTCTGCATGTTAGTGTTACTTAAGAAAAAGTTTTGATTTGTTCCCTGAGATATGGATCTTTTATTTAGTTAATATTTTTTGTCTTTTTCTGGTTAACTGTCAGGGCCCAATTGTGACAGAACTGTTCCAGCACATCCAAGTTGTGCTGTAGGACCTCTTTTGTGGGTGACAGCAGAACCAGGTCATCTGCAGGCATTTCATTTCAGTGTCCTGTAAGATGAGACCAGGTGCTACTTATTGCTCCAATAGTTTAGCTAATTCATTAATGTAGATGATAAATAGGGTGGGGCTTAGTCCACACCTCTGTCTCACACCTCTACCCTGACTGAAGATATCTGTTTATCTCCCATTTTGACTGAGCATTTGTTTTTTCTATATAGTGATTTAAATATATCAACAGATGTTCTCCCTAATCCACTTTCACTTTAAAGAATATCACCTTATGACAAATATAATCAAAAACTCCTTGGGAAGTAAAACTTGGCTCTTATTTTGTTTCACGTATTTGTCTATTAGGGTGTGTAGGGTGAAGGTGTGGTTAGATATCTGGTAGTTTGGTATGAATCCAATATGACTTTTACCCAGGGTATTACACTCGGTAAGGAAGTCTGTAAGTCTCTCACTGTCTTTCTCCCCTTTGTCACCTTTCATGTCTGAATCATTCAAAATTGTCAAAAGCTCTAACTAATTCTAACCTATTCTCCTGCAGCCACATCTTGAACAACCTGGGTGCTCACCAGATTGGCAATTTACATTTCCAAAAGATGGTGGCCTCATTCTGAACAATTCTATACCACCGGACCCCTTCCCCCTCCTCTTCTGGGCCTGTCACATGCAGAGCAGCAGTCAGAGCCTCTCAGCCTCACCTGCCTATGTGTGGAGCTATGTGCCATTTCCCAGCAGAGGGGAGACCCATGCCTATGGAGGGGGCTGCTGGAGTGAAGGAGAACCTTGTTCGCCTCAGTCCCCGCATCATGTCTGTCCAATTTGGCCCCAGCTGTCAGTCAGGGACCCCCTTCCACCACCACCACCACCACCTCCCACCCACTGTTCTCCCAGCTGTCTCTCTTCCCCAAACGAGAAGCCTCACAACAATTCAGGTCAGAGGTCAAGAGAAAGAACAGGCTGCGCTCACAATGGGCCAGTGGCGCCCACAAACACAATCGCTCCCCCCCCCCCTTTTCTCTCGCTCCACAGAGAAGAGAAAGACAAGCCTGAGGAGCTGATGGTTGGGGGTGCATTAAAACAAGAGCCCCACAAGTGTGTTTCCCTCTAACCAATCCCGAAAGGGCTAATACGATAAACACACAAACACACCGTCTCTCACTCTCTCCACTCCATCTTTCCTCCCTGCCATCCTCCTCTTTGTCTCCCTGAAGACCTTTCATAGTCTCAGATAGCAGTCCCACAATCACACTCAACACCATTGGTGAAGTCAATGATTGACTCCCTTTATACATTCTTTTAGCCAGAAATGCACAAGTCAGTGTCGCGGGACAGAGAGCAGATGGAGGCCTGCCACAAAAGCACCCTTGTCGCTCACGACAATGTCAGTGGGGTGCAGGTTCCCAAAAACTTTCCAGAGAGCAGCCAACTGGCAAAGCAAAAACTCAAGCTAATACATACGGTCAGACAACTTGTACATTTTGGAGATTGTTACTTGCACGTCTGTTTGTCAGAAATGGTGAGCAGTTTTTGAAGCTGAAGAAAGTGATGGCTTTGGGGCAATGGCCCAAGGGAGGGAAAGGGGGAAACTGAGGAAAGGCACGGATAATAGAACACTCCCCTTGTGTCGGGTTCACCTGTTCCCTGGTCCGGCGTTCCCATGTGTTTCTTTGTGGGCTCACTGGCAGCAGAGGCAGTCCTACAGTGCGGTCCATGACTGATGACTCCCGTTCAGTCCAACCACAACACAACAAAGGTTAAAGGCTGCCAAAAGCCAGCTTTACCCACAGCTTCATCCATTTTTTTCAGTTTCTTAAAGGAAATTGAAACTTCATTGAGGAATGGTGAGAGGGTGCTGTTAAGACAGCTGTCCTTGGCTTACAGTATTTAACAGACTACATTTACATTTGGATTTGAATATTCACTTCTGCTTTTTTGATGTTACAGTTCACCTCTCTGGAAATGATTTGATTGTACTGAAATTTCATATTTTTTAATGGTGGAGTGAAGGCTTTATAAATACAGAAATATATTTATAGCTTTAGATAAGCAGAGTGTGTGTGCATAATTACCCATGAATATGGGTATAAGGTGCAGAAAAATAATCCAGTAAAACAGAGACAGTTTTTGTTGAAAACCTTTATTTAATTCAAAAACATACTTTGTTTTAGTCTATTTCCCTTTAAAAAGTGGACATTTGTACAAAAAAGACAAACATTCATAACAGGATGAGAGATTGCCATTTTTTTCATTTCAGTATTTATACAAAATATACTCCTTATGGAAGTAGAGTGAGGGCTACAAAATTGTTTTGAATTTTTAATACTTATCTTTTTTATTTTATCATTAAAATAAATGTGATTTCTGGTATAACATGCAGAAAGTGAGTTTGCATAGTTAACTGAAATTTGCTTTGCATTTGTATAAGGGAAGCTTACAACTGGAAGTTGGTTACACTGACTTGTGGACGCTGCAGTAAGAGCAGTCAGCGTTACTGAACACTTCTGTCTATTACCTATCAAATGGTTTGATCACAAAGTGGTTTTCTTAATGAAATTGTTTGTTCAATATCCTTATAGATACAGACTTTTTTCCTCTTCTCTGAATGCCATCCCTCTCAACTGTTCTGACAGTTAAGCAGCTTAAAGATGTAAGTACTGTGGCTGAAGAGAAAGAGGCTTAAAACTCACATTATTTTCATTCGTTGTTGAAGTAGCAGATCGGATGTGCACCCCTCCTTCACTCACAAGGCCACCACTGATGGTACCTCTTTTTATGATTTCTGTGCTAATGTGAAAGAAATAAATAACTAATAAAGCTAGAGAAGGAAATGTACTTCCCTTGAAACCTTTGAAAACCACTTCAGAGTAATGACAATGGTTTGGGCTTGTCAAACAACGGTAACCAGCGTGGCACCTCTCTGAAAGGAACTGTTTTCTTTCCCACTCTCTAAAACCAGTCTGAGGGGGTGGGGCTTATCCACTCAGAGTGAAATGTACTACTATTTCTGTATCAAATATGACAGTAGAGCGGACATGATTTATTTGTTTCTAGTTCAGCTGTTGAAATCAGGACAAGTTAAATATGAGCGCTAGTACAGTTTATCATGGTAAAGAAGGAAAGAGGTTGCACTTAATTCAACAACTAAATTCCACTGTCAATAACTCACAGCCATGTTATACCATTTTATTCTCATAGTCAGTATAGTTATTCTTATATTTTATTCTGATGTCAGACAATATGATGAAGAACAACTTGAATTTTATGACATGTAATGCATTTACCCCAGTGCATGGAAATATGTCTGGTCAAACAGTCTATATGTCATTCACAGTCCCTAATCAACATTGTTACCTTTAAATAATGCATTGTATTAAGAACATTTATTTTCTTAAGTGCAAAACAGGAACAAAACAATTTACCCAGATGATAATAACATCAAAAAGCACACACAGAAAGTGACACTTAAAATAAATAATTTAAATATGCTGCCAGTGATTGACAGGATGTTATCCAAACAGAGACAATGATCAAAATAACTAAGTACAATAGGAAACAATGCCACAATCAATGGTGATTCCAATAAATAGTAAATAAGTGTATTAATAAATACATAGGTACTTGTCTTTGACTAACAGATATGACAAGCATGGTCAGGTACATGTGTTATAAACATGGATTGTTTAGCTTCCTTGTGTTGCTAACCGCGCTGGGGTGGTCAGAAGTGCTGATTTAGTCCGCATATTTAGACCTTCCTCTGGTCATCTTTGTGAGTGTTTCCCTGTGTTAAAGGACTGAGGCATTGGGGGTGGGACTCACTGTGCTCATAACCTAACAGCCTGTCTGTGTCTGTCAGTCCTGTTGGTGATCAATCAGATCCTTCAGTAACACCCCGGAACATAAATACAACAATAACCACATCATAATAAACATAGTGAGAATGGATAGTGTCTGTCGGGGTTGGGTCTCTTCTAGTGAGCACTGACAAGCAGGCTTCTCAGAGTAGTCCTCATATCCCCTCTTGACAGAGTGCAGGGTGGGGCCAGACTGTGTAAATACAGAATGTCACCTCTTCGTCACCGTCCGTTACAATGACAGAGGCTTGGGTGGGCAGGACATGCGGCGAGTGAGGGAGTCTGTCTTTGTTCTTCTCCCTCTCCTCCTGGCACACTCTCACTCGTTGTAAATGGTGCTCATCTGTGCGCTTATATGGACCGGGGCAAAGGAGTCAAAGGGCGCGTCCAGGGACAGCTCATAGCGGGAAGCCTGGAAGACAGCATGGGCCTGGTGGCCCGGGAGCCCCAGGGGAGAGGGCGTGTAGTGATGGGAGGGGAGGTAATGGGCGCCGTGGACTCCCTGGGTGGGGCAGGCAGCGTAGTTCCTCTCCCCCCTCGTGAGGCGAGGGCTCCTGCTTCAGGGCGAAGTTGCTGCTGATGCTGAGGGGGGGCGTCAGGGGCCCCTCGTAAGGGGGTGTGCCGGCGCCACCCTCGATCGGCGAGGGGGTCTCATAGGCAGTGCCCTTGAAGCTCTTCACCTGGAGGAGGTGAGAGGCCTCCACGGAGCCATAGGGAGGGCTGGGCAGGCCGGGAGAGGGGTAGCTGAGCGGGTGCCCCTGCGGTCCACCCCCCACCACCCCCGCCAGACCCCCGCACTTCTCATCCAGCTTGTCCAGCAGCATGGACGCCGGCCCCAGCTGCAGGCACCCGGCCACCAGGTTGCTGGTGGGCTGCGAGAGCCCCTTGCAGAGCATCTCCACGAAGCCGCGGCTCTCGGTGGACTGGCCGCCCTCCAGCACCTCCGACAGGGCCCAGATGTAGTTGCGTGCCAGCCGCAGGGTCTCGATCTTGGACAGCTTCTGGGTCTTGGAGTAGCAGGGCATGACGCTGCGCAGGTTCTCCAGGGCGTCGTTCAGGCCGTGCATGCGTGAGCGCTCGCGGGCGTTGGCCTTCACGCGCCGGGCGCGGAACCTCTCCAGCCTGGCCTTGGTCATCTTCTTCTTCTTGGGACCCCGCCGCTTGGGCGCCCTCTCCCCCTCCCCGTCCTCCTCCTCTTCCTCTTCTTCCTCCTCCATATCCTCACTCCCCAGCTCCCTGTTGCCCCGCCCACACCTGTCCAGCGCAAAGCGCCCCACCTCAGGCACCTCCTCCCCATCCTGGGAACTCATGTCTTCATCCATCCAGCCCAGAGAGCTCACCAACTCAGCCACGTCTCCTGGCTTCCCGTAAGGCTTGGTCATCATTGTGTCCTGAGGGTAGGAAACAAACCTAATTGGTTACTCTCATATAAACATTATCAATCAAAAATGTAAACTAATGAATGGCACCTGCTGAGCGAATTCCGTTTTTATGAGCTTTGGGAGAAATGACCCACGCCCTGAACAGGAACTTTTTCCACTGAACTAGGAACACCCTCCATAGTCTGAGTCTTAACTCTTAAGGACAGTCTTAATCTGGTAACAATACAATTCATAAAAATATTAGTTACTTGTGTAAAGGTGCTCTGTCTATATTGAAATACATGGCAAATGCATATTTAAACCTATAGTGTTCTCTACAATGTTCTTGTTTCATTTTCTCTTCTCTAACCAGTAAGGATTGGTTAGAATAACAATAATTTATGGTTAATAATAATTTATATCCAATAAAGGCACAAAATGCACTGAAATCACTCAAACTGAATGTTTGTTCCTGGTCCTCCTAAGAAATCATTGACTTCTAATGATAGTCTCCCCTCATTTTTTCAGAATCTCCTGGTTGCTTTCCCCTAGTTTAACAGTTCTATATGATCAGCTTTCTCACTCCATTTGGGTCCTATAGAAATCTTTCACTTATCTTCTCACCTCCATTGCAAAACAAAACCAGACAACCTGGCACATAACAACCATCATCAATAATTAAAATACACAAAATACCTGATACACAAAATACATGCTGATACAACTGTGTAATGTGGAATTTTTGACACTCTTGCACAAAACAACAAGGATTTAATGTAATAATTTTTTACACATTTTCAATTCTAAAACTATTGTTTCTGTGACATTGAATACTGCTAATGGTTGAGGGAACTGTATGCTCTGTGGACCATGAATGTGTCACATGTATCTGTTTATGAACGAGTTACACCATTGTCTAACAAATCCATTAAACGAGAATCAACATCAAATACTTCATCTTCAGAAAATTGCATTGTATACTTAATTTCATTTAATCATATCACCTCAAGGCTAAAACCATCTTTGCAGTATGCGTTGCACAAAACCTTCACCTTTACCCTAGAGAGTCCTCACCACACAGGGTTTTATATCCCCCTCATCCATAAATCCCCTGGCCTTAAATCTGCGGTTTAGTAAATATCCATCACTAAAGGCTTTCAGATATTATTGCATCCCACAGAATATCCCCACACTCCAAGTCCTCAGCAACAAGCCAATGAATATTACATTGGTGCTTTTGTTTGTGGCAGTGTGGCTCATTGGTTAGGGAGCAGAGCATGACACCAGAACATTACAGGCTTAAAACCTGAGTAGTGCACTGCTGTGGGACCCTTTGGGCAATTTAATTAATCCAAATTGTTTATGCAAACATGCAGCTGTATAAATGTGTAAAATACTATGTAAAACACTGTGGATATTCTGGATACACATCTAAAAGGCAAATGCACTTTCCTTCCATGACCATGACCAGCCAATTATGTTATGAGATGGTGGGTGTTATGATGTTATGAGATGGTGGGTGGCTGGCACCAGTAAGTGCAAATAAAGCAGTCTCTTCCCTCAGTGAGTTTCACCTAGCTTTGTCACCTGCTTTGCATGTTCCAAAATAGGTTAGGGCCTCTTGACTACTTATGCACACCTATCCTCAGAGAAGCCTAACCATTGACTTTTGTTAACACGAGAGTCTCGATTTAACCTTCATCAAGTTTAGTTGCACCTCCTTAATGACTTCCACGGCCTTTACTTGCAACGTAATGTTTCCATTCAGTACTACGTACTGGACAGCTCCCATCCGTTTTCCCTAATTTATTTCTGCCCTTTTCATTTTCGGCATTTTAAAATATACCAAATATAACTGTAATGCAGTTGCTATTTTTTCCAACACATCCCATCACCAAACACAAAGTGCAGCGGAAAAACAAATTACATAAATACTTCAGTTTAAATAAATTAATCGTTCTTAAATGGAATATGGCACTTTGGTGAGTAATTGCATCAGTGCTAATTCATGTCTCATTTGTGTCCTGCATTATTATTATTTTAAATAATTATAGATTATTATTACATTATCATTATTATATGCCTGAAGCCAACCTAAATTCCATCGACTTCTCCAATAGAGCTACACTGAGCGGTCAAAACCGAGAATTTTCGTACTGAAGATCTCAAAGCCCCATGATTACCCGCCGTTAGACGCGATGCTGGAGACACTGACATCTGGGACACGGCGGGATTTACCCTGGAGATAAATCTCCGACCGGGGATTTGGATCAAGGTTAACCCATATAACCGAATCAACATACACGGCGCCAAAGCACAAACATGTAAAATCAACAGTCAAATTTGGTCGGTGAAACCATTCAGCTTGCCCGTTTGTATTTTGGACGGCATTGTAGCGAGTTTTTACAATTCAACGTTTTTTTTTTTTTAATTATTTTTTAAAGATGCATATGCGCGATGGTTTAAAGTCTTATCGCCATTCGAAACACAATTTAGTGCATTTAGCCATTTTCTTTAATTGTACAAAGGCCTCAAAGACAGAGTCCTCAGAATATTTAGTTGCTTTGTTATATCTTTCAACAACGAAAAATTCTGTCAATGCCAAAGAGTTCAGTTAGCTCTCCCGTAAAGTGTGGTATTGCCCATTTTTATGTACATCTCATTCTTAATATATGGGTGTAGATTTAAAAATAACCGTCAATGTCCTGCGCATACAAACTGCTTAATTTCAGTTCAGTTCATTCGACACGAATGTAATAATAGGTCATAATAGAATTCATAATATGTCAACGGTCAACTCACGAAGAACGTTAATTTACCAATGGCTGTTTTGGGAGTACTAAATACTGGCTGATGAGCATACATTTAGGATTACCTTCAGAAATTAATAAGAAATCAGTGCACAATCACAAAACTAAATTATCGCCGAAATTAATGTATAAATTCATACAGAAATGCCACACATTTCACATGCATGGCCCTTCATTTAGTTACAGAAGGCTCCACAACTTGATTTGTTTCAGAGCACACACTAAATAATTTACATTTTTAAGCGTAGGACAATGACCCTTTCACCTAAATTACGGCACTCTTCACAACATTATCAAGAAAAATATATTGATGCCTACTTTTATTTTATTTTTCAAAAATCGTTGAATGGTCTCTCATAGCATTCGTTATGTAGGGTACTGAATATAACTTAAAACTGCTCCTCAGGTAACTGCGATCTTAACCGCCGCAGTGAAATTGTAAGAATAGGCTACACACAAATAGGCCACACACAAATAAATAAAATATCTTGCTCAAACTCTAGGCCCAATAATGACCGGTATCTTAAATTTGAGGGCGACACTGAGACCAGAAAAATGACCGAGACTGTCATTAATTGCGAATCTTGTACCTGTTTTATGTACAGCTCGCTCCGACTTTTCCTGGAGTTCTGCAGAATTCCAATAGGTGCGAAGTGACTCTTGGTGTTGCGCGGGCAAAAACGGATTTCTTTGCTGCTGCCTTTTCTCTTTCTAGCTTTATGTCCTGTGCCGCCTGCTCCCCTTAAAACTGACGCGACCCTTCAATTACCCAGCCGAACACGAGAAACTTTGCAGATTGGGAGGTTGGAGCTCTGGGTTTTGCCTCTCAGGCAGGGATTAGGCCCCTCCCTCCCTTTTCAAAGGAGGGTAAACGCGCGCGTGGCAGACCCATGGCCAAAACTGTCCTGTGACAAAACCGCCGTTGATGTGTGTGTGTGTGTGTGTGTGTGTGTGTGTGTGTGTGTGTGTGTGTGTGTGTGTGTGTGTGTGTGTGGGGGGCTCTTGACTTATTAGTGCTTGGGATATTAGTGCTTGGGGAATTCATATACAATAGATTTTATTTACAATAGGCACACACTTGTGGGATAAAACGAAAACGGAAAACCCGTTGGCTAATAGAATAGGATGCACTGAAAAGTTATTAATTAAATATATTAATTCAAAGTCAATAAAAAATCAACAATTTATACAAACTGACAACCCATTGTTTTCACCCAGCTATCTAGATTAGATTGTAACAATTGAACCCGACATGATGACGGGCAGACGTATGTAACTTGATGAGACATGACTAGTAATGATATTTCAAAACAGGATTAGTAGCGCCAAATGTTTTATATGTTAGTAGCGCCTGCCAAGACCTACATAATGACAGAGCAAATTTTGACGCCAGGATGTAGCCTATTTGTGCCTATTAGCCTATTTAAACATGAGACTGGGATTTTGCGTATGACACTCTGCAGCCCTGAACATGAAACATGGAACTAACGAAAAATTCGTTTTTATTGCTCTCAAGATATTTCTGTAGTACTTGCATCTGGCAGTCCGCCGTTGTAAGAGTGAAATCTGCGGGGGAAGGTAGTTCTACACCAATGTTATGAATAGTTTAGAAATGTTGCCAACCTGGCAATACCGCATTACATTACATTTACAAATAATTTGATAAATGTCTCTTATAGGTAGGGATATGGAAGGCAATGGTCATAATAAGAGAAAGCTTCTTATTAATACATCTCTCTCCGAATGCATAGCTTTTCGCTTTGGTTTGTTTTGTGTACGCCTTTGGTAATTACATGAGGCCTATTGTTATGCTATTACGTTGCGGTCATTAACGTTGTCGAAAAGCACAGTTCGTAGTCAGAAGAGCCGCGCGTCTGGTCCTCTGTGTGTAAGTCAGTTTGACATCTTGGAGTGGTATAGGCAGATTGTGTGTGTGTGTGTGCGCGCATTACATCTCTGTTCAGCTATCTTCTGGCATCCCCCACTTCACACAACTGGTGTTCTTAAGTACCTGTTGTGCCCAAATCCAAATCCAATCTGCATCAGGCGGGGAAGAATAAGTACAACTGGCAAATCGACAGACATGTGGAGAAAAGCATAAACAAAATATGAGGACAAATTTGATCTGAACTTTTCATCAACCCATAGACAATGTAGTTGGGCTAGAGGTTTTCAAAGAATACTGAGGTGAAACATATTGTTGAAAAACACCCCAGAACAAATTCTGGGTTGAACAAATTTAGCAAATGGAATATGATCTGCGCTGTTTACACAGTGTTTCTAGAGGATGTTGAGTGACTTTTCGTGTCAGAAGAAAATGCATTGAAGACGACCATTTTAAATTATGAACCCCGAACCCCCCGATTCCGTTTATGACCAAATGCCGAGGCATAACAAACGCAATACACGTCCTTTTTTGTCCGCGGCGTGGCGGAGGCAGCACTATTGTGATTGTCAGCCGAAGCTTGTGTGCTACACGTGCCCCTGAAAAGATCCCATTGTCTGCGTTGGGCATACATCTGTCCATGCGCACGCTCGAGGACACACACACGCAACAGTGAAAGTGAGGAAGAAACCCTGACGAGTGTCAAAGTTTTTCATCATTACTTTACACAGTGGCTTTCGGTGTATAGCGAAAGGTTATATTTAAATTTCATGAATGGATCCTACACAGATCCGTTAAACAACATGTAGTTAATAATAAATACAGAAACCAGCGATGTGCAGGACTATTAAGATGTGAAGGTTGCCGAATATGCGTTTTAGCCTTTCAAAATGGACTAAATTAATCCAATTAAGCAATAAGCGAACAATTAAGTTTTCTTATAGTGTATGTTTTGTGCATCTGGCAAAAGATGTAGTGAACAGTTCTTAGAATTGCCAGTACTATATTAAAATGTATTTTCCTATTATTTCGATATGTATTTGCTTTAAATAATTTTTTTTAAAACCCTGTATTTTCATTCCCAATGTATTTGCTTGACTTGTACAGTCTTTGATTATTTGTCTTCAAAGGATTTGAATTGAGCTAATTATTTTTACACAACCACTAGTAACTTTTAATTACAAATGTATGTGCCTTTTTGTTACTTAGAAAAACAAAATTCGTTTTAGTGATGGCTGAATGGTGTAGGCCTATGTACGAAAACCACAAAAGTAAGCTTAGCACATTTTTCAGAGTTTTCAGCTCCTAAAACTCACGGTCTCATTTGAGCTACTGTCTGAAACAGAATGTTCAACGGAGAACTTAGATATAGGCTATTGACTGTTCTATCATTCAAAGTCTTAATAGGATCACTTAAAATCCAGCTGTTTTATAGACTACGCAAGATAGCGATTTCGTCATTTTAATTAGGCTATTTTATTAGAATACGTGCCTTCTCCCCACGCGAGTCACTTTTGTTCACGGTCGTTTTAGCAATTACTACACTGTGTGCGGCGTTTACTTGCAAACTGTATGGGTCACCGTCTGAATATCTCGTTATCTAATGCTCTCGCTGAAAAACATCGTATCTGTTTTTGTTCAAAATTTTCATGCAAAGAGCCACCCTTACCTGGAACTTGCCTCTTGGAAAATTCTGTGCTTAGACCTCTCGTTGCACTGTGATTTTGGATGTGATTCCAATAGATTTTTTCTCTTTATTTCCGGAATTAATATTGAGTTTCTGGAATGAATATTCAGTTTCACCCGTTATATATTATTGTTTTCAGAAACACAAATTTTAATGTGGATATTGAATGTTCCTACGGCTGAAGTGTATTATCTGTACTGCATTATAACACATTCAACGGTTCGTTCGTGAACATCACACCAACCTGTAATGTTTCAGCTCCTTTGTAACGGTTTTTTTGTGAAAGGGTGCACTGATAGCATAACAAAAAAGAAATTTTACGTGTTTTCATGTTTCATCGATTTATTGATTTTATTGTTTCGTTTAATGAAATGTTCTCAGTCATATTGAAACCTTCAGTCAGTGGGTTAACTTATGGCCACGTGACAGAGGGAAAAGAAAAAACGGTGCGTCTGGGGTTTGCGCTTTCATTTTCCCGCCTTAGACTATTAGCGCAGTGTGCCAGAGCTGTAGAGAGCTGAAGGAACAGTTACTCCAGTTCTTAACGATAATACATCTAAAGAATATGCAGATTAAGGCAGCATTGATGCGCTACGTAGACTCACTTTCTTGGCCTTTTTTGATGCCGTCAAATACAATGAATTTTCAGAATTACAACAGACTGAAAAACATTCTCAATGGTAATTAATAAGGTGTAATGGCACAGGCGCAATAAACCAGTACTATGTTACTGCCTTTACCTTGATGATCCATGGAAATTCCTCCGGTTTGGGTGCCAGTACATAGGTAGATATTTACCGAACTTAAGACAAGAATCAGTCCTGACAGTACACATAAATGAACAGCAAGATGTGAGATATGAGTTGGGGTGGGGGCAGGGGTATGGGGGTTCTGCCCCATGTGTTACGGAATGACGTGCATCCATTTTTTTCAGGGGCAGGGGGGGATAACTGCATGCACCTGATGGAAGCATTTTGCATTCACTCCAAAGTCCCCAGTCAGTCCCTTACTCCCACACATGCCTGTCTCATGGGTCCATGCAAGTCCAATACTACACCTGCAGCCTAGAGTAGAAATAACACGGCCGAGCCTCCAACTCCCACAGACCTCTTCCCTCCTGAATACAGTGCTTGGCTCACTTAGAGCTCACTTATGCCTCACCATAATTCCCATTGTCATTTGATGGAGAAGAACATACATTAAGATCACAGGATTGCCACCAATTTGCAAAACGGTTTACCTATCAGGTAAACCTACAATATGCAGAGAAAGACAGGTCTGATAGTCTGGCATGAATTTCAAGCACTAGTGCAGGGTTTAGGCAGAGACGGTATATTGAGCTATGGACAGAACTGGGCAGCATTTGTAATTGAAAAACTTGAAAAAATTTGTACTTGTATTCAAATATAGTGGGCTAAAGCTATTTTGTATTTGTGAAAATGCTAAAAATACAACAATCAACCCATTTTTACAGCAAAGTTTTGTTGGAGTTTAATCAAAGTTGCTTGATTGGCCTTATGTAGGCTTGTGATTTATTTATTTATTTATTTATTTATTTATTTATTTATTTATTTATTTATTTATTTATTGTGGGGCAGGGCTCATTTACGTGCCTATGCTGTTTACCACTTGACTGGACATGTACTTAAACTGATGTAGCTAGCTAGCAAAAATTAACTGGAGTCTGATATTGTTGTCAAAACCATGGACAGGACACTCTTTACTGGTGTCCTTATATGAATATTCAGTTTTATATCTCATAATACCTTCATTTTTTCTCTTGCTGGCTAGCTAACTATTCTTTAAATTAGCTGATTAGCACACCTGCTCGGTACCTATTAGATATTCAGTGGCCTGTGGTCAATGGTCAATGTCAGTGACAAATCCATGTTTCAGATCAATTACTCCAGACAACCCATAACAGTCAAACAAATCCAGTTCTGTCTCATGTAATTTATATACCAAAAATATTAAGACAAATGAAGCATCAGCTTGATCAAAGGTCATTCAACTGATGCAAATAACCCAAATGCATTGGGCAAAAACAAATTAGCTTAAATCAAAAGGATAAGACTTTAGTAGGTTTCAGAGTTCTGACTGATTTCTTTTTAATGCAAAAACTAAGGTTTTGGCAGGTGTATCTTTATCAGTGACACTGAAAAGAAAGGAGAACAGTGGACATCTGGGTTCTGAGAGAGAAATCATTGAGTTAGTGTGCTAGAGTTCCACAGTGGCTTGTATATATTGGTAAATACTGTATGTAGTTAAGGCCTATTACAGTTTTTTACAATTGCTAAAAAGCGTTTACCTATACTTAAGATACTTTTTCCAAACTCTTAACACAGCAACACACCTACATCATACAATTAGTCAAATAGTTCATTTTTTGCTCAAAATCACATTTTGTTCATTAAATACCAGCTCTACATTTCAAAATGCAAAAAAACTTTTTCTACATACACTAACTCTATCAAAACAAGGCAAACCCGACTCAATATCAAATCATTCTTTCAAAACACTAGCACATGTTTTCTATCCAAGAGGAACATATAGCACAACCGCTTTCAAAATGCTAACAGTTGATGGCATTACAAAAACTTCATTACTTTTCATGTTTCAGTTCTACCTGCATACAACAGACAATATGAAATCCATTGTTTTTTATAATTCAGTTTCCTTTTACTGTAAACCACTCTACATTTTTTGGTTGAGTGTCGAATGTGTGCATTTTTGGCAATACTATCTAAAAGTGAATGAGTCATCTTTACTTTATAGAATGTACAGTAGAAAAAAATAGTGACAGAATTGCTGCAGTAAAAGCTTTATTAGCAACATGAAATTGCTGCCAGTGATCAACAAAAAAAATCCAACATACATGGCCTTTGGTTCCAAATGTGTAAAAATAAAATACACAAATACAGTAAAAAAGGCACAGAAGGGAAAAAACACAAAAATGCATAGTCCTCTTCTAATCTATACGATCTTCAGCATTTGGCCACATGTTCTCATCCACATCACATCTTATGTCGTCTCTCACTATGCACCTTGGATAGAAACGCTTGGCATGCCTTATCCACCCCTGGCAGTCTTCAGCTGAGATATCTCTGCAGCCAGCATCCATTGCATCCAGGAGGGACATTTGGTCATGTGGCTGATGATCATATACTTTCCATCTCCAGGCAGAAAAAAAAAATCCTCAACAGGGTTGAGGAAAGGCAAGTAGGGGGGAAGAAAAGGGAAACCATTCTTGGATGGGCTGCAAACCAGTTTGTGATTGCATGTGAATGATGGAATGCTACATTGTCCCATGCAATCCCAAATGTCCTCATGTTTCCTCCCACCTGTTCCCTTTCTGCTTCTGGCACCAGTCGTTGGTGGAGGTCATCTAAAAAAAAGAAGGCACTCAGTGTTGTAGGGACCAATCTGGCATTTCTGCAGGACCACACCAGCAGTCGAGATTACAGCACACATTGTAATATTTGCTCCTCTCTGACCCGGCACATCAACGGTGGCCCTTTTCCCAATGACATTTCTTCCCCGCCAGCGTGTTTTTGCCAGGTTAAACCCTGCCTCGTCAACATAAATTATTTCATGTAGGGTCTGATTAGCCTCCAACTCCACATATTGGATAGACACCATACCTGGAAGTACTGGTGCTGGAGTTCCTTGACCCGCTCACTGTTCCTTTTAAAAGGAGCTGTGTACAACTGTTTCATTTGTGTGGTCAGAGTCTGAGCAATGGTAGTCAGGCTGATGCTTTCCACGTTGTGAAAACCAAGTTGCCCTCTACAATTCTGGTCTGAATTTCTCTCAGTTTTATTGCATTGTCAGCAATGACCAATCCTACAATGGCATGCTCTTGGTCTTCACTGAGGAGCTTTTCTCTTCCCCCAGAGGGAGGAAGACGTTGCGTCCTTTAGAGGAACAAAAATACAACATATGTATTAGCATTGGGACGGGTGTCCTACAGTTACTGTGGGACATATCAACAGTAATGATAGAAGAAGCCCTTGTGAAATGCATTACTTACCTGTTGGTTTGTTGAAAATTCTGAATATTGGAAGCCATGGTTGACTGTCTGAGATTAGGGTGGACTCTTTCACCAACCTTTCTCAGTGATAGACCATGGTCTATTATGATGGCTCTTATTTCATCAGTGACAACAGCTCTTACTCCCCTTTGAACACCACCATGCATTCTTACTCCTTTCCCCCTACCTCACCTTCTCCCTTGTCCTGGTCCAGCTACTCCTCTGCCTGGTCCAGCTACTCCTCTCCCTGGTCCAGCTACTCCTCTCCCTGGTCCTCTTCCTCTCCCTGTCCAACTATTCCTCTCCCTTGTCCAGACATTATTTTTTCTCTCTCTGCCCCTCTGTGTTGTTCTGTATCCACATTGAACAAAATCAATCCAAAAAGTCCCCTTTTTACTGTATATATCCATGTAATTGAAAGAACTTCAACACCTGGCTATGTCTCCGATTGAGATTGGAATCAGCTGTGGTTGGTCTATTTTACACAACTTAAATCAGCTATTTCTCAATGGTGCAATGATCTGTTCATTCAAAAATGCTTATCAGCTGTTTCAATATAGCTTTTGAGCTGCTGTTGTTGCAGAATTAGAGGCTTTATACTATATTTAAGGTTTTGAACATTAGGTTTTCATTTCTGGCATGCTGTGTGCAAGCATTTGTAAATAAGACAAGAAAGATCCATCATTTTTGCATTGGGTAAGCTTGTATGTAAAGAAAATTTAAGCATTTTAGAAACGTGTTAATTGACTGCATATTCTGTGAAAACAACATGAATTGTATTAATGGTATGGTCCACAACAGACGGATGTTGTACCAGTAATCTCTCCATAATAATAAAAATAATAATAATAATAATAAGTAAAGATTACATAAACTTCAATGCATTTCTGAGTCATTCGCCTTTATGTTAATATCCTGGCTCAATAAAAGTATGAACAGATATCAGTAGTTTGTAAGGAAAGTATGAGTGTTAGTAGTGCTAGGCTCACACAGATTATTTTACTCAGAATCAGAGTCCCTCACAAGATATCACAATATATCAAGATTCAAAATTCAATCCAAAAGAGTAAACCAAGCACTCCTTTCATACCAGGCTAGTTCCAACAAAGCTGAACAACCGCATGCAAATCATGCAGAATGTTCACAAATTCTATACAATTATATAATTTTGTTTATTTTTCTGGTTTTGTATGAATGTGTTTGTGTATTTGTGTGTATGTGTCCATTTTTGCATTAGCATGCAATTGCCTGTAGGTTCATGTATCCATGTTTGCAGCCTGTATATATGTGTGTATGTGTGTGTCTGTGTTTGTGCATGTGTGTTCATGTTTGCATTGTGTGTGTGTGTGTTTGTGTCTGTGTCTGTGTTTGTGCATGTGTGTTCATGTTTGCATGTGTGTGTGTGTGTGTGTGTGTCTGTGTCTGTGTTTGTGCATGTGTGTTCATGTTTGCATTGTGTGTGTGTGTGTGTCTGTGTCTGTGTTTGTGCATGTGTGTTCATGTTTGCATGTGTGTGTGTGTGTGTCTGTGTCTGTGTTTGTGCATGTGTGTTCATGTTTGCATTGTGTGTGTGTGTGTGTCTGTGTCTGTGTTTGTGCATGTGTGTTCATGTTTGCATTGTGTGTGTGTATGTGTGAGTGTGTGTGCCCATGTTTGCATGAGCATGTGTGTGTGTGTGCAATGCAGGGGGATTGCACTATGCACACATGTTTAGCGTGAAGCAGCAGGGTGGGTCCCTGTGGGGTTTGGGGTGACCCAGGTTTAATGTCTGCACTTTAGAGGAGCTGCAGATGGGAGCACTGCTCACCTCCCCATGGGAGAGACAGACAGGCCCACCGAGTCTCTGCACAGAGACAGAGGGAGAGAGCCGGGTCATGTGGGAGAGACAGTGGAGGAGATGAAGGGTTATATAGTAGAGGTCAGCTTTCAGTCGTCCTTCATGTTTTGATTCATTCAGACGAGAGGAAGCATGACTGTCCCTTGCACTGAAAACGTTTAATACAGTGCAAGCAAACACCACAAACACTAAAGACCTATAATATTACAAAGGACTGTAGTTATTGAAGAGCAACCTATAATAACTGTAGACCTTTCAAGAGGAAAGGAAGATAGGAAAGAATAACATCACTAAATATAAACAGGTTCCCTACATTCTCACATTACCACATGTGACTCAATTTTTTTAACTCACTGCAAAGATTTTTTTTGTTAACATCCCGCTGGACTTTACTTTAAGTGGTTTATCTCTCACCGCACCATCACTAAATCAAAGCAATCATTCTCTCTCTGTAAAGAGAGATCTTAGACAGAACCTAGGATTTTATCCACATGGCTAAATTAATATTTAGTCTGCATTTTTAAGGGTGAATTGAATTTCAAAAAACTATTGTCAAAATCCTCCCAGCAGCCATAAAAGTAATTTCTGCATTTAACAGTTATTTTTTCTGCATGGAAAACCTTTCATTTGGCTTGGATACAATGTGAGAAAAAAATAATCCTGACAACAAAACATTAGCACAATATATTGTATCCTGTGATAGCATTGACTGAATATTGTCTAAGAGTTGGACAGTGATATGGGAAGGAGCCAAGAAGGCGGCAGCTATTTCAAATGAAGATCGCTAAATTAAAATTAAGATTGCTAGCATAAGTCAGCCAGTTGCCGTATGTAACTCAACCATACTTTAAAACAGGTGGCTCCCATCGATCGTAAATTAAAGTGTTATATTGTCATTAAATACAAAACTGGCACCAACATCAATAATGACACAGGTTCCTGAATGTTGGTACACTTTATTATTGCTATTCTTGTCATTTTGTTTTTGGCTCATTTGGTTCAACGCCACAGAAATGAGAGGAGGTTGTTCTCTCCATCTAAAGACATGGTTGATAAATTTAATAAATATATGAGGTGAAAATCCCCAAGGGTCATGTTTTCCCTAATTATTCCCATTTCCCCAAATTATACATTCTTCTAATATTCAATCCACCATGGAGCTATATTTTTTTATTTCAGATAATTTTAGAGAAGCAGAAATAATTACAGTTTCTGCTTTTTCACAAAAGACAAAAAATTTGAAACGAAACAAGAATCTGAGATGACTGGAATGAAATGTTGAAAATAATATGTGCACAGACTTGTGAATCACTGGTGGATGGATCCTCAATGCTAATAGAAGTATGCAAAAACTGTTACCGAACTTGAGTAAACTTCAAACAATTTGCATAATCGCTGTCATACGACAGACAGCACTTGTAATGAAAACTGAATTGAATTGAACTTGTAATGTGTGTAGTGGGTGGATGCAGATCTTGAGTTTGGCCCATAACACAGCATTCCATCACCCCTGATTTTCTCTCTTAATATCAGTAAAGGCTGGAGTGTAAACCAGACCACCACTGCCAGACTACTTTGCAGACACACGTGCATTTAATCCCAGACAATTAGACAGATGTGGCTTGTTAACGAATAGCTGTCCTAGAACAATTAGACAATGACAATTACAATTACCAGGCTTTCATTGAAGCTGATGAACGAAGATCTGTCTGCTCTTAATCGAAAGACAGCAAGGACCTGTTGTGATTAATTGATACATGTTATGTGTTATACCAATGGTACCTTTTCTGTTATTTTCCAGGGGTCTCTCAACCACTATTTCCCAGGGTCAAGGGAAAATTTTCCTTTTTTTTGGCCTGGGTTTTTTTGGTGTTTGATTCCCTCTGGGAAATGGACTATGCTACACAAGCTTGGTGCCTGGAGAAAATACAGAGGAGTGCACTTGCAATCCATGGTGGGGTGGGGGGGTGCACAAAATGTCATATAATACAAAATCATCATAAAAAAATGTAGACTTTGGGATATAAGGAGACAACTGGGGGTGCACTGAAGTCCATCTGGTCCCCTAAGCACCCCCATAGCACACAATGTGCTACAATGTGCAGCTCTGTTCTGACAATCTTGAAAATGTGCTATAAAAATAAAATTTGATTCATTGATTGATCCTTAAACACATTTAAAATAAATTTAACAGAAATACAACACAATAACAAAACGTTCCAGTTTTGGGGGGATAGGTAAAGGCTCCACCTTCATGGGGAGATTCCATTCCATGCTAGAAGCTGAATGAAATCCCTCTGTGGGTCTTTGCAGCTCTCATTACAGGCCACATTTACTGCATTTGTGGAGAGGGCTGACCTTTATGACCTGAAAAAAATAACTTTCCCCAACCGCTTCCCCAAATCCCTGATGTTTCTGTTTTCTGTTACAGTGGGGAGAGAGGGGACTGGAATCCATCTGTCAAGCTGGATGTCCTAAGAGAGACTGGGGGACACAGGGGAGTAAAGACACAGCAGAGAGAGAGAGAGAGAGAGAGAGAGGGAGAGAAAGAGAGAGAGAGAGAGAGAGAGAGAGAGAGAGAGAGAGAGAGGGAGAGAGAGAGAGAGAGAGGACAAGAGAGAGTGAGGAAGAGTGAGGAAGGTGCAGCATATTTTAATCCTTGTCCTTCATACCTCATACCGGGCATCAGAAGAGATTTATTGGCCTATTTGTTTGTTTGGGTTTTACAGAATACTGAGTTTTGATACTGATTAAATGTTTGCTATAAATTTTATAAATTGGTCATTCATGATGGCACAGACTTGAATGATTCTCATTGCATAAACACCACATCTCATCATTGGTCAGAGGGATGCCTGGACCCAGTTGATGAGGTGATGAAATGTTATATGTCGACCCTGGTAAAAATCTAGGAACACAAATTCACAAAGTAAACAATATGTCTTTTTCGTGAGGAGAATAAAGACTTCATGCCATTGATGTGTTGGAAACTTAATCCATATTTAAGTCGGTGCATGTGTGGCAAAGACATACCACCCACCCAGCTCCAAAATATACAGACTGCTTTCTATGCATGGCAACAGAGGTTATGGTTGCAAACAATGGTCAATCATTAGCCAGCAAGCAAGGTTCTGATTGCAGTGTTATCTACAGGTGTAATGAGCTAACTAGTGAACTAGCTACATAAGAAAAAAATAGATAAGTTACAGTGGCTAGTAATTTATAGTTATATCGCTATGCAGCTACATACAGTATCTAGCTAATAAGTTGTTTTAACCAGACGACTAATCTGAGGCCGGGTAGCTATGTACATCAGCAGCTACTTTAATGGTGTAGTGTAGCTAGTTACTATAGATAGTTGTTTTAACCACATTACTAATAGATGACAGATAAATTAATAATTTCTTTAATAATAATATAAGGCAATAAATGAACCAATGAAAAAATACAAGAATAAATTAATAAATATATATCCAATGAATGGATGTAGAATATTAGCCCTTCATATAATTTCCCTATTTCTATTTTAGGTGTATTTACTAGTGCATTAATTTGAAGTCTTTATTTCTTCACAATTTTGTCAGCAAATCAATGTGATAATTCACATATTTTCACATTTATATATTAGTTTATTCCCTTTTTTGTGTTGTCATAAAAGATCCTCCGTAGTCTGTTCATGTATACAGGGAGCTGTGTTAGGGTTCAGGGACCCTGTGTTAAAGGTTTCTTCAGATAGTCTCATCAGTTACTCATTTTTGTATATAGTTTTTGCAGTTTGCCTCTTTTTGGAGTCTTGTTTTGTCTTTTTGACAATAAAACAACTCACCTGGCTGAACATCATGCTGCTGCCAGGTTTTTTACTCACACATCACCAATATTAACTGCTGAGAGCCCTCATGGTCAGCAGAATGTCTGGGGCTTACCTACTTATTGAAATCCATTCAGAATTTCATCTGTTACTGTCCCTGCTTTTCTCCTCTGCTGAGGGTCTTCAGCATGCTTCATTTTATAATGCAGAAGGAGAGGCAGTTATTTGTGGAGAGTAAATAAATAAATTATATGGACTGACAAAATGAAAAAGATCGAGTTCACAGGCCTTTGAGGCTCAGAGGCTAGAACCAGCTCAACTAGGCCAGCAGTGCTCATCCTATTGATGAACTTTCAGACCTAAGGTTTACCCTCTTTGGCCTCCTGGGGTGCTTGTCCATTGGCTGACTGCCACTGGGCATCCAGCCCCATGGAGTTATTGTCACACGCAGTCCATATTAAGCCTTTTTAATGCATGAGCAGCTGGAGAAGCCGCCAGCTATTACCATGACACAGCGAGGGGAGAAATATAATATAATTAAACAGAAATCAGGTGGTACGAAGATTTGGGAGGGTAAGGCGATTTGGAAGAGGTTAGGTGGGGGGGCAGCGATAATTTGATTATGCTGCCTGTGAGAACCCCCCAAGGAACAATAGAAACTTTTTCCACCAGATCAGTTTAATTGAATTCTATTTCACTCTGAAACAGCCAGAAAAAAAGTGAGAGATTTACCTTTCTAATTTGTAATCAGTGCCCCTAAAAATTACCGAGGTACAACTGCAGTGAAGAAGGCGTATTTATGAAGTGTGTGTTTATGGGTAAGACTCCACAACTTTATTTCTACTTGTTGTACCGGGGGATAAAAGAGAGGTTTTAAAAATTCTTTCGATCTGCAGACCGAATTATGTGCCAATACATTTTCCCACCAACACCTCCCGTTTGCACTGTCAACTGTTTGATATGTCGCTAACGTGATGCATTTCGAATAAAATCTAACATTGATCCAGGTGTTTTTTTGTTTTTAGTTTGTTTTATTCTTTATATTTTGTTTGTTTTGTATCGTGGATCATGTTTTCTTACTTCTGTTATTTTCTCTGTGGGTACACGGGATGGGGGAGCAGACTGCTTGAAACAGTAGGCAATTTTATGTGCGTCATGTCAAACACAACATGCGAATTCATCCCATTTAAAAAATGGGAGGAGGGAAGTTGGTCTCGCAGTGGGGATCTCATGTGGTCATTGTTTCAACACCTGAGATGCATAAACGGGGATTTCAAGGTCCATTGAGTTGGCGATGAATTTCAGCGAAAATCCATTGAGACTGGTTGGGGTGAGCAGTTATTCAAAGATGTTTAATCTAGCCTGCAAATCTGCTTTTAAATTATCGCAATTACGACAGTAATATACAGAGGACTGGTGGAAAAAACTCGAAAGAATTCATTGTTTATAATATAATTAAATGTTTCCAAAGTTTCATCATTATCTTCTCGTCTGGTCTGCATAGAGTCCTGTAGCCTACCTTTAATGACGTCAAAAGCTTAAAACATTTTTATTTCTAATCATTGTTGTCGCGACACTGTTGCATAGGCTATCAAATAGTAACTTTGTGTGTAGAAGATTTTCCCAACAGATTATTCAAATAAAAGCGAAGGCTTTTCAGACTCAATTTCGAAAATTCGACTTACATCGGACAACAAATGATAGCACTGAGAGACATGTATGGCCAAATAAAGCATTTATGCATACATTTTGAATGAAATCTATTTATTATAATTTTGATTAAGAAACACATTTTTCATATCTATGCACAATGCCCACTGCAAAAAAGAGAAGCGATGTAGACATACTCTTTGCTGGAGTGTTCTACCTTAAATCTGAATTAAAACGGTGTGTGTGGTTGTAGTCACTCTTCCATAGTTTTACATTGTTTTAAATTTAAAAAAATGATGGAAAAATTAATGTGACAAAAATCTCAATGACATGTGCTCAATTGCCACTGTATGTTTTAACTCAAAATATTGAGCTCCGTGCATTGGTAAAGTATATATAATATTGTAGGCTAAATAGGCTGAATAACCCTACAGAGAGAAGTCAACAGTTCAGAAGGCGATGTGGGCAACAGGGACACTGTTATGACCGAAATGTCATTATTTTTATAGTAGTGCCAGTATTGTGACACTACAGAACAGAGGACTAATTACTAAAAATGGAGAATAGAGGCGGAGAGTTTAAGACTGTTTAATTGGGATCATGCGATAATGAAGCTCATTTCAATCTGTGACCAACGCCGGTTTCGCATTAGGAGTCCATTGAGTCCAGCAGCGAAGCGTGTGAGATGAAGGCGCGCGGAGTGGCGGGGAAACCGGAGGCGATGAACTTCTTGCCGTCCCCGTAGAAGGAGTTATCCCAGGTGTAGGTCTGGATGATCAGAGTCTTCCCTCCCAGGCTTAGATAGCATCTGCAGGCAGAGAGACTGGTTAAACACCAGCACCCCAGACTGACCAAGGGAAGCGGGGGAGACACATGCGCACCGGCACTCAGCCCAGTTTAAAAGACAATTTGGACTGTAATAAAGTGTAATGAAGATGAGTAAAAGAGAAAAAAAAGATGAATCAGAAAAAATACAAATTACAAAAGCAATCAAAGTCTTTGCACGATAACTGCTGTGGTGTGGGTACAGTGTACTTCTTGTGTGGAAACATTGATTTTTGTCTTAATAAATATACATTGTAATAAGGAATACTGCAGGAGAGTGTGTAACTTTCTGGGGGAAAGAGCATTTGAAAATAAGACACAGAGAAAGTACCTATTTTCTTGGACAACCCAAGTATTTGCCAAGAAATGCCTCACACATATGACTGGTGCATCCAATAAAAAAGTTTCCCTCATACAGAAGACCTGGTGTGGGGATTCTGTGGGAGCACTCACTGCTTTCCAGGACGAGTGATGTAGCAGAGACTGTAGAGAGCGAAGTCAAACTCTGGGCTGCTGCCAATTATAGCAGAGCCAACCTGTTTGAAGTAGCCATCCCACTTAAACTGCATGCCCAGTACATCAGGGTAGGTATACCACTGTGTGTGAGAGAAACAGAGATGAAACAGAGAAAGACATTAATAAATCATATATCAGCACATTGATTAGTATATGTTAATCTGATTGAACAGGATTTAGGTCCAGTGTCACTTCTATACAGTTTCAGGTTTATCATTTTGTGTGCAACACTGTTTTGCTGCTGTGGCTGCTCACGCATTTTTACCTGCATAAAATGTACACAATAACCGAATGTTATGGCAAAATAATTTTGGAAGACTTTAATGAGGCTACATGGATGTATGGGAATGGTTCTCCATTTCATAAATTTAATTTATGTCTTTAATTAAGAAAAAACAGGTTGGTATGCTCAATTGATTGCTATAGTTTTTGAGTAGTACTTTCAGCATTAGGTATGGAAACAGACAAAATAGGGAAATCCACCTGAGCAGAGGCTGTACCTCTACATCACTTGCAATAAGGGAATTTCACAGGGATTTGCCTAAAGATAATGTCCCACAATTGCACACACACACTCGCTGGTGTAGGATTTAACTTAATATCTTGCATGGAAAAAAGTAAATGCACCTGGTCCTGAGAACTCTGATAATTAAATGTCTGGGTGGCCCTCGTATATCAATGGTAGATAAAGGCAAAGACTGAATAGAGTGAGAGCAGGCACGTGTTTCAGTAACACAGGCGCAGCATCTGAACTCACAGGGCCATCGAAGCTGTAGCTGTAGTAGTTGAGGAGCCCTTTCTTCTCCAGCTGGTAAAACTGAATCCAGCTGTGAAATCCAGACACCTTGCCCTTTTTCACCTCTCCTGCAGGGGGACAGAGAAAGAGAGAGAGAGAGAGAGAGAGAGAGATTGAGAGAGAGAGAGAGGGGAAACAGGAGGCATCAGTGAGAAGTGTGTGCCTTCTAGAGGGGTGCTATAGTTGCAACAGCTAACAATGATTACCTGCAAAGATATGCTCAAAGCCGCTAGAATCCTTCTTGTTGTTGCTGCGGGAGTAGAGCCCAAACCACATCATCTTCAGGTCGTAAATGAACTCCTCCTCGGTGCTGTAAATGCCTGAGGATGAGAACAGCAGGCTGATATAACTGATAATATTCTCCACTGCGCTACAGCCCAGTACACTGGCCAGATGTGCTGCACTGATGCTCTTCACTGTATATGTGCATGTAGCAGAACTGGCTTAACATGCTGATTTAGATGAAATCATGGGACTGATACTCCACACAAAACACCGTTATCCACCCAGAGTGACTAGTATTCAGTAGTTTCTAAGTAACATATTGTGGCAAATTGGGTTGGTGGTTGCCTTTGCATGGTTGTTGTTTACTGATACTGCGCTCACTTGCAAAACCATCCTGCATAGCTTTCCATATATACAAGAATGTTTACTAAAGCAGTCCCAGTTTGGTGCAAAGCTCAAGTGTACTTCCCCACCTTGGATTCTGTGTTACAGGTTAAGTTTCATAACCACAGTATCACAAACAGCTATCCATGCTGTTCCCTGTCTGGTTCTGGACCTGTAAGTCCAGGCAGCAGGGGGTGAGTGAGGGGTAGAGAGGGGTACCCTTGCTGGCAAGGAAGGTGTAGAGCTCCCTGCCAATCTCAGTGTTGGACATGGTCTCCCTGAGGAAGGTGTCCTGCTCAGCCAGCTGTGCTGGGCTGAAGTCCTCAGTCACACCCGTCATTCTCTGGTAGTTGTCCAGCAGGGCCAGGAAGGCTGAGTAAGTGGGCTTGGAGAACAGGGAGGCCTCATCCAGGTAGGTGAACAACCTGAGGAACAGAGACATTCACAATCACACCCGAAGGACAGAGACACCCGCAATCAGGCCTGAGGGACAGAGACAGCCACAATTACACCGGAGGGACAGAGACACCCTCAATCAGGCCTGAGGGACAGAGACACCCACAGTTATATCTGAGTTACACAGACATCCACAGTCAGACTTGAGTCAGCAGCTGAGTCCAGTCCTGGAAAGAGTGTACTGCTATTTGAGAAGAAAATATTAGTTTTAAAGTCTGTCACCCCTGCCTGTATGTGATCTTCACCTCATGCTGATGGAGACAGATATAATGAGGTGCACACAGAGGCATGTGTATGGCCAAAATGTGCATGACAGTGTCTCATGAAAAATGTTGTACTAAAAATCCAACTGACATATGTTTCAAATGGCAGTGACAGTGTTGAAAGTGCCACCTTACGGGTGGGGGGAGAGGTCATTCTGAGAGCCAGTCTGTGAGCCATCGACCTGGGTCTGGGGGTCAATGACCAGCTCGAAGGGGGAGGCCTTGTTGGTGTCCACAGAGTACAGTAACTCAGACAAAGCTTTTATCTCGGAGTCCGTGATGACCGCACCCCCTGAAGAGCTTCCTGACAAGGGGAAAGGGGAAAGGAAAGAGAAAGAGGGAAAGACAGTGGAGCAGAGTGAAGTTTAGTGTCTTATTACTGAATAAGCTTACTACTCAGTGTCAAAAGATCATTCTTTAATATTGGTAATTTATGGGGCTGCAAAATGACACAATAGTTTGCTGCATGACTTTAAAGAGCTACAGTTGGTGGCTTAATAACACCATTAAAACTTCTGAATAGCTAAAAACAAAGTGTCCTGTTGAATTCATGCAAAATATATACTTCTTGAGTTCTATGTGATGTAAGTGTGCATGTTTCCTCATCCATTTAAATCCTATAAACCTGCAACAAGGGATTTTTACTATGAAGCTGCATTTCATTAATTTGCCCCTGTGTTATGTGTTGTGATACTAATGTGGAAAGTGCATGTTCTGTTTGTGTTTTTTTCTTACGAGGACATATTTTCACTGGGGACAAGCAATTTCCGCCATGAAAATATCATGTATATTGTAAACGGACAAACCAAGATATGGTAGTTCTGTCTGGACTGAGAAGTACCCTAAACTGCTTTTCTGGCTGATGGCCAGGATATTAGTGTGTGGGCTGGTTCTCAGAATATTCCTTCAAACCCTCTTATTTGCTGCACATCAACGACCCCTGCTGGATTGTTGAGGAAGAGACATCCACAGATGTCTGCATTTTGGCTCTGCTGATGTTGCACACGCGTGCACGCACTCGGACCTCCTGAAACGGAACTGCTGTTTCAGAGGCGTTTAGCCTTCACTTTATATAACATATTTGCTTGGAGGAGATAACCTGGTGATGCAACCTCACTGCAGGAACAGTGGGAGAATGCTGTGTGAAACACAGCAGATGGCTGCCTTCAGAGGCTCTACACAGAGCTGTAAAACAGTCCTTTGACTGATAAAAGATTAATCATTTAAAAGAATAGCTCCAGGAGCCACGCTGTAACATTTTAAATGTTGACTGACATCGGCCAAAGCAAAACACTTGCAGTTTTTTGAAAAATACACTTCTAAGCTCAATGAATCAACTTCATTCCCTATCTTAACTGCCCAAACTAACCCGTCAGAGCCCACCTTATGAGTAATATTTGTGACACTCACCATACAGTACTAGATATCTTTTATGTTGTAGTGACTATGAAAATCCAAATACACATTGAAATTCCTTTATTAAGGTTTCTAGGTTGTTCAATCAATAACGCCTAAGATTTTATAAGAACTTTACAAAGGTACTATCATTTAAAATATTATTTAAAAACAGACTTGATATCAATCAATATAAGTCAGTGAGGCAAACATGGTCTGTTATGGACCAGTACTATTTCTGTAAAAATGTGAGCCTCATGGTTTGACATTAGTGCATTTACAAGGTCCAGGAGATCCCCCAGTGCAGCAAGTCATTATTCATTCCTATAAATTTTTATTTTTTTCAGTCACTGATGTGTCATATTTGGAATTTGCATTGTGAATACATTAGAGTGATGCAGACATTTTAATTCACCCTCAGATTGTGGATTGCCAGTTGCGCATGGGGTACTCACCTCCACAGATGCTATTGTAGTCACTGCAGCAGTTGTTGTACTGGGAGCATTTGGAGTTGCAGTGGCACTTGTTTTGAGAGTTGTACTTTTCTCCACATCTCCCCTTGCAGGATGTTGAACCTGAGAACGATGGTCAACACAACATTTCTAATGGCAGTACAATAGATGTTTCAATGGATGTTGTGTGGGGGACATTGTATAACTCTCACTGGCAACACTGGGAATAAAGGAGCATTATTCCAAAGGTACCATGTGTGAAACAGGAAGGTGAGGAGACATGGTGTAGTCTAACCTTTGCAGAGGGTCTCGTAGTCAGAGCAACAGTCGCCATAGCGCTCGCAGGGAGAGTTACACTGGCAGGTGTAGTTTGGATCGGTCCCATAGCCACAGCGACCCCGGCAGGAGTCTAAGGTGTCTACACACAGTGGAGACAGAGTAGCACCATGCTAATGCTGGAAGCAGGGAAATGGCTCAGATTATTGCTAGTTGTTCAAACACACAAGATGAGCCCTGAACTGATTTTCGTGTCACAGTAATGTGTGCATCGCATCCAACGGCTAAATATGAGCCTGTCAAAAAAAATTACAGTAAATGACTTGTTGACATGTTGAGGAAATATGAAAGAAACACATATATCTTGGTTAAGGAGAAGCCTGGCTCACAAAACACACCTGACTGGAGCCAAAATACTTACTGCTCTGCCCCAGAGTGACCAGGGTTATGCCCAGTGAGAGGAGAAGGAGAGCCTTCATTGTGGAGTTGTACCCAACAGAAGCACAGTCCAGAAAAGGAATTCTGTTTTATAGTTGACTATCTGGCTAATCACAAGCCCTGCAACCCTAAAATGCCCCGCCTATTTGATCAGTCCTCCAATCAGTTAGCCACTCCAGTGATACAAAATACAAGGTATGACATAATAACAGCAAAGTTATTGCTTGTCAAGCCAAGACCAAATGTTGGTGTTGTTGTTTTTACCCTGCTTGATCATTTCATGACAATTATGATTACTGTTTCCATATTTAGCACACAACATCTTTTTATTTATTTGGTACATAGTCTATAACTCAGGGTGACATAACTAACATGCTTACATTAAATACATTAATCCAAAGAGCAACAAGAACAATGAACAACCTGAATTAGAGTAAACAATGTCAAACTGGAAAACAGCTTCAAGAAAAACACATGACAGTGAAAACATAATGTCTAACAGTTATCTTTCTGAGCAATATGCTTACATCATACTAAATGAGAGGGGTGCGTATGTGTGTTTGTCAGCCTTCATTCACAAGTGGTAATGCCTGTTTGTATGAAGTTAAATGTTCAATATTATTTGCATGAAGTGAAAAACACAGGGCCATAATGGCACATAACATGTATTTATGACCACTTTTTTACTAAATTTCACCATGCTGAGGAAACCATCCATGCACTCAATGGAATTCACTTGTATTGTTTCTGTATTGAAGAATATAACAGCTGTAGCATTATGTGCATTAAATATTTGCTGTCATGTCAGCATTATGAAATGGCTCTATTTTTTGTTCAGGCGCTGGCATTATGATACTGAAATACCACCAATCAGAATATACCATATTTCAAGCTATGAATCATGAGCAATGTTGCGAAAGAGGGGGAGATAGTATGTGCAATACATTTACATAGTGGTCTATTTACTTACTTAGATATGTAGACAGAAATACATCTTGCTCCTTAGCAGTCTTGGGAAAGTCATGCCAAGTGATTCAGCATTAAAGGCTGGCAGATAACAGAGAGTTGGCTGGAGAGTGGGAAAATGTTCACCTGTACAGCATCATAGGTATTAAAGGGATAAAAATACAAACAAATTATCAGACAGCTAGCTGTAACAGCATCGATCACCAAGGTAGCCCTGGAATTATGCAACGGTTTTCATCAGTAAAAAATGAAATCTTGATGTTTTATTGAATAGCATGTGGTTTAAATTTATGTTAACTTTAAAACTACATTTAACCCATTTACAAAAATATGTTGGGTTTGGGAATGGTTGATGGCAACAATTGTGCCATTGCAGTAGTGTCTCCCCATTATTGTACCAAATAACAAAGCACATGTCAGGTGTCTTTCAGTGGGATGTTTCTCAACTATTGAAGTAATATCACATTTCTCAAACAGAAGAAATGTGATATTACCTCATTTGAGATTGAATCAGGGGCACCAACACATTTTCAACAACTTATATAACACTCTTTATTTCCATATGATAGTGAATAAGTATAAGACCAAAATAAATTGTGTCAGAAATAATGCCCACACAAAAATGAAATCTGTTGTAATATATTCATAAATATGTTGTTCAGCCCAAGAGTATGTGGCAAATACATTTAAAACATCAATGCAAGATATATGTTGAAATATACCAAAATCATTTACATATTTTCAATATATTGGGTCACAGAAAATGTTTGATCATTTGGTGAGTGGTCTTGGAAAGCAGTGGATTTTGTGTTCAGTCAGGGATGTTTGATACCAATTTTAGATACCAGTTTCACTATGGATTTGCTGTTAAACCCATGTCTGTCAATTTTGAAACTGTCTTCCTTTTGTTGAATTTCCTGGTCAATATTCCTTTTTCAAACAGAATCATGAATGTAATCTATCAGTTAACTTTAAACCCTAGAACCAGAGCAGCACTGTTTTCAGCCAGTGTAGAGTATCAAAAGGCATCTGCTGTATTTCACACACTATCCCACTGAGCAACTACTATTGCATCAGAGAACTGGATAAAGTTCTACGGCTACTCCGGCCAGTCATGTGCAATGTTGCATCAGAAAATATGCACACGTTATCTCCTCCAAGCACCTCTAGACACTTGCTCAGGAAGAGGGATACAGGGCCTGAGCACAGCTCCTGCCCACGTGACTGAAAAGTTTTTAGGCATGGTAGGACTGTTCTCTTTCCATGCAGAATCCTTTCAATTGCTTAGTGAATGTCACTTCCCACAAGATTCCAGCAGGGGTCACTAGTGTCCAGTGAATAGGATAGGTTTCACAGAGCATCATCCTTCTGGTGGTGGAGGTGAAGGTGATGTTGTGAGACTGCCCTGTGGACATATTAGGATGAACCATGATAAAACATTTTATTTTGACAAAATGATCTGATTTCAGCCTCTTAGAATTGCTCTTAAAATGATCAGTCCTCATTTGCAATGTAGTCAGTGGGGCATTTGTCCTGGGATAGTATCTGACCAATACTAGGTGCTACCTTGGACAATAAATCAATCAATCAGATTTTATATGTTATAGTGAATTTTCACAATGTAAATTGTCACAAGTCTCTCAACATAATCCACTTTCCATGGGGAAATGAAAAAACAGAAAACTTGTTCAGGAAAAAGTAGAAAATTTTTGACCTTGGGCATTTAATATTGAAATAGCATGAAAAATGCATCACTTCCTTGCATCATATCAAGTCTACAGGTGGTTTGGTGGCATGGTTTGCTCAGGAAAGCTATGAGGGAGACCCTTTGTCTAACAGTGGCTGGGTCAGGGAGTTTTACAATGCAGTCTCAGTCAAGATACCTTTTCCATTGAGACGGGTAAATGTTAATCAGGAGGGGTGAAGATGTGGCTAGAGTTTGTTGTAAGGATAACATAATAAATTAGGATAAAGGATAATATAATAATTAATGGGGCTGGCAAAGTGCAGGGAGGAGATCTTTCACAAGTTTGGTTGGTATTTGATCAAATGAACAGACTGATTTCAATGACATAATTAGACTCTCCGGGTTGTTTTGCTCAATGGGAGGGGGGAAAGACTCACAATGTCAAGTAGTTGTCTTAGGTGTACTTGCAGAGGTAAACAGTTCATGGCGAGACAGAGCTCATAAAAAAGAATATCCATTTCCATCTGATTATTAAGATTGCTTTGCCAGGTGGGTATTGGTTGATTTAGTAACGGTAATAAAATAGAATTTAGGATTGATTTTATTTTCCTTAATCAAGGATACCAGACGGGCTGCTCAAACCATAGTTAAAAAAGAGCTGGACTACACTGGCACCCCAAGGCTGGTGATAGGACAAGGAAATCAAGATATAATAATTCACTGTACCTGTACTGCACTTTGCCCTTACCTTTGAGGAAAGAATCTAAGATAAACCATGTGTGTAGTTTTTCATCAGGCTGCTCAACTCCAGTCTCCAATGACAAATTCTTTTCAAACACCTAAAATTTTCAGAATTCTGAAGGAAAGATACACAGGTTTCATTGAGATGCTACTTGCTAAAATCATGTAGTTAAAGCCCTGGCTGTCGCAAAGGCAAGGAGCCACTGCAGCACTCCAGGGATGAGTACGAAGATCATAAAGCAGAATAACAATGATCAATTCACAGTAATGGTCTGATCAAAATGTTGCTGCCACTGGTTTCAGGGCCCACCCCAGTAGTTTGTTTTGCACCTTATGGGCTGCTTTTTATTTATTTATTTATGTTTTGCACCTCAGGGCTACAAGTTTTTTGTTTTTGTGTTTTCTTTTTGTATTTGTGTTTTGCACTTCAGGGCCACCACAGAGATACCCATAAAACCAGAAAACAAACTTTCTGAACAATGATGTAATCTAGACTTACAAGACATGTATATCTTGGTAGTATTTGAAGGTCGTCAAAGGTCAATGACCCATTCATGTCACCAGTGCAAAACATGTTGCTGCTTACAGACTATGCAGTACGCAGTGGCATTATTAACACCGTGCGACAACGACTTTGACACGAATTCCCTGCATTGTTCCAATATTTTAACACCTGGTGATGCATGGCAAAGTAATCCAGACATGCAACGACAAAAATCCAATCATGTTTGATCCTGTGGGCTTGCCGTAGAAAGCGTGGTTCAATGACATTTTCGTTTGCGTAAGAGAGAGGAAGCTGTTTGCGATTCAGCGTGGTGCCGGTGATGGCTCTATACTGTGTGCTGAGGTCGATCAGAACAGATTTTAGCAAGGTAATTGTGAATTTACATTTTTATTATAGTTCTGAAAGAAGCGTGCGGTGTCAACTGCGGACACAGCGCACATTCATGTGGTGGGCTGTTAGAGTGTGAATGATGGCAAAATAGCTAAAATTGCTAATAGATCTAACTGTACCAGACTCTATCAGCTGGAGTCATTACAGCCAGCATTACAGCAGTCTGTAAGTAGCTGCCTTCTAGGCTACGTTCAAGAAATATGTAGCAAATTAGTTATATTACGTTAACGTGTTCAGTTGTTGGTATTCTTTATCAGAGTCTGAGTCGTGAAACTGGCACGTTTAGGTAACGTTATGTATGCTAGGTGGCTGTGTTAGCTGCGCTGGCTATTAGCTTCTAGGCTGCAATCAGGTAGCTTCTTTGTATCGTTACTGAACAGTAAATATAATTTATCGCTTTGAAAGATTAATCCCCGTCCAATTTGGTTTAAATGATATAAAACAAAACTTTTAAAAGTAATGTTTGTTTGATGTCATGACAGGACATTTACTTTTTAGTTAGATGAAGTAGCTAGCTAGTTAATTAGGTAGCTGACTTGCTTTGTCTTGAGAGAATTCCAAGTTCATTTGGTTAGAGAAGATAACCTATATAGGTTTTATTGTTTCTTAGTTACATGTAGTGGGTATATATTGTGTGTGCTGTTGGAATCCAATCTTTATAGTGTCAGACAAGGAAGGGCGCATTTAAAATTAGTGCGATATCAGTGTTAATTCCATGTGATCTGTGCTTCAGGTCTGTCTCTCTCAAAATGTGCAGTCAGTCCATACGAGCTCAGCACTTCTTAGTGCAGAAAAAGCCCTTCTACTAAAACTACGCAAGAGCACTGGCTACACCTTCATCAACTGCAAGAAAGCGCTGGAAAAGTTTGACAATGACATCAAACAGGTGAGAGACTTAAGAATTACTGTAAAGTAGCACAGTGTTGATGAAATCACTATATTGTACATTTCTTGCACTGCTTGTACCATTTAATTACCCTCTTTTCCATGTCAACAAAGCCCTGTCAAAATCCAGGTTACAATATCAAAGGTGAAGGTCACAACAGTTTTTCTGGTTTCAGTTTCTCAGTGAATGGATTTTAATAAAATTATGCTAGTGATCACCTTAGTGTTCCACAAAAACTTCTTTTCATAAAAACAAATATAAAGATTGTAGTTTTTTTAAATCATTTTTTCAGTGTCACATCTCTTATTGCTTGTGTGTTTACAGTTCTCCTTCAGCTAATGCTTATGCTTGTCCACTACGCTTTCTTGCTACTTCTGTATGACCCCATAACTTACCACTGCCTGAATGTGTGTAGGTATCTGTGGTAATGCCTGTGTTTCTGTGTATTATATTAATGGCATAATTCTGGACTTTGCATATAGATGGGTGGCTGCCCAAACAGCAAGGACTGCCTTGTATCACAGTATTTCCAGTCTGCATTGCAATCCACATAGTATCATGTTTATCCTATAACAAAAGAAGCAATGCAGATAGTTCTACTCTTGTTTTTTTAAACATCTTTTTTCAGAAGGAGATGAGGCCACACTGAAGGTGATGAAGCCTGAGAATTCTCAAAAAAACATTTTCAGGCTGTGACTGTGCACTGAGGGGGTGCGATGAACAAGTCCGATGATTTACACATTGTCTGTGGCGTGCTAGCCCCAAATCCCCCGGTCTTGCAGCAGGCCACTCGGGAAGGGGCACGAGAGCGGGCCTGCGTGCGCATAGTTGTGTTCTCTTACGTGCGTAACTGTACAGGTCTGTTTGATCCCAGGCAGAGAGCTGGTTACATGAACAAGCACAGAAGGAAGGCTGGAGTAAGGCAAGCCGATTGGAGGGACGGCGTGCCAAAGAGGGCCTGATTGGCCAGCTGGTGGGGGATAGAGCTGCAGTAATGGTGGAGGTAATTCATCTTTCCAAACTCCTCATTTACAATTACATTAGAATTACACTGTGAAGATGTATGTGGCTGACAACACAAGAAAACAACCCAGAGGAAAAGGGAAGCTTCTGTGTTTCTTATTCAGTTTGACTGCCATTGTGCAAGCTGTTGATATATAGCTATCTTGGTTTTAGAACCATAAGGACCTTTCCAATTAGCTTCAACTCAGAATGTATTCAGTCAACACAAGCTCACTGACTTGTTGCACAATGCAAAGTAACCATTTCATGTACAAGATTTTCTCGTTCAGCTCCTCATTGTGGCATCCCTGAATTTTGGTGGCTGTCCAAAAGATAACAGTCATGGAATCTGGGCAACAACCCTGTAGTGTGTCACAATATTAAATGATTCTGAATGCGGATAAAGACATTACATTTGGGTCAACAGCTGTTTAAAGGGGCGGGACCTGGGAAGTAATGAGCTTGTTGCGCTGCTCAGGTAAACTGCGAGACGGATTTTGTTGCCCGTAACGAGAAGTTCCAGCAGCTGGTGAGAGATGTGGCATTGGCCGCCATGGCGCACCACCGGGTGAAGACGGAGGGTCGGTCTGGTTATGTGAAGGTGGGTCCCATTTCCTCAGAGATGACCTAGTGACCCAGCAGAACTGCACATCAGCCTCCAGTTCTCTTGTCAGAAGGCACAGAGGCCAGGTTTTCAGTGAGACTCAGACACAAGTATTTAACCGTTTCGCGTGTACGGTCACACTGGTGCGATTAGAACACTAGAATGCAAAAATTCTAGCTAACGTTAGCTTTGAGGAAACAGTGATGTAACGTTACAAAGTATAGCAAATGCAGCGGTGAAAACCATGAGAAGCTTAATAACAGTAACGAAAACATAACGAACCATGTAACGTAACACGCGCACTACATAGCATAAAATAAGTCACATGCAAAAGGGTTAATAAGCAGTTAGGAAGGATACATAGGGAGAATGTTTAGGGATGAAAACGACACCTCCACATAGCAGATTGAGCCAGTTTTGCGCAGAGGAGAACAGCGTTCAGAGTGGAAGCCATCTGCATGAAGTTTACACAAACCTGCTTACAGGAAAACTTTGAATGGCTCAACCTGCTGTGCTGTAGGAGTTGTTGTTGCATGTCTGGTGTCTGATATATACATGCTTTGTACATCCAAATCATCTTGTCAGAGCTATATAAATAAAGTTCATTATTGATTTACAGGATTTACACTCTTCAGCTCCAAGAATGAATACTTTCACTTGGATTTATTTTCAAATTATGTATGTATGTATATGTATTGGTTTAACTAATCCATGCTCCACTATATGCATCACTATTATGAACCCAGCAGATATCCCTTTCTTAAGGTGTTGAGGGAATCTGCTTATTACCCACTCTTTAAGTTTCAAACTTTTGAAAAATGTTTGTCTGACTGTGCACATGGAGTGCAACAGTGTCACTGTCTGCATGTTTGTCTCAGAGCCTCCTGTCCGCAGAAGAACTGTCCAGGTTGAGTGTGCCAGCGGGAGGTTCCCTCTCAGATCAGCTGGCCCTGACGATAGGTGAGTGTCATGAATGACACTTAGTGCTTAGAAACACTTAATGGACTGTGCCCTGATGAACTGAAGCCCTTGGCATTTTTATGTAATTTAATGAAGTCTTATCTAAGGACTTGACCCAAGGACCATAAACTAGTTTCTCCACGGTAGTCCAACGTTTCCCTCTTAGTGACTGAAAGGGTGCTTCCTCTTTCAGGCCGTCTTGGTGAGAATGTTGCCCTGAAGCGGGCAGTTTTCCTGGGGGTACCTGCTGACTGGCACATTGGCTCCTATGTGCACGGCCCCGTGTCCGGGCAGGCAGACGTGGCGATGGGGCGGTATGGCGCGCTGGTGGTGTTCCAGGGGGGCCAGGGCAGCATGGAGATACTGGGGAGGAAGCTAGGGCAGCACGTGGTGGGAGAGGCGCCCCTCTCCCTGGGTAACATGGAGGACCTGCCCTGCGGAGACTCCGAAACCCGCCTGCTGGCCCAGAGCTTCCTGCTGGACCCCAGTCGGACAGTCGGCCAGTACCTGACGGAGCAGGGGGCGCGCGTGCTCGATTTCATCCGGTTCCAATGCGGGGAACAGAGCAGCAATGAGGAGGAGTGAAGAAAAGCCGGAACTCCTCACCCTTTGTTACTGCTTTTGCTTTCAGTAGGTAGGGGTCACAAGCTGTTTGTCAGGACTATGTAGTCATGGATTGCAACATCATGACATGACATGAATTGAGTATTGTGGAAAAGCTGTCATGATAGGATGCTGAAGGTCCCCTTGTGTGAGATGTGTACTCAGAAACATCAATGAACTTAACACCAAATAAAAACCTACTTGCTGTTCATTGTCAGACCCACTGGCTATAAATTCAAAGGATAATCATTAGTTCTGTTTAGGTGTATAGACAGAACAGACACATATTTAATTGCATGCAACTGACTTATTATTTTCCTGTCTGACTCTGCCAGAAGATTAGTAACTCACAGGTGAATTCCACCCATAATGTGTGAAATTGAATACAAAATATTGATGTATAGAGACAATAAAACAATAGAGTATAGTTATTGGGGCATCAGTTGATTACCTTACTAAATTAAGGATTTTCTTCTTGCCTTTTTAACTCTGTTATGTTTCTATGTTACATTTACCATAATACAGCCTGTGGCAGTTTTCTGTCTGAGTGGCAAAGCCTTCAAACAAATTCCATTAACTGTGTTAATGAAAATCATTTTCTTTTCCATAAATGTTAACCAAATTACATAAGTAATCCAGAAAGTAAACGTGCCTGATTTGTGAGAGATTTTATGGCAGCCTGTGCAGTAGCATCCTTTTTTAGTGAAGTAGTTTAATGTTGATTTATGACTTTTTTTCTAAATATGTCCTGAAATGTACTCTTTTGCTTGGTGTGGATTGAAAACAACATTCTAGTCACTAGTTTGGTGTTGTGTTAAGGCTACGGGCTATGTGCATGGCTGCTGTACCCTTCTGCAGGGTGCTTAACTTGAATTTCCACTGTAAATGTCCAAGCACATAAATGGGTGACAAAATTTGCAAGCTAAGTAAGCTGCTCTGGATAAGAACGTGTACTAAGAAACTGGTGTAATGTAGGCAAACTGATGTGACGCATGTTTTCAGCGGTGCACCTCTAAAGGTCTGTGGACAAATCCTTAGTGCTCAAAGGTAAATTCCTTACTCTTCAAAAAGCATGCTAGACATTCCTTCCTTGCTTTAAAAAAATACTTAATCCGTTGCATGCAGTTCTGCAAATTATGGTATTCTTTCACTGAACATCACCAATGGCTGTGACAATTTAAACTAAAATTTAAATTTCACATGACAAGACAGAAGAGTCAGGAGTATGCTTCCTTAAAGGAGAGTAGTCCATGTACACTTGTTGTCGATAACAGAAATAGCTTAGAGAGAGACTGGCTGAATATAGATTAAGCACATTTAATATGCCAGAAATTAACATAGAAAGACCTATATACAGATTTCTGTTCTTGGTCCAGTTTTCCCTTTTACGTGCACACTTTGTCACAAGACTTGCGGAAATGCTTGCTGCATCTGAGCATTACAAAAAACTTGATCAGGTCCTTGCCCCCATACAAATCTATGCCTGCTTGGCTTTCTCTCAGTCCTACCCTGTGACTATATCCTGTCTCTTCCCTCCCACACTGGCTCACCTACAGCTTCAGAATACATCAGCCTGTCCCCAAAACAACTCTGTCCCCACCTCAATTCCTCCCGCTCTCCCTCTCTCCTAGGGTATGTGTAGATCTGTCACACTTTCTTTTAGTTCTGTGATAATACACTGTGTGTGCCAGCTAACTGAGGCAATCACAGGGAGTGAAAAAGAGAATTGGAGCTATGGCAGTGGCTCCCAAATGAGAACTGTCCCTCAACAGTCTCAACTGAAGCCCCTACCAGACTGGGACCCTCGTTCCCCTACCTTCCCCAAGCCCCTGCACACCCCAGACCAGTTCCAGAGCTATGGGAATGATGTCTGCATCCCTCAGATTTCCCCTTTGACCCCAGCACAGTAGAGATAAGTGGGCATTACTGCGGTAACAGCTATAGTCAGAGGAGTATCGTTAATTTGTCCAGTTAATATGCTAAATAACTGTTAAATGTTTCCAAACTGGCACTTAGAATTAATACTGAAGTTTGCATGCATTTTGAAGGACTGCATTTTTACATGGCAAGCCAGTGTTGCACATTTCCAAGCCCTTCACTCTGAAGTGTCTTGATAATGTGATAGCCAATGTATTTCTTTGTACATATTTACCATCATTACTCTTATTAACAGAATTAGCTTGACTGGGATTTGGATTAAGGTATTCATTTTCATAGATAGAACCGCCTGAGACAGAATGGAGAGACAATGTGTGTTTACTGTCAGTTTATGCATTGTACAGACAAACTCATATCAGAGTCATATTGGAATTGATTCCCACACTCTCACACTAGGCCTGCCTGACTGTCATAATGAGGTATTCACCATTGTGCTGTCATCTTCATGGTATGGATCTTTCATACAATTCACCAGCATTCAAACTCCAAAAACATTTAAAGAAAACTTGTGGTGTGACTGCACTTGCAGATTCATCTATGATTGATAATGGTATCCTGCCAGTTTATGAAAACACACAGATATAAATTTAGGGGAGAAAAGGCCATTCATGAATCAATGCAAAAAAAACAAATGACTCCATGTCCTCTGTTTGACATTCTTCCAAAACAAGAGCTGGGGACTGGTTTGAATATAACAAGGGAAAAAAATAGAAGTCAGCTCTTCATCAAAAACTGACAATTGTAGTATTTTGAGCACTAATGGTTAATGTCCATTATTAGAGTTCTGCATGTGGTGCGTCAGCCTCCACCTGCCCCATAAGTTCTGTCACACCACGCTGGGTGGCAAACTATACTCTTCAGTGTCCAATCCTTACAGAGGGAACTAACTGGATTTTTCAATACTGATACTGTGACGGAGAAAGAATTCTCCGCACAAACGTGCGCATCCGCCTCGCTATGAGGAAGCGGGGGAGTGCGGCAATGGATGTGTTTTGCGTAAAGTTAAAATAATACACGGACTCAGTTTAAATTGCATCCGTTTATTTCTTCAGCTAGCAATGTCGTGTCTAGTCCTGTAAAAGGAAAGAAGACTGTTACAACTATGTAGAGGATTGTTACAACAATGTATAACGTTGTTTGGATTGTTGTTCGGATTTTGTAAAACTTCGATGTAGCGAACACGAGCGTTTGTTTCGGGTGCACACGAAACAAGCAATCGAGTTTGCTAAGATAACAGCCAAGCAATTATGATTTTTTTAAAGACGAAATGTGATAATTGCAATTAAAAGTTGAAATGACTCGCCTGTGAGTTACAGCTGCCGCAGGGAACAGGCAAAAGGAGTCCATACACTGGTCATGGGAATTACATAGTATTATGGGTAGCGTAGTTCCCATCTGTTGAAACGCAGAAGGGGGAGGTTGTACTGCCAATGTAAATTTTATCCAGCAATATGTTTATTTGAAACAAAACATGTGGGATTATCAATGGAATGTGTGTATTTCATTGTTGGATGAACTATTGTCGTAATTTTGTGCTCTATTCAAGTAAATTGATTTTAATATTTTGACCCAGGTAATGGGTTAGTCCAGGGCGGGGCTCATACTATTTAAGCACCCGAGTTCTGTCATTTGGGGGTAAGAAGGCTGTAGGAGAGTGTAGACTCTGTGAGCTAGTAAGAGAAGGAGGAACCTGGGAATAATTGCCCGGTGTCATTCATTCATTCATTCATTCATTCATTCATTCATTCATTCATTCATTCATTCATTCATGTAAACAGTTATTTCTTTGTTTTGTTTGTTGTATAGCACTATTAAATGTCTTGTCTTCGTTCACCCCAGTCTCTGTTGTCATCACCTCATTCTGTACAATGACAATTGCTTAAACACATTTTTCAGGATGTAACATCTCTGCTGCATTGTACTGTGCTTTAAAATTTTTAAAGTCTGCAAATGTTGTACTTCAGAGAACAAGCACAAACTTAGCAGATAAAGATTGTGTTTGAGACAGCAAATGAAAAAAAATGCTGAAGACAGACACTGTGTCATTCAGAGGGCGAGTATCAGAATTGAAACTGAATATGGAAGAACTGACATCCATTTATGACTATATTTTGTTCTTGTTCACTTCCACACTGCCGCTGCTCCAGAATTGTTTTCTACCTGTATATTGTACTTTGTGTCATGAAATCCCATAAAACACAATACAGATTTCTTCTGGAGAACTGAAACCATTTAAACATAAAAACAAAAAATTTAACTGCATGTATGCAATTTATTACATCATACACTCTTGCCTACACTCTTACCATCTATATAGATATACATATACAGTGCTCTCCATGTTCATTTATACCTCTGATTAACAAAAAACATGACACAACAGAAAAAAGGATAGCACTGGATATTTTTCACTAATTGAATTGCACAGAGCAAAGTCATATTGTTTACAAACAATTAATTTTATTACAGAGGATAAGACAGTCATGTTTATTCACACTCCTGCAAGTAGTATTTTATATATTCTCCTCTGGCATGGATTAAACTGAGATACTACACCAGATGCTTTTTGTGATATGTATGATGTTCTGGTACTTCTGTGGATGGCAGAATTGCTTTAATAGGATTTTTTGGTTTTCATCTGTGAAGTCTTTTCTTGAACTGCAAAAAGGATTTCGGTCTGGATATTGAGATGACTAGCTGACTCAATGTATTTTGTGTTCAGTTAATTATTTAGCTTATTTTGTAGGTTTAGATGAATGCTTTGGATCATTGTCATGTTGAAATGTCCTTTTTGTCCAAATGTCTTGCCAAAGGAAACTGGGTTTTTGTTCAAAATGTCCTTCTACATGTTGGCATTAATAACTCCCTCTATCCTAATAATGCTCAACATTTTTTGGGAAATAATGATAGTGAGATTTATTCACACCTTGTAACTGTCTTAAGATGTTTTTTAAATGTAATTTTGCATCAGATTTCCTTTGTCTGATAGTTAATTGTAGCTTCTGGAACTTAATAGAAGCTTCAAATATTAATTTTACCATTAATTATAAGGAAAGGCCATGTATTGGTGCAATGAATTTGTAGTGTTCAGTGCTGAGAGGTGATGTGACAGCTGTCTTAAATTCCCAGATGAATTAAACCACAGCAAGCTGAACCTACCAGTTTCCATTGTAGCATTCATTATCAAGGAATTCAAATGAGGGTTCACTAGGGTAGTTGCTCCAAGAAAAGATGTCCAAAACATGCTGTGAGGAAAATGGATATTATTTCCCAGTGATCCTGGATCACTGAGAAATAATATCTCAGAAAACTACCATTCCATGTTGGCTGCATAAATTGGGTGTTCAGAGCTTTCAAGAAGCTGGTGAAATTCTTCCAGTAGGAGCTGGACAAACTACTGGACGCTTCTTTTCAGTGTCATCAAAGTCAAAGGAGGATGCACAAAATACTATAAATAAACATTTTTGTATTTTTAGCATGTCCTTATTTGTGAATTATATGCTGTTACTCTTTGCAATTGACTAAAATGCTTTTTTACTTTATGCAAATCAAATCTGTTCAAAATCATTCTTGCAGAGCCCAATGCGCCACAGGGTGGTGCGGCAATATCAGTTTTTCAAGAATGAAAAGCGCTATGGTTAACTGTACAGCACCGTCAAAGAAAGTGTGGTGTTAATATCGCAAGGGCTTATAAAGACTTTTATGAGTGCTGATGCTGAATAATGTGTACCCAGAGCGGTTAGGTCATACGTGCATAAACTGGTCTTAAATCGGTTTGGGGGGCGGGGGTACATAACTACGCTCCACCACATTAACGTAAATTATAGAAAATGTGCGCATAATATTCTCTAATACATATAATTTAGTGTATACATGCTAAAGTGTGTGGATATACTTAATGGGCGAGAAATTTAACAGTTTAACAGTTAAACAGCTGAAACTTCATTGCCACACCATTCTGAGTGCAATTATTTAAAAACGTGTATTCTCAAACATTATGCTTTTGTTTCCAATAAAACTAGCTCTAAATTCAATTAAGTATCTGACCTTGAACACTCCACGCGTTTAGCAAAATCAGACAAAACGCAATCTGTGTTAAAACACACGTTCATTTGCCGTAAAGTATAAATAAAACTGCCTCTTCGTGACAATAAACAGGGGCTGTGTCTGTCTCAGAGCCGATCAGTTAATGATTGCCGATGGTGAGCATTTTCTTATGCGCCTCATTTGTACTTACGGTAAACTGAAGGGAGCCAACGCCCGCCTGAGTATCGTCATTATTCACTACAGCCATATAAACACTAGGTTCGGAGGTTTGTCTTGCTGTCCGGCAGTTGTCCCACATTTGTGGTTACTGAAGCGGGGAACGACCACTGCACAAAAGAGCTGATCCAGACATGGTATCTACAGTATCATATTTTTTCAATGAGATGGAATAATTTGACTCGATTTTTTTCGTTTTTTTCCCCATTCAGATAGTTAACGTTACATAGTGGTTTAATTTATATTGACTAGTTAACGTTAGCCATCACACAGGTTGGCATAAGTGTAGTGTAGTTAGCTAGACTAATCCAGTCGGTTTTATCTTGTCTAGCCAAGATATATTTAATGTTATCAAACTAGTTAAGTTAGCATTATGTGACTGTCTTAGCGAGCTAACTAAGGCTAGCTGTCTTTAAGGTGGCCTGGCATGTTAACTGGATAGATATCTTCAATGGCTAGCTAAAGTATTGGCTGAAATGGACGTAGCTAGCTAACGTTAATTAAGTTGGTTTGGCAACGCCTAGAGTTGGGGTTAACTAGTGGGAGACTTTTGGGTGCATAGCTGGCTATTTAAATAACATTAGATAGTTAGGTTGGTATCCAGCTATATGATTTCAAATTATCTCGGCTAACTAGTAGCAACTGACATTTTCATGTTATACTGCCTAACTATTCTGACAGTCTGTGTGTCTGTATCCTTATGTATTCATTCTTCTTTAAACAGTCCGACTTCTCGGAAGACCAGATAATTGGTGAGTTTAAAACTTTCTTCCACTGTTTTGAAGTGTTAAAGAGAATTTTCCTTCAGAAACCATCCACCTAACTAGTTAGCTATGCAGCTAACGTTAGCTAGCTGGATGTTGGATCACCACAACTTCTCTTCTTTGCCTGGGGATATCTCTGAAGCCTTTCCCTCCCTTTCTGTTTTCTCTCTTTGGTGAAACTGTTCTTTCCAGATTGAATTTAAACCGGATCAAATATATGGTGAGTCGTTTAAGTTGAAAGTTTTGGTTTGATGATTGATCAGTACATCGATGCTATGGGGGAAAATTAATTGAAGTGTCAGTAATGCAAGCTTGTTTTGATGGATTCCGCACTTGTGGAGTGAGATGTTTGAGACTTGTGTTCCTAAACAATAATAACTGGATAAACTGTCTAACTAGCAACGCCCAGTACGCTTGCTTGTAAAGATGACGGATGTATGAAGGCATGCACGATAGCGCTACCTAGCTAACGTCAGCGAGCTTATGAGTTCTACAAGCGTATACGAATCTTAAAGATGCATGCTGTAGCCATATCTAGCAAGTCAGCTGTGGATGTTTGTAGACTTTAGCTAAATACTTAGGCTATGTGAAAATCACGTAATGTTTCGTGACTCTGTCTTTGTCTTTATTGAAGCTGCCTGTAGCCAACCGATTTGATTTGGCTTTGTCCAAACAGCTATTCGGCATAGACATCCGACATTCCTTAGCAGGGAGTAAAACCGGAAGTGTTTAATTTTTTGCAGCTAGCAAGCAACTCGTGAATTATTGCGGTGTTGTTTCTGATATCATCCAAACATACGACATAATACATTCATCGGCTTCATCGACATCGACATGAACATGGAATTATGAGCGAATTTTGGCATCTAGATAGCCTTTGTACTTTGCGTGACTTCAATGTATGAAAGAGCCTTGGAATTTGTAATATTTTATCCACCCAGCTTTCACCCATCCCGCGAGCGCTCTGTCATTTGCTGTAGGTCCTTTTTTGGAGTTCGGCGGTGCAGTTGATTAAATTTGCACAGCAGCACCAGTGTCATTTGTTTAAACCTAGATGACACACAGATTAGTGCTTCCTCTCCCCCCTCAGTGCCATATATGGCGAAACAAGTCGATAGTTTGAGGCAAGGAAGGCCGTCCCGCGATCCATCACATTCCAGCGAACAGGAATGCGCCCATGACGACTCGGGGCGTCAGGGAAATGGCCCAGGTCTCCACTCCCAGCACACCCATATACGCATAATTCACTAACAAACACCCAAACGTGAGCCTCTGTATGTTTTTTTTTTTTTTTAAGAGACGGTTTTAACATTGTTTTTTTTCCTTGTCCTGTGCATGGACCTTTTCCATATCCAGTTAATGATACTAGTAAGTACATTCTCCACTTGTCACCAGGTGACACCTGACAGACACTTCACAACCTCATCAGTTATTCTTTGACACTGGCAAGTCTTTTGAATTGCAGGACATTTGTAATAAATATTAGCACAAGATGATATAGGGGGAAACTAGTTATCTCTCAAACTGTCAGAGACAGCAGCTGACAAATGCATGTAACAAATATGATAAAACAGTAGTTGTGTGTGTGTGTGTGTGTGTGTGTGTGTGTGTGTGTGTGTGTGTGTGTGTGTGTGTGTGTGTTTGCAAGGTGGAAGGTGTTCTGAAGATCTGTTCAAATTTATGGAGGCCTTTTCCTGCAAAGTTTAATTTAGTGTTTATGTCACCAGACTGGAACTGTATTAAAAAAAATATATATATATTACACACACACACATACACTATCCAAACCACAAATAACTGAATATTTACCTTGCTTGGATGGTAGAAATAAATCTTGAAATGCTATTATGGACACCTGAGGAACTTTTACTTTGGGTCTTGGTGGGGTCTCTGGTTTGTGTTGATTATTACATGGTAACCATTTAGTATGCCACCTCTGTTGTGGTTGAATGGCCTCATCTCTTGTGTCTGCTGTTCTGCCTTTCTCAGGATAGCACTGTGGAATGGTCTGTTATATTTAGTTAAGTTTTGGAGGAAGGGGTTTCTTTAGTTTGTCTATAGTTGTGATCCTAATCCATTTCCTTTCCACTGATTGCAATTATGTTGTCAAAGCTTGATAAGCTTCATGTGGCAGGATGAGGGGCTGTCCTACATTGGTCTACAGTTTGTCCACAAGGGTGTTAGTGATTATGGTTTGATTTCTTGCATGCCCCGATTTCCATTGTGTGTCGCTTGTGTGGGACAGTTTTGGGAATTAGTGGCATGTCACCCACAGCAGGTGCCCTAGAAAGTGGCTTATTGCAACCTTATGCTGTCTCTCACTGCTCTCCTTTCTTTTCCTGGCAGTATCTTCTGCTAGTCCTGGATATTTTTTTGGCATTTGCCATTTTTGTCATTGTCTTCCATGCATTTGCCATTTACAGTCCGCTCTTACACTGTTCTCTTACACTTAGTAATCCCTGGTGCATGCAAGCTCTGACACCTCACCGGGCTCCCCTTCACACACTCTTTCTCTCTCTCTCAGAATTCAAGGAGGCGTTCCTGCTGTTTGACCGGACGGGCGATGGGAAGATCAGCTACAGCCAGTGTGGGGACGTGATGCGTGCCCTGGGCCAGAACCCCGTCAACGCAGAGGTGCTGAAGGTCCTGGGTAACCCCAAAGCTGAAGGTGAGCGCCACAGACTGCTGCAGGTGTCCTGCACTGCCCAGCAGGGAAGGGAGGCTCAGGACCTCCTCAGTCAGAGAAGCATGAGATCAGTTCAGTTTCAATTTCAACCAAGTGAATCCTGCCATGGACCGTCCCGCATGCTGCAGGACTCTTCTTGGGATGGACAGGATTTTAGCAAAACCTGGAAATGACTTGCCAGTCCCAACTTGTCCTTTCTTATTTTTGGTGTGCATCTGTGTTGTAAGATGACAACACCTGATTTTCCTGGCATTTCAAATTGAAATTAATACTGCATTGTAGCTTGTAGCTGCAAGACAAGTCACTATGCTATAGTAGATGAAACTGAGGGTGAATGAGTAGGGCAGTCAAATTCACTAACAAACACCCAAATGTGAGCCTCTGTATGTAAGAGACGGTTTTAACATTGTTTTTTTCCTTGTCCTGTGCATGGACCTTTTCCATATCCAGTTAATGATACTAGTAAGTACATTCTCCACTTGTCACCAGGTGACACCTGACAGACACTTCACAACCTCATCAGTTATTCTTTGACACTGGCAAGTCTTTTGAATTGCAGGACATTTGTAATAAATATTAACACAAGATGATATAGGGGGAAACTAGTTATCTCTCAAACTGTCAGAGACAGTAGCTGACAAATGCATGTAATGTGAATGAGTGAATGTGAATGTCATGTGAATGAGTAGGGCAGTCAAATGAAGTCAGTTATCAGTCATTGAATGTTATCGTTTTAAATTAAGTACTCCCATGGCATACTAATATACTTTAAAAGGAAGTGCTGGCATCAAAGCAGTACTCTGCAAGTTTCATGTAGAGCAGAACACAGCATTGTGGTTAACGCTTCTTTTTAATGCAATATGTTCTCTGCCGCAGAGATGAACTTCAAGATGCTCGACTTTGAGCAGTTCCTGCCCATGCTGCAGGCCATTGCCAAGAACAAGGACCAGGGCTCGTTTGAGGACTTCGTGGAGGGCCTGCGCGTCTTTGACAAGGAGGGCAATGGCACAGTCATGGGTGCAGAGCTGCGTCATGTCCTCACTACTCTGGGTACGCGCTTGGTTCCTGTCCACACAGAACACACCATTGCCTCATACCTGTAACCAAGATGTCTATCACTACCCGGAGTTGACCCCTTTATGTTGTGTCATTGTGTGAGACCAGTTATGTTTCCACACATTATTTAAACACATTTTGCCTGTGGAGAAGCTGGCCAACACTTCTCACCAAACAAAAAACAATACAAAAGGAGGAGAACTTACAAAAACAATAATTTACTTTAAACATCCACAAAGGAACCAGCCTTGAGCACACGGCTAAAAAAAGTGAGTTCTTCACAACCGCATTCAATGAACCTGTGGTTAGGCAGGTGTGGCCCATTAACCAATGGCTGGTTTTGTTCAGTTAAATACCTGCGCACACAATTAGACAATGACAATTAACAATTGAACAATTAACCCATTTGGATACATCTGATGTGACATGAGGTCAATTACTGACAAGGTTGAAAAGTGAAAGCCAAGATCCCTAGTCTTTTAAACAGTTAACAATTAGGGAAGTAACAGTTTTGGGGAACATGTAATGGTTCTCCTTCACAGTGCCAGTCTGTCAGTCTGTCAACTCATTACTTTCACATGGCGTCATTCACTCTGATTTTAACATTTTCCTCTGGGCTCCTCAGTCTGACAGTGGATATGCTAATGCTACTGCTCATATGGACGGAAGACCTTGGTTAATGTAAAATCATGTGCCATTAAAATAAAAGCCTGTGTGTATGCTAGCTAGCTTGTTTCAGATCTTGTGTGGAGTCTATTTAACCAAGTTTTCTGTGGTAAATTTCCTTACATAAAATGTTTATATTACCACTTTCTACCATTTCAAATTGCAGTGCTGCTCAAACTGTTCCAAGTTTTGGCAGCTGTGTTCTTTATCAGTATCCCCTCCACCAGACGCAGCATTTAGGCCCATGTAGGTAGCCTTTGGGTGTGTCATATTGCAGCTGCAAAGCAATGTTTAACGCGTTAACGTCTGCTCCAGGGGAGAAGATGACGGAAGAGGAGGTAGAAACACTTTTGGCAGGACATGAGGACGCCAACGGTTGTATCAATTATGAAGGTAAACTAGTGCTGGATGACATGGTCTAGTTGTACTAGGTGGTGTGTTGCTCTGACTTACTGTTTGATGGAGAATGTCCATGCCCATTTTGTGATCACTTAGTTTACGTATATTGTGTCATACGGTAAGACAAAGTTCTTAAAATGTACTTACTACACACTGTAAATGCTACATCCTTTCTTATGCCAAAATTGGTGTGGTAAAACATCTGCCCAGACAGAGCATCAAAGTGGACTGAATATATAATGCAGTAAATGGCTCTGGATTTGCTTTTATGGGTGTTAAGATCCAGATAATGGGGGGAAATCACTCAGGCAAATGAGTGCTGGCGTACTGCGGCTGGCATGCCGGTGTTTAAACGCACAGATAAAGCACGGCATCAGGAGCAGGCAGCCCTATTCACGGACTTCATGTCTCTCTAGAAGCTGAAACGCTGAACGCAATGAGCATGTTGTCACTTGGGTTCGTTTACCTTAATAACTGCTCTAACTAAAGGGTTATTTCATAGATGTTAAGGTTTCTCAGAAATGCCATTTGAGAAAGCCTTTTTGGTACATTTCAAAGGAACAGTTGTGAACGAGATTTGTTGCACGGGATCATTGGACTTGATTGATTGCCAGGGTCTTTAGTCAGGCAGGCAGGGAGAATGTAACCCTTATTGGCTACTCCTGGTACGGTGCATAGGTGAGAAGGTGGAGAAGGTGGACCCATCCTGATGCTCATACTAACCTGTGTTCCTCTCCCACAGCCTTTGTTCGCCACATCATGTCTGGCTGACCGTTGGTACGGGCAATCGGCTCCCCCCTCCACCCCCTTCCCCCTGTCAGCACATATACCAGAAGAGAGGGTCCCACTCACATTTCCTGAACCTCAGTGCATAGGATGTAGTTGTTACTATGTTCACCTAGAGATCCAGCTGCCTTAACATCCCCTTCTTAGACTGACAACTGTATTTACCTGTAGCGCATAGCAAATGTCCATTAATTATGCGTGGTGCATATTTGTCACAGGTGCATATTTGTCACAGTGTAAACATGTATTTGCAACCAAACGCTTACTGGCAGCTTCCAAAATCCACTCACAAAACTCATAGGCTCATTGGGTGCACAATGTACTTTGTGCACAAAGTACAATGTACACAAAGTACTCTGTACTTTGGTGCACAAACTATGCCAGTGTGCACATTGACATGCACTTTAGGTGGATCATAGTGTTGAGAGAAATGGCCCAAGTCACATTAGCAAGCAAACCAAGATCAGTTGTCTTCAAGTCTGTAAGAGCAGGCAGACTCCTTATCACACGTGTGTGTGTGTGTGTGTGTGTGTGTGTGTGTGTGTGTGTGTGTGTGTGTGTGTGTGTGTGTGTGTGTGTGTGTGTGTGGTGGCATGGCCTTCCATACAGAAATACCTGCATACCTGGGTTCCATGTTTCCACTATGTCATCGTAAAGCCCAGTGGGGCCCTCGGTTTTGTTTGGAGGTGTTTGACTCTTCTTCCCTCCAGCAGCCCTCACTCTCACCCCCTGGCTGCAGCATGCTCCTCAGCATGTGTCTGGGTGTCTTTCTCCCTCTCTACCCAGATACTGGTCCTCTGACTTCGGGAGAGGTGGTTGGTGGAGAGATTGTTGTAGATGCAGAAGGGTGACCGTTGGGCTCAGAACTGGGGACACAGACCTGAGATGAGACCTGCCAATTCATATTAACCATGCTTGAATACATAGTGAATACTGCCCCATCCTCTCATCTTCCCATTTCCTACATTTCCCAAAAGGACAGTCTTTTCTTCAAAGTTTTTATGTCTTCCCCACCAGCTCTCTTAAGCACAACGGTCACTCTCTTTACTAACGGTGGAACTGCAGTGAATAGCTCTTTCGCTGGTATTTCTTACCCCAACACTTTTTTCCCCCTTCATGGAAGCTGGTAGTTGCTGGCTCCTCCCCACCCTGTTCACTTCCTGTAGAAAGGCCAGGAAAGGCGAATGGCTGCGCTCACTGGTCTAAAAGCCTGGGCAAATCCTCATTTCTGTGGCTCAGTAGGAGATAGAGCAGATCTCTTACCCTGCCCCTCCCCCTGCTGTCATTAATGCCAGCTCAGTTTCCTGCTACTGACAGTCAAACCAGAGGAGGTGGGGATCAGACTCCATCTGCAGCATCCTGTACAGTCAGAGCATAGGTGGCTTTCATGGAATTAGGGGACTAACCCCTGGGCTATAATCTAGTGACTTTGGAGGTTGGTTCATTTCAGACAACCATAGGTACTTGGCAATAAGACGACTCTACTTTCACTAGTTGTCATCCATAAAAATATTGTAAGGTAGCATATTAAATTGGGGGCTCTTGACTGAAATGGAATGATACTCATTCATATGTGAAGGTGTAGCAAAAATCAGTTAAAACTGTCTTGCTGTATTAAACAAAACCCAGAAACTGCATAAGAACACCCAAAGAAATCTGCAGCAAGCTGAATGACCTGTGGTAAAAGGCCTGAATGCATTTTTGATCAAAGGCAGCAGAGGCTGAGAATGGGAAGAGGATGATCAGGAGGGTGCTGCAGCTGGAATCAGTCCACTTACACAGTCCAGCCTGGCAGCCTTTATGCTCATTTTGTTTTTTTGCTTCCTTTCTCTCACAGAACTCGTCCGGATGGTCATGAATGGCTGAAGATTAAGAATCTGCCAGGATGATTTTTTTTTTTTAATTTAATATTTGTGCTTAATTTTATAAAATGTTGTCCCCCCCATCTCAGTAGCATCTTTCATTTCTCTGTTCAGGGTTTCCTTTTCTTTTTAGAAGTGCCTTTATCTGTCTGTGCAGAAACCCTAGCTGACCACACCATTTCAGTGGTTATGAAACTACATACATGTAAAGGAAGCTTATCCACAGACAACAGAGTTGCAACAGATCCACACCACTTACACCAGTGCAGGCAACATACTCATGGTACATAGTCTGTGTCAAATGAGCAATCCTGTGTCATAACTGTTGTAACAGAGGAAGATTTTGGTGACTGGCTGAGGCTATCTTTGACTTGGACCACATCTTTCCCCTCAGATCTGTAGTTTAATTTTCTGGTAAGAGCTGAGCTGAATTACTGTGTACTGAAGTGCCATCATGAATCGAAAGTCTTATTGTTACCGTTCGTTTCCATTTTTTTCAGTTTTACTCCTGTCAGCATTACATCGTCAACAAAATAAATTTCCCCAAGTTCCAAAAATGATCTGCTGTATGTCTTTTTTCCCCTTTCCCCAAGAAATACATTAACTCAATTAAAATTGAACTAGTACATTAAACAAGTAAGATTACTTTCCTGGTACCCAGGTACAGTAAGTTAAATAAGAGTTTAACTCCCCTGAAAGTCAATGCCTTGATTGAAAACTGATTCTAAACATTAGTGTAATACCATTCAATGCCATTCAGCCATTTCAGAGTAAATGTATTTGTGTGTATAATGTTTTACATCAAGGCTTACAGGAGTTCTCTCAAAGACATCCACTGTTGGTCTTTTTTTTGGCCTATGGTCTGGTCTCTTCCCTAGTACTCTGTGTCCTGCTGCCTGAAAGAACCATAACCAAATTAGGAGGTGTAATCTGAAAAAGTGTGGTGGTTTGTGTTTTAAAATAGAAACAACTTTAAACAACGGGTAGATTTGGCAGTAGTTCACAAGAGTAAATGCCTCCGGCAAAACTATAGTAACCTTCTAAGGCTTTGTGGGCTTTATGTTTAAGTCCTACAATGGAGTTGCACAATAGCAATGTTTCTCTAGGCCTAGTGTCAGGAACACCTTTCCATACCATATATGAACAACGCTACCATGGTTTTGTTTACACTTGAGGCGTATGATTATATTTTTAAAAAATCACAGATGTAACATAGCAAAACACCCATTCTTGTGTGAAACAACCTACCAAAAGGCAGCTGTATGTTTCAGGTGTTTTGCTGCAAACCAAGATTATGCAAACTGTCCTGCCTGGATGTTGATGTGTACCATGTACAGAGCCATAAAAAGTATCATATTCATGCATGCAGTGTGATGTGCTGTGCCTAATAATGCTGCACTGTAGTAACAGGTTAAAATCCAAAACCTTCATGCTATTAGTTTGTGTACAATATTCTGTTTTCACATACAGTGGATCTGGCTGAGGCACATGTATTAACACCTGGCAAAGCAAGTAAAAAAAAAAGCAATTACAAGCCTAATGTACCTTTGATAATTCCAAGGGTTACATAAAGCTGGAGCATAAAAATGGTTCGTTGGTAATTTAAAAGCTAAATTGCATCATATTGTGTGCACCATGTACAAAATAGATGCTGCGTGCATTGAGTTCCAAGGCATTTGCAGAATGTTCTGAGTTTGTTATGCTAGCACAGCTAAATGGCTGTACATTAACCTGTTTCTCTACCCATAAATCTATAAGGACCCAAAGGCCATACCCTGCTGTTCATCTTCACTGCAGGGTTACACACAAGGGGCTTCGAATGCATACTACATCCTGTTATTTTTCACTTTTTTCCAGTGCTGACACAGAAATTCAGCATCTGATTTAAGACACAGCAGCTGTTTGATGTACCCCTTGTAGAGGTGGATGGAGGATTCCAATTCGAGGACTCGCTAGAAATAAAGGAAAGCCTTTCTCAGTCAGCAAGGCACCCATCCCGACTGCAGGCCGAGTCCTACGGCCAGGGTTTGATCCCAGACGTCGTCATCCACAGACAGTAAAAGGGAGCCCACCGCAGCGGTAAAAAAGGCTTTGTTGAGATTTACCTGTACCAACTGTAAATTTGTAAGGGTGTTGGTGTGCATGTGTATTGCAGCAGTGCAGTTGCCTTGCCCTGCATTCTTGCACAAGTGCAGAGGTCAGAGAAAAAAGCACATGACTGACAATGACAAAAATATTTGGATGAAATACAGGGGAAAATGAAAAAAGAAATCATGGCATCCTTGACCCCATGTTGAGGAAACGCAGGTAAGGTCAATAACCCATACTTTACCACATATGTGAGCACATGCAGAGCACCTAGCCCTGCTGGGCTCTTTGGCTGCGAGGTCAGTGCAGGCTGTAGTCCAACACGTGTTGAGTAAAGAGAAACAATTCAATCACATGCACTCAGTGCTGGGGAATATGTCTTATGCGGCCACCTTTTACACTCTGGCACTATCCTGATCCAGTGCAATACATTATCATTGCTTGAAGTTAAAAGTCCATGAATGGGACCCAGGCGAGAGGGTCATTTAGACCCCCTTGGCTTGCCTGTGATTGTTGAGATGTCCCACAGCCTTCAACCATTTCAAAGCTGCTGCTACAAAAAACATCCTTATCACCAGTATTTCACAATGACAAGGACTTAGCCTTATTGACACTGTATCAGAGAAACTGATACAGAGATACAAATGTACTGTAGTCAGGCATATTGCTTGTATGGTGGTAAACATACAAGTAACTATATCTGTGTCTGCAGATGGGGAATGGAGGTTTACATATTGGTTTGCTTCCACTGCAGAAAGGAATTCAGGCGTAAGGATCTATGCTGTAAGTGAGGAAGACTGGATTGGAAGACTGTGCATTAGTACAAAGTAAATCTGATGTCAGTGATGTTCCACTGAAGATACACCACATAGCACTGCTATGTCCTCACTTGCTCGTGGCCCTTTCTTTGTTCAGTGAGCCAAGGATACGTTTGTAACCTCCCGTCTGTTTTGCTAAAAGGGCCGTTGGCTGAGGGACAGCCCTGTTGATAGCTGGTTTGCAATAATGTGTATTCCCCACCTACTCAGAAACAGTATAACACTGCAATACACCCAAGGAAACTTGAGACATCCTGATATTCAGCAGGATGTACAGTTTTTTTTTCTCTGGCTGCAGGAGCAGAATATGAGTGGTACAGAATATCTACTGAGTAATCACACTGACAGACGGTTCCTTGGACAGGCAGAACTGGGGATGGAAAGCATCCAGCATGGGGAAGCACCAAGCAGGAGTGCAGCAAGTACACATGAGATGCACTGGAACCAATTCTTACAGTAGAACACGGACGGGATTAAACGGGTTGTTGTGTTGACTAGAGGACTGCGGCACAAAGACACACCTTTCAGGTATTTTAAAACAAGGAAACGAATAGTAAACTGTATGAACTGTAGCTAAAGCACACTGTACAATATATGGTCACTGGGTTGGGTCTAGGCTTCAGGCTCATTCCAGGCTTCAGTGACCTGCGCAGAATGCTGGCACAGCGACTAAGCACTAAGCTAAGCTAATTTTGGTCAATGGGGGGTGAGAATCAAGGAGGCTGAAGAGTGGAAAACTGAAGATGGGCAAGACAAACTGTATCAGGCTGGCAAAGACTGTTTGGAATTATTAAATTCTTATAAAGGAAAAATACACTCACCTGAACTTCAACTTCTCCTGCAGAAGCAAAAGAGGAAGTTCTACGTGCAGCTCCTCAGTGGTTTTCACATCAGTGTCTGCAATGTCTTGGCTAAATGTGTGATGGTGCACTGCTTTGATACAATGTCCCCTGACATGGTGTAGAGACTAGACACTAGTCATCAGACTGGTAGCCACCTCTCTAATAAAGACAGTTACATCACTCTTTAATATTAAAGTCCATAATCCAAACTAATGCTCTATGATCAAATTCATGGCATAAATTACTAATGTCCCACTCTTAAAAATACTGTTTGCCTAAGGTTTCAGCAGAGAGTGCATACTGGATCCCTTACAGATGGTACTTTGCACTGACCCATGTGGTGCTGATAAACCTAGTACAGTCATAGCATGTTATTTAAATTAGTTACTGCAATGTTTGTCAGTTTCTTTCAGTTGAAACACATACAAAAGATGTTAGAAAAACAGGTTCCTACTCAAATCAGACTTACATTTTCCATGACTTTTCAATGATATATTTAGGATAAATTTTCAAAGATACTTTGTTTTATTTACTGCTTATATAATCTATTTCCCATGAAAGTAGACTATTTTTAGACACATTAGTGTACTTCCAAAACACTGGAATGGACATACACAGAACAGAAAAATGACTGTGATGAGAAACTTTTGAAAGGATAGATGTTAGTAATGAAAACAATACTGAAATTTTGCCTGCCCTGCATATGATCTTTTAACAAAAAACTCTTAAAAATCCATTCTCATGTACGTAATAAATGATTAAAAAACAAAGCAACATCTTTGTTAAAAATGTTTTCAGGGTGAGTTTTGAATTGTTCTGTTTGTGGATGAGATATTTCTGTAACATGTACCCCTCTGCAGGTTACCTTCACATGGATAAGAGAATGTAATGAAAGACACAGACGACACTGTTGATCTCATAACATTTTATCTGTATTTTTTCCCCAATCTATTTATGTCAATAAGAACTTTTTTGTCTTACTCATTTTTATTTATAGAGCCAATGACAAACTCATGATGCAAACTTTCTCCACAGCTGTGACAGAGAAGAGGTGGGTCTCTGTGTACTGCATCATTCATAACGGTTAACACTGCAATCGTTATCATTATTGTTAGCCATAAAAAAACAATAAATAGAAAATAAACACGGACAAACATTTCTTCACAAGGTCCACACAACGTAAAACACAGAAAACAGCTTTCATTCCTTGGGAGTGTACACCATGAGAGAGTTTCTAATACTGGCTAGCTGAGTAGCACGCTTGCGCGCACGTGTGTCTGTGCGCATACGTGTGTGTGTGCGTGCCTGCATGCGAGCATGTGTGTGTGTGTGTGTGTGTGTTCATCAGCCATTTAAAAGATGTATGCAGACTAAGCTGTCGAGTTTGAAGGAGAGGAAGCTTCAGAGAATGGTAATGCAGTGAGCATTCACACACATATAGACAATCTCACTGTTCACGGTTTACAGACACAACCCAAAAAAGGTATCAGGGTACATATGATTATGTAAAGAAAGCATGATAAATAGATGGATACATAGATAATAACAGCCACAATAATGCCATGGTTGTACTTATCAAGGAACATGATAAACCCACAGTCAGAAATATAAAAATAGGAAAAGATGTACAATGAAGATATCATTCTAGAAAATCACAATAGAAATTCCTTTCTATGTGCTGACCTAGCTTCAACTACAGATCCTGGTCTTTCTAGATCAATTTTACTCCTCTCAGAAATAAAAAACGCATTCCTTCATATGACAACACCTCATATTGGCTGGACAAGGACCTATCAACTCACTCACACACGCACGCACACACTCCCACTCTCACTGTATAATTCGTACAAATGGATTGCCTCTTCAAGTCACTCTAAGACCGTTTCAGGTCTTACCACGGTCCGGAAAGGAGTCATTAAGATGAAATGGCATGTGCTAGATATAAGTGAGACAGCTTTTTGTGTCATTTATGCTTGCACGATCACAACCTAAAATGAGGCCTCCCCCCTCATTTGAAAAATAGCTTTGTTTCATTGATGTAATTTCAGTTAGAGTACAAGATCATCGTTAAGCAGTAATTCACCAAGAGAGGTTTCCCGTTGATCTTTAAAAACAGAGAGTGCCACTACAATGATCTGAGTCATCAATCCAAAGAGAAGGGACTCCCCGTGCTTTGTGTCTGCTTGTGTACTCGGCATAAACTCCTGAAGCAGGCTCCCTCAGAGGTGCTGTGTGTCACATGCATACTCTAGCTGTATATCTCAAGATAGATATGGGGCCCTCCGTTCAACGGCACTCAGAGTTTGAATGTCATATTGAACGGATCTTGACTGGACACTGGAGACTGTCCTGTGTCCCAACAGCAAATAACCACGGTCAAGTTCTCAAAGGACTTTTTTTGGCTTGAGCTAAAGCCGACGCACTTTCATATTTGGACACACGTTTTCATATCTGTGAGTGTCAGGAAAAACCAAGGTTCCCGGGAAATGGCTCTGCAAAGCAGCAGCTCAAGATAACTGGGTCTTCTCATTCACTATTTTTATTTGACCAGTGAACAAACCAAATACATTTCCATGTGAAAAATCTGAGTGAGTATCAAATTGAGTGGACTGCAGTCCCATGGAAGGGGAATTTAGTGCATAGGAAGGTGCTGTTTGCTGGTAGGAGTCTTTGGCCAATTGCCTAATCGAATTTTTTCATGGGAACCCGACTAATGTAACCCACACTCTCACAATGCAACAAGCAACCAATCACATTGAGGTCTTCTCAGAAGTCATTCTGACTGGCCACATCATTTAGGAATCAAAAACAACAGAATACACAATATTGTAGCTATCATTCTCACCATTGTTTTTATCAATATCACTTTTAAGTGCTTCTTCAGGTCAATTGACTCCCAGGATCAAATTTAAAAAGACTAAACAAAATCCTTCATTTTTCCAGTCTCCGAAAAAAGCCAGGAGTTTAAGAATTTTTAAAAATATTCTCAAAGTGCTATTTTTTCCCCAACTACATCACATACCAGTTGTTTGCCAAAAATTGAACCCCCCTTCCCTGTAATACTGACTGTATTATGCCCACAATCTATTACAGCAACACAAATGCTCTTGTAAATCTTAATGCCTTCTACCTACCCTTCCATTTTTCTTACCAAGTGCCTATAGAGACAGACAGGTGAGTGAGGCAAGAGAGACAGATTCAGGAAACAAACATCAATACAGGGCTTATACTGGACAGAGAGAAGGACACAAGAATGCCAGCTATGGGCTGTAAAGGTTGGGCCATCGATGGTGCACATCTGTGCATCCATGGTGCTCTTCAGCATGAGCATTGGCATAAATTCAGACTTTACACACAAGCTTTATGAACCAGGGGGTCAGCTTGCAACCACAGACTAAATGCGTGACTAAAACAGACCTCCTCTGAATCAGTCAACAAAGTAACCAGCAACTTGCCTTAATATGGGAAGGTAAAAGGTCAACATGCAAGTGAAAAGGTCCATTAATATTATTCTGTGGTACAGATTGCTGACTGATAAATACACTACACATGTCAAACATGTTGCACACACCCGAGGTGCAGGTGGAGTCATATTTATTTATGCGTTGCATTTTAGGACTGAGTGCTGCTGGGTAAAACGGAGGGAAGCCAAGCCACAGATAATAACAATAAATGAATGTACCCTTTACAGCAGGACAGAAGCTCTTCATGCTCAAGACTGAAGAGGACTCTGATTGGCTGAATTTGATCAGCTCGTGATTGCCACTGGTTTTGAGTGTGCCCTTTTGATGAGGGTGCTCTTCTCATCATGTTCTCATCCAAGGCCAAAATCCTGACCAAATACTTTCTCTGCTGGTCCTGGCAACAAACGACTGTACAACTATCAGTCCCTGCCTGGTCCTTCTTCCTTTGGTATTACAAGTAGGTTTTTAGGGGCAAACACATCACAGCATTGCTCCGTCTTATGGGTTACTCGGTGCCCTGTTCTTTTGCTCTCTCTATTGTCTTTCGACTGTCTCTCTTGCTGACGCTTACTCTGTCTGTCCCTTGGTTTCTCACTCCCTTTCCCCCCCTCCCCCTCTCGTCCTCCTTCCTCTCATTGTGGTGGTGGAACAGGAGCGGTAACATGGAGCCCATCAGGGGGCACACTGGAGTCTGAGATCATGAAAAGAGAAAAGCAAAGCCAGTTAAACACACAGATCCAAGCAGCTCTATCCATTCATGTGCTATGAGGCAGAAACACATGGTTGACAGGCTAAGCTAAGGAAGCAGGGGCAGCAGTGCGGTGTAGTTGTAAGGAGCAGGGCTCAAAACTGAAAGGAGTACCAGGTGGGGCAGTGCTGTTGTACCCTTGAGCAAGGTACTTAACTCACACTTGCCTCAGTAAATTTCCAACTCTATAAATGGGTAACATTTAAAATTGTAACCTATGTAAGTTGTTCTGGATAAGAGAGTCTGCCACATAACAATAACCTTATTAAATGTAATGGAACCAGACCGAGTCACACATCGAGGGCTCAGAGTGGTGTGTATAATAGGGTATTTCGGAAAGCCAGACCTACCGTGGAGAGCTGGAGCGTGGCCGGCAGACTGGGGAGCCGGGGGCGGACCTGGGGGCATGGGGGGAGAGGTGTGGGGGCCCTGGGACGGCGGCTCCGGCGGCTGGCCGGACGAGGGCGTGCCCACGGAGGTGGCGATGGAGGATGGCGGCGCAGGGCTGGGGGCGGGCGGCGGGCCCGGGGTCCCGGGGCCGGGTTGGGAGCCCGCCAAGCCCTGGGGCGGGGGCAGGGGGCCCGTGGTGGGGTGCTGCGGCGGCGTCTGGCTGTGCTGCTGGTGCTGGATCTGCTGGAAGTGCTGCTGCCGGGCCCTCATCTCTGCGTACTTCAGCTGCTCCATGTGGAAGGACTGCCGGTCGGCCAGCAGCTGCTGCCTCTGGTACTCCAGCTGGGGGTACACACATAGAGAGGTCTCTCTTTACACCCCCGACCCTCATCATAACGCACTGTTACTGCAATCCAGCAGGATGCTCAATGTGTTTTATACCTGCCCAGTGGCACAGACAGTGTGCTTGGAGATCTGTGCATTTCTGAAAGTGCTGTTTCCACAAAGGTACCTGCACATCTGAAATCTCTAAAAACTGCATTTTCCTCATTTCTGTGACGTGTTCAGGATTTCTGTCCCCCCCCACTCACCGCCTCTCTCTCTCTGTCCATGATGGTCTCCAGCTCCTCAAAGTGTCTGAGTTTAATCTCCAGCTTCTTCATCTGCGTCTCCACCAGCAGGGCCACCAGAGACTTGATCTTCCGCTCCTCCACTGCTGCCAGGTGCTAAAAGAGGGAGAAGAACGAAGAAGGGAGGAAGAGAAGTAAAGAGAGAGGAGTATGGGAAGGGAGGATAACAGACAGGGGTAAGAGGCAAGACAGGATAGGATGGCGACACATCAGAATAACTGTCACACAAATAGCATTAACCCCTGAGTAGAGAATTAGACCCGTAGTGCCACTCACACGTCACAGAATTTAGAATGCCAACATTATGTTTTTTCTGGACAATCGCTGACATGGCACAGTGCCACATCTGGCTCTACCTTTTACATGGCTGTACTGTCAGTAGAGAAATGCTCATGTATAGCTGCAGACAGTGGTTCAAATTTCAGTGAAAACATACATACAGGGGAGGGTAGAGTATAACTCTGGCTTGGTGTAAATTGAGATTATCTCCCTCCTCAACACTGCTAAAGATCTGAGTTGCTCAGCGACCCAGATGTCCTATTTCCCCCACTGACTACTGTACAGGGTCTGTTGGTATATACTGAGGCAGAAAGACAGAGTGCCTGGCACACAGACAAACGGGAAGATACACTGACAGAGTTCCCGGCACACAGACCAATGGATAGATACACTGACAGAGTGCCTGGCAGGCAGACAGGCGGAGGGACGAGGTCAGACCTTGGCTTTGACAGCAGCAGCGGCCAGAGCAGAGGCAGCGGCGGTGGCCAAATTTCCTTCCCCAACATCCCGTTCCACTTTGGCCTTCCGCTCACCCTCGCTCTCTCCGTCTCGCCTCCCCTCCTCCGACCCCTCTCTTCCGTCTTTCTCCTTCTCTCCATTACCTACAAGCGAGAGACAATGACCCATTCAGAGCAAAGACAGAAGGATGAGCGGTTAGTTAGTCCTCCTCACTTCATGGTGGTGCACACATCTCCTACCATCTGAAATATTTTCATTCACCAGATCTTGTGGTTTAATAAAGTCAATTCTCAAATGCCATATTATTGTTTAGGCAGCATGCTAATGCTTACATTCATCCAATCTGTAATTTTCTACTAATATCTATTGACAGTTTTTCTCTTACCCATTTCTGAGTCTGTTTTGTCTCCATCTCTCTCTCCCTCTCCTTCTCGCCCTCGCTCTTCCTCCTTCTTCCCATTTTCTCCCTGCTTCTCCTCCTCCTCCATGGCTCCCTCTTTACTTTCCTGAGAAAAGCATGACAGAGATGATACTGTGTCTCAGTCAAATACTCACTCACACATATGCACTCAGAACACAGAAACAGAACACTCACACACTCACACATATAGTGTCACACACAAACACACAAACACACTCACACGCACTCATACACACAATCATACACTGATAAACACACAATTAGACAGTCATACACAATCATAAACACACCTACACACACACACACACATTCATAAACCCAGACATTCACACACGAAAAACACACATACACATTGATAAACACAGAAGTACACACACCCACACACACACACACACACACACATACTTTCACACACACAAAGGAGACACACCTTGCTCTCTCTCCTCTCCTCACTGGGCTGACCATCGCTCTTGCTCTCCTCACTGCTTTCTTCTGCAACACAGACAGAGAGCTCAGCAGTCAGTGAGTCTGTCCCCCTGCCAGTGCATCCGTCCCTTCACCGTTCCCAACACCCGCCCACCTGGCCTCTCGCCCTCCTCCAGGTCGGTGCCGGCGATGCCGCTGCCCTCCAGGCCGTACAGGGGGTCATGCCTCCCGCTAACACGCGCCGCCTCCTCCACCCTCCGGACATGCGCCTCCACTAAAGCGGCTGGCACCTCCTCTTTCATTCGAGAGAACTCCTCTGCAAAGGGCAAGCTTTATTAAGCAGAGCTGTTACAACATTCATCTGCAAACAAATATCATGCTTTTCAATATTAGGTGATATAAACTACCATAAATTTATATGCTTCCTTGAAATAAACAAGCACTTTTATGGATTTCAAGCTGACTGCAGGTCCCTTTTGAAAGAAAAGACATTCAGCGTAAAAACACTAACTGAAAGTTTCTCCATTGTAGTTTCTCTGCTTCATCCTTTTACATACTTAAATACATGCCAATACGTGTCAACCTGCAACCACTCCCAGTGATGATTATGAACACTCCTGCATTGCTGAAAACAAACTGACATGCATGTCAATCTAGCAATGCTGTCAGCCCATCACTTCCTTAAATCATGATCAGCCACGTAAGCCAGCCAGCCAGAAAATAATACCAGCATGAACAAGATAAGCAGGGAAAGGCGTACTGGTAATGAGAGCAATGCTAAGGACAGGCCTTCTACACAGGTAAGCACTGCATCTCCACGCCTGGTCTACATTGCGTGCGTCTGCTCTCCTTCTCCGCGCTCTCACCCAGGGCGGACTTGGCGGCGGCAGAGGCCACGCGGGGGTCCACCACGGACGCCAGGAACGCCACGGTGCTCATGACGGGGTTGCCAGCCTGGCTGAAGGGCACGGGCTGGAAAGCGAGGGGGCCCAGCGAGGCGGAGCTGTCCTCCAGGTAGGGGTCCTCGATGGGCAGCCGCAGGAAGTGCAGGATACACTCGTCCTGCGTGCGGCTGCCCACGTGCTCCGACACCTTGTTCCAGTCATCCTTGTACATCTCCAGGGCCTGGAGGAGGGAGGGGAGAGGGGCAGAAGGGGTTGCGGCGAAACAGACAGATCAGGTTTGTGCCCGTGGAACAAGGGAATTGGGCTGGGTCAGATCAGTGTGTTTGAACGCACAAGGGTTAAGGATGAAGTCATGAAGTATATAGTGAGTTAATAGATGACTATCACAACTTATATTACTTGTACCATATCTACTTGTATTATTGCCATGAGTTTTGGACACTCTGTGATATAGTAGCATTATATGTGATTTACAGTAGTGTATGTTTTTAACAACTTCCTATGGTTTCTATGCTAGTTTCAGATTAGCACAAGTTAACTTGTGTCGATGTTGGAATAGTGTTGTGCATGCACTCGCTGGTCTGGGAGTGTTGTTAGCCTGGTCTGACACTGTTGCGCAACTTGGATGGATACACTGTGCTGGAAGTCACTCTAGAAAAGAGCATCTGCTAAATGCAGGTAATGTAATGCATGAAAGAGGAGGGACTACTGAAACTCTTTGCTGAGCATAAGGACTCCATTCAGTCTAATCACTGCTAGCATGATGTTAGCATGGCCGCAGCAGACAGAACGTGCTGAGGGGTTCAGTCTTTTACCTCCAGCAGCAGCAAGGTCTCCTGCTCTGTCCATTCTCGCGTGGCGCTGGCGGCACTCTTACTCTACGGGCAAAGAGAAGCGGCAAGAGAAAGTGCTGGTCACTCTGTGATTCCACATCTCTCTGTCCACCCTCCTCTCTTCACATTGTCCTCCACATTTCCTTCTGTCCTGTCTCCTCTCCACCACCCCTCCACTCCCTACCTTGGCAGGCCCACTCTTCTTGGTGTATATGTCGGTCCTGAGCCCGAAATTCTGCAGGTCGGCAGGCTTCTCCTTCACCTTCTCTGGGAAGGACAGCATCTGCTGTGAGGATGGAGTCTGGGGGAGAACAGTGGGAGGGTTATGGGTTACACTGTTACAGCATCAGTTACAAATCAGCTGCAGCTCCACCTCATTTCCTCCATCAGATGGCATTATCTGGAATTATCTAATATGATACTTTTAAGTATCCTTCATCTAAAACATGCTCATGATAACTGGTATCATGATATCTGTGTGTCTGTGTGTTCCAGGCAGACCACTGCAGGGGCTCCAGTTGTGCTGTCTGTCAGTACCTGTGAGGCCTTGGGCTGCAGAGGCACCAGGCTGGAGGGCGTGTCCGCCAGAACGTGGAAGTGGGAGGTGGGCGGGGGCCCCATCGGGGTAGGGCGGCTCTCGGCGTCCACCTGATAGTTGATCAGACCCCACTGCTCCAAAAATGCATGAACCCTGGGGGCCAGAAACACAGAGAGTGGTGTGGGGGTGGAGGGTTGAGGGAGAGACAGAGAGTAATCACAGGGGAAAGAGAAAACAGAAAGATAATAAAAACGATAGAGAAAGAGATATCTACATGGACCCTAGATATCTGGATGGACAAAGAAATAAAAAACACCACTCATCAAGTAGAATAAAGAGAGAGCAATGAATTGGGGTATAGAGAGCAAAGACAGAAAAGGATATTCTTCTGTTTTTTGGTGTATGAGAAGTCAGTCCTCCTGACCTCATGATGGCGCACACATCTCCTGCCAAGTTCCGGCGACAGGCAGTGGAAGTCAAGTACTCCTGGGGGTTCAAGCGGTATGTATCAATCATGAAATTCCTGTAGGCCAGGTAACTGCAGAGACAGAAATATCAGAGGTGGAGAGGTTTGAGTACTAATTTGGTGATTATACTCAATAAGAAAAAATGTCTGGCTGTCCAGCAGAAAACAGTGTTAAACATTTTGACAACAAATTCAGGTTGTGAAAAGGGATATGGGAATGTAAATGCAATGTAAATGAAATGCAAATGTACAGACAGAACAATCATCCTATGTTCCACACCAATGTCTGTGAACTTTGCTCATCCAGTGCAGTTATCTATACACACGCCTTGAAATGACAGTTATGCTTTACTTCTACACAAACAGTTGTGAAGCTTAGGCCCAGTGGCTTTGCTTCCCAGTTGGCGTCACCACAGCAAGGGACTGAGGTGTTTTCTGCAACCATGCTGCACTTTGCATATGTTCAATGACCTACACTAACCACACTGAAGAAGAGCCAGTAGCTAATGTGGTTATGGTGTCAGCAGTTCTGCTGTGCTGTACAGCTAAAAGGTATATCTTTATCCATGTCATAAATCAACCACAGTCGGCCAGTGTACAACTCCATTTAGAAAGTTCTCTTGAGCTCATGCTGATCATAGCCATGATCACTAATAACACGTTTCATATTTTTGGAAAACTAGGGAGGCTTGGACTCTAACTAAGACACCAGTTGTCCTGACAATTGTACACACACAAAATAAAAGTCAATCCAATAAATGTCACTCATAATTTTTACTTTATTTTGCTCACTGAATCTGTAATGTCTGCATTACTTGTAATATAGCTATCAGAGGTACTGGTAAGCAAAAAAAAAAAAACAAAACAAACAGAAACAATAATTTGAACTGCTCTTAAGATGTGGGCAATATTCTCTGGGTGGCAGACCACTTAACTAGTGGAAAATTTTCAAAAAGTAATAAGTTGTAAACAACAATAAGTTGTAAGAAAGTAAACAACTTTCTGTTCTTATCATTTCCTCTCCTTATTATATTCAATTTTCTGTATGTAACTCCTGCTACTGCTTTTCACACTTACAAAACTTGGCCAAGACCTTCAGCCAGTATGCGACTGCGATACTTGTTTTTTGTGTGAAAACACACAATATTTTGAGATCTTTATGATTTTATAACAAAGAATTTCCCTTTGACTTACATGGATAGAAAGTTCAGAAACTGCACATTCTATCATCACAACCGGACTGCTACAAATACAAACCATCCCTCGGGCAAAGGCTCTCCCTTATGAAATCTCACCCTAGATCTGTTCACAGATCTTTTGTTAAAAACTGCACTAGCAAGCGAGATACCTGTCTGAAAATGTGTTAGCTACTTAACTAGAATTACCAGTGTGTTAGCTGGCTAAGGTGTAAACTGTCTTTAAATAACTAGCTACTTATCTTGTGAGATAACTAACTGAAAAAACATTTAGCTTGCTGGCTAACAAGGTAATGGTGTAGGTAGCCTGTGAGTTTTCTTACTACTTAGCATGCTAGTTAGCTAGGTAACAAGCTGACTGGGTTAAAATGAATGAACTTGTGGACCTATCCTCAAAAAGTGTGTGCTTGGCATCGTGAGACAGTCTCAAATGCCATGAAAACTTTGCAAAGGACCTCCAATCAACATGTGCTACAGAACTGTAGAACTGAGGACAACTTCAGCACTAATTCATTACAATGAAATACAAGTACTGCAAGGCCAGCTTAATCAGGCAAGTCAGACTGGGCAGTGACAGTGCTGGGGTCAGGACGCTCAGGGTTCTGCTATTTTGTTTTCAGGTCAACAAGTGTGACAAATCCAACTTCACAGTTATATATCATTGGAAACTGCATTAGATGCATCAGAACCATATCTAAAATCCCAGAAACCTCTGGCTGTGCATGAGACCAAAAGATGGTTAAACCTTTCTCCTTGGAAGTTATCTGTAGTGATATATTAGCTATCTGATTAAAACAGGGCTGCCAACTCTCACGCATTGAGTGTGAGACTCACGCAATTGACTCAGATTTCACGCTCTCACGCCACACATGCCTTTTCTCACGCTAACTTTTCGTCTTCGCTTTCTCCGATGTAAAATTTGTGATTTTTAATCGAAGGAACAGCAGTGCGTGCAACAACAAATCATTGCGCGTTCCGGTGGAGCAGCCAATCAAAATGATTTCGTGGTCGAGCAACTAACCGCTGAGCTTTAGTGGAGCAAGGCTGAAGGAACAAATACATGAAGAAGGTAAGTGCAATGGTCATTTGTCCAATTTTATGAATTCGTCGGGTGTTATTCAGGATCTGTCGGTGTACAGTTGTAGAGCTGGCCTACGTAGAGCAAGGTTAGCAAAGTTATTGCAGCATTGCAGCATTTATTTACATCGTTTTATGCTTAAAGACATGATAAAACATACAGTACCAGACAAACACCTGGACATGCCTAGTAGTTAACATTAGCTGCTAACTGTTGTTTTCTAAAGAAGACCACGGCTGTCAATGACAGCTCAGCTCAAATGATCTTATTTATGTATAATATATTCATTTTCATGCTTCAAGTGGGAGCCATCCCAATCAATGATCAAGGCTGCAAAATCAGCCACTAGCACTTACAACAGAGCACATGAGAATTTGTGAATCTGTTTTCTGTTAAACTTTCTGGTGGTGGGTTTTAGGGTTTTAGTGGGTTTTAGGGCAGTCAACCTCAAAAAGAAATGTGAATTTAACTTTCCATGTTGTCAATACATTTAAGGAAATACTGTTCAGTTGTCAAATGAAGAACACGTGGAAGAACACTCTGAAAACTGGATAGCTCATTTTGGCACATTTTTTTCCCTGCCAGTTACAAACTAGAACCCAGGAGCATCGGACGGATGAGTATCTATTGACTAAATACTGACGTTGGAAATGTAGTGCAGGAACATGTTAACCTGCACTGGTTAGCTGTGTTAATTAGCGCTAGTTGTGCACTGAACTAACCAGTGTTCAGACTTTTATTGTTATTTCCAATCATTGTCAGTTCTTTAACAGTCTTTTCTTTCATGGATTAATAATTCTATGTCAGGGCTGTGACTTTCCGATACAAAGACACACTTGCCTCAGCAAAGACAGAATTGGTAACAACTTACCAGTATCATCTAGCCTTCCATTTTAGACTGTGAAATATTTCATATCTTCTGACATTATTCTAACAAACACTCTCATTAAATACACAGTTTGAATTGTCAAACACACATTTGGTCACATTTTTAAAACAGACTAACATTTAAATACTTACAGATACATTTAAATACTTCACACTGCTATCCCCAACTGAGGATAAGTATAACCTATAACTGTTGCCACATTAACCTTATTTAAAAGTTCAAACAGTACACATATGACATCCCTGGCAGGGAATTAGAGCTTGTAGCCGCCTGATGTTATGATAAACGCTGACTCACATTTCCGGAGTCTTGGACTTATTCTTGCCATTGAAGAACTCAGGGAGGGCTCTGCGTTCTATAGCATGAACACTGTGAGACAGACAGAGAGAGAGAGAGAGAGAGAGAGAGAGAGAGAGAGAGGGGGGCGGAGGTCAGGCAAAGGCATATTAATTCTGCATTGGACTTGCCTAGTGAATTTATTAAAATCTATTTGTTTCCCCTAAAGTTAAGCCTTAAGTTAACTTCAGTGTTAGTGAAGAGTAATGGGTTCTTTAAATTCTGTTTAAACGTCAGTGAAACCTTAGTGAAGTGAACAGTAACTACATCCAGGTCATGTACCTATTGTAGTCGAACCAGGCAGCATAGCTAGGGATGATGATGTGGTGGGTCTGCTCCGTCACGTTGTCCTCGTGGAGATCAGAGCCCTTCACTGGTTCTCCCTTCACACTGGGGGACCCCTCCTCTTCCTCCTGAACATAAACTAACATGAGGTCACCAGCCCACAACATGATGCTTAGCCAGCACCCTCTAACCACTCTCAGACACTGAGAGCCAAGCTGAGAGGTGGCATCGGATAAGTCTTCAGAGCAACCTGGATAGGGTGTGAAACTCAGTGAACTAGTTAAAAAAAAATCAACTCTCTGGCATGCACTAAAGTGAGTGCTCTGCCAAAAAATAGCTTCCCTGCATCAACCAGGTGTATGCTACACATTAGTGGTGGTTGAGGTGAGTCACTCCATACCCCTCTTCACTATGAAATGCTCCTCACTGTAAAGAGATCATTGAATGATGCTACATAATTGCACTTTGCTATCTTTAGTTATATTATTATTGTGTGTGTTTCTCAAATTTAAACTTATAGATCATTGTATATTGTTGTAGGTTTTGTCAATTTCCCCAAAACTTACCTTCCCCACTGTTTCCATTGACTCATCCTCTTGCTCATCTGTTGGTAGGCAGAAAGAGAGAGTGAGAATACTGGGGGACAAGTATGTATGAAGGGAGATGGAAAGGAAACCTTGAAGAACTCACCAAGGTCGGTCATAGTGCCGCCCTTTACTGGTGTCGATTCTGAGTCCTTCTTAGTGTTGACTGTTAACAAACAGCACACAAACGATCCAACACTCGCATTGGCATTGACGATCAATGATAACGCTACCACTCAACTTTTTTCTCTGCAGGTTTGATGTCCCTTACGGTAGCTGATAAGCTGATATGCACTGAATGAATGCCGCTAGCTGAGGGGTGCGATGTCATACCAGTCTTGGGCAGCGTGACCTCCTCCACAGCTGGTACAGGCGATGGCTCATCCAGCTCTTTGGTCAGGTCCTCCTGCTCCTCCTCACGGTGGCCTCGCTTTGACTTGGTGTAAGGGGCCGTGGGTCTGTGGAGGTACCCGCACATGCGCAGACACTCTTACACTGATGCGGATGCGCTTCTCACATGACATGGTTGTTACTAATGCCTTGTCTCCACTGGGCTGCCTGTGGCCTGTGTTAGCCAGACTGGGCATATGCGTTCAGTCAGACAGGTTCAGTAAGCATCTCTGTTGCAAATCGGAGTTCAACAGAAATGGTTATTACACAGCACCAAGGAGTCTGGTCTTCAATTGCAATTTCTTCCTGCCTTTCTGCGGTTCATTCATAACTATGGAGGTCATCCAGTACTTATTTTCATTTATGTACTGAATGACTTCAAGGAGAGCACTGCATTAAGAAGCGGAACAACAGGCAATCAAAGACCATAGTGATTTGCTGAGAAGACTAGTAATTGCTTTCATTTTTGGCAGTAAAATAACACTGTTAACGTTAAGCACTGTCAGTTACAGCCAATTGTGACTAACATTAAGTAGCTAGTTTGCCAAGTTATGTTTGGGCATTTTTGCAGGCATTATCTGATCTCAAGGGTATTTTTATTGTGTCTTAGCCTACTATTTAACTGTTAGCTACTCTGTTTGGTTTAACATTAGGGTTGCTAACTTTAAGGTTATGAAATAGGGCAAAGTGTGTTTAGTTGTGTGTATCGGTTTGCACAAACATTTGCATTACACTAGTATTGTTATACATTATGCTTTACCACTAATTCACTTTATAAGCTCTGAACAACATTTAGGTTGGCTGCTTTACTCTGCTCTTACCAGGCTACTTGCAAGAGAAATAACATTATTTAAGCATTGTTGTTTTCTGTTATAAGTATTGAAATATGACTATTTAATCAAGTGTGACAGAATCCATACTGTATCTGTACTTTCATTTACAAATGTGTTAACTTCAACTTGCACAACACAGAATTAGGATTTTTTTGTCTTCTGTATAATAGAGCACAGAGGGACAAAAGAGTCACATGTCATTTGCTAAATGAGCCATGCCTGTTTTAGTGTGCCATCACTAACACACCCCCCTGGACAGGTTTGTTTGAGGAAGTAAAAGCCGTCTTTGTCAGCAATGTTTCAGACAGGTTCAGACAGGTTTGAGTGACAGTGGAGACATTCACTAGATACGTTCACTTTGCTAGATAGTTAAGAGTCAGTCTGTAGCTTGACCAGTGGACGCAAGGCATATGGAGCCATTTACAAACTGGGGTGCTTTGGCTGAATCAGGCTGTGGAGGGTTTAAGTCAATGCTTCACTTGCATCCTTGCTAGCCTCGGATAATTTGGTAATTAACAAGCCTAAATTTTACCATAAGCAGTGCTGTTAGGAGTACACAGAATATTGTTAGGTTTGAATAGGTGTTAATTTAAAAAAGTTTGGGAATCACAGTGCAAAGATAAGTTCAGATATATTACAGTTTTGAATAATAACACTCTCCTAGCACTCTAAAACACTCTTCAGTGTAACCCCAATAAATAGCAATGGCAGCACACTTAGTAGAAGTCTTGTAGTTGGACCCTAGTAGGATCTTGATTTAAGATCTTTGTAAGATCCTGGGTCAGGGATTAAGTAGGATGCAAGGATCATGTTGGATCTTACCAAAGATCCTATAAGAGCTTTAAAGAGCATAAAGGATCCTGCAAGAACCAGCTTACACTATCCTCAAGATTTCTACCAGGGCTGAGAAAGGTTTTAGCCACAGGTAGGACACAGAGGTACACAGATCATTGCGCTAGCAAGGAATACACACCCTTTCTTGGTGTTCTTCTTTTTGCTCTCCTGAGGGGGTGGGGTTGGTGATGGGGAAGGTGAGCGCTTCCTCTTCTTGGCACTACCCGGCTTTCTGTCTCTGCGCTCGTCTGGGGGGGACACCTCGTCTGTCAGGGTCTTGGCCGAAATTCTCTTCCTCCTGGGTCCCCCCTCACCCACCTCGTAGTCCTCCTCGTTCATCCACTCATTAAACTGGTCCAGGTCTAAAATCCACTTGGCATGTACCTGTTGGCACAGTGGTTTCCAACCAAAAGAAAAAGTGTCTTTCAAATTGAATTTTTTTCAGGATTTGATATTTTCAAATGTATTATTATTTCATTATTATGCATTATTTTTGTTGCTTATTATTACTTGTTTTTTTTTTTTTAATTCAGTGAACGAACTCACTGAACATAATACTAAGATAAACAAAATATACATAGCACTGAAGGGACAGATGTGTATGTCCTTTCTTAGACATTTATGCAATTAATCTGTTAATCTAGTCTATGGTGGTCTCTGTGTTCACCTTTCTTGGCTTCTCTGGACTGGGGGATCTTCCACCGCAGCCTCCACCTCACTGGCAGAAATCCAGGTGTCGTAGCTGTGAAATGGGTCAAAGCATGGCACAGTGGGCAAGGCATAGTCACACCTTTAGCTACATATAGCAGAAAATCACAGACAACATTCACCCTAAAAGAGCAGACATTTCCAGTGTCCTGCAGCACTGTGATGCAATCATATCTACATTCTGGGCAAAGTGTGACAATGAAGTTGTAATGAATTATGGTTATGCAGTTGCCCTGGCAATGGTGAAAGGGTGTGACAATCAGTGGAGTCTGTACCTGTCTGGTGAGTAGCCCCAGTGAAGCAGAACCTGTTTGTCTCTCTTCATTACCGGACGCACCCACTCCTCTGGGGGGTGCAAATAATGTTACAGTTACTATGCCATACAGTCACTCATCTGGTACTGTTACTGTGCAATACAGTTACTCTTCTATTACAGACAAAGTGTTACTGTTACAGCTGTTACACAATACAATTGCTGTTCTGTTACAGAAACACTGTTAATGTTGCTATACAAAACAGATACTAATCTGTTAAAGAATCTGTCTCACACACATCCATACACCCACACACAAACACACCCACTCACTCACTCACATGCACACAGCAGAAGCCAAGTTACTAACAATCTCTCCAACACTCAAAAACTTACAGTATGCTGTAAAGTTAATGCTGATTTGATCAAAACACTATCAACATAATTTACAGGCCCTTTTAATACTGTCATATAAATATTAAGTTTTTGAACACATAACTGGGCACATTGTGGATCCTGGTGTTTGACTTAGCCAGTAGTAAGCCTAACTTTACTGCACATACTGACTCAGTGATGCCACACAATATCCTGCTCCAGCAGTCCGACCAAAAAACTGCATTTTAAACCTTCAGCACTCTTAACTTGCTGATATCTTCCTAATCCTACTGTTTCCATAGTGTTCTTAATAGGTCCTTATCCTCACCCTCTTCCAGGCTTGCAGGTATAGGGACCACCACATGGGAGCTGGCTGCCTTGTCCTCGGTCACTGAACCCTGAGGATAGCAATGACAGCATTAGTGACACAGTAGAGTCTGCACTCAAAAGGTAATTCATAGTGAAGGACGTAAGCAGAGTGGGTGATGGAGTGAAGAACTGCACAGCGAGCCATTATGAGATGCACATATCAGACAAACACACATGCACACATACCTGGTGTCGCTTTATGATGTCCTTCAGTTTGCCCAACAGCTTGGGTTCAATGTCTGAACTGAGATAGATGACCGGTCGACTGAGACAGTTATTCTGAGAAAAACAAAGAGATGGAGGAAGAGCTGAGTCCCCACCCAGACTGTACTGCTTTTGCACTGTTTACCTATTTTCAGACAGGTGACACACACCGAGCGACACACTGCTCACCTGCACCAGTGACTTCTCAATGGTCATGAACATCTCCACATTGCGGTCCATTCGAGATGGGTTTTGGAAATCAAACCTCCTCCTGAGAAATAGAGACCAGTCAGCCATCTTTGCCCATTAGGAGATAAAATGCCAGAGGCTGCATTCACCTTCACATGATTCCAATTCTATTCAGCTGCAGTCCTACTGGCCTGATATTTTTCTGTGTTCCCAAAGTTTTACACAACATCCAAGGAGGAGGCGTTTCCTCTATATCAACTATGGTAATTTTTATATACCTAACTTCCTGCCTTCATTTACTACAAGGCTACTAACAGGTTCCTCACTCATGACAGCAAATCACAATCCTTCCACTACTCACAGCCAGAGTACCTGAAAATTTGCTGATTCACAGCTACAATAATTTACTCTCGGCTAGACTATCTGTAACTTAAATGACTCAGTTAGAGTACCTGTTGCTTACATCATTCACATTTGGAGTTCCCATTACTTACACTACTCACAGCTACAGTTCCTGTTACATTTCTTACAGCTACAGTTCACAAAACTTGCATTTCCCACAGCTAGAGTTATTGTTACTTTACAAACAGCTAGACCGCCAGATACTTACATTACTCTCGAGTTCCTGATACCTGAACCACTAATAATTGGACCACCATCAGTGAGCAATGTGAGAAATAAACTTTGACTAATTTAGTCCCATTACTTGCATTACTCAAAACCAGAGTTCTGGTTACTTACATAACTGCTCTCTATGCTGTCCGTGGCTGTCAGTTTAGGAAAAATGTACTGCCTGGCCAACATAATGTGAACATACTCATAAGATGTTATTCTATCTCACTGAAAGCAACAAGGAGGCATGTGTACATAGTAATTACAACACAGTGTGCTGCTGATTGGCCAAAACATGACAGCCAAGTATGACTGTCAAGTCTTGGCAAACAATGATTGAGTAAACTTGCCATACACACACACATGCCAAAAAATGCAAACTGTATTAAGACATATTTTAAGGACCTACTTGTTCTAAGTGAAAGTCAGGTCAGGAAGTCAAGTGAGGGAGAGTGTGTGTGGATGGAGTCATGTTGAGAGGTGGTTTACACTGTTTTAAGTGTGTGTGTGTGTGTGTGTGTGTGTGTGTGTGTGTGTGTGTGTGTGTTTAACGAGTGCTCACCAGCCCTGGTCACTCTTGAACTTGTAGGCAGCAGCCAGGATGTGACATAAAGCTCCTCCAGACTTAAAATCAAGAAAACTCTTCATCTGAAATGGGAGAGGCATAGTCCTTAAGTTTTTGGTTTTATTTAAACATATCTCCAAAATATTTCTGCATACAAAACCAATGTGTATGTATCAGTATTTTATGATCTTTATGTTTTTAGCATATGACACAGCAGTTGCAGCTATTATAACTGTGAACAGTTAGCATCTTTTGGTGTGGGGTTTTAGCAGATCATCCCTCTTTTTCTGAGCTTATCTGGTTATATTGGAAGGGTGAGTGTGAATAATGTATTCCTGTGCTGGCTTATATGCAATGTGCATAATGTAATAGTAGTTATCATGCAGATTAGTCCAATGTATATATCATTTTCTATACCAGTTTTTGACTCTCTTCCTCTCTGCTTATTTTGGATGTGGAATTCATAATTACATAAATAAATCAAACTTTACCTAGCCACTGCCCATTGTAAAGGTATTGAAGCTTTTTCACATTTTACAGACCTTCCAATAAAACACACTATGCAACAAAAGTGCTGTCTATCATCCATGAAAATGACCGTGAAGTATACTTCTGAGATTTCTGCTTGTGTACAGAGCTTGTCATGTATTAAAGTTGTAGTAAATAAATACTTAAGTAAATATTTCTAGATGTTAAATAATTTTCATGCCTTGCAATGCCATTTCAGACCTAAGAATTGAAATGTGCTGAGGGTACATAACCCGTTCAAAAGGCAGTGTGCATACATGGGTATCAACTTATAAATACCGGAAGTTTGGTCAGAGGGGGGTTGCTAACATGTCTTCCAAACACCTCCTCTTGGAATTGCAGCAGCTGGACCACCAGGCTAGACAGGGACTTGTTGGTAGGTGGTTCTGCCTGTATGTACTGTGAGAAAAGGAGACAAGGGGTCATCTCTAACAGTAAACTAATGAGGGAAAAGGCTTTCAGGTGCCCAGTATGTTCAATTCACAGACACAGAAGCATTCAAGAGAAAAATGACAGCAGTTGGGGTTACCAGAGGTGGTGTACTATAAATTTATGAGGACTAGAGTCAGGGTTACTTATGTCTTATGCAATGCACTGTTTCCCTACAACTATGCTTTGGTGGCATCTCAGGGTTTTCTCCTCCAGAAAAATACATTTTTAACATAATTACATTAAGTTTTAAGCATATTTTAATGCTACCCATGATTACTGAACAAGGATTGTGCCAGTATCCTGATTTATTGTACACAAAAATATTTTTAAATGCTGAGTAAATTTTTAAACTAACACTGTATACAGTTTTATGTGATAACACGTTATTTGAATGATATACTTTTCAGTCACATGTGATATACATCATGATAACAAGGATATTATTTAACAAAATACATATTACCTTGCCTCTCCTCTTTCCCACCCCCTACCCCACACAACAGTATCTTAGAAGAAAAAGTGCATTCTCTGCAAACCAAACCAACAAAAGCACAGGGATAACAAAAGACAAGGGGGCTATTTTAACAAGGGTCTGAGTTTCCAGCTCTTCAATAAATATTTAAGCACGGCTGCCATGCTGAAAGGAATTTAGAAATGGATCCTCTGAGAGTGTTTCTCCAGCCAAAAAAGTTGCACGACCTCTGATCCAGCTGGTAAAGGATGGTAGGGCAGCTCTCTCCACCTTAACAGGATCAAACTTCTCGGCAGGGATGTGGCATTAGCCACAGAAACAGGTTGTGTGCTGGGACTGGGAGATTCTGTATAAACCATTAAGAAAAACATGTATGCAATCTTTCGGAACTGGTGAAACTCCTGTTGATTTGAAACAAGGCAGCATAACACCAACATAACACCAACAGAAAGGGGATCACAATGACCCAGGAAACGACATGCTGGTTAGTTTAACACGTATCTCATATAAAATTCTGGAGTCTTTCATAGTGGAAAGATTTGAATTATTCTTGGAAAAAAAATATCATGATGGATAGCCAGTGTGGTTTTTGTACAGGGAGATAACACTTAACAAATCCTCTGGACTTTTTTGAGAAAACTTAAAATATTATATATCTAGACTTCATAAAGCATTCAACAAATGACCACATAGGCAAATTATTATCAAGCTGAAATCAATAGAAATTAGTATATTTGGGTTAAAGTGGATTAAAATTTTCCTTCAGCATAGAACACAAATAGTAATGATAACAGGAATTTTGTCTGAGCAGGGAGTTGTAAGAAGTAGGGTTCCTCAAGGATTTGTGTAGGGACGTCTGCTGTTTTTATTCAAATTCCCTCGAAAAGAACATTAGAAGCAAAATAGTTGCACCTGCTGATGACACCAAACACTCAAATGATTCAAGAATTGGCAAAACACTTGATAAATGAAGATTAAACTTGCCAATTGTAAAGTTCTACATTGTGGATAAAAGGCAAGATTATTTTATGTGAGGTACAAAACAACATGAAAAAGTCATGCTGCTGAATAAGCAAATAGAATGCAGAGAACATAGTGATTACAAATCAAAGGAAGTCATATTAATGTCCTACAATGGCTTTGTCAGAATACTGTGTCCAAAGAAGGACATGAAAACTCTTGAAAAAATAAAGAGAAGGGCTGGCTCCAAGCATTAAACATGTAAGTTACTGTAAGACACTTTGCTTATGCTTTTTTGTCTCAACAAACAGAGACTCAAGGGATATTTAAATGAGGATTTTAACATTTTTAAAGAGGACATAGGTGGAAATTATTTCAAGGTAAATTTCATACAGCTACTAGGAAGTATTACTTTGGGTCAGAGAGTTATGGGTGCATGGAATAGTGAGTAACTGTAGTGGAAGCAGAAGCACTTTGAGCGTGGCACAGTCCTAGATATGATCTGGATTATAGACAGACTGACCAGCCTAGACGGGCTGAATAGCCTGTTCTTGTTATTCAACTTCTTATTTTCATAGACATTAATAACTTGACCCTACAGAGTTGCACAGGCTAGTTTTGCCAATTTTGATAGGAGATTTTTTTTCCAATTTAGCACTCAGGCTGGCAAATTTGCATTTGCCAAACTCACATACCTAATTGTGCTAATACAGTTCTTGGCAATCCATAATGGATATGTTGCTCCAATTTTTGTAAGCAAGGTCATCTTTGGCTTATAAGCTTGCTGAAAAAAAAAATTAAAAACAACAAACCAAGCACAATAATGGGTTTTGAAAACACTGTTCAATGAGAAATGCACTAATTTATATGAAAAGAAATAGCAACACTTATATCAGATAGTCCTACAAGTGTTGCAACCCTGTCCATCTCCCCACACAGTTGTATTGTATTGCATTAGTTTATACACTACTCACACTATATTATATACAGTACTGAGTGCTTATAACAACCAAGGTGTCTGCTTCATGTATGATGTGTATAAATGAACAATACACATTATTTAAGGTGATATAATTCTGCAGTTCGTTATTTGACTTTGCTTTCACTGTAATAAGATGTATATTATTAAGAAGTATGTTACCTGTTGTAATTTTACTGTTGTGCTTTATTCTAGCACTGTTCTCCAGCTCAATTTACCATAAATTGTGTTGTTCGGCACCATCATTTCGTGTTCTTGTTGCTCCAGTGATCTGTATTAAATGTATTAATATAACGTTCAGCACACAAGATGCTCTGGATGACTACAACTGGCTAATAAATAAGAAGGTTTTGACTGATGTTTGCTGTGAATCCATCCCTACATGTTGTGTAATCTCTCTATGCATGTATTTATCTGTGTACGTGCATATATAGTAAAGATATCAATGAATAAATCTCATTTAAAAAGTTTAACTATGGTAAAGAGGACATATCTTTGATTCCCTGCTGCCTGTGATGGGGGAAAGGACTTCTGTACTTATAATGTACCAGTGAATCATGTGCATCTCTCCCAACAAATGATGAAACCTGACCAAGTCTGCTATTGTCACAAGTCATAATAGACTAAGTGAAATTTCTTTCTTTTCAAATGCAATACAATATATATTTTGATCAATAGATGGAGCTGTAGTTATAGTGCAAGCCTTCTTAAGAGGAACCCATGTTTTTAATAGGTGTTTAAGGAAGATACAACAAGAAAAGTCCAGTTTTACTTATTGTATTTAACAGTGTTCTTTCCTAAATAATAAAAAACAACACCCTTACCTATAAACTAAAAAGGGTACTCTATGAAGCTAGCTATAGGTTAAAACACCTCCTGATGGTTTGCTTGTAACTAAGATTTGTCATAATGCAAGATTTATAATTGTTACTGGATATGTTATTGGATATATTAACCTTTGTATGGTTTATCCTGCTTGCCCTATCAACAGCCCTACCACACTGTTGGCTTTTGTAGGTTATATTGAAGAAGCCAAGCACTGTAAAAGCTCAATGGGAGTGTGGTTTGTGGAAAAACAGCAAACAGGTTACACTTACAGCTAGACTGTCAATGGCATGAATAATGTGCTGTCAGTGTCTTGCAGATGCAAAACAAGAACTGTTCCTTTATCAGATTCACTGTGAATACCCTGACATTCCTTGCAAACAGTACAATACAAATGGTAACCCTGGGGTTTTGACCAAGATTAAAATCTTTCTCAACCTGCCAATTTTATTTTTCTAACAGTTTAATTCTCCTTCAGCTGGTGTGTTGTGAATGTTCCGATAAATAATAGCTACTTTACATCTTACACTTTGGTGAAGCAGGCTGGTGTTGGCTGTGGTTTCCTCTCTGTCTCTGTAAAGTATGAAAGTCTAATGAAAAGTGCTTAATTTTCATTTTGATTTGTCATATGGATTAAGTGATTTTAATGATTAGGACTGTTTAGAATTCGATGCATTAAATACACAGGTTTTAACAATGAATGTGTAACATATTTAGGTCTTATTTTGAACGCATTTTGTGGTAACTAATACGTGTTTTGAAAATGACTGTTTTACCCTGAAAGAAGAATATTTAACTATCATATCGTTTTTGACTTTCTGAGCAGGGAAAGTAAAGTTTCAAGACAGATACAAATGTAACCCCGACATCTGGCAACTGCACCTTATGCATACTGTGCAACATGTAATAGGAACTTATTGCCGAATTAATATAGTCTGTACTTGTCCTTTCAGGCCCCTGATTGTGCATGCGTTCGTGCAAGCATCAACACGCTTGGTATTGGGGGAGATATGAAACAAAATCACAAGACGCATAATATATGCCATTACGTAAATCCCCCAGTTCCTGGCTACTAATACATTACAATAAAGTATCGATCGTTAACACAGAGATGTGCAACATCTGGATCACTGCACTCGCGCTGGTTACTCGCCAGTCCAGGCGTGCAGCTGTAAACCTCGTATTACCGTTAGCTTTTAGCTTGGAAAAAAATGCGAAACCCAGACACATAAACGCAAGACCATCCAACTGCTCTTTTATAATGCCAACCAGCTACGACGTGATACCCAGCTAAATACTGGCGCGAATTATGCAGAGGAGAAAACGCCTCTGTATCGATGTTTCTCTCCGCTGGCCACTCTCCGAAGACGTTTCCTCGGCATCTTCTTTTGTTTCCGGCTCTCTTTGTACGTGGATCTAACAGCTGGAATACACTGAGCCCACCGCAAACCCTCCTCCTCCCTCTATCTTACACACTCACCTCCTACTGTACCATTTTTCTGTTTGTACATTTGGGAAATGTGTACTCTATATTCATCAAATGGATTTGCAAAAAACAAAGGGTACCTTTTTGTAATTCTTGCCCAACCAAACACGGACATTGTCGAACTGCGAGACTGTGTCAGACGCTTCGAAATATTTTACATTCGGGCCGCCGTCTTTCTTCCGCACCGCCATCTTTGCCTGCAGAGAAAAGTCGACCTCGGACGCCTTCTGGTGGATGCTTGTAAGCATTGCAAGTGGCGCGACTGATTCAGTCTTACTTTGCGGATTGGCCACATACGAAACGACCCCCATTTTGGATCTGCTCCAGGGAGCAACACGTGAAAGGGCATAGTTAAGATTTTTGATCCAACATGGCGGACCACAGATCCCAGTTACATACGATGTTCATGCACTCGAACCGCTCCGCAATTTTAACTGGTCGCTGTACAGTTATAAACCGAAAAATAGAAATGGAATAAAATATTTGTATGCATTCCTCCATTTTGTAGATCCGATGTTTATTACGACAAGTATGAAGATCACGTTCGGGCTCCTGCCTAAAAAGCGATTATGAATTTTGGTGCGCACGCCCATTAAAGATGACGATTTATTTTATTATTATTATTATTATTATTATTATTATTATTGTTGTTGTTGTTGTTGTTGTTGTTGTTGTTATACATGAATGTAGCAATTGATAATCAGTAGCAACCCTATAAAAAGAATATCACCATTCAGTCTTCGTAGCTTGAGCTGGCATTACTCATGTTGAAGAATTCTAGGTAAGCGAAATATTACCCATAGTCAAGTTCATCTGTGTGCCATTTTGACCGTGTCCTTCCGAATAACATGTGAAACTAAACTGCACTCCAGTTATTATTCTAGGATAGACATGCCTACTCTTTTAAGAATGGGATTCTTTGAGAGAGAGGACAATCTCTACCAAGAATGAGATTCTTAAAATCTGCTAGAGAGATACAGAAATCAATGCTCCTTATATATTCGTCACTGTCATCAGGAATAAAGTTTATTATTTCATGAGTTTATTATCCCATCAACAACTTTATACATGAGGCTGACAAGTATTTTTTCTGTAAATATGTTAATAATCTTAAATGAGCAGCGTGCATCAGATAATACATTCTGAAACAACACGTCTGAATATATTGCAGAGTATAGTGAAATATACACATAAGATTTTCTGTTGTTTTAGTAGAAATACACACAGCGCACGAGTTGAGTCAAATTAAATTGAGTATTTGGGTCGACATGGTTACTTGCGGAGTGGGGTTTAATATTTCCAGCCAAATCTGTTTTTCTAAAAAATGAACAACAGGGGGCATTATTGTATAGAACAAGTTCATACTACCAAACCAGAATGACAGAACACAGTTTTGTCTTTGGCTGCATGTGAGTGCCTGGTATGTACTGTTCCATCCTTCCGTCCTTCTGATAAGGTAAGAGAAATGTGAGATTTGAAGTGGACAGCTGACTGAAACTCATATTAGTATGGAACTAAAAATTAAGCACACTTTGGTGTACAATCATGACTCTCTCTCTCTCTCTCTCTCTCTCTCTCTCTCTCTCTCTCTCTCTCTCTCTCTCTCTCTCTCTCCCTCTCCCTCTCTCTGGGCCTATCCCACTCTGTGACCACCGTGATGAATTTAGTAGAATCATCTGGGGGCTGAACCATTGCGTTTCTTGCCATAGTGCGGCAAGACAATCTCATCTCAGTGAAATCTTGCAGGGACTGCAATGTACTATTACAAAATTAATTCCTAGCCACGTCACATTGTCTGCTCATCATGACCTCCACAGTAGTTGTTATGGACATGGAAATAAATAAAGTTAAATAATAGAAATGTGCCAGGCTGTGACATAATTCTGATGCAACTAATCTGCGGGTGTTTCTGATGATTATATTATCAACTCTGTACAAAAAATAGCTGCATTACCACTGGTAATGCATCCACAATAAATAAATAGGCAAATAAATAAATACATAAACACCCAAACATAAATCCCCCAGAACTCTTAAATCCTCCAGAAATATCTCCTTAATGTACAAAATCTGTATTGCGTATATCTAAAAAGTCAAATATAAAATAATACAACACAGACATCAGCCATCCCCAGCACCAACGTTGTTGTGCTACTGGCTGCAGACTTTTAAAACCTGTTGTCATCATTTGATCTCCCTGCCATTACACAGCTGAAGAGTTGTCTCAACCTCCGTGCATTGCCTGGGGAAGGGTTGCAATCAGACACACCACCACCAGGCTCAAAACATGTCCTTCATAGGATTAAGGAATAGAGAACAGGGAGGCCAGAACCTCATTATGTTCTGTAGACCTCTGTCATGCAGCCACTCTCTGATGGAATTTATCATCACAAAAAATGTGATGTATGTAGTTGGTTTTATTAGGCAATTATAAAGGAAATCAAGGCTATTCTGGTTACAGGCTTCTTATAGTTCTGAAAACAAGAACAACAAAGAATGCTCCAATACATCTGTAAAGGATTTCAAAGCAATCCTACTGTCATAGCAACTTACTCTAAGCAATTACTGCAATGCTGTATGTATGTGTACTTGTGATCTAACACCGTATACATATGATTTTCTAGGTCTCAGTATAAGATGTTCAGATTATCGAGGCCACAGGTAACCCTTCATGCTGGGTTGAATATCCAGTCCATTCACAAGTCTCTCTGCACTCCCTGGTCAGTTATTGTTGCTGTGATTGGACCATTGGTTGCTGTTGACCTTGGTGTCAGCCACAACCATGACCACAACCACAACCACCATAATGACCATGGTGAGGAACAACTAAATGCCGGCTCCATGATGTCACAAAATCAACCCGTTAATGCCTATTATGTAGAGATGTAGCAGTAATATATTATATAAATCTTTATTTCAATTTAAAATCAACACAAATTGTTTGACAATTAAAGTCGTTATTTTTCAGGGATAATTGTTAGTGTTTGACAGGTGCCTTTTAAGAGAGTAACAGCATGTACAGAACTGAATGGGTGATTAGATGTTTTAAATGTGAACACTGTATGTGAACATAGGTCTCTGATCTAAAAATAGATTTTTTAAAAATTTTGGATAATATTTTGAGAAAATGGTTACAAATATTGCAATGCAAAAAAGTTTTGAACTTTTTGTGTTAAACTGTACATGTATTTTCTGTCAATCCACAAAAAACTGCAAACTGACTGTTTTGGAGGGCTTTATAGTCCAGCCCCCTTCCCTAACTCCCCATTCTGAGAAAACCCCCATCTTACTGTACTTTGCAAGTACAGCTCTAAACATGCAGGTAGACATGTATGTTGAGACAGTCATTAATCATTATTGTCATTTATGGGACATTCTCATCTAGAGCAAATTACATACATGAAGGATACATCATCCATTTATACAGCTAGGTATTTACTGAAGCACTTGTGGGTGAAGTCCTTGCCTAAGCATACAACAACAGTGCCCCAGCAGAGAACTAAACCAACAACTTTCTGGTTCCTTACCACTGTATCATACATTATGCAGTACCAAGTTAGGACAAATCCTCTGGTTTCTTCCCACATAAAATGGCACAAGTGAATGAAAAAAACATGGGGAGCAAACAATGCCTAGGTGCCCTTTATAGCAAGCCTAATGAAATCACTGTATTTCATCGCCCCTAAACCTAATTAATTAAAAAATAATTACTTTAGCCTTTGTATACAGTTTTTCATTCATTAAAAGGTTGCTGACCAAGCTGTGCCTTCTGTGATTAATATCAACTGCAAAATGTGCTCAATGTATATATTTTTAACGTGGACAAAATACCATTTTAACTCTGTGGCTCTTAACTGCATCTTTAGCTGTCTTTCAGTTATAAAAGTGACATCATCATATAAGTTATTAGCCATTTACATTACTACTATACCAAATCAAATCAACTGAAATTAATTTGTTATAGCACATTTTTACAATTCAAATTGTCATGAAGCGCTGTACAAGTAGCATAGTAGATTTTCCACAGTGAATCCAGAGGAAAAACCCTATGCCCGTTGACAAAAAGTGGAAAATTAGCCTAAGACACTCGGAAAAGGTGGTTGACAGACTGCTGGAAATTAGTGAAAATGTTAACTTAGGGAGAACAATGAAAACACATTACATTAATTACATCAGTTGCATTCTCTAGTTATGTGGACAGGACATGACATGGTGGCCTTGGGCAAGCTATGAGTGGGGAGCTTTCATCTGACAGTCAACAGTGCAATGATGGTCCCATAATTTTTTTTTCTTTGTGCTGGTAGATCAACAGGTGGTGGTGCTGCAGGAGCAATCTGAAGCTCCAGCAGGTGCTCAGAATAAGGCTATGGCAGCATAACTTGGGAATGGGATGCACAGGGCCAGCACACTCATGAGGGCAGTTCTGTCACCACCAGATCACTGCTGGAACTGCTGAATACAGAATTACCATGCCTCGACCTAAGGACAGCACTGACAGTTCAGTCTACCAGAGACTCTATAGACCGTGCGAATCCTCCAAGCCACATCCCTCAACAAAAACACTTACTGAAAAGACTGAAAGGGTAAGTTTTAAGCCTAGACGTAAAGAGAGAGTGTCTGCATCTCTGATAGTTTTCAATTAAAAAGATAGCCAGCGCCTTGTGAACAAAATGTATGTGGGTGGTTATGTGGAAAAAAATGAGATTTCTGCAATACAGAGGAGCAAGCTCAATTAAGGCCTTATAATTAAGGAGACATGTCTTACAATTTTCAAAATTAATATTGAAGAGAAGCTAACACAGGGATTATATGCAGTCATTCTTTGTTGGGCTGATTTCTAAGAGTTGTAGGAGAATTGTATCCGGGCGGCTGTTGTATGGTATTTCTCCATCCAGGTTTTCACTGCTGTTAGTCCTGAGGTTGTGTTTATGTTTGTGTATAAGCTGTCAATGTCAATGGTGAATAGGATGGCTTCTTCTGCTACTGTGGTGTTTTGGGGTAAGGATTAGGATGAGGGTAGGTTTAGGGTTAGGGCTAGTGTTGGGGTTAGGGTTAGGGTTAGGTGTAGGGCTATGGCTAAGGTTATGGTTAGGATTAGGGCTAGGGTTAGGGTTAGGTGAGGATCAGAAAAGGACCCCCTGTCTCCCAAAAGAAAGGTGGGAGGGGAAGGGGAATGGGAAACGGGGAATAGGAAACACCAGCAGCCGGTTGTACCAGCAGAGCATAAGGTCGATCGTAAGTTCGGGTGTAAAGTCCATCTTAATCTTATGTTCGGAGTAGCTAGTTTCAAACTAGCTCTGCACTGAATTTTGGTTGCACCTTGATCACTTAAGACACAACTTAACTAGCAGTGCGTAAAGCGATCCTTAATCAAAATATTGGCGCATTTAATGACGTTTCTATCATTTCAAGTCAATCAATGGCACCATACAATGTAAACAGGAAATACGGCATTTTCGACATTTGCTGTGCACAGTAGCCTGCATGTGTCATTGTGCTGATTCAATTGTTCCAGCCTTCCGTGTCAGTGGGGAAAAGGTCTACGTCTGTCATAGACAATTTTTCCTCTTTTAACCTTTCATACAAGCCTATTGATAGCTGCCCGACTGCCCTACATGAATGTACCCCATTAGGTGTGTGTCTTACGAGGACAGAGGTGTATTTTACAATAAAGTAAAGTACTTAACATATTCATTTCTTGTGTGTATTTATTTTGTACCAATGTGCATTAGCTCATTCGCTATGGTTTGTGGAGTGTGCTTTCTTTTGAGGTACTGAAGGTTGTAAAGCAACAAATTTTAACTGAATTAAGGGAATAACTTTCGCTGAACAACTAACAATAAAGCCAACTGGAGTTGCAAACCACATTAAAACTACACAAGAACGAAGAAACAATAAGAAGTAAGTTAACATTATAACTAGGGTTGTCAAAATAACACGTTAATTTCGATTAATTAATTATAGAAAAAATAATGCGTCAAAAAAATTAATGCAGATTAATCGCACTCTATGACACGAAACATATCCACATTTGCGCTGTCGGTAAATGCGAATTTAAATTTGCATTGGTGTAATCAACAATTGCATCAGAACATCTGTAAAGTGGAGTGATACACGTATAGTTAAAAGTGCCAGTGCTGTTATACTGAATATCAGCATTCATGGAATGCTTTTTGTCCAGTAAAATTACTTGGTCAGAACTAACTGTTGTATAAAGTACAATTTGAATGTAAAATGCTTCTCACAGCAAATATTGATATATGCGATTAATTTAGATTTATTAATTACAAAGCATGTAATTAATTAGATTATTTTTTTAATCACTTGACAGCCCTAGTTATAACAATAGTAACAGAAAGGTAACCAAGGCTCACCTTTAGCTGACTTAGTACCATAATCTTTAGTGTAACATTGTTAAAGCTGGTGATAACAAAATGTGTTATGCTAGCCTGTCAACTCTGTTAGCTAGCAGGACGTAGTGTAGGCCTATGCTTCACTTTTCATTCAATGTATAACGGACCATGTGTTATTATATATTTCAGGCTTGGCCATGTCTGATGAACGTAGACCAAGAAAAAGAATTTCACTCATGACGAAACTGTCATTTTATTAATTGTCATTTTATTTCATTTTGCAGCAGGTTTTCCACTTGCTCAAACCAAAAAGCCATATTAACAGTTTTTTTTTACGGTGGACATTGCACCTACTTAGTGTTAAGTGTAAGTTTTAAGATATAACTTAAGTCTACGTTGAACGTATGTGATTTGGCGCAACAGAGTAATTTTTAGTTGTTCATAAACTTGAACGTAGTGCCGATTTATGTTCGAACTAGGTAAAGATCGAACTTACGCTCTGCTGGTGCAACCAGCTGCAGGGGTCTGCATGGGCACATACACTACACCCAACACTCCACCATGCCAAACACACATAAACACTTATGCATCCATTCATGCAGTATTAAAGAGAGGTTGGGTTTAGAGTAGAGGGTTTTAGGGTTTTAGGGTTTCAGGGCTGGGGTTAGGTTTAGGGCTTAGGGTTTAGGGTTTTTTGGTTAAGGTTACGATTGAGGTTAGGGTTAGGTTTTTAGGGTTGGGGTTAAGGTTAGGGTTAGGGTTAGGTTTAGGGTTAGGGGTACAGTGTGGGTTAGTGTCAGGGTAGGGTTTGATTATGGTTAGGGTTAGAGTTAGGGCAGAACGTTTAAATCTGTTTGGAATGGGGGCCAGAATATGAAAATGATCACAAATGAGGGACCAGGGAAATATTGCCAAAATTGAGGAATGACATTGTAGAAGAGAAGACATTGTAAAATGACAAGCACAAGAGACAGTTGTACTGTAGCAAACCACATGGAAGTGTAACAGCAACAACTTTTGAGTGCATATTGTATTGCAGTTTGTAAATGCATAGAAATCAACAACACATGAGTGCATAGTATTATATCAAAACAGATAGTCCTAGGTCATTTCTACATTCAAATGGCAGCATACACCCTGTTCAGAAATCAGTCCAGGTGAGCCATATCACATCACTAAAATTTTGATTTTCACTTTTTTTGAACAGACCACATTCACTATAGTCCATACAACTGTAACAACAAACACATGAGTGCATAGTATGGCATAGTATCAAGACACATAAATCAGATTGATATCAGTTTCAGTGAGGTCTGAAGAGCAATTTCACATTTCCATCCACTCTTACAGTATAAATATATTTAGACAGCTTTTCATGTTTACTGTCAGTGGAGTCTATTTCCATGACGCATGCCCTCTGTATAGGTCTGGTCTCATCACATCAAGTGTTAAGGCTGACTCTGGCAATACTCAGTGTTCATTTTGAATTCCTATGATATCCCTGGACAGTAATGTTGCCAGACTCAATAGATTTGTGTTTATATTTTATGTTTTTTCTACTCTATCTATGGTTTATTGAACTGACTTAGTTTGGAAGATTTGTTTTCTATTTCTCAGTAAAGCTGAAATTGAATTGTATTTCACAAAAAGTGGGGTTTGCATTGGTTAAAGTCCATTAAGACAGGGATTTTTAAATAAATGCTCAGAATTTACACCTTGCTGTGCACAGCACTGTAAAGGAGGTGTGACGATGTCATTTTATTACTTTAATATTTACATAACCTCTGACTGCTTCGGTGTAATGTCTTAGTCCAGAAAGACTCAAGTGAACTGTCGCACCCTCTGTAGAATCATCTTGCCATAAATAGTCATTGCTTAAAAATGGAAATATTGTACATTACATTGCATTACATTACATTACATTCATGTAGTACATTCAGGTACTTATCCAGAGCAACTTCCAGCACAAGAGAACACAAGTGTATCCATTCAAGTTAAAAATGTTTCCAATGTTATATTTCATTTATCTTGTGTCTGCCAATGTCTGAAATTTATTCCCATTTTGTTGAGTTATTTTAGTAACGTAGGATCTGTTTTCTTCATCCTTGAGTTTTGTGTCATCACCAAATGTCACTATTTGCTACTAATGTCCTTCTCAAGATCATTTATGCAAATAGGGAACAGCAAAAGCCTCTTCACCAATCCCTAGGTGAGACCACTGTCACAACTCTTTACTCATCCCTCTCATTGTCACTCCTCAGTTGCTCCCTTTGAGCAGGGGTACAAGCTTGTATCTTTGTAGCTTGTAGATTTCCCTCTGCAAGTGTTCGCTATCCCTTCTGATTCATTTTTAACAGAATAATTATAACCTGGCCTTATTAATATATTCTACAACCTTACATGAGATAACAATTACACTAACTAGCCTGTCATTTCCGGGACCAGTGGGATCCTCTTTCTTTCATATTGGTGTTGTGCCCTGTTTCCATTCATCAGGAGTTTTTCCTGTTTTTAAAGATGTAAAGATATTGCTTTACATGTTCTTGGGTATACACCATCTGACTGAGTATATACCATACTGACTTAAGTTTTTCCAGTACTGCACATCCTTTATTTCAATATTACCTAAAATTCCATTGCTATCAGATGCACAGTAACTATAGGCATATTTGTAACCATTCCATTGTGAAACATCTTTTATTGTCACAAAGTAAATCACCTTCCCCATTTGTAATTCACCTAGCTAGCTCTAACTTTCATTTGTTTCCTTTGTTCCTTTCCACAACAGTGTTGAAAAATGGGTGAATTTTTAATATCTTCAGAGATTTATTTTCAGAAAGATTTTTTAGCCATTTTTAATTCTAGCTGACATTTTTTAATACTGTCACAATACTGTTTTTATAGAGTCTGTAAAATATCTTTTTCTGTAGAAATGTATTTTTCCACAATGTAGAATGCTTATTAATCTCAGTTTTCCAGAGTAGAATATGCCATCTCTCATCCAGTCACACAGTCTAGAAGTCCACAGTCCAGGAGTACCCGGTCTATTTTGCTTAGATTTTCTTTCATAAAATTAAAATGAGCTCATCTAAAATTAAAAACCTTAGAGGTGGAGTAAGTGAGAGGGAAACTGTAAGTCAGTCACACCTCTGGAGATGTTGATGAATTTGATGCTTAATGTTTGCTAAATTTAGTTTCCTAAAGACAACTGACTGTTTTTCTAGGGCCCCCTTAGGGGTATTGCCACTGGCACCAGCAAAATATGACTCAGCATATGTTTAATTGATGAAAAATTATGTTCTACAATGAATGCTGCAATTGCACCATAGATTCCTTCCATGGGCCTCTGTGTCACTACTCAACTCACCTTCCTTGTTTCCCAGGGAAAAGAATTTTTTAGAAGATGATAAAGAGCATGCGCAGACTAGCAAGATTAGGGGAAACAACCCAAAAGCCAGGGAAGACTAATAATAATAATAATAATAATAATAATAATAATAATAATAATAAATAATAAATAAAACAAATAGAACAAAATTCAGATCAATAATCAATATGAAAACAATATCATAAAATATTAAGAACAATAATAAATAATCAATAAATAAAGAATAATCGATAATAAATCAGTGCAAGTGAAATAAAAGCAGCTCACTGGAATGCCTTTCTAAACAAGTGCATTTTGAGTTGTGATTAAAAACTAGAACTGAAGGGAGTCTCTGATAAAATGTGGAAGTGAGTTTGGGGCCATATCACCTAAAGACAGCCTGTCCCCTATTCCTGAATCAGACTCCTGGGACATTCAGGAGTCCAGCAGGCTGACCTAAGTGTTCATTCTGGTTTATGTGGTAGATGTGTGTCTTTTATTTTGACCAAATGTTTATTTATTTATTTATTTTTACAAATATCAATAGACATCAATACATCAATGTTTGGTACAAACAAAACATCCCATTCCCACCCACCGAACAAACCACAATGGTGATTCCCCGTTTAAAAAAACATAAAATGTAATGTAAATGTATTAAAATGTATTAATGTATTAAAATGTAATGTAAATATATTAAAAAATATATATATATATATATATATATATATATATATATATATATATATATATATATATATATAAAAGAATAAAAACCAACAACAGAATTATAAAATCAATTTAAAACTTCAATGCAAATATTGAAGAACTGGGGTGATGTGCTCTTGCTTTTTATTCTTAGCCAGTACCCTGGCTTCTGCATTCTGGGTAATCTGTCATTTTCTAATAGAATAGCTGGGGACATGTGAAAGCAAAGCATTGCAGTTGTCCAGTCTAGATTAAATGAAGGTGTGGGTAACCTTGTCAGCATCAGGCAGGGTTAAAAATTACCTCACTTTAAATGATGTAATAATAAAAAGAAATTTTATTATTATTCTCAATATGGGATTTCATATTAAGATTTGAGATTTGAGAAGATCCCCCCTATATTTCTCACCCCAGACATCAAGTTTAGCATTTTATAGATACAATCCAAATAAAATAATGCTCTCTGCCACCTAAAAGCACTTATATTTTGTTTTCATTTAATTGGAGGACTTTTTCTGATATCTGGAACATAGCCATTAAGATGTGGGTGTCTGGGTCCAACATGCTTTGAAACACATCTGTACAAACCGTACTTTTGCAGTTATTAGACTGTATTTAAGACTAGTAAAAATGGAAAATGGAATTTTTAGACCCTGAAGCAAAAGAGGCTAGAATATGTATGTAGAAAGTTATGGAAAAAAATAACTAACTGATATGTAGCGGTCTGATCGTTCACAGGTTGCCTTCACCTCCCCTCCACTAGTCTGGTCCAATGCATCATGACCCGGAGCCTTTCTGTAGCTCTGCTTCCTGTGTTGACAGCCAGGTGGCATCTTCACTTCCTGTGTGCTTTCGGCTTGATTCTCAGTAGGTGCGCACCTTCAGGTGGTACTATATGCTCATATGCTCACATTGTGCCTCCCAGGTCCAGTACCCCCTGCTCCGCCCACCATGGTGATGTCACTGTTTCACCCTGCTGGGTTGCCTGCTCCTACACCATCATCTTTCCAACTGGCCCTCATCACTCTTTCTCTCTCTCTCTCTCTCTCTCTCTCTCCCGGAATCTGTGGTGCATCAGCTGATCTTGCAGGTCTGACGTCAGCTGGGCGCATGACACTCATAACAAGTTGCTCTTTTTTACAGATCCACCCCGCCCCACATGCTTCTGTTTTGCATCTTTCTCTGTCCAGGTGGCAAGGGTATTTCCTCCATGGAGTATGCTTCCTAATGAGTGAAGTTGCAGAGTTCATCCTGTTGGCTTCTCCACGTACATGCCTTTAATAGGTGTCTGTTTCCCCCAAACTTCTAGAACCGGGAACTTGCCATGGTTCGCTGCCTCATCATTGGCTTCATTTATGGTCCTCTCCTGATTTGCGTTTCATGCTTGCAGTTTGCATATATCTGCCAGGGCCATCCATCAGTGCACCGTCTGCTTTAATGAAAGTGGATCAGCCGTTTTGTTTTGCTGTGAATATCCGTTTGTTGTGTTTGCCCTGTTGGTGTCAGGACAGACAAGTACTGTGACAAGAAGCCTCTAATCATTGACCTCTCTGCCCACCATGGTTTGTCACACCTGCTCCCAGTCAGCCTGCTCAGCCACGCCCCGCTCAGCACGCTCAGCCACGCCCCGCTCTGCAAGCTCAGCCACGCCCCGCTCAGCCTGGCTCCACCACACCTGTGGTTCATTCCAGCAATCAAGCCCTGCCTTTATAAGGACTCAGTTTTGTTACCTCATTGTGAGGTATTGACTCTTTTGATTCTTTACTGAGCCTGCTGTTTATCACTCCATTGTATTGTTCCCGTGTTTCTTGACCTCTCGCCTGTTTTTGGACCTTGCTCTTGTGTTTTTGGATTCTGGTTTTGTTGCACTTCGGATTTCCCGTTTACGACCTGTTTTGTCCCTGACCACGCCTTTTTGGATTCTGGCATTAAACCTGTTTTACCGCACTTGGATCCCAGTCTGTTTCATTACATGGTTCATCTGTGCTAAGCATAAAGAGCTTTATTTTCAGTAAAGATTTCTCTTAACATATGACCAGTGATCCCACACATCTTTCTTTTTTGCCAAGCCCACCATAATGCCGGGCTGATTATATTTTTATGTTCAACTTACATTAGGTTGCAATAGAATCTCTGATTTTTGCACTTATTGGATGATTTCTTAATCATTGGTCACCCTTCTGCCTTTGTATCTGAGCACACTGGTGTCAGCCTTTTGGGGAACCTGGGGTAGTGTAGCGCAGTAGTAAGGAGTAGGGCTCATAACTGAAAAGTTGCTGGTATGATTCCCTGCTGGGGCACTGCTGCTGTACCTTGGGCAAGGTATTTAACTCACAATCGCCTCAGTAAATATTCAGCTGTATAAATGGGTAACATGTAAAAATTGTAACCCCTCTGGATAAGAACATCTGCTAAATGACAATAATGTAATGTGTATATAACCTTTGCCCTTTCACACTATCTTCCGCTGTTTTATCCTCTGACTGTTCCCTTGCCACCTCCCTTTCATCTGCGGGGTCCTTCTTAGGGTGACATTAGGAGCTCTGCCAACTAGAATTGGCCACCTCTCTTGGCCACCTCATTCCTCTCTCCCAGATGGGCCAGGGTCCACACTCTCCTCCTATGGCTGGCGCTTGTCTGACCCTTTCCTTCAGGTCCACAGGGGGGCCTCACAGCTCCTTCGGCAAGCTGCCTTCCACAGGCTCCTGCTAGACTGGACTCTAGCAAAGGCCAGACACCACAATGCATCTGCAGCTTATCCATACCCACAACTCTGCTCACTGCCAGCCCCATGCAAGCCCACCATGGCAACTAATCCTTCTCTTCATAAATTATTCTTAAAGCTTATTCAGCTGTTTGAGAGTCTCTGCATCGAATTATAATATTTATTTGCCAAACAGACACACTCATCTATTTAATACACATTGCTTATATTTCAAATAGTATGGATTTGGATTTATGGAGGTGGATGTTTTTCTGAAGCAATCCAAGTTATGTACCTTGCTCAAGGGTATAACAGTTGTTGGGAATTAAAATTACAACCTTTTAGATTATGAGCTTATGGAAATAGTTGAGAATAACTACTGAAGTTGAAATATTGAATTATAACTACGGATGAAAAACGGAAAGTTGATAGACTATGACCTGTTTAATCCATGGATGTTGCCAGGGCTAAAGTCTATCCTTGCAAGACATAATACAAAGACTTGAATTCCTATGGATCTGTCATGTATAATTTCTGACACGTGAAAAGACTGGTGTGTTTGCATGTGTGTGTGTGTGTGTTATTGTGTGTGGGTGTTTTTGAGTCTGTGTGTGTGTGTGTGTGTGTGTGTGTTGGGGGGGGTGAAACTGCGTATTTCTGAACATCGCCAGTAAAATCTTGTTTTTTTTTTACTGTGTGCCAGGACCAGCACTTCAATATCTCTCTGACCTTTTACTCATCCTTCTCCACAGACAGTCAGAATTATTTGACCTCATTAGGTCCTGCAGCTGTGTGTCCATGTCTTTTGTGTGTGTGTGTGTTCACACTCTCATGTATGTATGTATGTATGTATGTATATATGTGCATGTGAAGGTGTGTGTATGCACACATGCATGTGTGTTTGTGTGTGTGTGCGTGTGTGTGTGTGTCTGTGTTTCTGTGGTAACTGAAGCCTATTGATTATTTTAATCAGCCTATTTGTGAGTCTGTGATCCTTGCGGCTCGGTGTTCGACAGGGGAATCACTAATGGGCCTCAACGCTTCCCGCCTCAGACCTCTCCCTGTCCAATTAACTTTCAACTGGAATCTGCCAGGAGAGAGCGGGGGTGGGAACTGGGGGGGAGGGGGTTGAGATGCTGAGATCTCCCAGCAGCTCCCACAGGCTACAAATTCAACAAAGCCTTTAAGTCCAGAATCCCATTAACTTTCACTTTAATTAAAGATCTTCCTCTTTGGTAATGACACTGATATTGTTCAACCTGTTCTTCAAAATCTGAGAGACTGTCTTGGGGAACCTCTTCAATCAGTGCCTCTGTGAAATATTCTTCCATGGTGGACATAGCTTGTAATCTTGCAAATAAAGTAGGAAATTAGCATTCGACCTTAAACCATGTCATGCCACAGACAAACCTATTAAAGCCTGACATTCAGCGGAATAAACCAAAGATCTCCAACCACCCCACGACATCGTTCAAAAAGCCACAGACAGTGGTGAAGGGAAATTTTGTGTTTACCTTTTGTTGTCTGTGTGAAGAGGCATACATGTTTACATGGGAAAAAATGGCAAGATTAATTACCACAGACATTTAATTATATAGTATCATATAATGATAGATATATTTGTGAGAGGATACGTGTGTTTCATGCATTCATCTGTATTCTGTTAACTCCTCTTAGTTGACTCAACAGTTAATGCAAATAGTGAAACAGAGAGCTGAGGTGAGACAGCTCAGCAGCTGCTGTGGCTTACAGGGAGCATGCTTCAGTTCAGGATTTGAGTGCTGGGTGTGCACGATATGCAAGAGAAAGTCAGTAGTTGCGGTAATGTGTACGATTCTCTGCACAAATCGCTTTAAAATTCATTGTTTTCAAATATCTCAGGTTAGAGTCTGAGCTTTATATTGGCTGCCTGGGTAGAGTTGGGTTTATATTGTCCAGGATTCCGCTGCTACATTAGTGCCTCGTAGTTACCTGCCAGGCACCTGTAAGTTACTGGTCATCATCGGTCAGAGATGTCCTCCAGTCAGCACCAGCTCTCGTGTTAGATCTGGTCGTTCCAAAATCCACATGAAAAAACAAATACCTTCCCAGTGAAAGGGCATCCTCCATCTGTTCCCAAACACTGTTTTTAGATTTAGATTGTTGATTGGTATGAATGTCAACGTGTCTTTGCATGGCACATTCTCGGTTATTTTCCACTTGCCCTATTAACAACATCTACCAGATGTTGGTTACATCATCTAACATCATCTAAGTCATTTGTCTAATAGTTTCTGCCAGCTGTGGAAAAGGAGCTGCATTTGGTCCATTCCATTCACTGGGCCCTTGATTTGAAGGACTAATGTTAAACCTACCCTGAGTGTTCAAATGTCTACAACCTCAAGAAATCAGACAGAGCCTCTCTACAGCCATTCTATGACAATGTCCAGTTTCAGCGAATTGCTGTGGAAATAGTGGGCAACCTAGAGAAGAGACATTCTGGGCACCATTACAGTCAGGTTATACGGAATTACATAACACTGTATGGTGAAGCTCACCCTAAGGGAACACAAGCACGATTCACATCATTCATTGTTTTTTGATCCACTTTCTCACAGTGCCATTCCAGCAGAGATTCTTAGTGACTAACAAATAACAGAAAAAGATTCTCTTCAACTAGTTCGTTCTGAACAAAATCACTCATTTTTTTGGCGGACCTTTCTACTTACTAAGGTTCCTAACAAGAACCTTAGACAACGTATTGTAAAATCATACTTACAATATAATGATAACTGGTGTAGGTTAGTTTCTGTCTGTTGCCCATAGTAGGATGGCTGTTGGTAGTAAATTGATAGGAGACCAAAAGCACTATTGTACAGAGAGGCAGTAGCTTTGTTAGTTGAATGATGTTGAAGAGGTGTTCATCTGTCAAAATTATAGAGGGTATCCCATTGATATTAGTCATGTGCCACTGGGCAGCAATTTTTTTTTGTTCACTCTATAATTTGGATAAATCTTAGAACTAAAACTAATGTTATTAAACAATAGGAAAAGTGTCAAATGAACTTTTTTCTAGAACACTAAATTTGTATTCTTCATTGGTTCCACTCAGAGAAAAATGTTGTTTCTGGTGTGATGTGTGTGGTGGAGTCTGTACCTCACAGCTGCCCTGCCCTGCCCTGCCCATCACTGACAGCCAAGAGCCTGACTGCAAGCAACCTGTACTAATAGCCATCACCTGTGCAACACCTCTTAAAGGTGGTCATCTGCTGAAGGGGATGCCTCTCTGACCAGTTATGAACAATTTCCACAAAATCATTAAAGCCTCCTACATTAAATGATACGGCCACCACAAGCCCACCCAAGTCTATCCATTTTAAATTGCTTTAAATTGACTGACATGTTGCCACAAACCTCAAGCTATTCAGCGGGTCTCGTTAGCAAGAAAATCACAGCAGGTCATGGCGGTTCTTACTGAGAGACAGAGGATCTGAGACATTTGAAAATGTTTTATTGTTGGAGGTGTTTCAGGAACAGAGCAGTGTTTCATGTGTTTTATTTTATTTTTTCTTTTCATCTAAGATACACATAGCTTATCACACATCGCACAGGGACAACAATCAATCCATACTTACTAATAATAAACATCACCTTTAAATAGTTACTGAACATTGTTAGTGCTGATGAACACACCTGGATGCAGTATGGTACACAGGAAAAAAGTCACATATGTGCGCACGGACATAAATGTGTGCTACCATATATCATCATTATTATGTGTTTGAAAGAAGGGAGGTAATCTGTACAAACAAGCACAGTCGTGCAAAGTGATTATGATGATGGGAGTGTGGCAGCGTTTACTGCCAGGTCATGATCTCTGTATTTACTAAAGAAAACTAAAAAGGCAATACCTACATCTTGTGTGAAAATATCCCAATAATAATAATTGTGTGCAGTTTTGTTATGGCAATAATTATGATCCTGCAGAATTTCAACTCCACTATGTATACTCTGTTGTATATTACAACTAAAAACACTACCAAAAACTACCTTTAATTGATCACTATATGCATGCTTGTTAAATATAGTTACAGTTGTATTTCTTCATTTGGCTGATATTTTACAATGACAATGGTTGTGACACAAAATGACAATGGTTGTGATGTAAAGCATACTTCAGCTGCAGTTTCAGAAATGTGTTTGTTGTTCCCTGTCTTTTTAGAATATTATAAAAGAAATCCACATTAAAGTGTAATGATTTTGTACTTCAGCAACAGGCTAATCTGAAGTTCATCAGCTCTTTGATTCTGTACCCAGCTCCCTGGTGATCAAAGTCTCATACATACCCCAGAATGCATCTTCCTCTTGAACAGAGTAAATGGTGCACTAAGAATGCTGGGAATTGAAGGCAAAGAAGAACAAAGTTTAAGGGGTCACTGTTCTTTTCACTGAAATTTTGTGATAATATCTCTGCAACATATTAAACGGCTTAATTAGTCATGGACAGCTAGCTGAACGTGCTTTGAGTGTACATATTGTGATCATTAAAACACAATGATTTGTAGCAAAAAGTCTGAAACCTAATGTGCATTCACTCTAATTCACTGGAGAGGGGGAATGTAACATTAGGAATGACATAAGAATACTTCTGTGTTGAGATTTTTATGGTGCTTAAAGTTTGAAAATTGCCTTTCACCTCTACTTAAACTCAGAACCAGAGTCAATATTAGCATAATTTGCTTTGCCTTTAACTTTGAATATGAATTTCAGCAACTTATCTTTTTCTGTCAACACTCAATGTTATGTGTTCAGCAACTGCAGTGATTAATGAAAGAAGTGTGCCAGAAAAGTGCAACAGCTGCTAAACTGTAAAGTTAAGGGCAATGCATATTGCACATAATAATACATTTCAATCCAAACATATGTACGCAGTTGTTTCAGCCTAGTGACACATATTCTCTTGAGAGACCACATAGACTACCCAGGCTATTGCTCTTCTGCTGCATTTGATACAGTGCCACACTGTAGATCTCAGAGCCACCAGTGAAAATGGTATATGAGGGCCTTCATGCGGTTGATATAATTTAAAACAAATAAATAAATCAATTTGTCAGCCTGTGTGTCTGATACAGTGTGATGTGTGTAGAGAAAAAATTGAACAGTATTACATTTTGGAAAAAAAAATATCCATACAAATGTGCATGGTTGGTAGTTACACAACTAGGGGTATTGTCATGTCATAAATGTATTAATATGTTTAAGCTGTGGTATGTTCCCAATAGTGAAGAAGATATTTGTGTAGGCCCCCTACTGAATATGATAAAGGTCAGAGTCGGACCTCACTAATTAGAGCTAGGTTCCCCAATCCTGAACCTGCAGACCCACTGTGTGGGTGGCTATTTGTCCCAGCTATGCACTTAAGTAATTATGCAGGTGATTAACAATTTTGATTTTTTCTGTCTTTGGTTAGCCTTAATCAGAGTATTTCAGCTGAACTGAGATTTTGCAAGCTCCGTCATAACTGTGTGTGCTATGTCACTAAGGGCAGGTGCCAAGTATAGATACTGTTCAGTTAGGTTTATTGTAGCAGTGTGTAATGTAATTGAATACAATTTACACCTGTGTTTACCAGTCTCATCTTTGGAATCTGTGAGATCCAATCTTTAGTATGAAACATGCAGTGCTTCTGGCAATATATATACTACTTGTTGAATTAACATCTGAATTAGCCAAATAAAATAAATTCATTTCATTTAGAAAAATAAAAATATGTAGGTAGAAGCAAAAAACATAAATACTAGATGTTAGCAACAAAGATTGGGAAATGGTCTAACAGACCATAACCACAATGTGTAGATCATGAGACCTTTTGAAATTCTGCATTTAGAATGGAAAGAATTAGTTCACACACATGCGCATACATTCATGTATACATGTTAAGGATAGCAACAGAAATCTGGGACTGTTGTCCAGACGTAACAAATAAACACATAATGAAAACTGGATACTATATATATTTTTACTTTTCTAGGAAGAACTATAATACTAATGGCTCTTAAATAAAACCCTATTGAGAGATCCTTTGCCAGACAGATACTTTCAACTGCCCTCTATAAAGAAGACAGGTTATATGTAAACATTAAGGAATGTCATGAACTTATCTGTATTACAGCTCTATGCTTAAATGGATATATTGGAGGTCATTAATGCTGTACAGTGATGCTACCTTCATTTGGCCTGGGCTTGAAGGATCCACTAGTAAATAATCTTGATTAATATCATTTCAGTCAAAGATCTATTTTCAACCCCACTGCTCTGAACTCTACTGTCATACACTAGTATCTACCAAGCATTTGATTCTTTTGTTGAAAAAAATACACATTGGACATGGTTTATGGTGTAAGGTATATCATCAATTCAGATCAATATATTCATGAATGTTCATGTGCAGTCTCTGTGGAAATATTGGAAATCCATACTACAGGAGAGAGGTTGTAGCAAGCCAGTCTTCAACTGCAACCCTTTGTACGACATGACTACACACTTACGCCATTTTTCCAATCCCACACATACGACTGAAGCATTCAGCTCTGGTGGAACAAGAAGGGAGACTTTACCTAAAAACTACCTCATGATACAATTTTAAAGATTTTATCTGCAAAAACTCATCTATTCCCATAGATTTTGTCCTGTATAAATGTCCATATTTAACAACTCTATATATTTAAACAAATAGGTAAACACAATTCTAAAGAACTGCACTATATGTGTATCAATGCACAGTATTTCAGCAACAATTCTCAATGACACTTCAAAGAGGAATGTCAGACATCCAAGGTCACAGCCAGAGAATTTGTCTCCAGAGCTGCTCGAGTGCAGCTAGCCTGGTTTGGAATATACTGCATTAGGATGGACCTCAGAGAAACAGGCTGGCACAAAAAGATCTGGTGGTTTTTGCAGTATACGACATGTGCTTGTATAACAAAGAGTATCTCAACAAACCAACACACATCAATGCATATAACACTGTCTGGAAATGTATGCTTGCATGTGTAGCTATGTAAATATTCATATATACACATACACAAGAGGTGTCAGTAACTGCATTCATGAGGTTAATTGTTTGGTCACTATCTAACAAGCCATGCTTGTAAATAACTCCTTAAGTAAAACTCAGCTGAAATACAGATGTGGCCCTCTTTGTTCTTGGTGAGAGCCTAGGTAACTAGAACAACCCACAATTTCTCCTTTCAGTTTGTCTTCTTACTTTGATGTTTTTTATTTCTTTTTTTTGTAGTGGGGTGTGCCTGCAGGTGGCAGAGTCTCCACTCTCTGTGTGATGAGGCGGGGCCCATCAGTCTGGGTATATGAGGAAGCCGGAGAAGGTGCTGTATTTGTTGGTATTGCCCCCATGGACTTTACCCCCATCCAGCTGCACACACACCTCGTCCCCCACATCCAAGTGCAGGATCACACTGTTGGAGGCATAGTCATAGTTCTGATCAGCGTCCTGAGCAATGGCACTGGCCCGCACCTGGGAAAGGGAGAAAAAGAGTGTTAGAGAGAGAGAATGAGAGAGATCAGCTGCACCATTGGTGAAAGAGGGACATCTTACGTATGCAACCAATGATTTTTTCATGTTCATTACTGTTATGGCATACACACACATCCTGAAAGGAAGGTCTGTGTATGTTTCCACCAGTCAGACAAGTCCAAAAGAGATATGACACCTCTGTTGCTTTTTATGTAAACTGTATGTTTGAATAAATGTCAATGTTTCAAAAGAAAGACGAAAGATGGTGAGACTAAATACTAAAACCCTTGGTGCAAATTCCCATAGACTGTCTGTGATGGTATATAAATGATATTAACAGTATATTAATGGCAGTTAAGATTAATGCGGTTCATGGTCAATGTAATTATTTTGTCATGTATGTGAAGCTGATATTTATTCAACTTGTGAATTTGTTGTGAAGATGTAATCAGAAAGAAAAATAAATGAATGTAAAGGATACATCCCCATTGTGCTTTTAAGTAAATTCCCACTTAACACTTTGTCTCTCAGTCCACCCCCCTCTCTCATGCCATCTATCTCCATAAAAGTGACAATTTGTCTCATGAATCATCAATCATGTCGTGAATCGGGTAGCCAGATTAAACGAGATTATGGTCATTTAAATGTTAATTGCTGGGGTGGGAGGGGAAATAGGGCACGGGAAGGTTTATGACTTATTTGTGTGACATTTCACTACTCGGCTAGCAGCAACTAAGACTGCTGCCCATGCCCCTTCAGCCTCTCTGTCTGCCCTGATTTCATACAGTAAATTATGGCTGCCATAACAGCCCTTGTCTTTATGTCTCCACGCGTCATGATGAAAGGTCAACCAGCTAAAGACACGGCCACACATCTCATGACTCTCTAAGCCAATTCCAGCAAAACCCTCGCTCTCTGTTACCCACTCAGCCGATCCTCTAATGACAGGTAGGCTAATTAACGGCAATCACCTGTTTTCATCACTTTTTTATTAAATATATTTTCTTTTTGGGGTATATCACCTCATCAGTAAGGGTGCATATAGATATTCTTGTCTCACATTTCCTTGAGACAAAAGCTAATTTACTGTTTTGAGGATAAACCCCTTGCCAGTATAAAATGAGGATCCAAGAGAGAAGCATTGCAGACAATCTGAATTTTTGTGAAGAGATTTGGTCACAAAAATTTCACTATCTTATAGAGGATCTTAAAAGTTAAAATCTGTTAAATGGAACAGAACATTAATGTCAGTTATTTCCCTTCTGTCTGCATTTTTCGCTTTCCAACATTTGAATATTCTAAATCCCCATACGAAATTGGGCAAACACTTGCTCCACTCTTACACTCGTCCTCTCTCTCCTTTGTCATCCACACATGCTTAATTATTTCCTCTTCCAGCTGTGGGGCCAGGGCTTAATGTCATCTGTATTGAAGACTGTGTGTCTGACAGGCCCTGCACTGTGTAAATGGATGAGTTGAGCACCGACCTTGTGACCTCAGCCTCAATTGAGAACACAACCCCACTCTCCTTTATTGATTATCTGGGAGGCTCTGTGCTTTTCATGTTTCTAACCTGTTGGAAGCGGAGCATGATGCTTGGTGGGATTGTGTAGAGAGTAGTGTACGTGCGTGTGAGGGTCTGTGTGGTGTGTGTGTGTGTGTGTGTGTGTGTGTGTGTGTGTGTTTGGGGGCAGGGATGCGAAAAAATCTTTCTGAAGTATCGACCTGTTGCATATATTCTGCACAGAAAGTGATTTACATAATATCAAGTGGAGTGGTTCTGCTTGAGTGAGAGGGCTGTCACATTTACATGCTGTGTACGAAGTGCATTCTATTGACCCATAACTTTAAATCCGTATTTGCTTATTTATACAGTACATCATATTGGTCTTACACATGCACCTACACAAACACAGCTTTTCACAAAGGGATACCACTGACACACATCTTGAGCTCCATTTCACTTTTCTAAAGGTTAGACATTTCTGTTTAACAATTAGTTAGCATTGTTTTAATCTCCACATCCTACTCCTGCCCGTGCTGGTACAATTAGTAATGGCACTGCTGCTTCTGTTGCTGCGACTACCAACAATACAATTACTAGTAACAATGGCACTGATTTTAACGTTGATAAAAACCTTTTTAAACCAGTTTCTCAAAACATAAAACTCTCCACTATTGCACCAAAAACTATTGTGCATGCAAAGAAATTACACACTGAGATTTCTTTTTTTATTAATAAATGTGACTAACTCCCCCTTAGACTGTCCCTTTATAAAGGTGTTGACCAGTCTGAGCACACCTGATCATGGCCATCTGATGGGATGCAGCAGCACTATAAAATACTCTGTATTCATAAGGTACATATAAATACTGCATCAACCACACCTGTCAGACAGGGTAATGTCACTCGTGAAGGCTTGTAACAGGACATTTCCACCTTGTTATGAAACCCTGGCTTTTGGTAATGTGGTAAAGTGGCTCAGTTGTGGAAAGGGAGTTTCCAGCTTCAGTGATCAAGCTCATCGCTTGCCCCTGACATCCCTTCCTTACTGCAACACTCCTTCCTTGCTACTGTGTACTCCACAGAATTCACTGACCTTCTGTGAAGTTACCCTGTATGGTTATTGACAACATTACAGAACAATGAATAGCAAACTGATTATTAATAATTGGTAAAACTACATTCTGTGATATTTTCATGTCAACATTATTTTGAACAGCCAACAACAGGAAAACATATTTGATAGAGCACTCTGTAGTCACCAAATGCATCAAAGAAGCTTTGGCTAAAAAATGTAATCTATACTTAAAGATATTAAATTCTATAACTGTATGTGGGCTTCAAATTTTGCATAACCTGGGTAACCTGTAACCTGAGTAGAGGATTTTCGTTTGTTTCTGTTTCATAGATAAACAAAAAAAAAAAAAAAAAAAAACCTTTCACTGCATTAGCTGCCGGAAATCCAAGATATTGCAATATGCATACTGCATAAAATCGACAAGACACTTACTTCTAAAAACAGACAAGCAGACAGGCACACGACAGGTCTGCCACCTCATTCACTGTTGTTGTCGGGGGCACTCAATCAATGTCACTGGCCTCAGACGCGTCTCTCGCTCCCCCGTGGTAGGATGCGGGCGCCATGAACATGAGCTGCAACAGAACTAACGTCTAAAAATAATTGCAGCGCTCTGTTTTTTCCTGCCTCAAGATATACATTTGGTGTTTCTGCAAATCTTTAACATTAGATTGTGCGTATTGTCTAAAATGAAGCCGATTTTCATATACACTCCGGACATTTACTTCTGTACCAAACTTGCATTCCGCACATTTATCAGACTGCATATCTGTCTCTGCTGCTGCCTTCCTTCCACGTCCCATGTTCCCCTCCAGTCTGGACCGATCTATCCATCTTACTCCAAATGAGATGCAGGTCACGAATGTGTCTCCGCCGTGAAGCGTGTCGGGGAGCCGCGGTTAAGCGTGTCCCTGTCCAGTCTAAATCGGATTGATTAACGGTGCGAGGTGGCCGGTCTCTTGGGACTTAGTTTCCCAACTCCCGCTTCAACAACAGGCTTCAGTAATTGCTAACCACACGGCTATAGCTGTAACCCTAATACCTCCTATTTCTACAACACTATACAACTGCAATAAATGGGAGCAACAATGCTGTGGTGTAACAGACGGACCAAATAATGGAGCATAGAAAAATAAGACCAAGCCTAACATAGCAACCACGATGTACCTAATAAAACTGTACTACGAGCGCCTTTTTCTTTTCATTAAAATATAATCGTGCTTTATTAACAAAAAAAAAAAAAAAAAAAAAAAATATATATATATATATATATATATATATATATATATATATATATATATATATATATATATATATATATATACACACGGTATACAGTTGCTGTGGCGGAATGGGCTTTTTAATTTCCTTATCAGTTGAACTAATTTGACGAAAAGGGATCGGAATCCGTCCAGTCACTTAAACTATGAATATGAGTGGAAGTCAATAGGCATTTATTTTGGCAAAACATAGTGATTGATTGAAACCTGTGTATAAAATGAGCTAGCTAAAATAAGATTTTGCCGAGTTAGATGTGAACATGAACGCTTACAATTCAAGATAATCAGGAATGATCTGAGGTGAGGACTCAACAATAAGGTTTCAGTGGGGCTAGAAGAAAATATATAAAACGATATATATACAAAACGAAATATTCAGAGTTCCAGAAGAAATATAAAAATGAACTGTAAATTGTGTGAACAGACATGTTATATGTGTGGACGTACATATATAAGAAGATGATGAATTTCTTTCTATATATATATATATATAATTTTTGGCTACTTTGAAGAATCTAAACTATAAGATTTGTTTTGATTTGTCACTGCATAATTCTATTTGTATTTATAGTTTTGATGTCTTTACTAATATTCTAAAATGTGGAAAATAGAAAAAATGAAGAATAAAAGTTGTGCCTGAACAATTGACTCATACTCTCCCTTTTCCTCTCTACGATGGTTTCATCAAACAAAAATGGAAGATTGTTGGGAGATTATCAAACAAAATGAAAGCAAAAGATAATCTGGCTACAGCTATAGGTCTGCGGTAGAACAGCCAAAACATCCAGGCTCGGTACCAGGATAAAATACAGAGGGGTGCAATTGCAATCCACAGTATTGCACAAAAAGTTATAAATACTATGTAGAAATGGGGATATAAGGAGACAACTGGGTGCACTAAGGTCCGTCTGGGGGTGCAATGCACCCCTAAGGACCCCCGTAGCACCGGGCCTGAAAACATCCACAGGAGCCAATCCAGATTTAGGAGTGCTGAATGCTCTGTCTGTACATCTCACTGCACAGATTTCAAATTTCCGTATTCGACATAATTTACACCCATGGGCAGGCTTAGCACTAGGAGAAAATGCAGAGGGGTGTAATTGCAATCCACGGGGCTGCACAAAAAGTTATAAACATTATGTGGACATCGGGATATAAGGAGACAACTGGGGGTGCAATGAGGTCCATCTGGGAGTGCAATGCACCCCTAAGCACCCCCATAGCACCAGGCCTGCCCATGGGTATCTGTTAAAATAGGAAGTATGAATCGGTATACTCTGAAAAAAGTTATTTCACCCTGGAAAACTACACCTCCCTTCCAAGACTGGTAGCCGATACATATTCTCACAGAGTACATTCACTTGTCCTCATTGTAGAAACCACCCACAAGGAACTTGCAACTATAATTAGAGCTGATGTTTCAAATAAAGTTTGGCAGATATTTCTGAGACATGATCCATTTTTAATGTGTCTTGTTAAAAATGTCAATATCAAATATTTGAATTAAAACAAGAAAAGACACTATAACCTATTTGGTCTAGTTGTGGTTTTTGCTCAGTTTAGTTTTAGACTAGCATTAGGCTTCAGAGTATATGCTTAATCAAGCAAAAGCAATTAAAAAAGGGTAAATTTGTACACACATACACATCGTCATATGAACTACAATACCATTACTGAACATTTTGAATTCCTCATGGTGGATTTCAGTGAGTGAGTCTTGAGGAATTTTATGCAGGCAACTGTAATCTGTAGCATTCCACACAGAGACTGGTTGATGCACCTGGACACTGGTGGCTGTGAAATGCCAACAATATCCCCCGACACCCTCTGTATTGACCCCACGGACTAGACCAAAAGTGCACAGGTTATTTTCAGCATAACCAGGATTGCTGAGGGTCAATATATGCGGCTTTCCAAGTCTCTGGAGAAAAGCCAGCATAAATGATAAGCCGCCACTCTGTCCAACTGAAAGTGCTGGACATACTCTGGATATATCCCAAAATTCACTTTTGCTCTCTTACCCTAAGCACTTCCCCTCAAAATAGTGTCAAGTAAAATGGTTGAGGGTATCCAAATGGGGAGTAGGAAATTTCACTTCTTTTGTCTGATTGTTCATATTTATTTTTGAAAGTGGTTCATATCTAATATCCATGTGAATGGACCTCTGTCCTGAAATGTCTTGCATGCGCATATAAATAACAACAAAAGATGTCACATCTGTCTTGTAGGATATACTTTACTTTAGTTGGATGTCCCAGAATTATTTTTGTCTGATATCCCCACTGTCAAGAAACAGATTACATGGGTCAAGTGATTCCAGGGTATTTTAATTAGAAATGAAAACGAATTCTGACAAGGAAATTTGCAGCTGGATTTCAAGGCTCCAATTAATCTGAATCACCATGATTTATATAGTTATCAAATGGCATTTGTCAAGAGTTACAGAGACAAAATGTTTTATACCAATCATCAGCCTTTTTGCACCAAAGCCAGATTTATAAGTGAAAGCTTTTGACTAAAACATATTAGCTAGCACACTAACTTCAGTTATAAACAGTGGAAGGTTTAAATTGCTATATTGTACGAACTGGAAAATTAACGGGCTTATTTGTATCTAACATTACTTCTTGCAGAATGATTTAATATTTATTGATCTATCGTCTGGTATTAACTGCAGCAGTAATAAATGCAGCCAAGGATGATGCCATTTGCATTCTACAGACCCTCTCTGTAGACCTGTAACAATTATTTCATGATTGTCTAACCGCGATTTTTTGACGTGATCGCGGTTTCTTTGTTGAACCGCGGTTAAAGCATTTTTTTTAATGAGATGGGTCAAAGCATGGTCACACTTTTGTCTGCATCCATCAAACACGTTTCCAATGCCCGCGTGCACCCTGTAGCGCGACAGAACAGTAGCTATCCTATCAGAGGACGCCCCGTCCGCATTGATTTAGTTGTGAATTCAACTTGGCTTTCGAACATTAAAAATCCAAAGAGAATTGGGCAGTTCCGTGAGAAGCGGTGTTGTACCTTTGAGAAATGCCCATAACATTAAACTGATACACATTTGGTTTTCACTGGAATTTTCATTTAGTGTTGGTAAAAAAAAATCGCTCGACACTGTCCCGTTGGTCCTGACAAAATGTGGGGAGTCTGACTATTTTGCCACGTAGTTTTGCCAATAGTGATGACTATTTTTTATATTTTTATACTCCTAATTTAATTAAATCTGTTTTTTTGTTAATGATTAATGCTTTGTTTTGTATTGATGAGGATAAATGTTCTATTGTCAGTTTTATGTTCATTTAAGCAAAAAACAATGTTTTATGGTAATAAAGAGGCGTGGTTTGCTTCATAGGCTGTGTACTTATTACATTATCTGGGTCACATAACAGTGAAATAACCAAAGGATGTATCCTGGGATTCATTCAAAACTTTAATTTGTTTGAAAAACAATAAATAAATAAATATTCTTTAAATGTGATCAAAAGAGACAATTATATTGTTAATCACAACTATTTCTGAGACAATTAATTGTACAGCAACATTTGGAATTGTTACAGCTCTACTCTCCAGCTTCAAGGGCAGAAGCTAGCCAAGGGATGAATGCCACACTTGGGTTTAGTGCTTTCCATTAAACAAAGATAATGTGTCAAAACAAAGCTACTCCTGAAACTTTACTATAATAGTTATGTACCTTTTCATGTCAGACACTAACAACAACAATATCTAAAAGCATCAAGAAGACACTCATATGTGCATTAAAATCAATCAAAAATTAAAATAAAAAAAAAAAAAATGCTAGCTTGATAGTAGGTTATAAGCATTAAGGTAATTGAAATCAACTCAATGCAATCTTCTGAATAAAAACTGAGTATGTTCAGTTTTTATTCTTTAGCAAAATATTGTGCTAATTTTAGTTGCCACTGGACTATATTATGTTACATTTTTACGTAGACGATGTTCTTATCCAGAGTAAATTACATTTTACCTTAAAATTCTACATTGTTACCATTTATACAGCTGGATATTTACTGAGGCCATCATGTACCATTTCATTACATTGCCATTAGGTACTAGTAAGCACCTTCCCCAGGGGCAGAACAGCAGAAACCCACCTGCGAATTAAACCAGAATCCTACCAATGCACCCCACTGCTGCTTTTACCACTCCACCCCACTGCTGCTCCTACTAATAAACCCCACTGCTATTCCTACCACTACCCCCAGTGCTGCTGCTACCAATGCACCCCACTGCTGCTCCTAAATAGATGGGAGTGGAAATAAAGTTGTCGATACTTAGTGAGCTGTTTGGCTGCTTGGCTTTGCTTTAAATATGTGTCAGTCAACGAATTAATTGAATTTATAAATGTTGGGAAAAGGCCATTACTATTTACTGTCCAGATACATGCATTTTTTAGAGTCAGACTGTTGATAATATATAACACCTGTGCAAGTTTATGATTTGGGCATAAAACTGTTGCGTGATTAATTTGTCTCTGAGCAATTTCTTATCTCCCACCAAATTTCTTTTCAGACCAGTTTTTCGTCACACAATAGTTTTGGGGCCTTTAGACCCCAGTGGCAGTTGACTTTGTCCCCGTATTAGAGTTTCAATGTAAAACTTTACACCATGCAGACTGATTCTAAAGAGAAACATCCAACAATAACAAATACGTTATATTCATGTCAGTATTTATTGCCCCAATAGCTATTTTCTCATGTTAATTAGAGTTGATTAGACATTCAAGTCAGAGTTATGGCTATTTGAGGCACATTTTAGGGATAACATCAGGTCAAACTATTTCTTCTTAAAGCCTTTTAGAAAATATCAATAAAAAAAGCATTTTCAGATCAAACTTTAAATTTATTTGTGAGAGTACATTTTTACAATTTGGATTGTCACAAAGTGCTTTACAGGTAACATAATGGATTTCCCAGAGGAAATTAAAATACTAGGAAACCAGAATTTTAAATGAAAAACATTTTCTTTGGGACAGAGGGGAGACTCACAAATCTGCACTATTGTTACCCCAGAGGAAGACTGACATTGACAGTGACTTTCTGTCCAAAACACTATGACTTGACCCTGCTGGAGGGGACATTTAGGCCTACAGGCCCTCTGACTGTACCTCAGCTTTCCATCACAGGGAATCATTAAATGGGAGTGGGGGGAGGAGCAGGTCCTGGGGATTTTTACAGTTTGGACAGAGATGTGCAGCAAGAGACAGGCAAGAGGCAGAGGAAAAACAAGGGGGGTGGGGCTGCAGAATAACAAACTGATCAAGCGAGGCTTTTGTGAGACCGGGATGATGGGAGGGAGTATGTAGCTTCTTGTTTAAAAGGTGACCTGCTCCGCTGGTAATAAAACTGACAGAATTCATTCACTTTGATATACAGACCTCTTGGAGTGGAGACAATTGAAAAGTAGCTCTTAAACTTACCTATGGGACTCTGAGGGTACTGAGGGGGGGAGGAGGTGAAGAGAGGAGCATTGGAAATTGCACATTTGTAAAATCGCTTTTCTTTCTCGAAGAGGATGTGTAGTACTGCAGCGACTGTCCCTTTGCCATGAGATGTCATGCTAACATACTGTCTCTATATACTCCAGAGAAAAAGAACAGCAGCACCTTCATTGAAATTCCCTAATAAGGCCTGCAGTTTGAATGGTGGCAGCCTGACAGTTACATGGTCTTTCCGCACTTCAGTTATACATCGGTACAAAGACTGTGGTTCAAAATGGAGGATGTTTAATCCACAACAATTAAATGCTTTCCCTGAAGATGTAAACATATATGCATGTTTATTTTAATTAGTATTCATTAGGCTATTTGTGTATATAAATACAGATAAAAACAGTGCTGCACATTAGCCTATATATCTTTTTCAACTGACTAAAACATTGGATTGACTCTTCAATCTGTGCAGTCAAATATTCTTCAAAATATACATCTGTTTTTCAGGAATTTAAGTAAGTATTTAATTGTTCTCCATAAAGGCTAATTGCGCTGCAATTGCATGGCATCCAAAGCTCCTCTCATAGCAGACATATATTATCATGGACGATGGTCTTTATCAGCTGACATTTTTAACACTCCTGTGTGAAAGAAAATGACCTTTTGGTGATCTATTAAAAGAGCGTATGACGTGTGAATAAAAAAGAAAAAACTGAAAGACAAAAGAAAGTAAGGGGGGTGGTTTTCTAGTAGACTGCACCGAATAACAGATACCCATGGTTAATAGAAGAACATACAGAGGAATGCCACATCAGAAGGGAGTTGGGGTGGCAATTGAACTGTACAGCATGCCAGTCAATAGAAACAGGACAATCTTGCTGCTGAAAACAGCAAAGAGAATTTCACCACTGAGTTATCCAATTTAAAAAAGCATGCACTCATTACAATACATTTATATATTAAATTATGCACCTTTCACATAAAAAGCAGCATGTCAATACGTTACTGGGATACTGTCAGATGTCAACTAAGGCATTTACAAATGTCTTATGTTCAGTCTCATATTTTGGTACCTCATAATGTTTATTCATCAAGAGAGCCCCTACACCCTCCCTTCACTCTAAGGTGGACTGTCATTGAAAGGAGACATAATGTTTTATGTACAGTAATGCATATGTTATATTTGTATTTATTCATGTATATGTAAAATTGTTTGACATGTGCTATGAAGCACTTTTGGAGTTTCTCTCTCTCTCTCTCTCTCTCTCTCTCTCTCTCTACATTTACATTTATTCATTTGGCAGACGCTTTTATCCAAAGCGACGTACAAAAGTGCAAATAGTGAGCAAACAACAGGCACAAGAGCAAGATGTGTAAAGGTCATATAATGCAAATAGTGCTGAAGCTGAGCGCAAGGTCAGTGACGCGAGCCAACTAATCTGAACTAGGATTGCATCTCAAATACAATTACAGAAAGAAAAATGGAGTACCGCTATACTACCTAGATAAGTGAGCAACAAGTACAAGGCAGGAGTCAGATTCACAACATCAAAGTTACAAGGTCGAAGAGGGAGGTATCAGTCCAGGTAGAGTCTGAAGAGGTGTGTCTTTAGTGCACGTCTGAAGGGTTGGATTGATGGAGTTGTTCTTAGGGGGGTGGGGAGTTCATTCCACCACTGGGGGGCGATGATGGAGATATATATATATATATATATATATATATATATATATATATACATACATATATATATATATATATATATATATATATATATATATATATATATATATATATATATATCATGGTTTCTGTTATCCAGTAATTACTGGTTTTTGCCTAGTAAAATTTATAAAAAACTGATAAATTAAAAACTTGCTGGTCAAAATGTCTGGTAATAATACTCATACAAAACGTAGCTATAACAAAGGCTATTCCTAAACAGGACATTTGTGTTTTGACAGCGAAACAGCCTATTAACAGCTTACAGTACTTTTGTCCCCAAGAGGGTGTGCTCTTTTATTGCCTGACACTTGTTACTAGAGAGGGGCTTCTCTCTGCAGAATCGAATTAAGACGGTGCTGTGAAGTCGTCTGGAGGAGGAGAGAGTGACGCGACTTATGCGCATTGCAAGCTGCAAAGACACATTGGACACGTTTGATTTCAAGTTGGCAGCAGAGGACTTTGCCGCAATGAAAAAAAGGAGAAAATAAAATGTTACCTGGTAGCCTATAGGCTACATTTGATGCCATGTAGGCCTAGCCTTTTTTTAAAAACAGACTACAGATGTTACAGATTACAGATGTTTCATAATAGCCTACATCTTAGTGGCTAATGTAGAGGTTTTGCTCAATCGTTACTGTTTGTTTTGCTTAATTGTTACTGTTCATTAAATAGTCAAACTGATTTAAGGTCATTGTCATTCTTTCGTCAACCTAGGTGTACTTTATATTTGCATTTGTAACACAGACTGTTATTGAGATGTGAAGGATCAATGACACTCATGTTGTAAGTGTTGGCTGATGTGGTATAGAGACGATGAGGAGCAGTTATTAATTCAGGCTAACAGACAGCAGCTCACAGCCTTTACTAACACCTCTGCTCAAATGCTCAGTAATTAGTACCTTCTAATCCTGATGGGAGATGTATTTTGCCTGCTACATGAGAAGTGAACATTACTGCAAGTGTCATTGAATCAATTGCTTCTGAAAATGAGCTGTGAGCTGATTTAATTAAGACAGTGTTGGCTCTGATTCATACTGAGGAGACTAAAGAACCTTTTCTTCATGATTTTTCCTCCTGCCTAAGAGCCAGGAGGAAAACAAAATATTACAGACTAAATGATGGAGTGATTTTTGTCGTCATAACTACTAAAAGTAAAGGTATATGGGCATTAAAAAGCACGTTGGGCTGCTCACTGAAGATCAGCAGCTTAACTTGCAGTTACGCTCTTGGAAAAGGGGGTTTCAAAAAGGTTCTTTTTTGAAGAAAGGGTCCCCATTTCATTCTACCATAGTTAATATCCTTTCCATCATTTCATCCCAAGCAATATAGCTAATTATCTAGCCATGTCTTCCTATTGAACAGGCACTAAGAAGTTAATTGGTTAGTCCTTCCCTCCAGTATAGTTGAATTATGTATGGGTGTTTAAGGGTATGGAAGCATGGTGAGTAAGGAGTATTTGTATGTTTTGGTGCTTAGTTTTTGATATTTTAGAATACATAGTATATTACATGTCAATGACACTTTTATTCAGAGCAACTGAGAGTACTATGCATATGTACATTATATGTGATCTCTGGAGGTATTAATCCCCTAACCTCAGTGATACTCTAGTACTGTGTTCCTACCTGAGCCTGAGATTTAAGTATTTGTTTTGACCATTATACCTTCACTCTGTGGGCGAGGGAGTGGTGAGACAAGAAAGGGTCCCCTAAATAGACATTAACATATTATTTGTACCCCCTTTTCTCTCAATCACTAATTGACATTTACCCTAGCATTGTAGGTCTCCTTATTGCACAACATATACATCAACTGGAGTGGGTGAAGGCAAATGCTAGCCTTCTCCAACATTAGTAAAGCCAGCTGCTGTTTCTTTTCACTCTACAGGTTGTGACTATTCCAAAGCAACCGAACTCGCTTGGAGGACAGAGCTATTTGACTTATTTCAGTCACAGTTCGACAGGTGCTCCATTAATAAAGGAAAAAGAGCAACCCAGCACATGGCCAACTGCAGGATGCACCACACCAGGTGGGTGCACCAAAATACCTGACCAGGTAAAAAGTGGTACATCTCATTAACAGTCTGTGTACCTTCTTTTCTTTCTATTTTCTTTAATTGATGGTAAAACAAAAATCCAGAATTGCCTTGTTTTCTTATTACAGTTTTTTTTTTGCACAGATGGAAAATAGAGTCATTTTTGTAAAATGTCGCTCTGAAACAATGATTTTGGTAGGTTTTCTTATTTTTAATTGTAGTTTTGCCACCCAAACAATTGAAATGAAGATCCATAAATCCAAAATTTAAAATGAGCAATTTAGATGCAGAAGTGTCTTAATTTTGTGTGAACCGGAAACACTTGACAAAGGCATAGATCAAAGGCACCAGATCCATCAGATACAGCATCAATCATCCCATTGAATGAGTCATGAAAAAGACACCTCACTGAAATGGGGGCTAGTAGGCTGCTGCTTCTTCCCTGCTAGCAGGTGCAGATCATGCCTTTCTATTGTGATTGATTTGGACGGACATGTTGATTTCCTGTGCATTTTCCCTTCTTGTGGACAAAACATCCTGGGGACTGGGAAACCAGGGGGGTATCCTACAACACTTACATAGCTAGCGAGAGAGCTACCACTAGGATGCGTAGCTAGCCTATGCTAGCTATGCCAGGTAGGATAGCTAGCTATGAGGAAATTGGCCAGATTAAGTGATGCCAATGTTATAGTTAGCTACCATAAATGGTTTGACATCTCTAACAACTTGGTAATATTGGCTAATTAGCTTGTTATCCCTTGGAGCATTCCTTTAATAGGCTTTAATTCATACAGATGACAGTCCATTCTGAGAAACTAGCTAACTCATGTAAAGTGGATTCAATTTGATTGCAGGTAGTTTACAATTTTTGTCTCCTTTTCTGGATTGTTATTTTTTACTATAGCATGGACTCTGAAGAATCTTTTGTCTCATTTTCTATCTGTTTTGTTTCCACAACCGACTACAAGACATAAAATACCCATTGTGTTGGAAGCTCATTGATTTAGGCCTATTGTTACCGGTGTTTCGGTGGACAATCACAATGACAGATTCTCAGATTTCTGGGATATGTGATGTCACATGTGACGTCTATTGCAACTCCACACCTACTTTAGTTAAGGCCACAGTCCGTAGAATCTATCTAATTAGACCAACAATGGCATTACTGGAACCATACAGAGACCTAATAGTAGAAATGTTCAACAGTGGCTTCACGCATGAGGACATTGCTTACAATTTGTCGCAATTAGGTGTTCAGCGCGGATGCTCTAAAATGAGCGTCCACAGATTTTGTGCCCAACACAATCTTTGGAGGAGGGGACGTGTTTTGGACACTGAAAAATAAAAAAAAAAAACAACACAATTCTGGATTTCTGTTTTTCAATCAAAGAGACTTGAAAGAATAGAAGGTACACGGACCTGAATTCCAAATTCATATTCCAAATGACACTAATAATTTGATAGTACAACATCAAGAGATGTTTCATATACAATATGGATACAGTAAGGGAAAAAAAACTGACAATGATTTCATTCTGTTATCCAGGATTTGATCCTAACCTTATACCAAAGTGCACCACTACCTGTAGCAGTACACATTGAGCTATCTTTTCCAGCTTGGCTGGGTCTTGAGATATCTAAGCCACATTTTATAAAAACCAGGCAGTAGTACATTGTATGGGATCCCTACTGCTTTGAAACTTTTATAGCTACGCTGAAATGGACTATTTGCTTTTCAGACTATCCAGCAATCTTTTTATGCCTGTATCATAGGTTTTTCAAATTATAGCAGAACTTTGTTTTCAAAAGGCAATACTTCTGTTCTACATGAGATACGTACATAGACCTAATGCTGTTCTTTAATTTGGGATGGAGTATTATGCCAGAGAGCAGGGAAACAGAGAAGAGGGATCAGAAAGTTTTAGTTCATGTGAGAATCAAAGTCATGACTCCTACCACAGGTGGAGGTACGCAGATGCGGGGACATGGGTTTTAACTGCTACAACAATCCACCCCAACACACAGCATTTGTAACAGCAACATTCAGGTCAGCAAACTTCCTCATCCACCCAGCAGGTGTGGCTTATAAACAGTGATTACTGCTCTGTCACTGCATTCCGATTTGCTACCACAAATTTGTTCACTCTGCCTCATGCATTCCGAAGCATTGGATCAGTACAAGCCTGATGGTAGAAAGTTTCCACCATATTCCATACAACAGACCAATGGTTTTAAATCAATGAGGGATGGAGAAAGGGAGAAGTGAGGGGTCAGGTGTTCCAGTTCATCACCTGTGAAGATTGATAGTAGAAGCTGGATTGAAAACCAAAGGAAGATAAAACAAACATCAGAGAAACAAGGCAAGCTAAATCAAACATCATAAAGTCATACTTCAACAATCTGATGATACTTCTCAATTTCAGGAAAGGCTTAGAAGAGGCTCAATGAGGCGAGGGCAGATAAGGAATTGTTGATGTTTCTTGGATATGTAAGGCCTATCTTGAGTTGCTAAGGAGTTTTTCTATAAGTGAACTGATTATTTAATGCTGTTAATTGTTTGTTGCATCTTTTTTGTAGAAATGTGTTCTTCAATGAGTTGGTGAGGCAAACAGGTGCACCTTGATAGAGGGTTTAGGTCAGTGTTTCTCAATCCTACTCCTGGAGGCCCACTGTCCTGCATATCTTCTATCTATCCTTGCTCCAAACACACCTGATTAAAATTAGTGTGATTAACATGCTCTCACCAGGTGTGCTCAGCTAATCAAAAGTGCCACTGATGAGTTCAGTCAGGTGGGTAGAGCAGGGAAAGATGGAAAACTGCGGAGCAGAGGGCCCCCAGGAGCAGGATTGTGAATCAGTGGTTTAGGTGATCATATAGAAGCCTTTTCTGGTGAGAGGGTTTAAGGTACTATCTGTGTCACTGCTGTCCTATTAAAAACAATGCATTCAAGAGACACCTCAAGCACCATGAGTTACATCATCAAAGTGAAGCCAGTTTTCTTGTAAAATGTGGCCATAATGGATGACCCAGGCAAATTAGTATAATCTCCTCTCTCAGAAAACACCTAGCTAAACTGAAAGCACCACAAAATGTAAGGCTTGATTTTCATGGCTTGAGTGGAACGGTATCAATCACATCAACCACTTGATTTCTTTTGGGTTTGATGCCTTTCAGTCTATGTCTATACCAAAAGAAATAAAAATGTGCAGTGCAATAAAATGCAGTCAGTAATTTAAAGACAAGTAATCAAAGCATCAGGGCCAAAAAATAAGACCAGATAAGGTCTTTCTTACATTTTGATTTAAAAGTGTCACTATACTTCATAACTGCCATAACTCTGGTGGAAAACAGTACCATAGCTATGGTACACTAAAAGAGCTCTCACCCATTTTACTTTGGGGACAGAAATAAGTCTAGCAGTGGATGATCTGAAAACTTGAGATAGTGTGTTTGGCTGCAACAGATCAGTGACATAGTCAGGGGCAAGGCCATTAAGAGCTTTAAAAGCAGTTTAAAAGAAGCCTGTGCTATATGCAGTACTTCACAACGAGCCAGTGGAGTTGACACAGGGTCGGGGTGATGTGCTCATGTTGGTCTGAATCAATACCCTTGCTAAGGAGTTCTGGATGTAATGTAGCCTGTTGATTGTTTTGGAAGGGAGACCAATTAAAAGGGCGTTACAGCAGTGGAAACAAGAGGAGACAAAAGCATGCACAAGCCTCCCAGCATCACTGAGTGAGAGTGCAGGCCTGAGCAGTGCAGTGTTTCTGAGGTGGAAATATGCAGTTTTAGTTGCCGTGTGCTTTGAATGCTAATGGGGTCAAAAACAACACCCAGGTTTCTCACATTGACAGAGGCCTGTGCAGTGGAACCATCAATGTCAAGACTTGAAATGGGGGAGCAGGGCTGTGGGACAGTCACAATTCAGTGTCCCTATTCAGATTTATAAAATTTGAGCTCATCCATTCCTTAATGTCATGCAAGCACGCTAATAGAGAGGGAGAAGGAAGGGCTGGGGTGGACTTTCAGTGCTGAAAAGAATTTGTGTGACATCCGCATCACAATAAAAACAAAGGCCATGTCTAGAATGATTTCTCCAAGGAGAAGGATTACACAACAGTAGACTATGGACATTGCAAAGCTATTACTCATTAACAATGCTTTGTGTATCCAATGGAAAACTTTCCCTGGGTTAATTGAAGCATCATAGTTGACTTTTAATGACTGTAAAAAGGTATTGCATACCATTTAGCGGCACTGTCTGCCACAGACATCATACAATGTTGGCAAGCTCTTGTCTGATCTTTTTTTCTTCTCCACGGTTACACCTAAAATGCTGCTGGCTTAGCTTTCTCCCCATTGTTTTCTTTGTTGAGCCAGTGTGAGCTCCCGGTAATTGTTGGTAAATGACATAGCTAGTTTCTAAACTGAGCCATAGGGCTCAGCCTTTTTGGAATTTTTACTGTCTGAGAAGCTCAGGGTCAGAATCCCACTGAAACAAGGTGAAGGTCTAAAAGTGGAAAGGAACAAGATTCTTCTAAGTTACACTCATTTACAGACAGTGGAACCTGGTGTCTCAGGAAGCCTCATTTACACGTCTGCAGGATGTTCTGTCCACAAGAAACCATTTGCTCCATGCGTTATTGTAACAGTCACCACTATTCTTATGTCAGGAGAGTGAGACAGTTTATCAACCTCTGTGTTCAGCCTCTGTTACTTTAATGGGCATTTGTCTTGTGGCACCCAAGGTACTCCATGATCATCATATACCCTCTAAAGTAAACCACACTTGTTTGGAACTCTGTCTGAACTTGTGAAATATCTCACAAGCAGGAATTACTGCATCACCTAATACCACAGTCAAATCAATTAAACTACATTTTTATCTCAAATCATGCAGTTTCCCTTTGTCTACTCTTAGTGTGCGCAAATTCTGTAATGAAATGGATACCATATAAGACTGCTTTCTCCTGACACTAGGATGGGGGTGCAGTGATTACACAAAGGACATAGTGGGAAATCAGTAATGATAATAAAGCTTTCTAATATCTCGCTAGCTGGGGAAGCAAATGCAAGTGTGAACATTTTAATAAGGCACCCGATACCACTACAGCCAGCAGACTGGGAAAGGCTATTTACAGAGGCCACTGTCTCCTGAAGACAGACACAGATTTTATCTCACAGATATTTTTGATGATCGCAAAACATTCTCGACTCATTATCTGGTAGAATGTGGAATAGTTCAATGCAGAAACATGTCCGCTGCCAGGTCTGTATGTTAATGCTGGAACAAATGTCATGTAACCTGGCCAGGTCATATAATGAAGCACACCATACTGTGGAAAAATAAAGGATCATTATAGGGCCAGAAGTTTCCTTTATCCATGCTATCTGGTGCTGGATTTGTGTGAGAGATTTCTGAAAGAAAATTGCACTGGTTTGTCATCTTGTTGAGCTTCACCGTGTCAAAGACAGGAGCCACATTTTGATGTGATGCACTTTCACTGGACAAGCAAATCACTTTTTTTGCATTAACTGACACACCAAATGATGGCATGTTAACATGATAACGTTATAAAATATAAAGCATTATAGATCTAATCCATCCGTAATTCAGTAATACTGTGAACTGATAAATTTCCGTAGTAGTTAATTATGGCGAACTGAGTTACCATCAAAGTAATATAGTAAATGATTATGATGAAAAAATCTGTACATCATCAAAACTCAGGCAACATCAGTTTAATTCCTTGGTTCTTGAAGTGTTGGTGTGAGAGAATAGCAATAATTATTAACAAAACAAGACAGCTGGGTAATCATCTTATTCATCTCCCAGTTTTGTATATTAATTATATTAAACTATGTCTACTGAACTAAAAGTATACATTTGAAAACATAACTAACAACATGAATCAATATTTACCAAGGTTCAATGGTGTTCATTCAGAGTATGTCTGATGATATGATCATCATGGGTCTGGGCCATCACTGTACACTCATCCAAGTCATCCTGGTGTTTTTAAATCAAAATTAAATTAAAATTTAATTTAATGATTTAAGTAAAACAAATTCAAACCAATTCAATTCAAGCTCCTTAAATGACATGAATCTAACTCCATACAGGTCCCGTTCCTCCTCCTACAGATATACATCACTTAACATGTCCCCTAGGACACTTGATGAAGGCACTGATGAAGGTTTTGTGGATTTTAACCCCGCCCCCAAGTGTAATTGTAAATTTGACCTTTATATCATGTTGTGTATCAGCAGTTGTATGTTGTGTTTGAGTGAGGATAATTGGTTTTGTGAGCACCTACATGCTGAATGTGAATTTCTACCTAAATTGCGTTCTGTGCTGGGTTTCAGGAGCCATGTAGGACTTCTGAAAGTCAATGAAAAAGTAATTAGTCAATAATGTAACAAGAGGCAGCTGTTTACTGTCGAGCCACAACAAAAAGCAACAAGAGCCATTGAAGACAGATATAAAGACAAAAGAAGCTTGCAGCAGGCTGAAAAAAACATTCAGCCAATAAGAAAAAGATTTGCAATTTTTTGCACTGTGGCAAGAGCATCCAGGATTATTTTGCCTGTCCACAGACACCTAAAAACGAACAACACAAACATAACAGCAGGTGGGCTTGATAGACACTTGAGTGGCGGCACATACTACGACTCCCAGATTTCAAATCTTGCAGTGTGGCCTTAGCCTAACTTCATTGATGCCGCAGTAGCCTGTTAGCATAGTGCCAGACTGACTGTCGCGGTTGCGATTTTCAAAAATTGTAACACACGTACCAGCCTAAACTGTCCTCATCTGTCTCATTTGTCTTGATCTCATTCAGCCTCTCATTTCAGCCTCTGTGTAGTGCCATCTCTCTTACCACTGTCTTCTCTCTGCTATTAAGCAATCCATCTTGCTCCTCCTCCTTTGATCTCTCCGTCAGCCCACGCGACTGTTTCTGCCATCCCTTTTCTGTCATTTTTTCCCTTGCCATGTCTCCATGTTCTTACCCTGTCAGCTATCCACTGCTGAACTGTATCCACACACCTGCCAGTGCCACCCATCCAGCCCATGTCTCCACTGTTGAGGTGTACAAACTGCATAGTTGGCTGACATTACAAGTGGGATAACTGGACTGGAGTAGTCAATTGGAATGACGTTATGAGTAGAATTTGAGTATGAGTATGTTCAGAGTCAACGCAGAAGCCTGCTTGTAGGAAGTCTCCTAGGGAGAATGACTTAGACCATAGAAGCACTAAGACACACCTGCTGTAAGACTCTGATATGACAACTACACACAAAGGACCTTACTGTTAAAGTACCACAGTTAAATTTTTTTTAATACCTGGCTTATTTACTGTAGCGTACTGAGAACTGTCATGCCTTAAATAACCATTCCCTTTATTTGTGTGAATGTGAATGTTTTGAATGTTTTATTGTCTATTTTGCCAATCCACATTACAGTTAGGCTGTTTGCCTATGCTGCAATAGCAGTTTACACATATCACAGGAGCCAATAACATTTCTAACCACAGCATTAATCCAGTGTTTTAACAGGTTTTCTTTTACTGTCACACAGAGGCCACACATGACACTGTAAAGGGCCCTAGGGTCACAGGTAGGAAACCCCTATTACATACACGTAGGTCAACTACCTTACTTACAGAGGCACTGAGCTTAAAGAGTATAAAATTGCAAGTTTTATGATTTGAAATTGATCATTTTAGTTTGTTTAAAATACTTAAAATACAGAGGGAGTCTGGACTATGGAACCTTCCCATCTACATTACCCACTGTAGGAAACATGCAGCATTGGAAACGATAGCCTGTCACTTTAGTTTTTGTAGAGGGCAGTCTGGAACTCCTGGGGGAAACGCCTCAGATCTAGTACCACAACCCGACCAACAGCTAACACATTTTGTAAACACTCCATGTTGACATTGATATTCCTTCAGGCACACTGCAGTGTCTTTGCTGTTTATCAGTTTTTCTCAAGAGCAATACTGTTTCTGTCAATGCTGGTTTTAATTGATCCAATGCATTGACGAAATTCCAGGGCATTTGTTTATTTCTCTATGGGTCTACCCTTGAATCTTTCCATATCAGGATTGTAAAACTAGACCACACAATGGCTTTTGAAAGACCTGAAATGGGTTAAATAATTTAGTTCACTGAAAAGATAATTAATGGGGAATCAGTGGACAAGCAAAGAGGAGGTGGGGTTGAGCGGGGGGCACAGGTGTAAAATAGGGAATCTCATCTAGAGGTTATGAATGATTTAACAGAGGGAGAAGACTGGAATGACAATATGTAACTACGCAATAGATCCAGACCACAATAAAAATGCTTAATTTTCTTTTCTCTCTTTTACTTACTGGTAACTATATACACACCCAGTTAAATACACAAGCCACTGATTCACCAATCTACTCTAGGCAGTGTATCATAACCCTGATAAAATGGGCAGGAGAAGTGAATTGATTTTTGCTGGTCTGTCACTTCACAAATAAGCTATGGTCTAGGTCTACCAGAATCACTAGGTCTAGTAGAATCATGTGAAATCATTTGGTTTTTGAAGCCTCTTTTATATGTACATTATACTTCTCAGTTACTATGAGGTCATTACATTTTACTTATGGATTATTATTATGTCATTACATTTTATGTTTTAATTACAACTGGGGCATTAAATTTTACTTTGCTAAATTTACTTTTATTGAGTTAGGTCATTTAAGATGTATAAAGAGATATTTTATTCAAAAGGAAATATTAATATTAACTAAATATGTTTGTAAGATATAAAAAAAAGGGTATGAAGAAGATTAATGTACAGATGTTGTAGTGTTCTGGATATGTGAATGCACTCCTCTCCTTGAGATAATGCAACACATTTGTTTACAAGATTATTGTTAATTGTTAAGTTTTTAATTCCCCTTTTCCTACCAGTGTGGGCTTTAACCCTCCTCTTTCTGGGGTTTCCCTCTACACCCTCCCCCTCTTTTTTGTTAATTAGCATCCAGGGAGTGAAAGCCTACATGGACGTTTTGTGTGCTGTGTCTGTTTCACTTAATTTCACATTCTTATTTCCATATGCAAATTACCATGTCCATATGATATTAAAGTGAAAATCCCATCTGTTGGGATGTATGTGTATAGCGTAAGTGAATGGAGTATCTTGTAAATACATATTTAAAAATGAAATTTTGTTTTCAGTATTTTCTATAGTATTATAAATTTATAATATATATATATATATATTAGGGCTGTCAAGCATTTAAAAAAAATAATCTAATTAATTACATACGTTGTGATTAATTAATCTAAATTAATCGCATATATCAATATTTGCCGTGAGAAGCATTTTATGTTCAAATTGTGCTTTATACAACAGTTAGTTCCAACCAAGTAATTTGACTGGACATGAGGCATCCCACGAGTGCTGATACAGTCATGCGCCGCTTAAAGTCCATTCGGACAATGTCCGTTCACATATACGTCCGGAGTCCCATAAGGTTATAATAAAGTTTAAAAATCCCGATCGCAGAACGGGACGTAGCGGACGTAACCGGACGTAGTGAAGGCAACGCTTCCCGCACGCAACATGTGTATCTCGTGTCTCATGGAAATAAAGTGATTGCGCTGCCAGGCGTATAATGGTACAGTGCATAGTATTACCGTACACTGTATATAGTATGGTGTTCGCACAACGTCCAAATCACATATTTCACAGAACGTATCGTGTACGTTAAGCAACGCATGGCTGTATTCAGTATAACAAGCACTGCCACTTTTACCTATACATCACTCCGCTTTACAGATATTCCGATGCAATCGTTGACTACACCAATGAGAACTTAATTCGCATTTACCGACAGCGTAAATGTGGATACATTTCCGTGTATGATATAAAAGAACCTAGCTGGCCTGCAGTTGGGTATGATAAAATGCTTAAATGGACAGTGACGTATGGGGGGTCAAGGGGCGTCATAGAGTGCGATTAATCTGATAAATTTTTTGACGCGTTATTTTTTCTATAATTAATTGAAATTAACGCGCTATTTTGACAACCCTAATACATATATATATATGTATATTGTGATGTGACCTCATGTGGTTTCTCAACATTAAGCTGTGGTTTACTTGGTCACAGGAATGAAGTGGAAGATTTCAAGATTTTTGTTACATGTGTATATTATCAGGAGGAATTTCCAAGAGAATTGTTATGCTTTGTGAAATGAACTTCACTGTAGAAATAACTTCTACAGTGATCTTCTGTGATCTTTAAAATCAATGATAAACCACCACTTAACAGCCACGATGAATTCCCAAGCCAAGTCATATAGTACCAGATGGAAACTTTCATTTTGGGGTTCTTATTTATTTATTATAAAATGAGAAAAGATCCTCTCAGAGGATGCCAGCCCAGCTGCTATATTTTGCTTCATTCCACCCTGTGATTCAGTACTATCACATTCCTGGGCACTTAGCTGTCACTACATGCATTGTCCTTTAAAAATCACAGGGATAAGCTGTCCTACTGCAGGGTAGAATGCTCACTACTAGGACAGACTAGAACAGAATACTTTACCATTGCACCATTGCTATCATTTATATACACAGTAATAATGATAATATGTACTGGTAATACATCCCCTCCTCCTTAGACATTACCTCCCTACCACTCCCCTAATTCAACTGGCTGGTGCCTGCCACAGGCAGATAGGCTCCCCCTTTGAGTGGGATTCTGGCCAAGGTTTCTTCCTTTTTTTCCCTATTTTTTCTTGGTAAGAAAAAATAGTTTTTTCTTACCACTATCACAACATGCTTGTTCTTAGGGTTTCAGGCCTGGGATCTCTGCAAAGCAGCTTTGTGACAAATTATATTTGTAAAAAACAGTATACAAAAATAATTTAATTGAACTGAATTCATTTCTTCGTTCCTCTCCTCCCTGCTTCATTCTTTCCCATTTTAGCTCTTTCTTTCCTACTCACCTCCTCACTATTAAGGTCATTTTCTCTTTCAAGCTTCACTTTACCCTCTTTTTCCTTCTCTAGATGTAGTTAAAACAACTGATTTTCTCAATATGCTCTAGATTTTAGTTTTATTTCAAAGGTTGAGCGCTTGAAGACTGTGGACATTACAAATTACACAAGACCACAAGGCACTGTTCTCCCTCCCATTGTGGGGAGAGAGAGGACTATCTTGTACAATGATCCTATCAGACATACCTTGGGCTGGCTCACGTGATGGTCCCCTTACCTGTCACATGTTCATTGTGGACTCTTCACCGTGCATACACACATATTTTCCAGTCAACATGTTGTTTATTATGTTTGTGGTTACTTTAAAGTAGTAAAAAGGCACAGGAAGAAATGGGTGGGTACATAATATGATAAAATTACTTATTGAGAGAGAGAGAGAGCAAGTAACACATGCTGTACTTACACCACACATACTGACAGCTTAAAAACATAGGGAGATAAGGAAGTCACAAACATGCAGATGGAGAGCAGGGAAGACGCACAGTGATACCCAAAGCGTGGAGTGCTAAGACAGTGGCTCAAAAGACATTATAATACAAGGAAAGCCACGTAGACAATGGGACACACAAACAGATTTATCATCTTGGTCTGACCTGTCCATTCTTCTTCAGGTCCGCCCACATGCTGGTTCCATCCCCTCCCTTCATAAGCACGTGGTAGGTAAAGTAATAGATGCCAGGCAGGGGACAGGTGAACTTGCCAGTGCTGGGCTCATAGTAGTTGCCCACATTGGTGACCACATCATCAAACTTCAGTATTTCACTGCCCTCATGCTGTTTGCGAAGCCCTGCATAGAAGGCGATCTTTGGGCTGTAGAAGGACGGTACGTAGCCTCCAGGCCCAGGGCCGGGGGGTCCTGGGGGACCAGGCTTGCCTGGCTCTCCTGGGGGTCCACGGGGACCCGGAGGCCCGGGGAGACCTGGTGTCCCGCGAATTCCCGACTTCCCTCTTCGCGCCGTGAAATCTGGAGGTGGCGGGGAAACAGCGGCCAGCTCGTGGCCGCTTTGAGGCGGGGTGAAAGGGTCACAAACCATCCTGCAGCTGCCCAGCATTTCGTAATGCGTCCCACCTCCAGAACCGCCTCCTTTCGTACTGTGCACCAGTAGCGGGATGGCCACCAGCAGCACCAACACCATGGCCACGCCCACAGCTGCTCCTATGACACGCTTCCTGCGGCTGAGCCGGGCAGCGGCCAGCGTGAGGAAGTCCTCCTCCCCTTTGGCTGTAATAGTGCCAGCCAGCTTGGACTGTGGGGAAAAGGCACACCAGGGATATATACAAAATCTAAAGAGGGGGTTGTGGGCTACAAAGGAGAAATTCTGCTGCAAATATGGAGGGAAGGGCTATAGGAAAGTGATGGAGAGAAGAGGAGAAAGACTAATGGCAGAAAAAGTAAGGTAGAGTGAAGGGCAAAGGGGGGGAGAGTTTGTGAGTAGGGAAAGGAAGCTGACAGAGAGGATAGAATGTGGTAAGGCTGGGGGATTGGAATGGATAGGCAAAGGGAGATAAAGAAATGAAGATCAAATGTAAAGAACTCAGTGAGTCATAAAGTAAGAATCCTGGACTCAACTGGCTTGTTTTAGGAGACTTGAGAATCCATTAAAAATCCCTTTAGTTTCATCAAAAAAATCATCTCCCTTGTATTTAATCGTGTTTTTTTTCTGCCTCTTTCACCCCCTTCTGACTCCAGCAGTTTTTTTTGGACTTTAAATTCTGAACACCAGTGTCACTTGTATTTTCTTCCCTCTTTCCTCCTTTAAGTCAGTCTCTCTCACACAAACTCACTGGAACCAAAGTCACTCAAAGATCTTGAAGTAACCTATTGAGTGGGATACAGTATATTGAGCATCAACTGAAATTAAAATAGATACCCTTGAAGAAGAGACTGCAGGTAAAATATTTCTTCACAGTAGCCAGATCAGTACAAAGATATCTTTTTATTTTCCCTTAGTGGAATGAAAGTAGGTGGTTTTCTGCCTTCCTAGATTCCAAAACAATGGCTGGGGAATTTTGCTGGAATATATGGGTATATATCGAAGTGATGGGTAGCTGTCATGTTTTGGAGTCTATTCCCACTGGAATTAGTCCCATCCCCTGCATTCATAGATTGCTGGGTTCTCCAAGGATGAGTGGAGGGACAATTCAATTCTTCAGTCTTGCTGCTTGCTCTTCTGTTTTGCGTGATGTATTTCTATCCTTCTAATCCCATCTGTGTTTTCTCTGGTGGCACCTCAAAAATTTCCCATGACATAGGTTGGAAAAAAATGGAAAAACATTAATCAAACTACAGAGCATTGAAATAATTTTGTCCCTTGTGGCTCATCTGTGGTGTGGAAATGACAGGGTTTATCTGAAATTTCTATGAGGGATTCTTTGCGTCATGTCTTTAGCTTTCTCTGTGACTGGGGAAAAAATACACTCTGTTAACGGGAAGATGGTTTTCGTGCTTATTGTTTTCAGAACATTTTCTGTACACTCAAAAAGACAGGGTTTAGCTCTTTTGTCTACACCACTTTGTTGTGGATGCATACTGTATCATCCATACAATTTATATAGCAATACATTCATTTGATTTGTGCACATTTCCAGCAGTGGATTGAATTACGCATAATAAACAGTTCAAATTTTTACCTTGTGTTTTTTTTTTTTTTCTTTTTTAACCAAAAGTGTTTGTTTCAGTACATTGGTTATGTAAGATGGGTTGTATAAAAATTGCAGTGAGCATTATGAATAACAAATACGTTTTTTTTTTTTTTTTTTACAATTTTTTAACAATGTCATCATTTGAGAAAGATATATCACGTTGGAAGTTTATAATTCCAATTCTAATTCATGTAAATAAGCATATTATAATGGGAATTTATAGAATGTGAAATACAAAATAATTTTGATGTACTGTTACTACATAATTATTACTATCAATAAAAATTGATAATGATAGTAATTAGAGTCGCAACGGGATAGTAGTTGAAGTATAAATTGCAATACATGCGAAACTAGTATACAGTATAAGTAGCCCCGTGTTAAACAGAAAAATAAATTACTATGGCCGATTTCTTAGCAGCTTCTTCATTCACAGAGCTAGTAACTAATCCAAACATTACTTTGTGTTTGTAATTCGGTTATTTGTTGATTTTCATTATTATTATTATTATTATTATTATTATTATTATTATTATTATTATTATTATTATTATTGATCTGTCTGCATAGTCTTGCACATCTAAATATGACTGGCTACACTGTACAGCACAAGGACGGACCAAAGGATATTATCATTTTACTATCTTTTTGGAATTTAAGGTACTTTCATATATGCTTATTTTCCCCTTTACGAGTTATGATATTATATTTTCCATCAACTTTGTATAAAAGACCACCTGTATATCATTCAAATTTCATGACAATCCCTCGTGTGGCTGTTACTTTTTAAACGGCACTTAAACCTTCACTTCATAATGCGTTTAGGTTAATTGTTTTACTTTTACTGGATTCAATTAACGCATGACAGAGACATGCATACACAGTTAAAGAAGAAAACAAAGAGTGATCTTACCTTTTCTCCCTCTTTGTCTTTCTGGCGAATTAAATGTGATTCTTGGCTCGAGAATCTTGGTCGTGCTACGTAACCAGAGCACAAATATGTTCTAGTGGTCCACACAGACTCGGTCTAAACCCTGGCTGAAAAATTCTTTAAAACAATTCACAATGATCTTCCCTCCGAAGTGACCTTTGTACAACATAGCACCGCGACTACAAAGAAAAAAAGACGACAGGCTTTCAAATGATATTAGATTGTAACGAGTCCGCTTAAAAATAAAAACAAAATCGCGTAGAGAACTCTTTGAACTCTCTTTGCAGTATTATTGTCTGGATACACAAGCCAGATTCTTAACTATATATTTGACCAATCAATGAGCAAAATAACAGTAAACACTTGAAATGACTATGTTTCCGCGTAACCTTAAAATGCACCTTTGCTTTTTAAACGATAAAGTTATGTTTAAATATATCACAAGAATATTCTCGACCTTTCTCTCTCGATCCCCAAAGATCTTCCTCCTCCGTGCAACAGTTTTCTCACTTCGTCGACACCTGTGAGATTTCTGTTACTGCTTCTCTCCTCAGACTCGGTCTCTCGCTCCCCCTCCCTCTCGAGTGCACGTACTCTTGCTGCCTCCACGAATTAAAAACTTTTTTTTAGATGCGCATCTGTACCATCGGTAGCTATATTAACATTTACATGTTATGAATATGCGAAAATTACTTACATACAATATACTTACAAATTTCAAATTTGCCCTTTATTTGTTATTAATTAATTTATTATTATTATTATTATTATTATTATTATTATTATAATTATTATTATTAAATACGTGTGTCGTCTGTGTAGTCAGCTATCGTATCAACAAAGTTGAAAATGTGAAAGGGTGGGTGTGGCTCCTGTCCTGGTACATCCAAACCGTCAGTGAATCATTCCGGCAGTGACCAGGGGCGGCGTGTGCAGCGCCAGCGTCGTACGACGTGCCAAGGAATGACGAGAGCGGTCTGAGGAGCACTTCGCTGATCAACATAAAAGGACTAGCAAACCCGTTAAGATGTGCCATCACTCCCAGGGGAAAAAAATGATGACATTAAAGAGCAGCATGGCCTCTTTGTTTCAACGAATGCCGAAGACCTGACCGTGGTATCTTTTCATTTGCATAATATCACACTATTTTTGAAACGCTGTATCTTTTCTAATTCTAAGATTGTTCATTATCATATGAAATATTAAAAACCATTCATCAGATTGCTGTGTCTGTCTCTTGAATTAAGATTTAATTTAGTATTTTACAACTTTATTTACAACTGTAAAGGGTCTGAAGATAAGGGCAGACCTATTGGACAGTCAAATTCAGAAATAGCAACTAATGGACTTAAAACAAACAAAGAGGTTTTGCCTCAATTGTACTGTGTGGAATTCATTACTGCAAATCCCTCATACTTTTGTTAAAGTGAAAGGGTGTGAGATTTTTCTTTGGCAGAACTTAAGTCTTGACTCTTCTCCTCCAGAGTGTGTCAGAGATGGGCCTGGTTCTCAATGTCTTTTTTCTGGCATTAATTCTTTGTCTTTCTCTGAGATATTAGGGACAGAGGGGGAGAATTCAGACACAGAGGTCTGTTTTAGAGTAAAACAATGATCTAGGTCACATGTCTCTCCCAAGACAACACATCAACTACATGTAAATGCATCTGGGAATTCCCTCTGCTTTGTCAATTATGTCAATTTAGAGGCAATGGTACCTCAATGCACATTCTCATATCTGCTACTCTATATGAACAAAACAATCTGTGGGGATTTCATATTCTAAGAACTAAGGTTGTCGTAAACAACATCATAACGGGAAGAGGGAACAGGAAATGAAGGGATGTATGTCGATCTTTCTGGTGTAAAATTGCAGTATTTAGGAAATGGGAGGTCAAAGGAGAACACATTTAAATGAGGGAAAGTTTTTGGGGATGACAGGAAAAAAGAGGAAGAGGAAAGATGTGTGAGACGAGGTGAGAAAGGGAGGTAGAAAGAGAGAGAAGTGAGTGTTCTCCAGGCTGTTGTCTATGTGCCAGTGTCTCTGTTTCTCCAGATTTCAGACCTCATTAGTAGTGATAGACACATTGCTACTGACAACCTTGCCCTCTCTCCCACACACTCTCACTCTCTCTCCCTCTCCCTCTGTCTCTCTCTCTTTCACACTCACTGACTCAACCATTTTGCTTTTCTCTCTCAACAAGTGTCTTCTGAATGTTGCTTCCCTGCCTTCCAGGTCCTCATTTCCTCACCTTTGCCCTCTTTCTACACTGTCCCTCCCCTTCTATTAATCCTCTTTGCCCTTGACATGCCACTTTGGCAGAGTTTCCTCAGGGACATTTTTTGGCTCAAGCTGGAAGCAAGTTGTCAGGGCAAACGCAAGTCACATATACTTTCAACAAATAAATGCAGCTCAAATCTGCAAAAGAAATTGGATGGATAAGGAATCATTGTAGAAGGACAGTCCAATATACTGCCCTCACACACTGGGGGCGTGGTCTGGCTTGGGAGTGTGGGAGGTCAGAAGTAGAGTTTTCCAATCTGAGGAATGCTATTGCTAGTATTTATTGTTGGTTCAGGTGCTCTGATGGTATAGTTGGTCAGTGTTGGCTTATCTTTGATAAAAACCCACTAGAACACAGAGCCCAGACTCTGGCTGACAGCTCGTTCACAAATATGTTCTGAGCATGCATGACAACCATCCTACATTGTGTGCTGTTGCAGACAGCCTTTCCTTTTTATTAGCTAGCAAACAGCCCATGCTAGCTACCTTCTCCATCAGAAACAGCAGGGTTATCTCTGTCTATTTATTGTTTAGCTAAATAACGTATCTGGCTATCTCACATGCAGGGGTGGGCAACTCCAGTCCTGGAGGGCCATGGTCCTGCTGTTTATCTTGTTGACCAACTAAATACAATCTCTGATTGGCTGAAGAGCAAGCAAACCTGTTTTCAAGGTGAAAATCAACAGGTAACTAAGAGATGAAAACAAAAACCAGCAGGACACTGGCCCTCCAGGACCGGAATTGCCCACCCCTGCTCACATGGGACAAATAGCTTTAAGTCAGCTACACAATGCTTGCTAAGTGGATTTCAATCTCCAACCAGCTACTGGATTTGAAGTTTGTTGCTCTATAGTTTCTCTGCTACACTCTGTATGGCCAAAAGTATGTGGACACCCCTCCTAATTATTGAGTTCAGGTGTTTCAGCCGCACCAGTTGTTAACAGGTGCATAAAATCAAGCACATAGCCAAATCTCCATAGACAAACCTTGGAAGTAAAATGGGTCATACTGGAGAGGTCAGTGACTTTAAATGTAGCACTGCCATAGGATGCCATCTTTGCCACAAGTCAGTTCACAAAATTTCAGCCCTACTAGATCTGTCCTGGTCAACTGTAAGTGCTATTATTGTCAAGTGGAAGCGTCTAGGAGCACCAACAGCTCAGCCACGAAGCAGTAGACCACACAAACTTACAGATCGGGGCCGCTGAGTGCTGAAGTACACAGCACGTAAAAACTGCCTATCCTCTGTTGAATCACTCACTACAGAGTTCCAAACTGTCTCTGGCTGCAACATCAGCACAAGAACTGTGTGTCGAGAGCTTCATGAAACGGTTTCCAACATCACTATGCGAAATGCGAAGCGACAGCTGGAGTGGTGCAAAGCGCACCGCCGCTGGACTCTGGAGCAGTGGAAACGCGTTGTCTGGAGTGATGAATCACGCTTCACTATCTGGCAGTCTGATGGACGAATCTGGGTTTGGTGGATGCCAGGAGAGCACTACCTACCGGAATGCACAGTGCCTACTGTAAAGTTTGGTGGAGGAGGGATAATGGTCTGGGGCTGTTTTTCAGGGTTTCGTCTAGGCCCCTTAGTTCCAGTGAACTAGTTCAAGTTTCAGCATACAAAGACATTTTAGACAATTGTATGCTTCCAACTTTGTGGCAACAGTTTGAGGAAGGCCCTTTCCTGTTCCAGCATGACTGTGCCCCTGTGCACAAAGTCCATAAAGTCCATAAAGACATGGTTTGACAAGTTTGGTGTGGAGGAACTCCAGTGGCCTGCACAGAGCCCTGACCTCAACCCCATTGAACACCTTTGGGATGAATTAGAACGCTAATTGCAAGCCAGGCCTTCTCGTCCAACATCAGTGCCTGACCTCACAACCTCACAAATGCCCTTTTGGCTGAATGGTCACAAATTCCCACAGACACACTCCAAAATCTTGTGGAAAGGCTTCCCAGAAGAGTGGAGGCTGTTATAGTTGCAAGGGGGGGCAACTCCATATTAATGCCCATGGTTTTGGAATGGGATGTCCAATAAGTTCACATAGGTGTGATGATCAGGTGTCCACATACTTTTGGCCATATAGTGTATATCATACACTGCTGGCCTGTCCTCAACCAAGCTGATAAATTTGTTCTCATTATCATCTGTCCAAATCATCATCATAACTGCAGTTAAAAGCTGTCCTCATTCTTCTTAGGCGAATAGGAAAGCAAACCCTCATTTTTGTTGTTACTCATTTCCATTATTTTCTGCACTCTATTTGGCTGTGTGTACTGGTTGATTCAGGAATTACAGCCATCAACATCAAGCGACGACAGAATGCATAGGGAGCCCACCACTGCGTCTACTACTGATGGTTGGGCTTCAATGGTTTGTGACCAACCACCAGGTGTGGGTGTCCCCAGCTTTAGGGTTGAAAGCAGAGCCAGGAAAAAAAAGAAAACTCTCGCCCTCATGGGTCCAACAACAAAAATAATGAACTAAAACAACAAAGGCAAAATACACCAAACCAAACAACGTGAACGCTGTCCCATTTCAGGGTTCCATCCTGCTGGTTTTCACATGCCCTTCCTGATGCCTCCACCTCAACGTGCTGTCTTGCCCTCTCGTTCTATAAGCCTATGCACTCTGACAGAATCGAGCACTTTCATCTTGCCCAGGTGCGCCAGCTCCTTCTGCACCCGTGAGTGCAGGGTTGACTTCCTCCTCGGCCCTCCCCCTGGACAACCGCATACCACCACAACAGTGTGTGTGTGTGTGTGTGTGTGTGTGTGTTTCAATCAATCTTTCAGAGTGATACCACAGAAGCTGCTACACATTAATAATGTCTGAAAAAGGGATCAGAGTTTATCCAGAGAGAATTGTGTGTAAATCTTACCCTTTCTCACCACCAAGTTTAATCACACATCTGCATGTTTAAACTTTAATGGCCAAGGCTGGGGGTGGGGGGAATAAATATTGATGGCCCTCTTTTCATCAATCCCCACTCTACCTCCACATTCAAATATGGCTGGAGGTGGTGGTGGTGATGGGGTGGGGTGAGGGGGGGTTAGGAGGTGTTAGAGAAAGGTCTAAGAAGAATGATAGTGATTGAGAAGAGATTGACAGTGTGTGTGGTGGTGCACCTTCAAGAGACATAAAGTTTTGCTTCACACAAAAAGTCAACGTCCACCGTCAGAATAATGTTCCGTATTTCTGTGTGTCACCATGGCACTGCTGTAGGAGGTTTAATCATTGCCAGGAGTCAGAGACAATTTACAGAGAATTGGATTTTTAGCACCTGTTAAAATATTACTGAGCTGATTAATATTGAAATGCGCACATGTCTTCAAGCCCTTCTTCTGTCTCTCCATCCAACTGGGCCCTCTTCTCTGTTTGTGGTTCTTGGCAGGATTTTCTGTCTGATATTTTGTCTGTATACGTAAGTTACAATGTTATGGTGATTTGTAAGATTGTAGTGTAATTCTGTTGTTCCAGATAATGAGTGTGTTTTCACAGCACTCATTTTATGATCCGAGATGGAAAACATATCTGGGGTAGTTTCTCTGATCTCTTTCAAATATTGTGCTGTCAACAGAGCAAGAGAACATGCGTGGGAATTAGATAAAGGTAAATTTCATACTGACATTAGGAAGTATGTCAGTCAGACAGTTCTTAATGCACAGAACGGAAGAGCATTACTTTCAGGACCTGATATACCACACAGTCTTAGGTGTTAACATGAGGCAAGATTTTAGTATTGACATACCATATTTCTCCAAAAATCATGCCAAATTCATGCTACACTGGAAAGGGCAATTAAAAACGCTACATCTGTCACTCTATGGACTTTCAGCTATCCTTACTGCCAAGTATGTGTATTGTACTTTTTGAGTCATTGTCATTGCTGTGTATAAGGCAGGCTTGATATATTTTCCAACATTTACAATTATTTTCTATTGTTCTTTTAGGTACTCACACTGGGTGCAACATCAATGAAAGTAACCTTTGATTTGAACTGAAAGAGGGCCAAAGGGACAGAGTAACACAGCTGAAAATGAGAAAAAGATGTCATGGAGGTGAAAGGTCAACAGGGGTCATGCGTAAACCAGTCTGGAGGCTGATAAAGATGGGGGGGGCTGGGTGGTTATTACCTAAGAGGCGGGGACAAGAAAACATGAGGGCAGGTGGGTCATCAGTTTATTAACCAAGGGAGAAAGTGGGATGAGGAGGAAGAGGGGCATCCCCAAGCCAAATTACTAGTAATAGAAAGACATGACCTGACCTGAAGCCTCAAAGGACTCTGGGAGAGATATGCTGCCCAGCTGCACAGACATGGTGTCAGTCAGTGGCAGGATTCCTGACAGTTTATTTGTAATGCTCCATGGCCTGCTATGTGACAGAACAAGAGAGAAGCAATGAAAGGCTAGAGCAGGGAGGAGGAAGAGAAATGGAGAGGAGGTGAGGGGTTATAAGAGATGTGCTACAAAATGTTATGGGGAGGGGGTTCTTTTCAATATAGTGAGCGAGAGTGTCATTACAAATGTTAGTCTCTTGCAGCAGTTTTAATGCGTTCCATTTCCAAAAATATATATTTTTCAGTGTCCATTGCCTCGAGACTGGACTTTAGTATTCCTGCTGTTCAATTTGGTCTTATAGTTCCTATATCTGTGTGTGTGTACACTGCATATCTGTATGTTTGTGGGTTAGTGTGTACCTTGATGAAGTTGTGAGAATCTTTGTTTGTGAGCACTACTGTGCGTATATCTGTATGTTTGTGGGTTACCGTGTTCCTTGGTGAGGCTGCAAGCACGTCTTGGTGCTGTGCTGTTTCATTAGGCTCTGATTATGAGGCCTGATGCAGAGTGACAGTGCGCAGATTGAGTTGCACACCCGCTCTAATTCTCTCTATTAATAAGCCGTGCTCCACACTGCTGCCTCGGACAACATTTATTAATCACAATTTGTCATCTGCCCGATACTCCTCCCTTCTTCCTCTCTCTCTCTCTCCCCTCCCCTCCCCCCCTCCCCCTCGATCTCTCTCACACACACTTGCTGCCTGTCCATTTATCCAGTGCTTTCTCCTTTCTGGCTTAGACATTTGGTGAAGAATACTGAGAGAGGTCTCTGTCTCCCTCTCTCCAAATCAAATGCCACATTCAAATTCCACTGACACTCCAAGGTTAAGCAAAACATTTCACCCAGGCAACCACACCTTTCATTTCAAATCAGATACTGACTGATTCATGACCATATTGTTCATAAACAAGCAAGATTAAAACCTACCATTCTATTGCACAGAATTCTCATGAGGTCCAGTAACTAGCCTCTTGCCCATGTTGAAGTTTACTGTAGCATACCATTTTGATTGTTGAAAATGTCCATTCTCTCACACTTGTTCTTTTTGTATAAATTCCACTCCAGTGCTTCCCCCTAAGCTATTTTGGTGTTGGACTCCCTGATATTTTTTGTGGAGTGAATAAATTTAATCTACAGAAACTATATTCGTTCTTGGAACTTCCAACTGGTTTCTGCCCCTTTCTTTTTGGAATTTTAGAATCCCCCCTCATTCTTTCACCCCATGATTCATTTATTCCATCGATATTCCACATTTCCCTACCATCTCTCTATTCTTTCCTATTCTCGTTCCTGTCATTTTCTCTTAACCCTTCTCCTCCTTCATATTTCCTATTCCCTTTAATATATTTCCCTCTCAGTCTCAGTCTCACTTAATATCACACCCTCTGGCTATGGCTGACTAATATGAATCTACTAATACTAAAGTATTTGCCACATTGCATTAATTAAATATCTGCAGAAAAGGAGAGTCAGCCTCATGACTCATGTATAGGTCTTGGGGGAATCCAGTGAAGTATACATCCCAAAAAATCCTACAGCCTGTTCTCCGTTCTGACACTAGGAAAAATATTCTGTTGATCAAGTAATGTCCTTCTATTCACAGACTAAGCCCTGAAATGGGGATGTGTAGCTAACATCTTTGAATAGTTCACATATTTAAATAATCGTTACGATAAAATCCAATGAAACATGTCTTCTCCAACATTTTGCTGTTTGTATGTTCACTGGAAGCTTCTGAAACTATGGAACAGAAACCAAAGGCCTCCTTTTTCCCCTCAGTCATCACACTGTGACTCCAGGGAATAACCTACACAAAATTATATTGCAGCGTAATATGATACATATAGATAGTTTGCACATAACCTAAGATTATGGTAAAATTTTTATTTATAACAAATAAGTATTCTTATGGGCAGATGAGGATAAATAATGAGAAAATTTCTAGTTTTTTTTCTAATTTTTACAGACACACTACACAACTGGACAACTTCATACTTGGTAGATTTAGGGCTGACAGATCAATTGATATGAGCTGTATCACTGGTGTGTTTGTGTGTGTGTGTGTGTGTGTGTGTGTGTGTGTGTGTGTGTCTGTCTGTCTGTCTGTCTGTCTGCCTGATCTCTCTGTGGTGGAATGAACTCCCCATGGGGGTTAGGACAACGGAATCACTGGTCATCTTCTGATACAGACTGAAGACCCACCTCTTCAGACTGCATCTCAGTTCCACTTTAATCCCCGCCCCCTAACACCTGCTACCTCTAGGATTGTGATGTATTCTGGATTCTGTGTTCTAGTGACTAAGGTATTGTTGTATACTTTGCTTTTGTTGCCTAGTTAGATTGCACAAGTTAACTTCAGGTAGGGCTTGAATGGTGTAATGCTTACATTCACTGGTCTGGGAGTATTCTTAGCCTGGTCTGACACTCATTTAACTTGAATGGATACATTTATGTTCTCTTGTGCTGGAAGTCGCTCTGGATAAGTCCATCTGCTAAATGCGTGTAATGTAATGTGTGTGTGTGTGTGTGTGTGTGTGTGTGTGTGTGTGTGTGTGTGTGTGTGTGTGTGTGTGTGTGTGTGTGTGTGTGTGTGCGTGCATTTGTGAAGGAGAGTGAGAGAAAATGTTGCATAGTTCATTAGGTATTGATCAAAAGTGTCCAATGAATCCCACTAGAACAATCTGTATTGGACTTTTCATCCCCCTTCCCCCACTGTAAACTTTAATTAAGGCCTGTGTCTCACAAAATGTATTCCCCTACTTGTTTCAATTCTTAAGTACAAAATAAATCCAATACATGAAGAGAGAGTACGAAATGGGGGAGGGAAGGCATTTCTCATGTATACTAAAACTTACAGCCATCTCACAGTGACAAGCCCTTACTGACAACTCTCTTGTCAAGCACTGGAGCCACCTACTATAGCAATTTCCACCTTGCTACCAGAGTAAACCTTAGCTGAACCCCTCATTTAAAGCCTAACGCTCAATTAAAAATAAAGCTCCTTACTCAATATGTTGATAAACACAATCATCCTTTTTTCAACCATCCCTTTCCTCTTTATTTAATGTAACTATGACTGTGCTGTGTATAAGCCTAGAGGGTATGAGACACATCCCTAAGACTCAAAAAAGAGAATATATATATCTATATATATATATATATATATATATATATATATATATATATATATATATATATATATATATATATATTCACAGAGGCCAAAAATGTTGTTAGAATATTTTTTAAGTTAAACCTCACCAACACTATTTTAGACAAGCTTTAGATAAAAATTGTCAAAAATTTCGTCTGAATAATTATCCAGTCTTTATTGATGAGTACCTGGCCCTCTTAGGAATCCAGATCAGGTTGTGTCACAGTTCGCTTGCTGTTGTGACAGCTGCCTCCTCCTGGATCCCTCCCCCCGAGCTCTGACAGTGGGCCTTGCCACTGTTTTTGTTAAACAGCAATGGTGTTTTGGAGAGAAATGAACGAATTTTCAAGTGCAAATGTCAGTCAGTCAGCTCCAAGCAATCACAGCCCTGCCCTCTCTGGAGAGAGTGGAGAGACTAGCAGGCTGAATAATTCAGCAGCATAGCTCCACTCCACTCTGGGGTCACGACCTTCCAAAGTGATGACAGCAAATATCCCACAGCCCCCTCCCATTTACTCCCATTACGATTTATTTACTGTCCCTGGGTCCAGTCAGTTAAAACACGTGGTGAAAATCGTCCAGAAACAGAATACCACACACACACACACACACACACACACACACACACACACACACACACACACACACACACACAGAAAAGGCTGGACAGGGATACAGCAAAACACAGACAAAATAGTGAAAGGCTGGGGAAGAGATATGCAAAAGTATAAATAAAATGAATTAAATAAAGAAATACAAACAGTGCCATTATATGTAATATAAAAATATTAAAGACTAAGTCAATGGGTGCAAGCATGTGAGTAACAAAGTACAAGAAAATGTGAGATTTTCACTTTATTATTGACATGCAATGAAACTGAGCAGACCTTATCTTCATCTTTGCACTGCCATTTTGCCAGTTTGGACATGAGTAAAACTCAGGTTGCAGACAATATGTAGCTGAGAGGCCATAAATTCTATGTTTGTTGGGCTTCTCAGTGGCTCAGTTGGCAAGGAGCTTGTGTGAAGGAAAGCCTTCACCACCTCTCCCTGAGTGCTAATTGTCAATTGTGTATTAATAATTGGTTAATTATGTGCACATGTTGGCAACTTGTTTGGGGAGCCAGCCTATTGGATAATTAGCCACACCTTGCTGATTGAGGCCTGATTAAATACAGGCGTGGCTGCGGAGCAGGGAGAGGCTCACTTTGTCCATGCTGCTGTTTGTGCATAGGCTCATTTCCTTTGGTGTTGTCTGGTTTTAAAATAAATTGTTTCATTTTAACCTTTTGTTCTTTTGACTCGTTTATGAGAGAAGCATTGGCCAGCTTCTCTACAGCTTGTCTCAAGTGCAGGCTGAGCCCTACAGCCTGGATTCAACACCAGCCCTGCCATCTGCAGGTAGTAAAAGGGCTATATACACCGATGAGCCAAAACATTATGACTACTCACAGGTGAACCGAATAACGTTGATCATCTCCAAACACAGGCACATGTCAAGGTCTGGGTAGATTAGATGGTAAGCGAACATTCAGTTCTTGTAGTCAACGTGTTGGATGCAGGAGAAATGGGCAGGAGTAAAGACCTGAGCGACTTTGACAAGGGCGAAATTGTTATGGCCAGACGACTGGGTCAGAGCATCTCTGAAACGGCAAGGCTTGTGGGGTGCTCTCGGTCAGCTGTGGTGAGTACCTACCGACAGCGGTCCGAGGAGGGACAAACCACAAACCGGCGACAGGGTGTTGGGTGTCCAAGGCTCATCGATGCGTGAGGGCAACGAAGGCTATCCCGTCTAGTCCGAACCGAGAGAAGGTCTACTGTGGCACAAGTCACAGAAAATTTTAATGATGGTTAAGGGAGGAATGTGTCACAACACACAGTGCATCGCACCCTGCTGCGTAGCTGCAGACCGGTCAGAGTGCCCATGATGACCCCTGTTCTCTATCGAAAGCACCTACAATAGGCACACGAGCATTGGAACTGGACCTTGGAGCAGTGGAAGAAGGTTGCCTGGTCTGATGAGTCCCGTTTTCTTTTAGATTGTGGATGGCTGTGTATGTGTGCACTGTTTACCTGGGGAACTGATGGCACCAGGATGCACTGTAGGAAGACGGCAAGCTGGTGGAGGGAGTGAGAGCATGCCCTGGGCAATGCTCTGCTGGGAAACCCTGGGTCCGGTCATTCATGTGGACGTCAGTTTGACACGTGCCACATACCTGAACATTGTTGCAGACCAGTTACACCCCTTCAGCAATGGTATTCCCTGATGGCAGTGGCCTCTTTCAGCAGGATGATGCGCCCTGACACACAGCACACATTGTTCGGGCATGGTTTGAGGAACATGATGAAGTGTTCAAGGTGTTGCCCTGGCCTCCAAATTCTCCAGATCTCAATCCAATTGAGCATCTGTGGGATGTGCTGGACCGACAAGTCCGATCCATGGCGGCTCCACCTCGCAACTTACAGGACTTGAAGGGTCTGCCTGTAATGTTTTGGTGCCAGATACCACAGGACAAATTCAGGGGTCTTGTAGAGTCCATGCCTCGGCGGGTCGGCGCTGTTTTGGCGGCACACAGAGGACCAACAGCATATTAGGCAGGTGGTCATAATGTTTAGGCTCATCGCTGTACTGCTCTGCATGACTGCGTCCACTGTGAAATACAACCATTGCCTTCATGGAGATGGAGGATCGCATTCGTCTCCCTTCAGCACTCTTGCCCAATCGTTGTGTACAATAGGTGAGTCCCAATACAGGGTTGCATAAGTGGAAAGTGGAGCATTTCAAAAAGAAAGATATTTGAAGTATTTGCTCAGTAATTTTGTGCTAATAGATAACATGTTTTGAACATGATGTTTAATTTTGTAGAGATTTCCTCTATTATGAAAAATATTGTCAGTATTTTCAGTATGAAGCTGAAAATCAGGTAAAATTTGTCCCACATAATACTGCTACTATTTTAAATCAGATGTGTTTAACACAGATCTTTAGGTAAAACAATGCTGCAAGTTCCATTTACAGTGGAATTGAGTGGCTGAGCAGCAATGAAACCAGCAAAAGATTAAAAAGGGAGGGACGCAGGCCTTCCCACAATGGGAAGGTATTTCTGAAATTCCCCAGATCTGCCTAACCAAAAACTATATCAAAATAACATAAACTGAAACACTGCTAGCCTGCTAAACTTGTACAGGTGACAAACGTGTTTTACAGATTACTGCCTCTGTAGATACTGTCAGGTTCAAAGGAGGGTAGAGCCTCATTGTTTGCTTGATCTGTCGCCTGATATACTCTTGTCTGCACTTGTATCTGCTCAGTATAAAATTAGAGGGTATATTCCACAGACAAGAGTAAATGGAACCACCACACAAAAATGTAACCATATGCTGTCCCAATAAAAGGTTTGTGTCCCAAACCCCTAGACAGTACACAGCTGAAAATGAAAGCCGCCCTTCCAACCACAGCTCATTTATACATTTCTGTTCATCTTCATATGAACCTCTGTAAAAGTTGTAAAGTGAAATTTTTATAGAGACACATTTACATATAATTTCAATATATGACACATTGTCTCCAAAATAGAATATATAACTCCATTACTGACTGTTTAATAGTGCACAGAGTGCATATATCATTCATCATTTGACATTTAAGTTCTAACATTCTCCATGTTCTCAGGACTTCATTTCCATCTAGAGAGCCTTACATACAGAAAAACACTTTCTAGATATTAAAGAGATGTCTCTGACGTTACAGGAGCCTAGGGCCAATATTCATCAAAATTCTCAGTGTTAAGAATAGAAGAGAATAAGAATAAGAAGAAATATAGCTGCAAGCAGCGATGAACGGGCCCAAGCACTGAGTGTGTAGCCTCGCGTGGGTTATGGCATCATCAGATACTTTGTTATTGTTCCTCATGACTGTTTGTGACTAGTAAATGGTTGGAGAGGATACACACTCCAGACACAAATATATTCTTATGTTATACTTTCACTTGGTGAAAGCAATTCATTCATGTTGTGTAAATTGAATCAATTTACCACTACAGCGCACAAAACAACACAAAGACAGTTTGACCTCAGTATATTAAAGTAAATCTAACGAGGACAAATCATGGTCATTTGCGTATCTCTTAGAGGAATACTAAAATATTTGGTATATAAGCCTTATGTCCGATTGCCAGTTGGTGGCAATAAGACAATAAATCACAATTGGCATGTGAATCTGATTTTGCCCCAAAATTGAACATACATGTGAAGTCTGGGCCAAATCAAACAATGTACAGAGGAGTTATGCCACATTTTGTGTTTGAGCGCAGTAACATGTTAATTGATCGCCTCGCCACGGCAACGCCGATCAAGATATCAATAATCCCTTCGTAATTTAGCATCATGAACGTCTTGGCATCATGCTGACTAAAAAATAGCTAACAAAATAGCTTGCTTATTCACAATCAGATATCAATTACTTACACACTTCTATACAATGTAATATATCTTATGTCTGCTCATGTTACACACACACACACCACCACCACCAACAACAAACTACTTACACTATTGTTTTATACTCAGTGTTACTTATTTGCACATCCTACAATTTGTTCTAGTACAGCCAGAGTATGCTGTTCTAACACTACAGGGTTTGCTTTTCCTTCATTGCAACAGTGTGGTTACTGTAGTTCATTAAAGAAACAAATACATTCAGTAATCAAAATTTTAACTAGTTATCCTACTTACCTACATATTTTGAGTAGCTACATAATGTCTTGAGCACCATTATATCATTTTGAATATTAACATCACACTCTGTTGCTCATGATGCTTTTGCTTTCCCCAAAAGCTTAGGCTACAGCTTAGGCTACATGCAGTAAACAGACTCGTCATACTACTATTACTTACAATTGTCGTGTCCTGGAATAGAAGCTCATTTAGCAGTCCACATCACAATAGCCTGAAGTCATGGCTTTAAATTAGCTAACATAAGCCAGCAAATACAGTACAATACAGCTAATGTTACAGCCTCAGCCGTTTCAGTGCGCTGTCAGATAATGGAGCATAAAGCACACCGTGGGCTAGCATAAGATGCTAATCGTTCCTTTGAATATATTAGCTTCAATGATCGTCCAGTCTGAATTTGATAGTAACTAAACACCCATACATATTGTGTTCGTTTGAGACAGCGGTGTTTCGTATTGAATTATGTTGTGATTAAATCGACGAGTGTTGTTGATCATGACATCAGGCTACACGGTCATAGCAACAGCTAAAAGGATTCGGGTTTATCAACAGAATTATTCTTACGTGAACCAAGCAATCTGCCAAAAGTAGTACCACGAACAGGTGGGCTTTTTGTGATTAACTGTGAGATTTTCTCTGTACGCACGCAGGCGTATGCATAGACTTAAATGTATAGTGAAATGCATTTCCGGAGCTAATTCCACGACTTGAAGCGGAATTTCCCTGCGCCATGTGCAATATTTCCACAGTTCGTCAACCTTCCTCCCAATAACGAAATTAACACAACACCACAATTAACCGAGGTAACTATACACGATGTTTGCTTCTCATAAAAGTAAGGATGCGAAATGCCTTCCGACATGGGTGAGTTCGCAACAGCGCGACTCCAAGCTGAGCTTGCCTGCGACTCGTCAAAAATGTTCCAACCGGGACAGTTCGTCCGCAGTTATCCCTGACTTAAGCACCAAATTAACACAATACCACAATTAAAGGAGTTTGTTTTTTTGCTAAACATGCAAAATGTCTCCAAAATCGCTGAATTGGCAACACTGCTAACGTGCTCAAAACACTTTAACAAACATGGCCGCTGTTCGACTATCTGAAGGGCTACATTCATGACGTTGCACCTCAATACAACCCCCACGCTACAACTCATTTGATTGGTTAAGCATCCTGTCATTCATCAGACTGGTGAAACTGGTCAAAAACTGCTCAGAGGTGCCCAAATTCAACCTTTACCCATGGCTACGCTGTTCAACGTATCAAAAAATACCTTTGCAGAATAAAATCAAGACATCTGTGACCACATGTACACCAAATCTGAATTGAATCCGATGAACCGTCTAGGAGCACTAGAGCTGAGATGGCTGAAAAAGCCACTCTTTCTGTTGCCAGATGGTGGCGCTATACCAGGGTGTGACTCTGGGTATGTGGATATCATCATAACCATCATAACCAAAAACCTGTGAAGTTTGAGCCGTATCAAGCAATGTATGGAGAACTTATGACAAATTCCCTTTTTGTGTGGCGAGACATATGAATTCATTGTTTCGCCATTTCAACACCATGCAAGATATCAAAAATCCCTTCGCAATTTAGCATCAGGAATGTCTTGGCATCATACTGACTAAATGTGGTATGAATCGGATCAATCCTCTAGGAGGAGTATTCGAAAGTTCGGCGCTTGTGAAAACGCACAAAATCCAAAGTGACCAACTTCCTGTTGGGCAGAGTTAAGGGGTGTGATTGCGAAATTTGTTCATCTTAGGTAGACCAATATGCCTACCAAGTTTGGTGCATGTGCGTAAAATTGGACGCCCGCAGTGAACACATTTGACAAAGGGGGCGCTATGGAGCCCCCGTGACACACCCAGGTCCAAGCTTTTGATAATCCCCGATGACCGCAACTTTTGATGTGTGTGCCAAATTTCATGAGTTTTCGTTCATGGCAAGCACCTCAAAAAGGCCGCCAAAGTGGAAAAATAATAATAATAATAATAATAATAATAAATATAGCTGCAAGCAGCGATGAACGGGCCCAAGCACTGAGTGTGTAGCCTCGCGTGGGTTATGGCATCATCAGATACTTTGTTATTGTTCCTAATGACTGTTTGTGACTAGTAAATGGTTGGAGAGGATACACACTCCAGACACAAATATATTCTTATGTTATACTTTCACTTGGTGAAAGCGATTCATTCATGTTGTGTAAATTGAATCAATTTACCACTACAGCGCACAAAACAACACAAAGACAGTTTGACCTCAGTATATTAAAGTAAATCTAACGAGGACAAATCATGGTCATTTGCGTATCTCTTAGAGGAATACTAAAATATTTGGTATATAAGCCTTATGTCCGATTGCCAGTTGGTGGCAATAAGACAATAAATCACAATTGGCATGTGAATCTGATTTTGCCCCAAAATTGAACATACATGTGAAGTCTGGGCCAAATCAAACAATGTACAGCGGAGTTATGCCACATTTTGTGTTTGAGCGCAGTAACATGTTAATTGATCGCCTCGCCACGGCAACGCCGATCAAGATATCAATAATCCCTTCGTAATTTAGCATCATGAACGTCTTGGCATCATGCTGACTAAAAAAACAGCTAACAAAATACCTTGCTTATTCACAATCAGATATCAATTACTTACACACTTCTATACAATGTAATATATCTTATGTCTGCTCATGTTACACACACACACACACCACCACCACCAACAACAAACTACTTACACTATTGTTTTATACTCAGTGTTACTTATTTGCACATCCTACAATTTGTTCTAATACAGCCAGAGTATGCTGTTCTAACACTACAGGGGTTTGGTTTTCCTTCATTGCAACAGTGTGGTTACTGTAGTTCATTAAAGAAACAAATACATTCAGTAATCAAAATTTTAACTAGGTATCCTACTTACCTACATATTTTGAGTAGCTACATAATGTCTTGAGCACCATTATATCATTTTGAATATTAACATCACACTCTGTTGCTCATGATGGTTTTGCTTTCCCCAAAAGCTTTGGCTACAGCTTAGGCTACATGCAGTAAACAGACTCGTCATCCTACTTACAATTGTCGTGTACTGGAATAGAAGCTAATTTAGCAGTCCACATCACAATAGCCTGAAGTCATGGCTTTAAATCAGCTAACATAAGCCAGCAAATACAGTGTTACAGCCTCAGCCGTTTCAATGCGCTGTCAGATAAAGGAGCATACAGCACACCGTGGGCTAGCATATCATGCTAATCGTTCCTTTGAATATATTAGCTTTAATGATCGTCCAGTCTGAATTTGATAGTAACTAAACACCCATACATATTGTGTTCGTTTGAGACAGCGGTGTTTCGTATTGAATTATGTTGTGATTAAATCGACGAGTGTTGTTGATCATGACATCAGGCTACACGGTCATAGCAACAGCTAAAAGGACTCGGGTTTATCAACAGAATTATTCTTACATGAACCAAGCAATCTGCCAAAAGTAGTACCACGAACAGGTGGGCTTTTTTAGAATAACTGTGACATTTTCTCTGTACGCAGGCGTATGCATAGACTTAAATGTATAGTGAAATGCATTTGGGAGCTAATTCCACGACTTGAAGCGGAATTTCCCTGCGCCATGTGCAATATTTCCACAGTTCGTCAACCTTCCTCCCAATAACGAAATTAACACAACACCACAATTAACCGAGGTAACTATACACGATGTTTGCTTCTCATAAAAGTAAGAATGCGAATATTTCTCAGTAAGGATGCCACATGCCTTTCGACACGGGTGAATTGGCAACACCGCGACTCCAAGCTGAGCTTGCCTGCGACTCGTCAAAAATGTTCCAACCGGGACAGTTCGTCCGCAGTTATCCCTGACTTAAGCACCAAATTAACACAATACCACAATTAAAGGAGTTTGTTTTTTTTGCTAAACATGCAAAATGTCTCCAAAATCGCTGAATTGGCAACACTGCTAACGTGCTCAAAACACTTTAACAAACATGGCCGCTGTTCGACTATCTGAAGGGCTACATTCATGACGTTGCACCTCAATACAACCCCCACGCTACGACTCATTTGATTGGTTAAGCATCCTGTCATTCATCAGACTGGTGAAACTGGTCAAAAACTGCTCAGAGGTGCCCAAATTCAACCTTTACCCATGGCTACGCTGTTCAACGTATCAAAAATACCTTTGCAGAATAAAATCAAGACATCTGTGACCACATGTACACCAAATCTGAATTGAATCCGATGAACCGTCTAGGAGCACTAGAGCTGAGATGGCTGAAAAAGCCACTCTTTCTGTTGCCAGATGGTGGCGCTATACCAGGGTGTGACTCTGGGCATGTGGATATCATCATAACCATCATAACCAAAAACCTGTGAAGTTTGAGCCGTATCAAGCAATGTATGGAGAACTTATGACAAATTCCCTTTTTGTGTGGCGAGACATATGAATTCATTGTTTCGCCATTTCAACACCATGCAAGATATCAAAATCCCTTCGCAATTTAGCATCAGGAATGTCTTGGCATCATACTGACTACATTTGGTATGAATTGGATCAATCCTCTAGGAGGAGTATTCGAAAGTTCGGCGCCTGTGAAAACGCACAAAATCCAAAGTGACCAACTTCCTGTTGGGCAGAGTTAAGGGGTGTGATTGCGAAATTTGTTCATCTTAGGTAGACCAATATGCCTACCAAGTTTGGTGCATGTGCGTAAATTGACGCCCGCAGTGAACACATTTGACAAAGGGGGCGCTATGGAGCCCCCGTGCCACACCCAGGTCCAAGCTTTTGATAATCCCCGATGACCGCAACTTTTTGATGTGTGTGCCAAATTTCATGAGTTTTCGTTCATGGCAAGCACCTCAAAAAAGGCCGCCAAAGTGGAAAATAATAATAATAATAATAATAATAATAATAATAATAATAATAATAATAATAACGCCAACGGATACAATAGGGCCCTTCGCACACTCAGTGCTTGGGCCCTAATAATAATAATAATAATAATAACGCCAACGGATACAATAGGGCCCTTCGCACACTCAGTGCTTGGGCCCTAATAAGAAGAGTAAATCTTGTGCTGAGTGTGAGAATCATTGACAAAATATACTCCTGGGCAACAAAAAAAAAAAAATGGGCCAAGCCCAAAATGGCAAAACATTAAGCTTTTAATGGTCTTAATAACAAATCATTGGTCAGGAAAGTAGCAAGAATTTTACAAATACACTCCTGAGACCTTCTGTGCCACCATTTGCTCGTTAACTTTTGCTCCAGTGAATTGTTTGGGAGAAAGCTGGAAACAGGGAAATTCACTTATATGATGTTCTTGTACACAAAGGTAAAAATAATGATAATGATTAAAATGTTTGATATAAAATCCAAACTAACACATGTCTGGATGTACAAAATTTTCCAAAATTATCATCTGGGATGTTTTTTTCTGAAAAGATAAGTCATTATTTGGTGATCTGCCACACCTAATGCAACCCATCAAAGGCCTGATGACGAGCTCATAAGTGGAGCCAGGAGTGATATAGCAGGGAGAGATCTACAGTATGCAGTGTTGTGACTCCCAAGGTAAAGGAGTGAGAAAATCTGCTCCAAAAAAAGCAAAATATCATGCAGGGGTTGCTGTCAGAAATCGCATAGCTGGTCTTTGTCAGGCCAACTGTAGTCATTCTGAAATTTACAAGACCTTAAAGGCAGAGAAAATCCCTATTTCTCTATCAGCTATTAAGAGAATAGGTCAACGCTTTGAAACAACAGGTGATGTTGCCAGAAAGAAAGGATCTGGAGGGCCCAAAACCATGTCACGCAGGGATGACCACCTGCTGAAATTTACAGTTCTCAAAGACAGGAAAAAAACCTACAAAAACTGTCAGAAGAATTCAAGACCTCAGACAACAAGACTCTTTTGAGAACAACAATTACCAGAAGGTTGTCAAATGCAGGTTTTGTGTCTAGAAGATGTGTTAAAAAGCCATTGCTGTCTGAGAAAAACATCAAAGACAGAATGAAGTTTTTGGCAGAATATGGAAAGTTTGATTCAGAGTGGTTCAGCAGAGTTGTGTGGAGTGATGAATCATGGTTTGAGTTGGTGAGTATGGTGATGCTCCAGAGAGGTGTCTTCGAAGACCTGGTGAAAAATACAATATTGAATGTATCTCTACCACAGTTAAGCATGGAGTAAGAGGTGTAATGGTGTGGGGAGCCGTTTCAGCTGCTGGTACTGGTGAGCTGCTTCACTGTGAAAAGTCAGTTAATGCTTTGGAGTACAGGAGAATATTGCAGAAAGGCTTGCTTCCCACAATTGAAAAGTTGTTTTCTAAAGAGGAACAATCAGATGTTATTTTTCAACAAGGCAATGCTCCTGCCCACACTGCAAAGACCACCAAGAAGTGGCTTGAGAAGAAGACCATCAGGCTCATGTTTTGGTCTGGCCAGAGTCCAGATTTGAACCCTATAGAGAATATTTGGTCTCACATTTAACACAGACTAGCCGGGAAACATTTTTCAAATACTCATCAACAGTTTGAAGCCATCAGCGCTGAGTGGAACAATATTGACTCTTCCTTCTGTAAAAAGCTGTCTGCAAGTTTACCCTCAAGGCTTCAACATTTAAAGAAATCACAGGGGAAAGCTATCCCATACTAAGTTACCTCATCTATTTGTTTAATTTTTGCTAATTTCCTGAAAAGTGATTTGTTATTGAGACCATTAAAAGCTTAATGTTTTGCCATTTTGAGCTTGGCCTATTTTTTTGCCCGGGAGTGTAGTTCATACAGCATTTTAGAGCCTAAAATTAGTGGAAAAAAACAGCAAAATGTTGGGGGTGCATACAAAGGCTCATTGGTACCAATGAATTGAGAATACATTCAGAGAGATGACAATTTACAGAAAAATTGCTCTGTGGGTCACATATGACTACAACAAGCTTGTAATTTTGTTTATGTGGCAATTGTGTGCTGTAATAATAAAAAGATTCCAATTAGATTGGGCAGGGATTCTGTTTGTGTCATTGTCAAAGTAAACTTGGTGGCAACACTACAAGGCCTGGCAAACATGTATGTATCCAACTGTGAGTTCAGTTTTCATATCCATAGCAAAGGACATTTTACTGCACAACAGTCTGTACTCTCGTACAGTCTGTACTTCTTTTTGTATGTGTGCACATACATGTCTGTTCACTTGTTGATCTGAGTGTCAGAGTAAAGACATTTTATGGTCATAACTGAAGTAGACAAAGAAGTGTTGCACAAGCTTGTTTACTGACAACCCAGTCATATATAGCCAAGTCATATCAATGACACATTCTGAATAAATTTATGATCTTTTCATAATTACACATCACCTAAAAATAGTTGTGTATTTTGAACAAAAGTAAATATTGATTTATTTCTTTTTTTAAAACTGGTGCTTATTTTACACTGGAGATCATTCATTCAACCATTTTTCTTAATTTTTCAATGAATTTATACTACAGATTGAGATTAATTTCTTTGAATTTGCACGAATTCTCATTCACAGTTCTGATTATTAGAAGTGCTAGAGTTTCAAAGTGGCTTATTCTCTCTCTTAAATATTATTAAAATTACAACCTGATCTCACAAGAAAGTAGTCGGATTCTGACATCTGTCTACGGCAGAAAAACACCCATAGGGGACATTTATCTCACCTGTCGCTGCGCATAATTTACCAGTAAAGGTGCAAATGAATTTGTATCAAGTCCTTTTTTAACATGAAAACTAAACCATGTAAAAACATGTAAATCTTTACATGTTCCCTAGTCTTAGTTAGGGAACACACAAGATCATGACCAATAAAAAACATTTTTCTCTCCTAATGTCCAGTCACATTGTTTTCTGTAATTTTCACATAAAATCGCATAGAAAATGCCTAAAATAAACAATGTCTTTATTTTATATGTAAAACAAGGGAGGCAATCTAATATCAGTCTTTCCTGACAAATCAGTATAGCCTATGTTGGTGTTCCGCCTATCAATGACATTACATTGCTACCCAGCTACTTAAACATAAAATTTGCTATATTCAAATGTAATTTCCAGCTATGTATTTATTGTGAACAATACATAATGATTGGGTATGTTATAATTAGCCTATCAACCTAATTAAATGTTTCAAATAAGAACATGCCACACATGTGCTAGGCCAGGAGCCATAAGAGAAGGAAAACAGAACAGTTATCATGGTCCATAGAAGATCATTTTAGATGAGAACTCAGCACATTTTTGAATAAGAATGCTACAAAACACAGTTATTTTATTCCACAGGGAATAAAAAAAAAACTCAGAAAACTGAGGGCCAATTGAGAAAACACCTGGAAAATTATTCCCTGGCCCTGGTAAAAGGCAGTTGAGAGACTGGAAAACAGTGGGAATGTTAGAAGGAATCAGTTCATCACAATAGCTCCATGCCATAGTCAGCAAGGCCAAAAGAGGAAGGCATGGTAGCCTGGCTATCAGTGGGGACCCCCTTCTGACAGTAGACAGCAGGTGGGGATACTGCTGAAGCACTTGTTCAGATGGAATAAGAGACAGAAAGAAAGAGAGAGGAAGAAAGAGGGAGAGGGAGAAAGAGAAAGAAAGGGACAGATGGAGGGAAGGTAGAAGGAAATGACAAGTCAGTTTGTATGCATAAACTATGGGATAAACTATGGCAGTATGCAAAGAAGGGGTGAGCAGAAAAGATAAGACCCACAGCCATGAAGGTGATCTGAGATTCCCTGCCCCATTTATATCAGGAACCAGCTAAAAGCAAGGGACAGTCCAACTGGAAATGAGGCAACAGCAAGGACATAACACAGACAACAAAGCACTAGAAATCCTCTATAGCCATGGCACACCCTCCTTCTCAGCACCCAATGTGACGATAAGACCTACTGTAAAGATACATTTTCAATTCAGAAATGAGCCTGTAGGGCTACAGAATTTGACACAGTCAGATGAACCTAATGTGCACCTGGCAAAAAAGGGACAAAGCATAATAAATGAAAAAAAAAAAAATCTTCACCAATATCTTATGGCTTCACCAATGCCTCATGGGCTCTCGAACTAAAATACTAAATCAAAAGAAATAAATGAAACCAAATTTTGAGGTGAAGATAGCACTCAAAGCTTTCACTCCCAGCTTTGAAGTTGTTACCATGATGCATTAGATACTAATAGGACCTAGGACCTAGGTAAACACACCCTCATAGCCACTTTAACTTATGAATATTTACAGGGACTTGATATTCCCGAAAGGTTAATGTTTTCAGCCAAAAGCATTTTAAGAGCTTTTTTGGTCTTTAATGTTATAATTTATTGCCAAGAACCCATATAAACAGTTTTTATAGTTTGACCAAAATAATGGGTAGCATTCCACTGGAGTTCGACTTTATTTAATGAATTCATCTGTCCTTGTAAAACAATAGCTTGCTAACTTGTAACCTGACATCCATCATTTTCTATTTGGTTAGTGATATGTGCACTTAACATATTTCAAAATGCATCTGTCTATCTAGGTGTCTCTCTCTGTCACTTATTATTACATCTTCTCTATCATTCCATCCATCTCTGGCTGGTGTCTGCAAATGAGTCCTCTGAATGCAATTTTGTGTATCTCTCTCTCTCTCTCTGTCCCTCTCAGCTACATATTACACGGAGTGGTAAGGTGATCTTTTTCAGAATAACACTGAAAACAACACAGACAACCCAGAAGCACATGAGATTAGTGGTCACACAAAGCCTATGACCTAAACATGTCATATTATTTAGATAAAAATTGTTTGCTAAAATTTGACCTTTTCAACACATGATGTCACCAAGAAACATAAAGTTATGTGAAAAACATGTTATAACACACAAATAGGTCATTCTGTTGAGCTATTCCATCAAGTTGAGGGTTCAACAGTTTTTCCAATGGTATTTTTTCTGAAATGGTCCAAACCATATTAAAGTAATAATAATAGCAATAATGCTAAAAATAACTTTGTTTATAAAACGCTAATTCATACATGGCATTCAACATGGTTTCTAAAAAATAATAGGATAGTCATGGGATAAAAAGAGAAGATGAATAACATGAAAAAGACAATTGAACTAACTGATTTTTGAAAGTGATTTAAAAGCAGACACTGAGGTTGTCCTTTTAACACTACCCAGAAGAGCTCTCCAAGGCTTGACAGCCTGTACTGACTGGGATATGTCCCCTTTGGCTATCAGCCCAGTCTTAGGGACAACCAGGAGATGCTTTTGAGTAGACCTGAGAACTCTTTGTAAGGCACCAGTAGCTCATTTATATATTCAGGGGCAAGACCATAGAGTCTGAAGGAAGTGAGTAATAATATTTTAAACTCTGCTCTTAAAAACACTGAAAGCCAGTGTAGAAATCATCCAAAAATTACATTTTGGAGAAAGTGAAACAAACTGTACAATGTTTGCTTTAAAATTATTGTGGTGTGAGAGATGACAGTATTTACTAGCCGTTCTTTCAGACATCCTTCTCTTTTGTCAATTCCAGAAACCTCTCTTAACACAACAAGGGGAACTGGGGAGCTTTCTTCCCCAAAGATGACTCCAATTCCTCCCAGTTTTAGTACTGGCCCTTGTTGAGCACACCCGGCACAGATTAGCTGTTTGTCGGGACACATATAAAAAGCCTGCAAGGCTGGGTGGTGTGGAGAGTTGAGGAGAGTGACCTGTGTGGAAAGCTGCTGTTCTGAGTTCTGATTGCCTTCCTGTGAAAGGCCTTTTTTTGCCCTGTGTACCTGTTTACACCCTTTGCGTATATGAGTACCTGATCTGTGCAATGACCCTTGCCTGAACTGGACTATCCCTTTGCTTTGCCCTGCTTGTGTGCTGCTGGTCAGCAGCTTAGCTGCCCGGCAAAATAGATGGGGAATTGTTGTAAGTTAGTCTCAAGAGGGACCTAGTATTTGTTGTTTTTTCATTCAGTGTTTGTCACTTACATTTCATTTCAAAATAAAAGTCCTGGTGATTCGCTAAGGGAAGGCAGCCACATTTGCTGTTACACTGTGTTCAAATTATTGCATACCCCATCTTTCCCTGGTGACCAATATACCATTGGGTCATTGTCTACTTTTCCAAAAGGTAACGTAACCCTGCTAACATATTAGGCTACTTCCAGTGCTATGTAGCCAACTGTATCTGCAGGGACCTGCTTTCAGCCCCAGTCTAAGAACAGCCACTTTCAAGTGGTCCTGGGCACTGTGCCTGGAAACAAGCCTGCTTACTGCTACACAACTGCACACATCAGCCTCTGTGTCCTCACTGATACTAGGGTATGGTTCATAGGGTTCATGGTTCATATGAGACAACAGACCACTTTTCTGACCGATGTCAACTATTGTTCTCTGAGTGTTTTCTTTTGCTCTTTTATTTGATTTGATTGAATTTTTTAATTTCAAAAATATATATTTCATAGTTATTATCCATAAAGCCAGGCTCATATTGAGGTAGCAGTGAATGTTAAATTATTGTCTCTTTAGCACAGAATTTTGTCTATCACTATCAAAGTTCCTGTTAACTGTAGTTAATTGTATTTGTTTTTCAAAACATGAGGCTCACATTATGCTTAATTCTCTTTTACAGAAATATTTGGATGGACATTTTACTCCAAAAACCATTTTTCTAAATTGTCCTGGATATGAGCATCTGCTAATTGACGATAATGTAATGTAACAGTAACATATGTTGCAGCAGTGACACACACAAAATGTAACCCCAGATTATAAGACAATTTCAAACATTATTTGAAGATGGAAACAAAGGCAGCCTTCTCACCATGTGGCCTGTTGGATAATGATTCCAAGCCTTTTTTCTGGCTGCAGTCTTAAGGGTATGTCCTACAACAACTTCCAAACACCATTACCTAGTTACGGTAATGACAATAATAGCAGGGGCAGGGTGTTTGGAAGGTGTTTGAAAATAATAAAAATGCTTAAGAGCAATGTCACATTTAAAAAAATATATTTTCTTAAATGAAATTACAATTATATATTATCACAATAATTATATAATATATAATTATTTATATGTTATATAATTATAATAATATATAATCACAATAACTATAATCTTATTAAAATCACAATAATAATGTCAGCTACTGCATGAGCTGTGGCCCTTGTAGATGTCAGAATAAACCCTGGATTCAGTAGTGAGAGTGGTCAGTGTGGTTTGTAGATATCAGCGCAAATGCTCTCAATAAAGCAGTGTGAATGCTCTGTGCGGCCTTGTGTTTGTGTCTGATGTCAGGGATATGCGCTACACGCGAACCTTTCTCTGGCTGTCTGCGTGCATATCTTTGTGTTTGCACGATAATGAAAATTATTTGAATTCATTAGTCTCCCTTTCCCTTCTCCCTATCTCCTCTCCCATTCCCTGTCTGCATCTTCATCTCTCTCTCTCCTCTCCCTCTCCTTGTCTGCCTCTCCATCTCTCCCCTCCCCCCTTTCTCTCTCTCTCTCTGTTTCTCTCTGCCAGATAGAGGGCAGTATTTGACCCCTCTTTCCTCCCTCAGGATGCAGCCTTCATTCCTTCTGATAAACCTGGCACCTTCTGTCCATCTCATTCCTGTGCTTCCCCCACATCCTCTGCTCTACTTCTGTGCTCTCCTCCTTCTGTCTCTTTTCCATCTCTCTGTTTCCCCTCCTACCCCCTCCTCACTGAGCCAATATTTATTACAAACATTTCATCATTTGCTAAAGTATACGTTGCAAAGGAGATTCTCAGTCATTCTGTAAATAAGGCAAGAAAACACACAGGAGCACAACTTTACTGACTTTTTAATAATTATTGCTGCCAATTATGAAGTGACTCATAACTTTAATCATAGTAACTTCATTTAGAACCTTTACATACACACGTTTGCAACACAAAATGCTTTTAATCAAAAGAGAATCAAAAGAAAAGCAAGTAAAGGTTACAAAAAAAATAGAAGAGTACACCATACAAGGAAATTTTAAAAGTGAGATATTAATAAATTATACTATTATTAAAATACAATACAAATACTGTAAAACTCAAACACAGCAAAAATAAAAATAATTAAGTAGTTAAATGATTCTTGCTCAAAGGCCACATTTAAAGAGAATGCCTTTAAATGAGATTTAAAAACTGGAACTGAGGGAGAGACTAATATACAGAGGGAGTCCATTCCAGAGTCTTGGAGAATCAGTGTAAAGCAGCCATTTTTAAATTAATATTTGGTATAGTTAGTAGTTCAGTGACTGATGATCTAAGAGTTGAGCAGGCTCACATGGCTAATACATGTTATGTACTCTGGTACCAGCCCAAATTTTCCTTTAAAAATATATTTATAAAATCTTAAAATCAGTTATAAAACTAACTGGAGGCCAGTTAGCAATTAAAGAACCGAGGTAACATGTTCTTTCTTTCTTTTTCTTGTCAGTACCCTGGCTTTTCCAAGTTACACAAGCTGAAGTTGTCCCGTGATGTAGTTTGGTACACCTGAATACAAAGAGTTACAATGTGTGTGTTACGATCTGTTGCTTTCAGGGGTTTACAAATAAATTACCCAAGAGTTACACCTTCCCCTTGCTCTCTTACTCTCCCCCTCCCTCCCTCTGTTCCTTCCCCTTTCTGCCAAATAATGAGTTCTTTCTTGTCATTGCTTTAATTCATGATGCTGCCTTCAAAGGCCTGTCTCAGACCATCTATTTCTGCATCCATTTTGTCTCTTGCTGTTTGTCAGTTTGTGTGTGAGTCCGTGTAACTCTCTATGGCTCTCTGTCTGTCCTCCCATCCATCTACAACCACATTTACATTTCTGTCTGATTGCATTTATCCTGGATTTTAGGAAGCCCCTAGAACACTATTTTCAAGATACATTGGTTTGACTGCAGTGATAAGTTTAAATGTGGTCCTTTGAGTGTTTGGTAATAAATACCACACTAATTAAGCTTCAGAAGCTAAGGGTCAGAGATTATCCAGCAATTATCCCTGGGTAGTAAAGAGATGTCATGGATAGACAGAAATCACATACAATGCAAATCACATTAATTTTACTGTAAACCTGTTAATTTTAATGCATCTAAGTTTCCATACAGAACAGATGCATCTTCCATGGTGTTAGCTAGCCATAGAACAACAATAACAATATTCACCTAGCAAACTAGCTTCAGTAGCTACATGACTTAAATGGAGCTTCTGGTCTAATGTTAGCCAAATATTAGTGCAAAAAGTTATTAATAAATTTGTTATTACTGTCTGTCTCCCTTTTCCTTATCTCTTCCTATACTGCTCTGGGAAACAGGTTATCAGTCAAGGTTGATTCTATTGTTCAGCATTACTGGGCTATCTCAATGCAGGTGAGGGTGTTGCTGTGCAACACATGATGCTGTAGAATCGGAACTCTGCCCCCTCCTCCACATTGCAATCAGCATCACTGGAGTGGGCCACATGTCCTTGAGCACACTGCACAATGCCACCACTTGAGAGTAGCTCCTGACCAGGCTCATCACAATCACTATTCAAGACTGTTTTGGGTAGCAGTGTGGCATAGTGGTAAGGAGCAGGGCTCATAACCAAAAGGTTGCTGGTTTGATTCCCTGCTGGGACACTGCTGTTGTATCCTTGAGCAAGGTAGTTATCCCAAAAGTGCTTCAGTAACTAACCAGCTGCAGAAATGGATGAAATTAAAACCTATGTAACTTGCGCTTGATAAGAATGTCTGCTAAATGACAGTAATGTAATCAAATACATACTATTATAGGTGTACTACATATTCGTATGCCTATAAACATTGACACAGTCAAGGTTGACCCACAAACCAGTTAATCTACTCATGGACAACCAAGAATTTACTGTGTTGTACCTTTTGGATTAAGCTTTAAAAATTCTCTTGCTAACCAACAGCACAAATAATTTTTTACTTACGTACTGTGGGAGGGATGAACAACAATGTATGCAATCCTCTGGTACACTCACGTCAGCAAACTGGTTTTTTCACCCTACAAGTCCCACAGTGCACAACAGGAAGGCAAATGCTGAATAGAGGATAGACACATCCCCTACTGACATTATGTGAGCAACTCATAGACAACTAATGGGTTGCTAGAGAGTGCTATTGAGCATTGTGAAGATTGTGGCCAATGTAACTCAACCAAACCCTGGTAACGTGGAGCCAATTATATTCCAATGCTGTGGACTCCTGGTCAATGAACTGGCGATGTATTGGGGTGTAGGGCTCAGCCTACGCTTTGCTGTTCATAATGCATTTTTTAAACATATTTAGTACATTTTTCAAAACTTTTAATACACACCTGAAAACCACTAACTGAATTTCCAAAAAGACACATGAAGCTTTACATTTATGCCCAGTTTTATTAAGACATATTTAAATACACATTTGCATCAAGATCACATTACCTTAACTAGAAAAGTGCATTTCCTGAAGAAAATGCAGAGTGCGATTGCGACCTGGCAGCGAAAACATGCTAACATATATGAGATGATGGCTAGGATGTGGCTAAGTGGTTGCTAGGGAGTTGCTAGGTGGTTGCTACGCTGTTGCTAGGTGGTTGCCAGGGCGTTACTAGGTGGTTGCTAGGCTGTTGCTAAGTGGTTGCTAGGTGGTTGCCAGGGCATTACTAGGTGGTTGCTAGGCTGTTGCTAAGTGGTTGCTAGGTGGTTGCTAGGGTGTTACTGGCGGTTGCAAGTGTGTTGCTAAGTGGTTGCTAGGTGGTTGCCAGGGTAAACTATATGGTTGCTAGGGACAAACCCACCTTTGGTGAGTGTTGGGTCACATGGCCCAAATTTGCAGGTCCCAGGCTATTGGTCAAATTGTGAGCGAGTGGTAAAACTTTGAAAAATGGATTAAAGTGCATGGGAGGATGGAGGGATGAATAAACGAATAAAAGATGAGTGCGGGTTATAATGGGTTTCTATGAGTGTTGGGTGGCATGACCTGAGCCAGCATATGAGGTACTGTGACCGTAGGCCGAAAGGTGACTGTGTGGCAAGACTTTGAAAAATAAATTGAAGTCAATGGGAGGATGGAGGGATGAGTGAACGACAAAAAGACGAGTGCGTGTCAAGACGGTCTTGGATGAGTGTTGGGTGATTTATCCTGAGGCAACATGTGAGATATGGTGGCTATGGGGTGAAAAGTGACCGAGTGGGAAGGCCATGAAGGGTGAGGGGGGTGATTTTGAAAATGAACAGGAGTCTATGGGAAAAAAGGGATGAAAAAAACGACAAAAAACCGGAAAACGAGTGCGGGTACGGCTTAGCTGTATACAAGCACACCGATCGGGGTCAGACCGGATGGGTTACAGTTGGTTTGGGGTCGATATCTCAAAAACTGTGGGAGGAGAAGCGTGGCAAAATTTGATGGAATAAGAAGAAGAAGAAGAAGAAGAAAAAGAAGAAGAAGAAGAAGAAGAAGAAGAAGAAGAAGAAGAAGAAGAAGAAGAAAACTATCGGATAACAATAGTGTGTTTGCTTCACAATCACACAAATAATTAAAACAAAATGAAATAATAGCACTGAAATTATATCAATGCAACACTATGTTTTTCTGCCTGTCATTCTTGTGATTTTTAATGGTTGGTTGGTACACAACAGAAATAGACAAGCATTTGTAAGAGTAATAAAATAATTATACAGTCCAGTACAACAAAAACAAAATTAATATTGTGACCTCATTCTGGGTGATCTTCCCTTTTGTTTACAAGTGGCCATAGAATTTCATCAGCATCGCAACAAATGTTTTCATGTGCCATGGACTGTTGTGCATAGTGAATTCAACCCTGATGCTGCTCAGTAATAATATTAACACAAGCCAATTCCATGGGGTAGCTTGTTGGTATGGATGGTGATCGTAAATCTTCCACCTGCAAAGGGGGAAAGCTCCTCAATGGGGTTAAGGAATGGGGAGCATGCTGGCAAACCTAAAGCTATAAATTGCTGATTCTCAGCAAACCACTCTTGTACCAGTCCAGTGTGGCAGAAACTGACATTGTCCCAGACAGTGATATGTCTTACTTCTTCATCAGCTTGGCCAACTTTCTGATGTAACTCATTCAGCAACTGCAAAAGCCAGGCTGAGATGTGGGGCCAGAATAAGCACCCCCTTCATTGAGAATATGGCTATGGCTTCCTGCAAAACTGTCTCCACTCAATTTTGCAAACAGAGCAAAGCAAGTGTTACACAGTGAATTTGCAATGAAAACACTTTCTGTACAATAGAGGTACAGTTTACTGTAATAGACATACCAGTTTTCAGTGTACTCAGATGATGTTTGCAACAGTAGGCCTTTTTAGAATGGGTTGAACCACCAGCCCTGCCTCTCTCATGGAAAGTCAATGATGAGCAATGTTTTTGAAATAAATGCAGTAAGAATTAAGAGCTTTGCCACAGGTTGTCTTGTCTTTTGATCCATTTATTGTCTGTTCAGCCATGAATTTTTTATCCACATCCCAGCAAATACAGGCTTGTAATTTCCCTTGCATCTTAGAAAAAACTGTGGAAAATCTGTGTGGAAACTCCATTTTTCCAGATATTGCTATGGTATTATAGTACAGTATGTCATTTCACATCTCATGCATTGCTATGGTATTACAGTACAGTATGTCATGTCACATCTAATTCATCATTGTTTTTTGCTCATGGCACATATCATACACTTTCCACCCCAAAGCTGAAACCTCTTTGAAGGTGTTCTGGAAAATTTAAGTTACAGTAATAGTGCAGAACATCCTGGTATATCTAATTCTGTGTTGTTACCTTTAACCTTTACCCCTTCCTTAACTCAGACCTTGCCTGCAATTACTGCAACAGGCCACCTTACCCAAAGCAATCTAGATCAAGACCACTGTTATAACCTTCACCAAGATACAGCACACTAAAATCTATAGTTTTCGTACAACCCAGTAATCTCAGTTCTCACACACAGCCTTTTGAACAATGCCAAAATGATAAATACTGCATAATTATATACTGCATGATTTTGACAGAAATAAAGAGTTAATACTTCAACAATATTGAGAAGTAGACATTCAAAAAAGGAGTAAGAGTTAAATGGCTAGCTGGAAAGAACAAAATGAGGTTTTAACCAAGAATTTACTAATGTAACTCTGTAAACAATTTTGCAAAACTCGGATTTTGGAGAATAAGTATTGTACATTGTATTAAGAGTTTTGAAGAAGACAAGAAATAAAGGCAGCTTGTGAAAGTCTATTCAGATTCATTTGGATACATTTTTGATTCATCCTCCTTGACTAAAATTATGTAATGCAAAGTCCTCTCTAATTAAAACTGCATTTGTTACATATTTGTAATTTCACTATCTGATATAGAAATACTGCATTTTCAGTGCAAGGGATACATGCATAATTCATTTCTGGCTGTCACTGTGAGTGTGTTTTAAAATACCAACTTGGTAGGCCTCGGGCCATGAATCATTAATTATCTCTGATTAAAGTTTGCTGTTAATTAACCCTCACCTCTTGGGTAATAAAGGGAGTTTGGTACCAGTCACCCCTGCACTCTGGTCTCCATCTCCGTCTCTTGTCCTTTCCCTTCATAATTACATTTTGATAACTTAGTGATATATCTTGTGTAATCACAGTGAATACTGAAGCTCTGCAGTGCCTATCAACATTCCATTTTCTCTGTGTAAAGTGTGGTGCAGATGTAACCAATTCAGTGAACCTCTAACAGATAGAAACTAAAGATGTAAAGATAGATGGCATGAGTGTAGAGTGAACAACATGTGGTTTGTTCTTGGTTATTTATTTTTTTGCCTCAACATATGTACAATCCTGCATGCCTTATATCTGTTTCCCGCGGTGTCTGTGCATGTTTGCAAATGTGTATCTGTATCTGCTCATGAGTGTGAGTATCAGTCTGCTGTTTCTTGTGTGGGTGTATACATGTGTGTATGTGTGTGAGTGTGTTTGTGTATATGTGTGTGTGTGTGTGTGTGTGTGTGTGTGTGTTTGTGGTGTGTGTGTGTGTGTGTGTTTGTGTGAGCTTGTGTGTTTGTGGGTGTCTGTAATTGGTGTGACGAGGAAAGATGTTGAAAATTCATTGGTGCATGACATCTTATTGCATGAACGCATCAAGGAGAGCCCAGAGAGAGAGGGAATTGGGGAAAACCAGAAGGGGGCAGAGAGAAATAAATAAAGAAAGAGGAGGATGATCGATGCAGGGGAGGGGGATATGTATGTTTAAGAAGAATAAAACTGAGAGAAAAAGAACAATTTCATTTACAGACTGGACTCTCAAAATGTTCATCATGCGACTTAGTAGAATCCTAGACAACAGAGTCACACTTTAATTCCAAATGTCTTTTTTTCCACTATTTCCCTTGACATGCTAAAAAACACTTGGAATGGAAACAAGACTCAGTTGTTTATATCAAGGGATCTTATTATCAGCACTGTGTTGTTGTTAATATAATAAATGTTAATATAATTTGGGTTTGGCTTCAATCCACTCACAAGTGGACTGTGTTCAGAGAGGGGGGAGTGGACTACACTACAAAAATGACTTGAACATTAAGATAGAAAGGTTTATAAAGTAAAATATAGAAGAGGGTAGAAATACATACAACAAAACAGAAAATGGAACCATGAATAAGGTAGATGGATGGATAGAGGGTTTGGAAAAAAAAAACAATGCAAATAACGAAGGGTAGACAGATGAGACACTGAGATATTGAGTGGGAGAGGAGGAGGGGGTCCCACAGGGGTTCTCTGATATGTTGTCAAGCGAGGCTTCTCCAAGCTACCGCAAGCTAACTGACACTGACCCACAGCACAGACTGACTGACATGCACTACCACCAGCAGTCATTGGCCCTGCCTGACTCTGGCGGGCACGCTGACCAGCACACACAGACTGACTTGTCAAATTAGTCTGCAGCTTATGTTTAATTCTCTAAAACACGGCAGTTGAACTGTGCGGAAAACAGGGAAGCTCGCATCTCCTCTCTTAACCTTCGAAGCGCGGCTTCGGCTGGAGCTTTCACATTTTCTTCCAACGCGGAGGTATGAAATGTCCAGCATGACAGCAAGAGGGCCAAGGACAGAGAGAGGACTGCACGAGAGTGACAGGTAGTGACAGTGGGTACAAGCTGTGACCTTTAAAGCTGAGCACAGAGGCATGACGGCAAGACTCAAGGCAACAGAAAAGAGAGACAGCAAACAGAAGGGATTCTGGGAAGGGGGCTGCAGCCAAAGCAAGAAGATTCTGTGTGTGTCTGTTTGTATTTATATGTATGTTCATTTTTGAAGCTATGCTAGTGTGTATATATTCACAGGCATGCATTTCTAATAAAACTATGTGTCAGCAGAGCAAGGGACGAGTCAACCCTATGGACGGAGGCAATGAGACTTCTGGTCATTTGCTTACATTTTGGGTCAAAAAGAGTTCAGTAACATAACAGGAGACAGTGGTTTCTGGTCAGCTTTAAAAAGATTTTAAAATGTAATTATACAAATTATTTACAGTGTCAGCAATGGGATTCTATGAAAAATATGGTATCATGTTGCATTGTGGCTTTATAAAACATTCGTGTTTTTTATGTGCATATGTGTATATTGCGGTAAGTGTGCATTTCTAAATTGTCTGTGTATGAATTTAGTTTGTGTCAGCTTTTTAGTTTGTGTCAGTTTCTGGTCAGCTTTAAAAAGATTTTAAAATGTAATTATACAAATTATTTCCAGTGCCAGCTATGGGATTCTATGAAAAATATGGTATCATGTTGCAATGTGGCTTTATAAACCATTTGTGTTTTTTTTTTTTGTTGTATGTGTATATTGGGGCAAGTGTGCATTTCTAAATTGTCTGTGTATGAATTTAGTTTGTGTCATCTGCCCGGCCGCGTCTTGATTAATTAGGCAGAATATTTTAATTGTTTTCCACCAAGGGATCGGTGCTTGTAATTAGCGCTCAGCTTGTTGCTGTGTGTGTAAACATGAGTGGCTGACATTTCCAGTAAACACACCTCCTCCCTCTCTTGAGTGGAGTTGCATATATGGCATGCCACACAAACACACGCAGGCACATGCACGCATGTATTCACGTTCAATCTTCCTCCCATGCTCAACCGCACACACACACACACACACACACACACACACACACACACACACACACACACACACATGCACACTGCGGTCTGTATTAAGTGTCATTAACATTTCTATCATGTCAATGAAAAGACTGTGAATAATTCATAATTCGCATATATTGGAGATGCCAGAGGAATCTGAATGCTGGCCTGGGTAGGTTAAAAAAACGAGAGAGGGAGAGAGAGACAGAGACAGAGAGGGAGACAGGGAGAGATTTGAAATCCCTGGCGAGGGATTTTGAAGGCAGAGTCAGTGGGCTTTTTGTCAATCCTGTTAGCCTTAAAGAACAACCCCTCTCAAGATTTCATGTCCAAAAATCACACAGTGACCAGTCCACCACTTGTCTGCAGGTTTCTCTGAAGAGTCCCAGAATGTGAGGAGGCAGGAGAAGGATGGAATGGGAGGAATACTAAGAATCCGAGCATACATTGCCTGCACTCCCCCAGTCTGCAGAGACCCTCTGTTTGTCAGCCAGGCAGCAGAGCATTCTGTCTCCTCTCCTCCCTCCTCCCCCTCTTTCCCCATCCCTCTTTCCTCCTCCCTCTCACTTACTCACTTGTTCTGTCTCTTTAATGGGCTGTAAGTCTTCTCCTTGACAGTTTAAAAATCAAAGCTTCCTTGAAACGGCTGGCTGACAAACAAGTCGAAACAGTGAGAAGGAGAGAAGGACGAGGAGACAGAGAGAGCGAGTGAGGAGAGAGGAGAACAGAGGAGGTGGTGATGGGGTGTTGTGACTGTGGTGCCAGAGAAGGAGGGAGAGAAGAGAGGTAGGAGGGGAGAGATTAAATGCCCCAAACAGATGTTCCTAATAAGACAGTTAAAGGGTGTGCCAAATCCCAGTGAGAGAACGAGTGAGACATAAAGGAAAGGAAAAGGATGAATAAAAATGAAACATGTTGTGCTCATGTTCAAGTAGGTGTTTGTTTAAAAGGAAGTAAAAGATAACTGCAATATAAAATCAACGTCAATCCATTTAAAATCCAGTATGATTAAATCTTACACTAACACATGATTCCCTCATTTGAAATTATTATTGTGGTAGCCCATTTGCAAGTCCACATATACATTACCATCCATCTCCCCAGAGACAGAAAAAGAAACAAAGGGTTGGATTAGAGCCATCCACGTCCTACACAGATGAAGTTCTTCAAATGCCGATGTCAGCAGAATAGGAAAAAAAGACTTCTGGAGGGGAAAAAAGAGTCGAGGCAATTACCAGAACAAATTTGGAGCGATTTGTTTGTACACCCAGTATAGTGCAGTGGGCGCTAACGAGCCAGACAGAGCTCGTTAATAATAAATTGGGGAGACAGTGTGGGAGAACGCTGGGCAATAGAAGTGTTAGCCACTGACATTCACTCCAATAGGCTGCTGCGCAACACACGATGATGATACAGCCATACAGTGTAATTTTACACACACTTAGCACCTTCACTAAGGTATGGCATACTTGTACTCACAAATACGCACACACAGGTAATACACATACACAGTGTATATACAGTATGCCTCATTATACACACATAGGTATACACAAGGCATACTGCTTATACATACTGACAATGTTACAATCAATGATGTGCTGCACAGACATTCTGATGCCTTCCCCTCTGTCTCCTTCTTTGTCGTTTCCTCTCCCAGTTCACTCCTTCCTCTTTCCTTGTCAGTGTGAATATGAATGTGAAGGCTGGGACACTTTCTCCCGAAAATATATGGCTGGGTATGCCTTTATGCCCAAACACATGGCTTGCTATAGGTACCTCTCACTCAAACATATTGCTGGTTATGCCTTTACACACCTCTCGTCCAACCATATGGTTGGTTATTCCTTTACACACCTCTTGCCTAAACACATGGTTGACTATACATTCCTCCCACTCAGACATATGGCTGGTTATACACACCTCTCACCCAAACACATGGCTGGTTATGCCTCTACACAGACCATAACGGGCAGGCAGGCAGCTACTGCACTGAGAGGGATATTGCCTGTCTCTGGTCCTGAAGCACTCCTGCTCTTAGGGTGTACTCACACTAGGCCCGGTTGCCTTGTACCCTGCCCGAGCACGATTGTCCCCCCTCCCCACTCCCCCGCTGGCCTGCGCTCACATTGCGCTTAACGTTCCGGGCCCGAGCATGCTTACGTCATCACAATGCGACTTTTTGTGTCGAAGAAAAGCGCTCTCACTCACATAGCACAATGTTATACTTATACAATGATTATACTTACTTTGTGGCTTATTTGGTGTTGTTTTGGGCGCGGTGACACACAGCCCTCTCACCTGCCTTATAGATTCATCGATTATGCAACGCAGCGATTTTCAGTTAATCGTGCTGCACGTATAAGAAGATTTTTACGGAGGCAGCTGACGTTTCAGTCATGCTAAGGGACAGACCAATATTTTGTGTCAGATTGCAGTAGCCTAATCACAATAATGTTAGCTAATGTTAACCAGCTAGGGCTACTACTTGTGTGTGTGCTACTGTCATCATTACAACAACAAACATCCTCTATTACTACTTGGATAGTACACTTTTCAATTCATTTGAGAATATTTGGGTTAATAATGGGTCTGGTTCTCACCTTACTGATGAATGTGAATTGTAGTCAGCGAGTAAAGCTCCAAATTACTCCCTCAACGTCAGCTGCCTCCGTAAAATCTTGTTATGCGTGAAGCACGATTAACTGAAAATCGTTGCATTGCATAATCGATGCTAACTGGCTGGGGAGCTAAAGTTAGCTATCTAGCAATAGATTTGACAGACATAGCTAGTTAGCTAACAGGCTACCGATCTGAACGATTGTTGAAGACTAGCTACTTAAACAGTTTGGCTGCTTCATTTGTGATACTCTGACTAAGCCCCTGACAACAGCAATCCTTAAATCGCCAAGTAAAGTATGGTTAGTTTTATTTCGCTTGCTAGTAGTCAAGCTAATGTGGGGATCCACAGAGTTATTTTTAGATATAGATCCACAGAACTATCCGATCAAAGATCATTTTGGAGGTAGCCAGCTTGTTATATATGAGGAAGTCAGCTAGCTAATCAAATGATGGTTTAAAGGATTTATTATGACTGGGCGTGTAACTAATAGATATCCAGCTAACTGTTGCTATAACGGATATATTTGTTAAATGGGACAGTCACACTAGTCACATGAACTGGACTTTGGGGGGTCAGACGTGCTTAGGCATGGCACGGATCGCCTAGTGTGAGTACACCCTTAAGTGGCAGCTGCTAGCTGGATCTGACTATGGACACAATCTTCTCAGACCCTATGCAAACTTTGAAGTCTGAATGAGTTCTTCTCCTTGAGGCTGCCTGTGATCTGCACAGGGTATACAGCAGTCATGTACTGGACATTGAAGGTCTGGGCTTCTACATAAATTTGGCAGAAACTCACCTGTGAAATGGGACATTTGCGTCCTCTCCACCATGCTCACCTCACCGAAAGCTGCGATAGCTATTTGTGCCATAACACTTTTTCCAGAATCTCCAAGATTAATGAGCATTGCAATTGTTGCAATATGACAGCTCTTCGCCGTGGTGCATTGTGGGAAACATTGTATGCATATGACGTGCACGCAGCCACTTGCAGTAGCCATTGAGAGAGTGATGCGCTTGCGGCGAGATCCTAGTCCTTTGAACAAACTCGACAGCTCCATCGGGCATCAGAGCTGCCAAACCCAGTTGTGATCTCCTTGCAGGCACAAGGGTGACTTGCTGTGACATTTAAACGAGTCCCCAGCTGGAGCAGGTGGGTGAAGAGCTGCGGCCACAGCTATGATTCACTTTTGGGGGGGGCAAAATGCTTCCAGGCTCATCACAGTGGGATGTGTCAGGAAACCCCAGACTGCTAACTGAAAGGGGGGTCCATAATAAACATAGATTTGGACTGACAACCTACACCTTATACTCCGTTTTTTTCTTACCACCTGTCTCTTTCTGTCAAATTTGCATAAATTTAATAGAATCTCATTTCACTTTTTTCCCCTTTAGTTTTTTTTTACCTTACTGTCACTTCCTTGTAGTTCTTAGTTGCTAAACCAACTTGACCACATACTGCTCTCTCTCTATATCTTAGTCTCTCTCTGTGTCTCTATGTCTCAGTCTCTGTATTTCAGCCTCTCTCTGTATATCTCAGTCTCTCTCTGTCTTAGTCTGTCTATATGACTCAGTCTCTCTCTGTATCTCACTCTCTCTCTATATCAGTTGTTTGTAGGGAAAGATCTGTGCTTTTGGGGCTTTGCCCTCTTTCTGTGTCTGACACCCCCTGACCAGCCCCTTGTCCTTTTTCTTCCATGACAAACTTCTATCCTCTCCTCCAGCTATTTAGCCCATCTGCGTTCATGTCTTCTTTAATTTCTCTGCCTTCTCTTCTAACCTAGCGTTGTTTCCCTTCGCGCTCTTTCCAGAGAGTAGGACGTGAGGTGCATTTCCTTTCTGCTGGTTTGTTTATTTTCATCGAGTCTGTCCAGTATTTAAAACTACACTTCCCACATACCACTCAAATTATATTTCTTTTTCTGTCAGATCAATGTTGGCCTCAGGAATGTGTTTGTTCTGTTACATCATCAGACTTTTGAAGGTTAACCAAACTAAGGACATCATTTAGGCTTAAAGATCAACGTTATGTTTGGGCAGAGCTGGCTGTGGGGAATAAAGAGTCATCTAGTTCATGTTTTCATCTTAAATGCCAGAATGATATAAAGTTAATATGCCTGAAAGGGTTATGCCTGTTTGGGACAAGATGCTCCACAGCTCTCTTCAAGTCAATTCTTACAACTTAAACATCAGAAGATACTTCAAATTTACACAAGTAATCACATTTGCACGGTATGTTTGGAGAATTTCTTCTATCTCAGGTGAATACTGATATAGAATTGAAAGCATTTTGGAGCTTGAGTACCTTCATCACTGCCGGTACTGTTTCTGGAAAAGATGAAGCTGCTGAAGGAACACTATGTGCTGGGTTGCTAGGCACTAGTATATGTCTTACAACAATTCCTCATTCTCAATCAACCAAAGCCAACCATTCTCTCCTTTTGAGTAAATTTATCTTTGAGTCCCTTTAAATTAAATTTAAAAAGACTTAAAAGTACTTTAGTCTTAAAGAGCAGTGACATTCATTGATTCATTGCATCGCACTGCAACTCCATAATGTACCTCTGACTCTTCTCACTGCCCATCAGGCACACTGGGTAACAATGTGTTCCCTTCTGTGTAGGGTGGCAGAGTCTAAACTAAAAAATAAAGTTACAGCGCAATATATACATGCTTGCTAAAACACGTACGTTTCCAAGTGTGTGTTTCCAAGTTTGCATAATAAGCATTACGCTCGTGTTTCCAAATCATTCCACTGGATCCGAATGCAAAACTTTTCGAATTGGATCAAGACAGCTAACTTGCTGGAGCATTCTGCTAAATCAGAACTGACAGCATGATACTACATACTGCTTGATCTTAACAGATAACATGCTGAGACAGAATGAAAATATATCCATGCCTCTGTCTGTCATTTGTCACAGTTGTTTTTCAGCCATCCACATTAGGTCTCTCTGCACTGTCCCTTGGAGGTAAGACAGGGCTATTTCAGGTCTGGCTCCCTCTCCATTCAGCCCTACCCAGCTGACACTGCTGACACTGCAGGCATGAATGTCAGTTTTCTTTGGGCTGAGCTGGTGAGTGACAGCTGCCAGTCAAACACACATCTGTCCCTATTTCCTTTTCTCACATTTTCTTTCTTTTCTATTCTTTTTCAAACCTGAAATCACACTATTTCTATCATAAACCCTTCTGTAGCCATCTCCAGTAAAAGAGAAGAACAGGAGGGAATGCTTCCTGCTGCACTGCCTGTCCTGTGCACGGATGCACAGCCTATTCAGAACATGATTGTTGGCATTAGAATGCACTTCCGATAGAGAATATGAGAGCGTGGACATTAGAATACTCTTCCTGACACCGTTAGACAATGTGAGTGTGGACAAATTTTAGCACAACTAGAAACATGTTGATTTAAACTTAACTCTTAACTTCTCCCTTCACTACATATTTTTATGACACTTCTTCTTTGTTTTTAATTTGTCTTAAACCTCTTTTTTTTAACATACCCTTTTATTCTTGCCTTCTTTTTTTATGTAATCGCATATTTATCTTGAAAGGCAAGAAAAATGCTCAATATACACAATGCATTGTTAATTATGTTATGTAATGTTAATGTTAATGTAATTAAGTGTAGCTATTATGCAGCTATCTTCAATGGTCTCCAACTGAAAAATAATTTCCTCATGGGATTTGATTCATTGTTCTTGACTCATGGTTATTTACATATGTAAAAAGGCTTCATAGGATTAGTATAACATAGTAGCTTCAAAATGTTAATATGATGTTCATTTTGGAAGTGTCATTTTGTTTAGAAACCAGTTGTGATCTTTTCTCCAATGCCACACGATAGCAATTATGATAATATGTATGACATTAACAATGGGTCAGTTTGATATCTCAGCCGTGTTTGATCAATGGAAGCTAATGGGTGGGTGCCTAGCCCACACTCCCTGGCTCCTGATGAAGACTAATGGGCAAACACTGGTTGGTAGAATTGCTTTTTTGGTGAGTGTGGTCAGAGGTGCTTGGGAAGGCGGAACCAGGTCTTGTGATTTATGACTTTAGCTCCCCCCCCACCCCCTGGACCATTGCTGTCTGCTGCCTCCTTCGTCTTTAATTACCCCAGGCGTGTTTAGTATACCTCCCATAATGCATCATCCACGCTGTGGGGGTGGGGGGCACAAGTTTGTTTCTGTGCCTGATTTTTTTTTTTACACTCAGATGCTCTACTGTACAGGATAGAGTGAGGCAGGAGCGAAGGAGTGAGGATGTGAAGGAAAGGGATGGCGAAGGGCACAGAAGGAGGAAAGCCATGGAAAAATACAGAGCAGAGGACAGAGGAGAGGAGTAGGAGAGGAGGAATGGGAGAGAGAGAGGAATGATAAAGAAAGGGGTCAATGGAGAGGGGTGTAAAGGTTAAACACAAACTGTATGGGATGGATTAAGCAGGGTGGGAAGGGTTACACACTGGATGGAAAAGGAATTTAAACAAGATATTCATAGGTAAGGAGGGGAAGAGGAAGCGGAAGCAGAAGGGAGGTAAAAATGGAGAATGTGGGGAAGAACGGGCTTTAAACAGGAGTGTAGGGTGACCACAGTGAGAGAAATGAGAGAGGGGAATAGCAAAGTGGTGGAGAGAGAAGAGAGGAATTGTTTGACCCATTTCCACAATGTTACTGGCTCAGCTCTACAGTGCCACGGCATCTACTGGAACCCTGTCAATTGGGCCCTCTACTGTGCTGTCAGTCAAACTGACCCATGGTGGCCCATGGAAGATAGGTGCAAGACCACCATGATATAGAGAGGGCTAGCATGCAGCTATCAATGGACTTATTTAAAAATTGTGCCTGTTTCATTGGGTCTTCTGCTCTGCAGTTTGGCAATAATGAGATGGATGAGAGAAGACTGATGAAAGACTATGAGTTTTGCTCCACTTGTTTTAATGCATGCACTTCAATCCTCCAGCAACAAGAGGTCAATATAGCCTCAAGCCACTTGTTAAACAATTATCCCATTGCCACACCTCAATCATCTCAATTAATCATTTAATTACCACAAATTAAGCGCACAGACATGAATATTCACAGCAATAAGCTGTAACAAATTGGTTTCGCTCTGCCAGGGATAGGGGTGGGTATGCTTGTTTGGCCCACTGCTCTCTGACACCCTGTGATTTGTCAGTTGCTTGTGTGACATCAGCGGGGTACTGCCTATCCACCAATAAGCATCCACTGCACTGTAGTGTGCTGTGTGAAAAATAGCCCTTGGCTGTGCATGAGTGTGTCTGAGGATTGCATTTGTCTCACTCTCAGTACTCCTGTGCAAGTGCAGAGGCTGTCACTTTGAGATGAGCTGACCTCTGTATACAACTGGAAATGCATAAACAGAGTTGCATGAAGGGGAAAAAAACCTTTTTGTAGAATATCTACAGCAAGGTTTACATCCAGAGATGTATTCTTTGAGAACACAAGCAACGTCACAATAAATTAAAAATTTACCCAGGAAGATGTACAAAGAATAGTTCATTTGAAGGGGTGGGGAAATACTTACCTTAGAAAATTAGAGCAGTAAAATGCTAACCTCTACTATAATATGAAATCATGTGAAAAGTAGTGTAACAGTAAAAAATTAGATTTTCACAGCAGGAGCACGTTACATAAATTTGCCATTGTAGGCCTTGGACACATAGTTCGCATTGCCCAGCAGAAACAATCAATCTTTGCAAAACCAAAATGGCACAACATGATGATCTTTCACAGCCGTTGACTCGCCTGTGACTGCTGACAGGCTGTGAGGATGTTTCAATCAGTTGTTTGATTTTAATTTCATGAAAGTTAGCAGTCCGAGGCAAATACTGTTGCACTTATTTGCTAGAAGAGGTATTCAAACATTGTCGGAGTGTTTAATTCCCTCCTTTCTTGCCCGTAATTGTGCCAATCTTTTGTTTCACATCAATGAACTCCTAACTGATATACTTAATTAATTGTTATGGCAATTGTAGAATTATTCACTAGCCTGTGCTGTTTGTTGAAATTGGAGTACCTACAGGGATGCCTGGAGGATAACAACTGAAAGACAGCATGATGTGGTGGAGGAAAAATCCAGGCTCTATGTCTAATTTTTGTGAATTATTATGCATATGCCTTTACGTCTCCCTGGCCCTCAGGCCATACTGACAGAGTGAAAGGGGCATGCAATCGATCAATCAAATTTCATTCAATGTAGAACCCTTTACAATTAGATTGTCACTTATCATCTGTCTACAGACTGTTACAGACAGAATCTAAAATGCAGAAAAAAACAAAGAAAAAGTCAATGGGAAAAAGTGAAAAATTATTCTCTGGCCAAGTGCAAAAAGGCAATCAAAATATACTCCTGGAAAAAGAGAATAGTATGTTACATGAACAAAAAGTAATTAATGAGTCCTTAAAAGACAGTCCACCACGGAGTGATAAGGCAGATATTCCGTTTGTGTCCTCAGGGCCATGAATGGATTGTGCAAGGTGAAAGGGCTGGATAGTGGATCAGAGTTCAGGTCTTACGGTTATTGTCTAGGTCATCCCCAATGCTGCACACGGGCCCCCCTGCATACATGGGACAGAGACATGAGAATAATTTATTCACTAATTAAAGACTTTTTAACAGTGTAATTAATCAATTCAAATCAAATTTCTTTGTTACAACATATTTTTTTAATATTCCGATTGCTACAAAATGCTGAACAAATACCATAGTGGATTTTCCAGAAGGAATAATAAAAAAACAGAATCAATTGGGATAAAAACTGGAAAAATGTAAAATGATCCCCTCAAGAGACTGGAAAATAGTGGAGCTGCTAATAATACATAAAAGGCATCATTTAATTGTAAAAATCCATTCTATAGCCAGGGAGGGGGACAGGGGATGGCATGGTACTATGACTATGAGTGGGGATCCTCCATCTGACAGTAGACAGTGCAGTCATGGTCCAGAAATTAAAGTCATTTACAGTATATACAGACTGCAGACATTGACTTCATTTTTATTTGACCTCATATAATTTCATGTTTTTTTAAAAAAACAAAAACTTCTTTTTAATACATCTTGTTTGTAACAGTTTAGTTTTTTTGCACTTCAGCAAAATGTAAAAATGGATAATAATAATAATAATAATAATAATAATAATAATTATAATTATAATAATAAGAAAACAATGAGGAATACTAATCATGAAATGGTTTGTTTTTTGCCTTGACTTACAATTAAAGCCCTCAACTTGATGTGAAGAGGACCTGAAGAATCCTGTCAGGTTCAGTCTGGATCAGACCAACAACAGCATTATAGCAGTGGGGTTTGGATCAGTTTTGGCAGATGTGTGTTTCTGGATGTAAAATTCTGAATGCACTGCTGTCTGAAATCTGGGCAAAAATCTCATTTGCAGTGAATGAGACAAAGGGAATTAACATTTTAAGGCTGCTAAACATATCAAGCTTGAATGGTGAATTAATTTATTTATATACTTAAACAGGAAGAACTTACTTCTGCCTAACTGCCCTTTCTTTTCCCAAAAAGGATTGTTTGTTGTGTTGATTGTTTTGAGTGGCAGGTCCTTAAAGTGAATTCCATGTCCATGTAAAGCTGTAAATCTTAGTAAGAGAACCTCATTGGTCCTATATTTAACAGGGAGCCAATGATGTGTCTAATGTGGTCAATTTTTTTTGTTTTCCTCAGGATCCGTGAAACACTGGAGCAGCCAGACAATGGAGCTTTACAGTAATCCAGCCTTGAAGGAAATGCATGGATCTATTTCAGCATCCTGTAATAGAGGGACGATTTAAGCAATGTTCCTTCAGTGACATAATGCAGATTTGGACATTTTTGATGCGAGTGTCAAATGATAGATCTGGATCAATAGTGACACCTTGGCTCGGTTGGCAAGGCGCTCAGCTTGAGGCACTCAGCCCTGCAGCCCGGGTTCAACCCGTGTCATCTTCCCACAAGGATGGGCAGCCCACAGCAGCAAAACTAACTGGCTTTGTTCTTGCGTATACAGTGCACCTCAATCAGGTTATTACAATCATACATAATGTGCAACATTTGGTGGAAACCTCAAATCAGCCAATAACCTGAAATTTTTATCTATAAAATTTGCAAGAGCACAGAGCTGTCTCATGCAGTACTAAAAATCTGAAGCATGGACACGCAGTTCAATGTAAATTCCGTTTGCCTTTCCCTATATGACTGAATGACAGTTTTCTGAAATATCAGCCTTTTGAAAAGTCCATTTATCTTATTAATATGCACTAAAGTCTAATATATCTGGGCAGATAGTCTGGCTGGGAGATGTACAAAGTCAGCATTTAGTATACTGTATTTATTTTCTTGTCTGCTGTGTTTGTGCTATAATAACGTTTTGCTGCCATCTGTTGGTTACTCTACATACTGCAGGAGTGCTGTTGATGGATTATTTATTCAAGATTGTGTGTTTGTCAGTGATGACTACAACTGAGAGTGTTAAGAACATAACCCGTATTTTAACATTGTACACCTCCTGTTTGTCTGTTAATTCACATGTTTTTTTTTGCGACATATTCTTAAGTCTCAGTTCTATTTCATCAACCATTTACAATTTATGAAGACTGATGAAGATCTGCACAGACAAATCCTGACATATCTAATTCCCTCCCTTAACATCATGACATGTGTGCAATGGCCTGCATTTGGGTTTTGAAATCAATGAATTGTACTTGTGCCGCCACCTCAGGACTTACTTTCAACACCATAAAGTACAGCACACTTGTCTGTAAATCTTCCACATAATGTTCCTTCCACACAAAGCTCTGAACCCAACTTTAGGAGATGCAAAAAGAACCAGACTTTCGTCCATGTCTATATAACCCTGTCCATTGTTCAAAACCTGCTGCAAACTTATCGGTTACAAGCACATCATATAAGAAACAGAGGGATTAAGAATGACAGGATAGTACAATGGAGGTATGAAATCAAACTCCATAGAGGTCAAAGGTAAGATGGAGAGCACAATGCAACTTAAGGCAAGCATAGATGCTAAAAATATAGGCAAGGTGAGGACAGGTGATAGGAGAGAAAAATCTATTTTATTCATTCCGTTGCTTTGTAAAAGGAGAAAGCACTCAATTTTGAAAAAGGTGGGGGAGACTGTGAACTTCATTTGTCATTAGCATCCCGTGGTTGCCCCGACTACAAGTTAAAGTGTTCGTTTTCAGACAATGTGTTATTGATTAGGATGGTTTATTACTGGCATTGTGAGTATTAAGATTGTCAAGGAAGACGTGAGGGTGGGATTACCAGGAAATGGAAGTATCGATCGGGACTGAAGAATAAGAGTTGCACTGTATATTTACAAATTCCACAAGGGAAGAAGGATTTGAGAAGACACAAAGCTGGGAGCTCCATGTGACACATCAGTCAGTCCCTAATGTCTTTGCTGGGTACTCTTGGCCAAACAAGCCCTGAGGTCCAGCTGTATACACAGTTTAATTTGTTACTGGTACAGTATGACAAATTGAGTGAAGTGGTCAATGCTAAATATTACCTTATGGCCATGCCTCATTCCTGCTTCAGTTGCTTTGCATCAAACTGGTGGCATATCATCAACTATTAAGTAAGAGATTACATTCCATTATGTAATTTGGCATTCGACTGGATATTCTTCCTCATTCATCTCAATCAGATCACACTTTTTATTTTGCAGACTATGTTATCAAGTTGCATTTACAATTATGGCAATAATTACAATGAATGCACAGCAAATCTGAACTAACTTGTATTAACTGTATTAAAGTTGAAATTGATGTTGTATTAAAGAGCAGTATTTATAACTCCTATTAACCAACAGCTAAGAAGTTTTTGCATTATTCATCCATAATTAATATTTCTGCAAGAAGCTACAGATATGCTATCTTTTGTCAAGTTTCATATTCACTGTAAAAAAAAATCTACTTAAAAACTTAAGTTCAAGTTTTAAGTTTTAAGTAAAATCAAATTGGTTTTGCTAATTGTTTCAACTCATTATTCATTGAACTGACTTAAAAACCTGCACTGGAATGCTGAAAACTCATAAAATTCAGCTGAAATTGCATAAATCATAATGTTAAGTTGAAGTAAATGAAAGTTACCATGTTACCATGACTTATTGATCAAATCATTTTTTTACAGTATACCTCAATGGTTAGTCCTGCATACATTTAGTGACTATGATTCACTTATCATTTCAAGTTGCATTTCTCAGCAGTTGCTGCCATTTGAAACTGTGTACAATAGCCACATCAAATATAAAACGTATACAAGGTGACCAAGGCCTTAAAATTTTGATTTATACCTCTTTTCCTCAGTTCCTTCGTTGTATTCATATATTTAGATTTCATCCCACAGTTTAAGTGTACATTTACAGCAAGTAAATGCAATCAAATATTGTTAGTATGTAAGGGCAAGACATCGGCCCACACTCTACTGACTTGCTGGAGTGTTAGAGCTTATCAGTAAGATAATTTCAGCAAGTTGTTTCTTTGCTAAAGACAGCTGTCTCTTTGTTTCTTAATGTGTCATCATCACACAATCAAGAGTACATAGTAAAGGTGGTGCTATTGAAAATATGTCACTTCTGGCCAGCTATGATTTAGCTACAACTAGGTAGGATTAGTGAAGTGACATGCTGTGTTGTAAAGTCAATATTAGATATGCCGACGCTCGTTGTTCTGCAGCTATATCATGCTATTGTTATGGAAAAGACAGGAGATGCTAAAGATTGACTTGTCTTTTTGCTATAATTTGTGCAGTGCATACGTGACAGAGCTGTTGTGGCGATTAATTAAAAAGTGGCTAGTTTACACAGGAAACCTAAATACTGATACATACTCTCAACCAACTGGCCAACCAGTCTCAAATTTGAGATTACAAACTATTAACACACAATGCATCTGTACATTTTCTGATTGCAGTCACTTCCCATTTGACATATTCAACGAATCCTATGTGTTGTTTTTCTCTTTGGCTATAGTCCTTATTCTGGTGGTGTGGCCTAAGGTGCCCTTCCATGAGACAAACCAACTATAAAAAATGAATGTTATGTGTGAAGAGCAAAGCAGTGTGAATATCCACTCCATATTGAAACAGATTGTAATAACCTCTGACTGGGAGCAGAGAGAGTCAAAATGTGAGTGACATCATGGATATTAATATCAATTAATTCCAATATGGAGGCTGTGCTTGAGAGATACAATGTGGGAGCTGTTTGTTCTGGTGGCCAAGCTGTTTCTCTCCACTGGACTGGTAGCCTGTGTGGGATTACTGATTCTGAAGAAGCACCTCATCCTTGATCAAGGCAAAAGTTTAAATTTAATCAGTCTGTTTGTGTGTTTTGTACTGTAGGCTGTTAGTCTTTGTGTAGTATGTTTCTGCACTTGGCTAGCTCAGGGATGACTCTGCAGTTTTGAGACGGCTCACTTTTCCTCTTGTTCACTAATTTAGATATATCCATTTCTATATGGGAATGTTTCACTAAAGGGTAATATATAAAGAGACATTAGAAGGTAAAACATATTCAAATGTATAATGTATATATATATATATATATATATATATATATATATATATATATATATATATATATATATACAGAAACTGTCCAAACTATCCAGATTAGCTATGGTTTTCTTTCTGCACTGCAGCCAGTTCTTGTTCCTTGTTCCGTTCCTTATTCAATTCTAACTCTTCCCACTGCTTTGATCCATTCTCTTTCATACATTCTCATAATTTCACACATAAGCCTAACCCATTCCCATATACGAGTTTTAAATTTATAACCTTTAAAAAAGTAATTTTAACCACTGGGAAATATAAGTAAAAGTAAAGCCATCTGCACCATTGCTAGGCAATCGCCTTGTCAACCAAAAAGGCTGCTGTTTTTGAAGAGTGCTCTCTGTGGCCATTCCTTGTCACTGAAGGATATATAGTTTATACACCTCTACCACTATTTTTTTAGATTCTGTTCGTTCATCAATGTAATGTTTACACGGCTAGCACCACCTGATGACAGTAATATATGCACATGGTCTATATATGGTCTAAACATGTCTTCTCCTGAGGTATCAGATGCCTATTTCTACCTCAAGGAGCTTAGAGTAATTAGTCACAGGAAGATGTAGAATATCTGAATGTTGATTGTGATTTCTCCTGAATACAGGGAACATAAAGAGAATGTCTCTAGTTAATTGTTTCATGGTCCTGATGAGGAGCCTTACACCTTACGTTCACTGTTTCAGTGGAATATACTATAGACACTCAATCCATAACTAGTCTGTTAATCTCTTGACTGTTGTGTTGATTGACCTCAATGTCTAAGTGGAGACCATTGAGTTTTATTGCAAATGTGTAGTTTTGATGTAATAATAGAGAACAAGTACAGTATTACACAAAAATACAGTATATAATGAAATCAACAATTACAAAAGGACATTTATATAAGGTCTGAACTGAATAGATAACAGAAAGATTTATGACTCTAAAAGAGTCATAAATTAGTGACAAAAGTCTTAACAAGCAACCATTAAGCAGCTGAGGTGAGTTATATGCTCATACAAGTGCATGTGCACACACAAACACACACACGCACACACACACACACACACACACACACAAGCAATAAAACATTTCTAGGTGCATGTAAGGTACTGTACAATTGCTGTACAAGGTACTGTACTGTACAAATTAATTATTACAGTGAAAGGAGATCTTGATTTGAATGTGTCGGCATGCATTATATTTTATCCCACTGCTTCAGTTGCCGTGTGAGTCATTTATGGTCTGATAACCCAAAAAAAGTTTGGACTTACGGTCTTGAAAATTCTGTTCTGACTGCCTGTTAAGGTTTGGATTCTCTGAGGTAACATGGCTTCATGTGATTAAACAAAGTTGGTTACAACCTAACTTGGCAAGTGGGGCTAGTCAGGACCAAAAATCTAGTGTCAAATAAATACTTATACTCAATTTGAGTGACTGAAGGCCACAATGCAAATGGCATCGAATGCCCTAACTATCGGTCTCCAGCACAAGAAGAATATTTACTTACAGGTTACTTCTCACAGTTCCAACAACTTGCTTGAAAAATTAAGTGTACACCCCCCACACACACACACACACACTCCAACATTAAATGAACTGGTCATTTAATACTGGAGAGGTGAGGGGGTTACAGTGGTTTTATATTTAGTTCAGGGTGGAGGAAGGAGTGTGTGTGTATGTGCATGTGTGTGTGTGTTAATTTACTTGGCAGTGCAGTAAGACAGCATTCTATAAACTGATATCCTGGACAGACTCTTCCTTGAGAAGCAGGGAGAGTGAGGCGGGAGCTGCACCAGAGAGTTTCCAGGATAAGGCTTACCCGCTGCAACCTTCTGTTCTCTTTCTCCTTTCCCTTTCCTTTCTTTCCTTTCTGCCTCAGGTCTTAGACGCTCCTCCGCCGCTATGATGCAGCAGCCGCACGCCGCTCCGGTTGACCCCACAAAAATGGGTGTCGGCCGGTCTATCGCCGTGCTGACATCTGGGGGTGATGCCCAGGGTGAGTGACACTTTGGGGAGGTTGTGGGGAATGGAAGGGAAGGTTGATGATTGCACTAAGTGGAAATCTGTGAGTACATAAGTGTTTACTGTCCCTTGCCCTAATGAGGATAGCTCACAGGGGGCACAGAGGTGAAGGAAGTGGCCTCTGAGAAGTGCCTCATCGTTTGGGAGCTAAATATACACCAGTTGGGTGCTGCTTTCTGTCTGTGTTAAGCTAACTCTAATGGCTATCATGGTTTACTTGTATCTTAGCTTAACTTTGTCTGAACCCCGCTTCACTCTTGGGGCAACCCTGTACCTCTCAGAGACAGAGCTTCAACTAAGTTTTTAATATTTACTGATGGAGTAATAAGTGATCCATTGACTTATTCAAAGTGAAACTCTGCCCCTGCACACCACATTAACATGTGAGAATGGCAGCATACAGTATGTATTCGAAAACTTTGGAAGTTGGCTGGGGTGGAGGGTGATTGCAAAAGCATTATTCATGTACGATATAATAAATAATAATGATGACGATGAGCAATAATGATGAGCAACAAACATGCACAATTCACATTTATAATTTTTATTAAAATAATAATAGAACACAAAAAAATGTGTCTACATACTTATGCAGGAATGTGTACTCATATGCATGAAGACCAAAATAAGTGAGTAAATAAAAAAAATTGGAGTCATAATAAGAGCAAGTACTATATTGAAATGTTAGTTCACTGTCACTGACTATCACTGTCAATGTCTGTCTGTCTGCCTCTGCCTGCCTGTCCGTCTGTTTGTTTGTCTGTCTCTCACTGTCTCTTCCTCCCTCTCCCTCTCTCACACCCCCAACCCCCCGTATTTTGTGTGTATTTTAGCACTGACAGTCCCACTCACTCTTTAAATAGCCTCCGTAACTCGCATGGCATTCTATGATTCTGTCACAAAAAATATTAGTTTAACACACAGTTTAACAATTTAACACTCAATCCTACATTACTAGAAAGATTGATTTGGTTTTTGAAATTTGTAATATTCTATATTTGATTAATAAAATGTATTTTTTGTGGCATTGGTCATTCATTGACTGATAAAGCTATTGATTAACCAGCTCACTTCCGGTGACAAAGCAACAACTTTTTAAGAACAAATATAATCAAATTTGAAGATGAAATGTTATCTTTAATTTTGTTTCTTAATGTTTTCTCAAGAAGTCATAAGCTATGACTTATTGACATATGTTGACAGGTGTTAGACTGCTGTAACCTTCTACTGTATTTATTAGACTGAATAGCCTGGATGCCTCAGAGCACTAAGCAGGACTAATATGAAAATATGAAATACATTTCACATTTGTTCTAAAATCTCTTAAAAATGTGTATATAAAACCACATTTATAATCTGTACATCCCTTCTTAATTAACCAAAATAAATGTCAAAATATACGTTGTAATAAATATTAACCATTTAATATGATTAAGAATTGTTTGATGGATTTTATATGGGAACCTATACAATTAGCTACACCACAGCCTCTTGTGTTCCTTTTTATATTTCTTATCACGCAAGAAACATCAAGTGGGTTAAACTAGGTCACAACAGATTTATGGCAGACTGTTACTGTGACCTTTAATTCAGTGATGCAGTTTACCTTTGACCTTTTGCAGTGTTGGTTTCCTGATTAACCTCCTGAACATGTCACATAAGCTGCTATGATCTGATATATCAGGAAGGGGCTTTTATATTTAGTTTTACTCCTCTGCTTTTTTGTTTGGGTTTACTGAAATATTGAACCTATGACCTTTTGCTTGGTTCCTCTCTCCCTCCTCTCTCTCTCTCTCTCTCTCTCACTTTTTCTCTCTCTCTCTCTCTCTGTCTCACACACACACACACACACACACACACACACACACCAACTCCATCTCTCTCACTTGTTCTATCTCTCTCTCTCACTCTCTCTCTCACACACACACACACACACACACACACACTCACTATTTCTCTCTCTCTCTCTCTCTCCAAGCTTCCCTAAAGAATACTATATTAATTAATGAAATGTCACCAAGAGTCAGTTAAACCATCTCACCTTGTCAAAATACCACATCCAGCAAAGCAAAGAGACAGCCATACCATGCAAGGCAACAGTTTGTACACCGAACAGGTATAGATGTTTTCAAAGTCTTCCTCTCCCTGTAGTTTGGGGCTAATTTTACAGGCATGACCTTTACGTCATATGGTAAGGTCAGCAAGGAGGACTGCACTGTTCCACAGTTTTGCCCTGTTGAAATGAGAGATGCAGAGGACAGATTTACAGTAACCCAATCCACACTCCTTGCCCTTTCAACAGCCCACATGTTGAAGAGATGGAAGATTAAAATCTCCCTGTTCCCAGACAGACCAGTGGGCAATAGGATTAAAACTTATTTATATATACACACACACTTGTATAGTGTATACAAGTGTGCTGCTTCAACACTCCCACTGTGTTGAAGTAACAAATGGAAACTGGCCTGTATATGCAAACATTACAGTCTGTATTAATACTGTTTCATCTCATAGCTGACTTTGTCATTACAGAAGTAACAAACCCAGCATGGAAATCATTATCCATTGGGTGAGAATGTGTTTTTTTTCTGAGTATGCCCTGTTTCTAAACATCTTGTCCAGTAACTTCCCCCACTCAAATATTGACTGTGACCTGAGCATTTGGCATTACCTGGTGTGAGTGGGACTGTCAGGTGTTCTTTTCCCTGTAAATACAAGGTGTTAGAAAATAAGACAGTGAAAGCCTGAGGGTCACTAAGCCCCAGCTGTGTCCTGATGTGCACTTTGTATGTTTCAGGTATGAATGCTGCTGTGAGGGCGACAGTCAGAGTCGGCCTCTACACTGGAGCCAAAGTCTACTTCGTTCACGAGGTCATTGCTTGCTAGCTAAAAAGGGCCTTTTCTCTGGCTTTTAACTTTCAGCCCATTCATTAAAATATCACAGCTAAAAGCAAAAGTTTTTTTAATTATATAAAATATGTGATGTGTATAAAATAGTGCTTAAAACTGAATATGAGAGAGCTACTTATATTATCCATATATTAAACCTCATTCCAGGGTGTTTTCTTTATGCAATGGGTTGGATGAACATGTTCATGGTATTGAGTATACTTAGAAAATGTGCTACTGCTGTACTGGAATCAAATTCACCTTTAAAACCTCATGTTCAAGGCCTGCTGTTTTTACACTTCCAAGATATGTTCAGCGAGGGGTCAATAAACTGGAAGAGGCAGTCGAGCTGAAACACAGTGCAATTGCTGGCATCTGTGAGCACCTCCTGTCAGCCTAAGTGTGGCATTGTGTCAATTTCTGCAGGGCTACCAGGGCCTGGTGGATGGAGGAGACAACATTCGCCCAGCAACCTGGGAGAGCGTGTCCATGATGCTGCAGTTGGTGAGTTCATCCCTCACACTTTTTAGACCATAATTAGATCTCCACGTGGTTGTTTATGTCCATGTGTTGGTCTTTTGACAGGGGTAGTCTGGTCTCATTTGTATCAGCTGTCATAGGAATGTCAGTGCACAGGCACAGCTGAGAGGTCCACTGCATCCCATGCTTTCCCACACTTTTAGCAGCAGCAGTGAACTACACTGCAGTGGTGACTAGACAAGTGCAGCCCTGAGATACACACAGCTATACACAGAGGTGCTACACACCGACTGACAATGATAGGTTCCCACAGGCTCAAAACTGGCCCTGTCACCCGTCGGCAATGAATGGGAGCCCACAGAGGCAGAACAAATCAAACTGGCTTCGTTCCACCAGTGAAGGGGGTGGGTATGTCTGCTAGGGCTTCCTCGTCTCACCACTGTCAGGCACGCTGAGATTCATCACAAACCTACAAATTGTGAAGATGTCAGTGAGGTTGTGCCTATTCACAATATGGTGCCCAGTTCACTCTGTAGAGTGCAATGCAGCCATTGGCTGTGTATGATTGCATCAGTGAATTTCTATTATGTCACTTCAGAACTCCTGCAAAACTGCAGTAATTGGTGTGGTACGATGAGCCTAATGTACAATTTATAATTCCAAACAGGGCTCCATGAAGGGGAAAATGTTGTAGGGTCAAGAGGAATGTTCATTTGAAAAAAATCTGTTCATAAGGACCATATAATACTGTTTAAAAAGACACTGATTGTATATTATCAAAAGGCATTTGTTGGGCATAGGTTTTTCGATCACAGAGAGCTCAGACTGTTTCACTTCTTGTGAGTCATGATGCAGTATTCAAACCTGGCAAACATGAGGGAGGATCCTGGGAGGAGCGAGGGTTGGGTTGGACAGGAGACAAATGAAAATGTCAGGGTTTAATATCAGGGAAGGTGTCAAGCTTGATCTTTATATTTCTCTCTTTTGTTCTCTCTTTCTCTCTCTTACAGTATCTATGCCAAAATGTTAAATATTTTAAGGTGATATTCAGCCATAGCATAAGATGGAATAATAACCATTGACATCCAAAAATGTAAATTAAATTTTTAAGGGTGCTTCAGTGATCCTTCTCCAACAAGCAGCTTCCAAGGAGGAAGTGCAGGTTTTCTATATTGTATGTAGAAATGAATGTAGAAAAAAGAGAGATAAGTCAGTTGGTTCAGACAAAGTTTTTCCCTTCTGTGTCATATTTCTCATGTTATACAAAAGTGCAGCTCTGTCTAGATCTCCTGAAGCTGACACTGTGAGCAAAGTCTTTCCTCTCTGGGCTGCCAGGTCTGCCTGTGAAAGTTGGTCTCAGTGGCCAGACTGTGCTCATTGAGTCTGTATCTTGTCAAGGTATTTCTCAGTTTTCAAAAAATTACCATTGTCAGGTGGTCTACCATGGCAGACTTTGTCTTTAGGGTGCATTTGCACTAAAGTCTATGCCTTTGTGCTTGTATCCCAAAAGGTCATGTAGATTTGTGTTGTTGTGTTACAGTTTAGTTACCCGTAATTTGAACTTTTATGGATCTTTCCTGTGGTTGTATGCAGAGAGTGGAGTTTGTGCACTGAGCAGCCGGATCAGCTGGCTGGAAGGAGGCTATTCTGGGTTTAGCTATTGGTACTGTAAGGCTTTATGTTGGAGTGAGTTTGGATTACCATGTTTCAAATGAATACATACATTTCTGTATATTAATGCAGAAACACCTAATTCATCCCCATTTGCATTGTTGTGTTTCGATGTGATTTCAAATGTTTTTGCAGACTTCTACATCCATATTTTCAACAGGATGTTTGAATTTTGTATGATTCTGGCAGGTGATGGTACCCCACACCGCACCACCAGAAAAAGCAATTGGCTGAATGACACATTTTAATTGGTTTAATTGGTTTATTTACTGCTAGGCCAACTTGCCATGAGGTACTGATAAACAGACCCAGGTATGTGTAGCTATTAGGATGCTGTAGGGTAATGTTTCCCAGAGTAAAGAAATATTTATTTAACTGAAATATGACTTTCTTCTGAAATATCATGACTTATCATGTCTTATTCATACTTACTAGGGCCCAGGTCTGGCAGTACTGCTCTAACAGAGCCAGGCTCTGCTGAAGCTCCTCTTATGTGGTTAACAGGTCTTCTGCATAGAGAATAAAGAGTGTGAGCAGAGTCCAGGGGCAGCATCTCAATTTTTTGCACACATACACACACAATACACAGACCATTTGCTCATTCATTAAAATTACAATTCAAGATTCAAAATTTTCTTTATTGGCATGACTTGACAATGTACCACATTACCAAAACAGGGTTGCAGATACTAAATGTTGCAATAAACTCAAAAGCAGCTGTGTCATCTGCCAACAATGACCAAGTGTCCTCAGTTAGGATAAGCCAGCAGGGTTCATTGCAACACTTGCATTGCAACACTTGGGTGCCTGCAAGGTACTCAGATTGTGTCAGGTGGTTGCAGTTAACCTCTGTTAGGTGCCTGCTTTCTGGTGCACTGTGGACTGCGAAATGTAGTCACATTGGCTTGTGTGTACAAGCACATATGAAATAGGGTTTCTAATGTACAAATTCTGGTGACTAATCTGTCCAACATTTAAGTCTGACTACCTAGCATAATGACTGCATAGCCACTCTTCTCTGGGAGTCTGGGACTTCATCAATCACATTGTATTTGTTATAGTTTATTTTTCAATGGAAATTGTCACAAATCTAAGAACATTGTTCATAGCACATGTTCCAGGCAAAATAAAAATAAAATAAACTCAATGGAAATTGTCACAAATCTAAGAAGATAGTTCATAGAACATGTTCCAGGCAAAATAAAAATAAAATAAACCTAGGGCCAGTTGGGAACAAAAAAAAATGACATGACATTCTTGCCCTACCTATTGTTGGATGCAGGATGGGGGGCGGGCCTGCGTCCAACAATAGGTAGGACAGGGATGTCATGGGTTTTACAATGGAGTAATGATACAGGCACCTTGAGGCAGGTAGTCTGCAGGGGGCAACACCACAGAAACACTTGTTGCTTGGATAGCAGGAGAAACAATTTGGGGGGAGGAGAAACAGATTGGGGGGGGAGACAGAAAGAAGGAGAAGGGGGGAGATAATGGTTCGAGTAGGATGACCAGGCAATTTGGGTGTAATGTGTGATGGAGCAGTGCAACACTGTGTAGCCTCAGCAGAATATAAAGGAGGTGAGCAGTTAAGTTGGGAACCATGGCCACAAAAGAGATCCAAAACTGTCCCGCTCCATTCAGAACAGGAACCAGCTAAAAATAGTGCAGTCCCACTTGAGTGGCTGCAGGGACAGTTCTTAGCACCACAAATATAATCTATAATCTATAGTCTATAATCAAAAATCACATTCTTCCTCAGCACCCAATTTGACTATAAAACCTACTACAAAGATACATATTCAATCTAGACTTAAAGAATAGAGATTGCGCTTGACTCCCAGACATAATTTTGTCGCATCTTCCATGATATAGGAGTTCTGTGCGAAAATGGTCCATCACCAGGCACAAAACCCTTTAAAACCTTTTAAGTTAGAAGAAGTAGCTTGAAATAAATCTAATATTTTACCAGTAATCACTAAATCAATGCTAGAACTGGAGGAAAACATAGAGTTTTCACATTTTTTGTTCATCAAGATTGTAGGAACAAAATTTGTTTTCAGATTTTCATGTTTTTTTGTATGATTTTTCCCCTTTAATGCAACCCTTTTAGTAATTGTCCACTACATACTGGGCTTGTCTCACTGCAATACTGTTTCTTGCACTACAAATCACAGTGGAATAGGACTCATTGGAGGCTAGAAGCTACTCTGATAATGTCAACCAAGCAATTCACATGTGCCTGATTAATCATGGGGTGCCTTATGACAGTGAGACAAGGAAGCCCATGCTGACCTACCCACCCCTGTCCCCAGTGGAAAAAATGCTGTGGGATAATGGACATTGTCAGCAAATGACACAACCTGTTTCAGACGTGGCCTGTCATCGTTGGAAAATGACCTGGCCTGTTTTAAACCAGGGCTGTAGTGTTCAGCAACAAAGTGATGACTGAGCTACTTGAGACCCCAGTATGTGTTTCTGAAGGAAAGTTGCACTTTTCAATTGTTGAATTAAGATATTTCAATGTTTTAAATGGTTTGGATCTGAGGCTTACAAGTTCAAGTTTCATTTGGACCACCTGGAGATCTGGCTGCTTAACATGGTATTGCATTTATAGGAGTTGAAAATGCTACCAGTACATGGCTGCTCTCTTTGACTTGGCAGACACTTTTATCTAAAGCGACTTACATAGGTTACCGTTCCTTACAATGTTATCCATTTATACAGCTGGATATTTACTGAGGCAATTGTGGGTTAAGTACCTTGCCCAAGGGTACAGCAGCAGTGTCCCCAGCAGGGATCGAACCAGTAACCTTTCATTTACAAGCCCTGCTCCTTAACCACTATGCTATACTGCCGCCAGATGTAAAGAGTAGTAGTAGGAATGATAGTTGTAGGAGCAATGGGAGAAGTGGTGGTTAGTAACTCATGATGACTCGCATAAGCCCCCATGGCCTGCTCACTTAGCTAGATGGCACAGCCTGACAGGAAGGACTTCCTGTGCAAGATCTTCACCGCAGAATCCACCATGTAAGAATGTATGCATGTATTGTGTCCGTATTGTGTAGTTCTCTCTGCTTTCCTCTATAGCTGTGTCTTATCCTGGTTTCTCTCCCAGTGGCTTTTCTTCTGCTTCTGGATCCTGTGGGCACTGCCCCATTGTCTCTTCAATCATGAAAGCCAAACACCAATCTGATTGTTGAGCTCACTCCTTCTCTCTGTCTCCTTTAGGGTGGCACTGTCATTGGCAGTGCCCGCTGCCAGGACTTCCGCACAAAGGAGGGGCGTAACAAGGCAGCCTTAAACCTGGTCAAGCTTGGCATCACTAACCTTTGCGTGATTGGAGGTGATGGCAGTTTGACTGGGGCCAACGAGTTCCGCTCAGAGTGGAGTGAGCAGTTGGCTGCCCTGGTCAAAGCCGGTGAGTCTGCTGGACTCACCAGCAGTCCTATGAAACTTCAGCCTGCACATCTGTGGCTCCCAGGAGTGCATACTGTTCAGGTTACCACTGCCTTCCCTGTCAAGTATATCTCAACTCTCAGTCTGGTATAGGCTAACACACTCCCTGGCCAGTATATACAACAGTACAGTAAGCAATACAACTTTTCAAGTCCAAGTATTTTCTGCTCTTTTTTTATTCCCCCTACTTTATACTGCTCTCCCCTGCACTACTGGTAGTAAGAAATGACACAGTCTTTTCACAGGTGTTTTCCCTTTTTGGGTGGCTGCAAAGCTACGCTGTTGCTTTGCAAGAGCCCAGCATTAAATATGTGTTATAACAAGCAAATTTTTATAGGTTGAGTAATGAGTGGTTGATGCTCTCCAGATAACAGTTCAGCTCTGACCACTACTCTCTTCCCTGTGCCCAGGTAAGATCACTGCAGAAGAAGCGAAGCGCTCCTCTCACCTGAACATAGTGGGCATGGTGGGATCCATCGACAACGACTTCTGTGGGACCGATATGACCATCGGTACAGACTCCGCCCTGCACCGTATCATGGAGGTGGTGGATGCCATCACCACTACAGCACAGAGGTATCCACACCCCATCCGACATCCAGGTGCACCAAACATGCTCAAATTCAGCATCAGATCAAATGAGGTCAATAACCTCATTAAATAAATGGTTACCCGTTTTGTTAGTGAATGATTCGGTATCTTGTGTGCCCTCTGTTTGTCTGCTAGTGATGCCAGTACCCCATGTAGCTTGGGCATCATTTATTTTTGGGAATTTGTATTCCCTGCATGCATGTGTGCTGTAGGTCCTTATGACATGCACATCGATCCAGAGCATCCCAGAAGTGCTCTGTTTGGTTCATGGTGACCAGTCCGTGCCAGGAAAGAATGGCAGAAGATGACATGATCATGTACTGTCATGCATAAAGGTGAGAATGGTACTTTGTGCAGCCTAAGATGTGGTGTTTGAGGGCTTAGTCTAGGTAACATGGCACAGTTCAAGGAGCCATCAATAACTGCTAGCTCTGATCACTCTCCTTAAAGTGGCCTGTGCTCTTGCAATCACAAGTCCTTCAATGAACTGGTGTGATGGCAAGATTACAAGCCACTTCATGGATGGAGATCAGAGCTAGCATGTGCATGAGTGTGTGTCTGTGTCTTTTTTTGTTAGAGTGCTTGATTGCAGCATGTGCATGTGTGTTAATTTACTTGGCAGTGCAGTAAGACAGCATTCTGGAAGCTGACGTCCTGAACAGACTCCTTCCTTGAGAAAAGACTGAGGCAGGAGCTGCACAAGAGCGTAACAGGATCAGGCTCTCTGGTGTATCAGGCTCTCTGTGTATGTGTGTGTGTATGCGTGGGTGTTTGTGCTTTGTAAAGGAAATCTCACAGTCTGACCCCTCTGTTTGCAGTCACCAGAGGACCTTCATCCTGGAGGTGATGGGTCGACACTGTGGGTGAGTAACAATCTGTTGCAGCAGAGCAGAAACATGGAAAGCAAGTGGCCCTGAAGTGAGAGTGTGCCAAAGTGACATTTTGGTAGTTCTTTATCATGGATTGATTCCTTGTGTGTCATGGTGTGGTATTGTGTGGCCTGTGTAGATATGAGAAGTTGTATGGAGTGGCAAGATAGGTTTTGTCAAAAGAATAATAAAAGCTTCTGGCAAAGTCTGACTGTGTGTGTGTGTGTTGGGGGGCATACTCCTAAGAAGCATGGCTTAAAGTTGAAAGGTTGCTGGTTTGATTCCATGCTGGGGCACTGCTATTGTATCCTTGGCCAACGTACTTAACCCAGAATTTCTGGGGTTTGATATCTAGCTATATAAATGGTTAACACTTAAAACTGTAACCTGTGAACGTCTGCTAAATGACTGACAATGTGTTTGTGAACACCAGTAAGAGTTTGAGTGTTGCAGGTACCTGGCCCTGGTGACAGCTCTGGCCTCAGGTGCTGACTGGGTGTTCATCCCAGAGATGCCTCCTGATGAGGGATGGGAGGATCACCTGTGCAGAAGACTGAAGGAGGTACCTCTATTCCCCTTTCCACGCAGTCCACACAGAGCTTCTCCCCAAACTGGCAACCCCTCACACTGAAAATGTTCCTTCTCTCCACTCTCTTAGACCAGGGGCAGGGGATCTCGTCTGAATGTCATCATCGTGGCTGAGGGAGCCTTGGACAGGCATGGAAAGCCCATCACCTGTGACCATATTAAGAATGTAACTCCCAACTTTGTTGTCACATGCTCACCCAATGCACATTTTATTGATTAAGCAATAATTGAATAATTCAGTCCATAATAACTGATCATTTTAAGGACCTTTTCTCCACATTTACTGGTGAATTAATCGTTTTCATCCAGTGTTTTTTTTTTTTTTATGTGACACTTTTCTGTCATTTAATGGTTTCCATTTTGCATCTCTCATTCATAAAAAAGCCAAAGGTTGTACATGTCTGTTCCCCTAAGGATAAGGATGTTTTATTGTCATTCCAGGACATGTTGTACATGACAGGGAACGAAATGAGGTACTCAGGTTCAGGTTCGGTTATAGCAATAATAATAATAAAATCAGGAAAAAGCACACACCATTAAAGATACAAATAAGTAAATAAATATATAAATATGAGTATAAAGTGACAGAGTGTGAGGAAAGGAATAAGACTTTAAAAAATCTAAAAGACAGACAGTAGTAGTCATAGCAGCATAACTGTTTAATGAGAAGCAGCATTTGTTCAGTGAAATTTCAGTCTTAAAGTGCAAAATTTATCAGTCTTAAAATTGCAGCAATGCCCTGGTATAGAGTAATAATGCCCTGATGTGGAGTAATGGTAATAATAATAATAATAGCAGCAATTGTTCAGTGAGATACAGAATTTGTCAGTCTCACGGCATCCGGGAAGAAGCTATTCCTCAGCCTGGTGGTTCTGGCCTTGATGCTGTGTGGCCTCCTGCCTGAAGGGAGGGGGACAAACAGTCCGTTAGCAGAGTGGGTAGAGTCCCTCATGATGCAGGAGGCCTTTTTCCTGCACCTGCTGCTGTAAATATCACTGATGGAGGGTAGGCTGCTGCCGATGATCCTCTGTGCAGTCTTTACCACCAGCTGCAGTGCCTGTCTGTCTGCAGTAGAGCAGTTGCCGTACCACACGGTGATGCAGGAAGTGAGGATGCTCTCCACCACACACCTGTAGAAGGAGAATTTACACCATAACCATTAGCCAGAGAAACCACTGCTGCACTGCACTGCTGCGCGCCGCCATCTTGCTAACTGCCGTTTAGTGGCGTGATGAATACATAGGTGTTAAAAGTGGAATATATTGATTTAAGCAACTACTGACCACAGAAAGGCTTGAAGCAAGTTATTAGAACTGAAGACAATCTCTCCTCTGTTTTGTATCTTTAGCTAGTGTCAAAGAGGCTCGGCTATGACACTCGAGCCACTGTCCTTGGGCATGTGCAGAGAGGTGGCACCCCCTCAGCCTTCGACAGAATCCTGGTACTGTGCTCTTAATACTACTCACTTTATGGTTCATGTGTCTGGTCATCTTGCTAAAGCGTTTTGCTGTTACTCTCTCAGCCGTGAATGTACAGCACATGCAGGGCGGTGATGGGAATGAGTAATATGGGCATTTTGCTGCATTATCCGTCACCAGCTTTGTAACATTTGGCGGGATATTTTCTCTCTCTCAGGGCAGCAGGATGGGTGTGGAGGCTGTCATGGCTCTGTTGGAGGCCACCCCAGAGACACCAGCCTGTGTGGTCAGTCTGTCCGGAAATATGGCAGTCAGGTTGCCTCTCATGGAGTGTGTGCAAGTGGTGAGATCACCAGACCTTTCTTCTTCTTGTCTTTTTCAGCATCATTTCACTCACGAGACTCACCACAAACCCTTTGGAGAAAAGGGTTTTGCCACCAGCATACAACACATTCCCCTTGTCTTTCTGTCTTGTTTTATACAGAGACAATACACAGTAATGGGCCTGACTGGAAAAAAAAGCTTTATAGACCATCATGGCCTTAGGATGCATGATTAAGCTGAATTAATGTGTTGTGTTTTCTTTCAATATGTTCAGTTTCAGACTAGTGCAAAAAATGCATTAAACTGGCTGACTCATGCTGAACAAGTAGAGTGTAATGGCTCCTCCTTTCCTCCTTTCCCCATGTCTCTGTCAGACTAAAGATGTCACTAAAGCCATGGCTGAGGGGAGATTTGACGATGCCATCAAACTCAGGGGAAGGTAGGTCAACCTCTTCAATTTCAGCATCTTCATCCTCCAGTGTCTTCATGTCACTGAGCTCTTTGTTATCTCGACCCTTTAACACTGAGTAATCCCCTGCATTTTAATGAGAAATAAAAGGAGAAAACTAACAATTTTCCCTGCAGGACTGATCATTTGAAATTTTTGTAATTATAGACTTTTTACCTTGACATACAGTTTTTTATGGTACCATTGAAATAAGTGAATTGAAATTTAGTGAGGACGGGTAGAAAATCAGCAATTTGTACATTTTTATCTTAAAAGAACAATTGATAATCTGCAACCATAATATGATTGGATATGTGATGCTAGTTATATGATTGGATATTTGATGCTAGTTATAAGAACCATATAATCAAATGATTTTATTTATTTAATCTTATGATTTTTTCTGCGGGTTTTAGTCGAAAATTTTTAATGGGATTGCCACAGAGCTTGGTGTTAAACATATTTATAGAAATGCAACACTACTGAGCCAAACAGCCTGGGTTGAAAACCACCTCTGTCAGCTACGATGAGTGGGAGTCCACAGCTGGGAAAAAATAGTCCTCATTACACCAGGGATAAGGGTGTGTAGGTTAGCCAGGGTTTCCTCATCTCAGCATTTTCAGGCACACTGTAATTCATCACATCGCTCAGATGACATCAGTGGAGTTACACCTATCCTCCAGTGAACACCTGCCTCACTGTAGTGTGCTATATAACTTGCATTGCAAAAAATAGCCATTGGCTGCATGTAACCATGTTGGAGGTTCGCATTAGCCTTGCTTCAGTGTTTCTGCATGAGTGCAGAGGTTGTTCCAGGAAGACATGTACAATGTACCATTGGCTATTCAAAAAAAGGGTTTAATCAAAAGGAAATAAGTCAAAACTTACAGCATGTGACCATGCTTTCTTACACAGGAGCTTTGAAAATAACTGGAACACCTACAAGCTTCTGGCTCATGTGCACCTCCCTGATGTGAAGGTGAGGAGCTTCATGTCCTATTTATTCTCCTGTACAGTGGCGGCTGGTGAGCTGGAAACAGGGGGGCTGAAACATTACCTTTAAATCTATCATTACTTTCAGCCTTTTCCCCTTTATCCTCCTTGATTAACAATAAAACTAATAATTCACAGAATAATTGACACCAGTCGTGTAAATAGAGTAAATGATTACGCTCGCGAAACAGCGCAGATTGTCTGTAGTTTGTGTGCTTGCGAAAGCTACAATGTGAGATTGTTCAATTAACAAGGATGACACTTATCGATTTAAATTACGTTAAATGCTCATTACACATCACAGCTTTTGTGAGGTCTGTGTTCTAAACGTTATTGTTCATTGCACTCAACCTAACCTAAAAGTTTATTCTCAGTAATTTAAATCTATCTAACTAAATTTAGCTCCGTTTTGTCATTTGAATTTTGTAACACAAGAAAGCTATAATGTGAAACATTTAAAAGAAAGCATTGGGATTACTTGCCACTTAATTATTCAAATTGCCATCCTTGTTAATTAAACAATCTCATGCTGTAGCTTTCGCAATAGCACACAAACTACAGACAATCTGCGCTGTTTCACAAGCATAATCATTTACTGGTGTCAATTATTCTGTGAATTATTTGTTTTATTGTTAATCAAGGAGGATAAAGGGGAAAAGGCTGAAAGTAATGATAGATTTAAAGGTAATGTTTCAGCCCCCCCTATTTACAGCTCACCAGCCGCCACTGCTCCTGTATATGTTCTTCTGCTGCATTTTGGGTGTCTGTTCTTCACACATATTGCTCCAATCAATCAATCCAGGTTAAAAGCAGAGAAAGAAAGGCAGTTAGTAGCATTTTTATCAGTGCTCATAAACTCAAGGCCTGAATCAATCCAACCACAGAGCTAATTAATCTTAACTACAAATAACACGTTTAGTTGTGTTTTTTTGTATGCAGCATTGAGTTTGACATTGGCTAAAATGCATGGAAAATGTAATGTTTTTCAAATTATTTATTATACTGGATTGATCTGAAAGAGGCCTTTAGGTTGATTGATTTGTTGTGTGTACTTGTACAGGTGTGGATATTATATAAGCCTAAATGTGTGGAGTGACCCCCATATGCAGATCTGTAAACAGACCAACAGTAAACTGACAGGCCTAGCTAGGCTAAGTGGCCTCTTGTTATTAAACTTGTTATGTTCCTATGACAGAGCAGTGACTCCCACCTTCTCTCACTCCCCCTTTCCCAGAGTAACATCAATATCGCCATTTTAAACGTTGGGGCACCCTGCTCTGGCATGAACGCCGCTGTGCGCTCAGCCGTGAGAATCGGCATCCTCCAGGGCCACTACATGCTGGTGGTGCACGATGGGTTCGAGGGACTGGCCCACGGTCTGGTACGTGCCACTATCCTCTTACCATAGCATAGCCCCAAATCCACTTTGTCTGTCGACATGCAATACCAACAGCAGGCCTGCAAAACAAATTTATGTCAATCTATCAGTTAAGTACATTTTTTTGGCTACTGTGTCATCAACAAAGGAATCAGTCAATGTCACCAAAAATACGCTTCTTAGAATGCACTCTGAAGGATACAGAATTAAACTGCAATGCCAAATATTGTGTAAGAATGCCAAAAACTGGTTGAGAAGGTGTGAATGGAAAAAAATCAGGTATTTCAGAAATACCTGTTTAACGGAGTATTTAACCAGTGATGAGTAACCCCTCCCATCACCCCCTCTGTCAAGATTGAGCCCATTGGCTGGGCCGGGGTAGGAGGCTGGACAGGGAAGGGCGGCTCCATGTTGGGAACCAAGAGGTACAGCGCTCTGACTTGTGCTATTTTACTCTTTAATCATTAACCGTATCAACAAAAACCTGTCAATAGATACTTTGATATGCTGGTTGTGTTCCTGTGGTTTGGGGGTGATAATACGGTGGAGAGTTACATAGGTCTGTCACTATTACGTGTCCCTCTGAAGAACGCTGCCTGGAAACATGGTGGAGGACATCAGCCTGAACATCGCAAAATTCAACATCCACGCCCTGGTCATTATTGGAGGCTTTGAGGTGAGAGGACAGGGAGAGCCACTGAGCCTCATGGAGCCCCATTATTAAAATGTATTATTTTATTTATTTATTTATTTGTTTGTTTATTTATTTATTATTAGTAGTAGTAATATTGTTGTTACTGTTGTTGTTTCATTTCTTACCTCACTACCTGTACTTTTTGTACTTTGTCTGTAATTATGTCAGCCTTATGTAAGAGACCACAAACAAGCACATTCTATAAGTGTATGTTTATTTCCTGCACAATTTCTCTCTCTTACACCTCCTCCCATGCACTCCTTCTCTCTGCCACTGTCTCTAACTCAGGCATTTGCTGGTGGGCTGGAGCTAGTGAAAGCCAGGGAGAAGTATGAGGAGCTGTGTATCCCCCTAGTGGTTATTCCTGCCACTGTTTCCAACAATGTGCCTGGATCAGACTTCAGCATCGGAGCTGACACAGCTCTCAACACCATCACCACAGTCAGTACTGTAAAACTCTCAGTATCACGCTCACACAGGCGTACATGTACATGCACACACACACACACACACACACACACACACACACACACACACACACACAGAAAACACTCAATATCTTTGTCAGAGCCACAATATACACTGTATCTCCTTTACACATACAGACATGCACAAACATGCTGTAAACACTCTAAACATCTTGGTCAGTACCATACACACAAATATACACATCCATAAACATACTCCCACTCTCAGCAAACAACTTCAGCTTCTCTTCAGCTTCTGCGTCATCCTCACACACACAAGGACACATATGTGCACACACATTCCCCAACACAGTGGTCAGCACAGTTACACACGTGTTGCTCCTCTTGCTTACCCACAGTCCTTCCTTACAGTTCTGTTTATTTCCCCCAGACATGCGACAGGATCAAGCAGTCGGCAGCTGGAACCAAGCGTCGTGTGTTCATCATCGAGACGATGGGCGGGTACTGCGGTTACCTGGCAACCATGGCGGGCCTTTCCTCGGGGGCTGATGCTGCCTACATCTTCGAGGAGCCTTTCAACATCCATGACCTGGAGGTGAATGATGGTGGTGCTTGGGACAAAGACATTTTTCCCCTTACACACATAAACTGAAACCCTACAGTATGCACAAGTATATAGCATCATATGATATGAAAATGAATATATATTTATTTTCATATAATATATGTATTATATACAGTTCATCTGCAATATCTGATTGAGTACTGCATATCATCACAGATTTATTTGCCTGAGGAGACACCATCACCTTTTCTTAAAGGAATTTCACAGTACATTTTTAAACAGTTTACTTAAATGCAGCAGTATTCTACCAAAGATTTTAACTGCCAGTTCGTCACATCCAGTCCCCTGAGCCAGTATTCCACATTACCCTCCATCTCACAACACCTCATGTGATATTGATTGATTGTCATTAACAGGTGAATGTGCAGCATCTGGTGGAAAAGATGAAGACAACAGTGAAAAGAGGCTTGATTCTCAGGTGTGTTTCCAATTTTTACACACGTCAGAAGGGGCTAAATGCTATGAACACACATCATTTAGACATTTGAATAGATAACCTTTTGATAACAGCATTGGACTCCAAGTGAAAAAGGATGTAGTCAATAAGATAATGGACAAAAGCCTCAGATGAGATGTCCTGTTATTCCCATACTTGCAGTGTACATAGTACAGCATGTGATGTGGTTTAAAAATGTATTCAATTGATAATAACATGTTATTGCAATGGCTACTACCAACTCTGAGCTAAAACTATGTTCCGAATCCATTCTGAATTCTCAGCACTGAGCGCTAGTTCCCACTCTGATCATGATTATCCTCTTCCACTATCTCTTTTTCCCATCTCTGTGTCCACAGGAATGAGAAATGCAATCCTAACTACACCACCGACTTCATCTATAACCTATACTCTGAGGAAGGCAAGGGCATCTTCGACTGCCGCAAGAATGTGCTCGGACACATGCAGCAGGTATGGCTGGAAGGAGATTGAAAACTTTAGATATATCACCAGAAAATATTATGTGATTACACTATGCTACCAAATAAATTTTGATTAAGGAAATTCCACACAGATAGGTGGATGCAGAAACACTATGACACTGTAAGTCACTGTAAGTCAAGACACTGAATCATTCAGGTATCTTATTTATATTTGTATACATATTTGGCTATAATTTGGTATATTTGGCGTGGCTGTCTCTTGAATAGTGTGAAGTACAATTTCCAATAGGTGTTACATCCTTTATTCATGTCCACAACTAAGTCTTGTTCAAGATATCTTGCAGTGTATTTTCCCTGACTCCAGTGCTCCAAACATTGAAATTACTTTGGTGACAACGGGCTATTACTATATTTCTGCCTAAGATGTACCCTCGAGGTGGAATAGCATGCAGGTTAACTGTGTGAATATTCCCAGCCTGCTGTGTCACTGAAATGAATGAGGGGACTTCTCTTTGCCTCTCACCAGGGTGGAACCCCCACTCCTTTTGACAGGAATTTTGGTACCAAAATGGGAGCAAAGGCTATTCTGTGGCTGACAGAGAAAGTGAAAGAGTGCTACAGACATGGTATGTGGGAAAAGGACACATTCATTAACCTCATACATAATAGACACAACTTTACATCTATCCCATAACCTCCAACAATGTACATAATGACTCTTAATGATATGATTTTCAGTCAAAAATTCCGGGGGGGGGGGATTATCCAATGATAGAGTAGCTCAATCTACTTTCTTGTCTTCAGCTATCATGATAGTATTGCTCAAGTTGCTTGAAATGAAAGTATTGTTGACATTTTCCCCCTCTGTCTCCAAGGTCGTATCTTTGCCAACACACCTGATTCAGCATGTATACTGGGTATGAAGAAGAGAGCACTGGTGTTCCAGTCTTTCGCTGAGCTTAAGGATCAGGTTGACTTTGAGTGAGTCTTCCCATACTTCCATATTTTTCTCTCCTGCCCCTCTCTCGAGTTGGTTATAATACATAAATGCTTGTAATGGGAGCAGCCTTTACATTGAGAGTGTCTAATTAAAAATCCATTGCATTGCATTATAATGAAAGCCTTTTTAATAGAAAAACCCTTCACCATTACCACATCAATGTGTTAATATGCCACTTCCAATAAAACATGGTCAGCTGGTTATGTGTGTATACTTTTGGCACTTGTTGCCCCGCCTATGTCCACTGATTGTTTGCCAGGTTGTGCATACTGAAATGATGCAGAGAAATGAATCAGATGAATGCATGCAGTTGGATGAGATATGTTCTGGGAGGAGGCTTTTCACGCTGCCACAGCACTAACCTCTCCTTCTATCTACTTTCCTTCCACAAGGCACCGCATCCCGAACAGCCAGTGGTGGATGAGGCTGAGGCCAATCCTGAAGATCCTGGCCAAATACAAAGTCCATCTGGATACATCTGAGAAAGCTGCTATGGAGCATGTAATTAAGAAAAGGGCATAAACTGGAGATATGCTGGATATACGGGAGAGCATAAACTAAGCAGCACCACAAGTGTCTTTGCTGATGAGCTGCTAACATAATGTGATGCTTCCATCCTATCCCTTCCTTCTGATGTCAAATTGCAGCTTCACTATCTCAGCTCTTCACTCCACTAGTTGGCATCTGTTGTTTTACTCCATTTTTTGACTTCTTGCTCTCTTGACTTGTTCTCTCCTGCTTCTCAGTCTCATTCTCTTCATTGGTCTTTCCTTTCACTCATAATGACTTCCTCTGTGTGCAAAGTGAGACTCCATGGGGATGTGATGTCTTTCCATTGTGTAAACACAATAAAACAATGTCTTACAAACAGCAAGTGACCTTGCAAATTTTAATGTAAGTATGACTCAAAAAAGGAAATGATTATCTGATTTTGGCGAAGTTTAACATGCAAGAGGATGATCTCTTTCAAGGAGGCGTGTGATTAGGATCATATCAATTTCGTGACTTAATCTACCACCCCTAACAAAGCTGCAGCCACTTAATATGAAAGCTTAATTGCATATTTCAATTTAATATGCTGTGTCGGAACTGAGCGTTAAATTCAAAAGGTAAGAACCTTTGACACGAAATCCCTCTTGCCTATCATAGTTTTACTTTCTCCTTTTATATGGATGTGTGCTGCTCCATTTCAGCTTGTTGTTGTGCATGACACCAAGGTGTCTGTATTCCTCAACCCTCTGCATGTGCTGCCCTTTGCTGACTGTTACCTGTGGGAGGGACTGGGTTTTTCTTTCATTAGTGTGTGTCACATGAGAATCATCACACAATCTCACTAAGTCTTCCAAAACAGGACTATGTTGGTCAGACTGACCAGGGATGTTGGGGTATTGACCTATGCAGCTGTTAGTGTAGAGGAAGTGGGAAGTGGACACTACTGGGAACTTGTGGAGAGCCTGTGTTGGTCACTCATGTTGCATGCATTAATGGGATGTGTGTTACTTGTTTTACATTGTTAACTGTTTGCATGTGTAGTGCACGAAACCTTTTTAAAATTAGACCGCTAACTTGCAAACAGCTTGTTATTGTCTGTATAATTGTGTAATTACATTCAATGACTCATTGCCCCACTTGTCCCCATATATATATACAGTATATGGACACACACACACACATTTTATATATATATATATATATATATATATATATATATATATATATATATATGCGTGTGTGTATGTATGACTGGTAAAGCAGCACATCAGTTTGGCTGTGGCTGCACTATGGCTGTTTTTTTTTAATTCTGTTTTAGATAATTTATTAAATTATTTTATTTCATGGCCATTGTTTTTATGTGGGAAACAATGACCAGCTTTGTGAGATTTGGTGTCAGAGTGGAATTCATATTCCCCGCCACAAATGAGTAACCCATGTCTTTAAATTAGAAAGCTATCACAAGGGAAGCCAAATAATCAAACAAAGAAACTGGAACTATAGACATTAAGGCAACCATTGTGGCCTGGAGGAGAACGTGAAAGGGTTTGTTCAAGGCGTCATTTGATCTGTGGTGCCGGAGTGGATCTGTATGGGATTTTCTGATGTCCAGTGGCCCTGTATGTGGTAGGACCCAGAATGGAGCTGTCCATGTTAGTTCAGTGGGCTGAAACTGTGGGCTGTGAAATTGCAGACATACAGGACATTCTGAGCCACAGGAAATTTTTCCATTTGAGCAGTTTGGAGAGGAGGGACAGAAGTTTGAAACACAATCCTTTGGATAGCATAAAAGAATTGACTCTGCGTGGAATCAATGTCAGTTGTTCTGTTGAATCCATGTTCAATGTTGATTCAACATCACTTTGCTTATTGAAGTACAGCTGAATCAATGTCTGTGGACTAAGGGAAATCAATGCCAAATCAACCTGATGAATTCATTGAAATGAATTCAGTAGTCAGTGTCAGTATTTACTGTGCTGTAGACACAAATTATTTTTAATTGGCAATCTTTGGATGCTTTCTTTTTATAATCTGAGTTAGTGGAGGTGCTATTGATTTACTGGAGTCTTCTGAATTGAAACCAAGTGGTAAGTGAGTCTCCCATCAAGGCTGACTGAACTTTTCCACGGTTGGTGAGAAAGTCAGTGGCCAGGATATCCCTTAACCTGCAGAGAAACAAGCAGAGAGATGCCTAGGAAAAGCACTACTTGATATCAGCAGAGAAAAACGACAGTGACGACAAAACCCGAGCACAACCTAATGTGGATATAGTCACTATGACAGAGATGGGCAATCAGGAAAATTTGGGAATAAGTAAGCTTAAATGTGGCTGTGGATGTGACTCTGTGCCCCTCTGGGACAGTCCTGGGATGTCTCCACTGTGGGAGCTGCAGGGTCTGTGGCAGCAGGACCAGGCCTTGCTGCAGGAGAGGACACTTCTTCAGCAGGACATGCACCTCTCCCACCACAGCACCTTCCTGCTCTACATCAAACTCAGGAGGCTCCTGAAGAGGACACCTTTCCGGAGCTGAGCAGAGATGGGCACACAGACTCTGAGAGACCTGAGGAGGGCGCCAGAGAGCTCTGTGTTCACCAGTGTGACAGGAATGGTATTTTACTGAAGCATGATCTCAGTCACTCAGATGGCTTGGCTTTGAAATCACTTGTGCAGCTCATTTAAATTTGTATTGCTCTACTTTCTCATCAGCTCCCTCGGTGTTGAAACCCACCTTCCATAATACAGTAGTTATGGCTGTGTTTCTCCTTTTTGCTCATATTCAATAACTAATACATTGAATAACTCATATCTGATGAAGAAGTAGTGAACAACAGCTAGCATTTCACAAACCTTAGCAGAGAAGAACAGCAGTGACAGACACACCCATTAGACACCATTAGCGATGCCATAAAGGCAGGGGTATACAGTATAGTCCTGCTGTGATTGGAAGGCAGTGACTCACTGAAAAACTACATGTGGCTGGAAGGGGATAATAAACTGTTGCTTAAGGTGAATAATTTTGGTTTGAAGGCCACAACCAGCAGAGCAGATGCTGTTCTAAGCTATAGCAGTGCAGGTGTATTCTCCTGTCTTTAGTGTTCAATCCTCATTAAGCAAAATCTCATCCCCACCTTCCACATGTACATGGGAATGCTATGCATTTATAGGGTGACGCAACAGACATCAAACTGCTGCTAAACACACAGGTAACTAAACGTAGGATAAGCATTTAAAGCAAGTAAATATGTACACACTCTATGTATTAGGTTTCAAGGCTGGCTTCCTGTAGTCACACATTGATCATTGTCTTTCTCTGGATGTTTAACCAGTGCAGTCTGTGATAGTGGCTAGGCTGAGAAGCAGGGACAAATAATCCCTACATAAACACAGTGAAATTAGCAAATTTATTCTGCAGTTAAAACAGTGAACGTTTCAGTCAGGATGGAAACACTAGCATACAGGCCCTCCTGATCCACACTGCTTGCAGTGCTTATTCATAAGAGTGGAATTTGGAATTCCATACAAGTCTTCTATTACCCTTTAGAAATGTTTATACCTGTATACTGTGAAAGCTGTTCTATTGATGAATGATGGTGTGGTTTTAAAATGCTTCTTGAAGCCCATGTTCTGTAAGGAGATGAAAGGGAGGAAAGAAAGGTATGGGTAGATAATGGTCATACCAACAGATATTACTCAAACACTTTTTTAAAGCCAAACTTTTTTACTTTTTTTTGTTTTGTTTTATCTGTATTTTCCACAACCTTATTAAACCTGCTACCAGAGCCAGTTTGATACATTGGTTTTACACTGTGTGAGTGACAATCTGATTCAATCCGAATCTGAATGGGGATGGGCAGTTACATGTGATGTAGAATACTTACATTCACTTCCTTTTTAAATGAGAAAACAGGTCTATTCTAAGCTGTCAGTCTTAAAGCTCAGTTTGAGTGAGGTTACCAGTAATTAATAATATGTAGATTGCTGTGGGCTTCTCTTTTTATTAACCCTTGTGTAACCAGGCTGAAGCTGTTCACTCTGACTTATCCAACCTGTATCACAAGCATACCAGCATAAAGCTTAGCGTATGCAGTGGCACCAACATCTAAAAAACACTTTCACATTAAACATGCTTAACCTCTGCCCTTTTTCCTGAAGAGGTCAGGGCCCCTAGCAGGAGAATGGAGTAGGGATTTAGATATGAGGAGGAACATCATCCAGCAGACATAACAAATAATAAGCTGAAGCCAATTCTCACATCCACCTCAACACTACATTAACAGGAACCTCTAGTTTGATAATGTATTTTAACCACCAGGTGGCAGCAGCAGGTTACTTGCAGTTAATGAAAATGAGGCACATTTACATCCATGTTTAGAGAAAGAAGACTTGATTGACATTTGTCTCTTACCAGCTTATAATGTTAAAAAGAAGCCCTTCCAAGTTGATATGAGTGTTTTATACTGGCTTTAATAAAGTGCAAATCAATGTGTGATCTCGACTCTGTATGAAGCTGTGTCTGTGCTTTATCACTGTGTCTTTCTGGTCTGTTCTGTTCTGTGATGTATTCACTATTTGAGGCTGTTTGCATTATAGCATATCTGTGATGTTACTAATGATCACATTTATATCACTACCTGGAGAACAGCTCTAAAATAAATTCACGGTGTAATTTTGTGGTTTGTTAGGGAGTCCCATACTGCAAGCACAAAAGAAAACATGCTGTGTAACTGACTTCCAACCAACAGCACAAAGGCAAACACTGATTTTAAAAGAATTAACATGACCCCACTATAGTGTCACCATTGGGGGGGGTAACTATTCAGCTAGCTACTGTAGCGTATATCAGCTAAAGTGGGTGGATGTCCTGATTTTGATTGTTACCAATAGGCAGGATCTGGGGCTCTGTAGAGAAGATGGATGGAACTGCCATAAATGCAATGTATTGTAAAGTGGCTACAGTAATGAACTGAAACATGGAGGCAAAGAGTTACTGATGTGTAAAGTGAAGAGCAACAAGTCTTATTTCTGCACATTATTTCCAGCTGTTTCTCATTATGCACATGGAAGGCCATTATAAATGATCCAAAATTAATAATTAGCACAATTCTCAAATGCAACAGGAAGGAAGCCAGTGACTATGATCTAAAGCCAGACCAGTTACCTTTTGCATCATTGAGGCCCCATATTCCATATGTGTCATTTCAAATCACACATCATACACTGCTCAAAAAAATTAAGGGAACACTCAATCATCACAGTATAACACCCAGTCAATTAAACTTCTGGGATATTGACCTGTCCAGTTAGGAAGTGTAAGTGATTGTGAATCAAATTCACCTGCTTTCGTGCAAATGAAAGCGACAACAGGTGGACAGGAGAGGCAACAGCAAGACAACCCCCAAAAAGGGAATGGCTTTGCTGGTGGTGGCCACAGACCATTTCTCTCTCCTGATCCTTCCTGACTGATTTTTCTCAAGTTTTGCATTTTACTAGTGCTCTTGTCACTCCTGGTAGCATGAGGCGGTACCTGCAGTCCATTCAGGTTGCACAGGTAGTCCAGCTCCTCCAGGATGGCACATCCATACGTGCTGTCGCAAGAAGGTTTGCTGTATCTCCCAGCACAGTCTCCAGAGTGTGGAGGAGATACGAGGAGACGGGCCATTACATGAGGAGAGCTGAACAGGGCCGTAGAAGGGCAACAACCCAGCAGCAGGACCGGTATCTGCTCCTTTGTGCGAGGAGGAACAGGAGGAGCACTGCCAGAGACCTACAAAATTACCTCCAGTGGGCTACTCATGTGCATGTTTCTGACCAAACTGTCAGAAACAGACTCCATGAGGGTGGCATGAGGGCCCGACGTCCTCTAGTGGGACCTGTGCTCACAGCCCAGCACCGTGCAGCTCGATTGGCATTTGCCAGAGAACACTAGAATTGGCAGCTTCGCCATTGGCGCCCCGTTGCCTTCACAGATGAGAGCAGGTTCACACTGAGCACATGTGACAGATGTGAAAGAGTTTGGAGACGCCGTGGCGAACGTTATGCTGCCTGCAACATCATCCAGCATGACCAGTTTGGTGGTGGGTCAGTGATGGTCTGGGGAGGCATATCCTTGGAGGGTCGCACAAACCTCCACATGCTAGCCAACGGTACCCTGACTGCTGTTAGGTACCAGGATGAAATCCTCAGACCCATTGTCAGACCTTATGCTGGTGCAGTGGGCCCTGGGTTCCTCCTGGTGCAGGACAATGCCCGGCCTCATGTGGCCAGAGTGTGTAGGCAGTTCCTGGATGACGAAGGCATTGATTACATTGACTGGCCCTCACGTTCCCCAGACCTGAATCCAACTGAGAACCTCTGGGACGTTATGTATCGGCATAACAGTTTATACAGTCCAGCCGGCAAGCGCAACAAAATGAATGTCGTCGCGCGCACCCTGCTCACGCTTTGAATACACATTCTTCAAACGCGGACAAACTCAAACAACCCACGGAAAAAAGTGGTCCCAAAATCCAAAGCAAAATCTCTCAATAATCCAACAAAAGGAACAAAAATATAATCCACAACGGAAGATCAAAAAGAAAAAAAACGATGTCTTCCATCAAGAAAAAACAACCCCATCAACAAAAGAAAAATAAAGGATCCTTCTCACTGGTATTGAGGAGACCGTCGGACGATTTTCCTCCCGTTCGGCTCTTCAAACACGGTAAGTCCTGATTTTTTCCTGATTTAAGTTAACTCGCCAGGTCTCTCGTAGACTCCCTGAACCCCTGTCCTCCATTTTCCCTGCACAAGTTTAGCGCGTCAGCTGACAGGGGAGTGACAGGACGTTCCATCAGCTGACGCTTTTGACAAACAGCTGATCCGTTTGCCAGGTAGCTGTCATTGATCAGACGGAAACGTAAACAAAACCATGCATTCAGGATATTAGAGCAGACATAGGGCTATGCATACAGACAAATTGATGGACACATAATTATGGAGAACACTTTTTTTATACATACAAAAAAATAATTTAAATTTGTTACAAAGTGAATCCTAATTAAACTTATGTGGCGGTGCTACAACATTACATCATAACATGTCTGTTTATAGGCTACAGCTGATCCTCCCCATTCTCCATATAGGAACGATACAACAATTTGTTAACAACCACACGATCAATAATCGAGAGAACCATTGGGCAGCTGAAACGCAGATTTCACTGCCTGCATGGTGAGCTCTGCGTTGAACCACCAAGGGCCTGCAGGATCATCATTGCTTGCGTTGTGCTATACAACATGTCAAAGAAATATCCTGAAATAGAGGAGGAGCAGGAGGACGTGGAACAGCCAATGGACCCTGGTGAAGAACACCAGCAGATGGATGGCTACAACATCAGAAATGCAATAGTCTATGCATTTTTTGTAGATTAACTTAGTAGAGTTAGTATTATGCTATTATTGCATTGTATGAGAAACAACCTATTACTGCAGCTATAGGTCTATTAGAAATAAAAAGACGTAGCAATACTGTCAGTACCTAATTTATTTATTCAATTGTGATGTTATGGCAATATGGTCAGTAAATTATTTATTCTTCAATTGTTGTGATCGTTATTTTTCCTTCATTCTGGAGCTGGAGCAATTTATTATTTAAAATTATATTGTACAGCTCCTGGTTTTCCTTCTCCTTCTGCAACTTTTGAATTTCAAGTTTAAGCTTTTCCCTCTGGAGCTGCAAGACCTCCTTCTGCAGCTCCACAACCTCCTCCCGTAGGTCCATCTTAGTAACTCGCTTTCTGAAAGACATGACATACCTAGGCTGTAGGAATGTGACAGGGAAAAGAGCCTGCAAACTTACATGCACAAAAGCTTGTGATTGCTAGGCCTAAATAGGCTACAGTTAGGTCTTATAACCTATGTAAATTTCTTACTTAGCAGCAGGTCTAACTTCAGGGTCCATGCTGTGATCTGTTGGGCTTTTGTCTGCAGACTGTTGTTGTTCTTCCCTACAGATGTGAGGTAAGAACAAACGCAATTATTTTAAATGCTAGGCTAAGTTTATTACAAAGCTAGACTAAATTTTTTTGGTGGCGGTCTTTTCACCGTGCATCATCCTCCTCTGCAACAGATTCACTTTCAAGCCCGCCTGGAATTCCAATCAGGACCGGTGAATCCAGCCTTAAAACATCCCTCACCATCTTGGTGGTCTGGGATAACTCTGCAGCGGGTGGTCCTCCTGTTAATGTGACATTGACTTGTTTAGACCAATGACATAGCTCAATGGTTTAGACTAGAACATACTATTTTGTTTCCTTTTCACCACAGCACATTACATTGAAGCTATTAATATCAACGGACTGCTGAGGCGCCGTTAGGCTACTCTACTTTATGGGCTTATCGATATTATCTCACTTGACTTAGGCTATAGCTGTCTCACCAGTTACAGTTGACTCTTTTTGAAAGTTGGTTAGTTCCTTCTTTGCCAAGACAGATATATTCTCATATTTCTTCATTACTTCTGGTACTGTTCTTTTAATGGCTAGATTTCGGGAATTGATTTTTTCGGTTATTTCCGCCCACATTCTGTTCTTGTGTGCTGTTGTTATAGCCGGATTGAATTTAGTCCTTAAGATTAATTTTCTTTTCCCATATTCCTCCAAAAGTATACATTTCTCCTCCTCTGTCCAGTTTGGTTTCCTTTTTTTGTCTGCGTCTGCCATTTTTTAGATTTTACAAAAAGATTTGCAGGTGAAATATAGGCTGTGTCCCAATCCAGGGGCCGCATCCTTCGAAGGCACACTGCGAAGGCCGAACCGAAATGAGACGGTCTGGTCTACGTGAGGATTTCCTATTTGCGTCACCAGCTGTTCCGGCCCTTGCTTCACCAAGCGCCGCTCCTGTCGCCTAGCAACCTTGACAGCAGCAGTTAAAAATCGGGACACAGCTAGCTAGCTAAAAGATGGAGCCAGAATTTTTAATTTTATTTTTTAAGGCTGAAACATAGGTCGGATGCGGGAAGCCGAGCTGCAGTAAGCTAGCTAGCTAACATCACTAATGTCACGTAACTTAACACGTAACTATTTTAACGAAAAAGGCCCCTTGGTTTTTTAACATTTGTATCGTTAGCTATTCGATTAAGTTGAAACCCAATACTTAGATTTAAAAGTGTACTCCTCGGCCACTGTGTTTGTTGTGCCCGCCATTTTCTTTTTGAAAAGTGATTCATCACCGGCGCGCAGTGGATCCTGGGATAGGTTGGCCAGCGAAGGATACACCCGGTGCATCCTTCGTTGCTCGGGAAAAGAAGGGCGCATTTCTCGGCCGCATTTGAAGGAGCCTTCGAAATGAGACAGCCTTGTCGTGCCGACTGTGACGCAATCGGTCTTCAAATGCAGCCTTCGGAGGATGCAGCCCCTGAATTGGGACACAGCCCTTGGCTACCGTTAACACTGAACAACGTTAATAACTGCCAGCCTAACTTAAGAATGGTGCCATAATAACGGTGGAATTCTATTACAGTAAAATCGTATTTATTGTTGTAAACACCTTAACAGTTTCCCTTACCTAAGAGAACCCTTTAAGGAATTCTATGCAATACACTCTAGTCTTTCCCTTACATAAGGGGAAATTGTACCTTAAGTGTCACACTTAAGGGGAAAACATAAGGTGTTTTATGCAACCGAGTGTAACGGGTATCGTCAGACTGCGTTGTGTTTTTTTAGTTTTTTTGATGTTATGAGGTCAGCGAGCGAGCGAGTTTCGAACCGAGGTTCTCACTGCTCGCTACCAACCCTACGGCCAGCGTCGTTGCCAGTTGAGCTAAAGGCAAATTGCCGTTAGCCTGTTGGCAACGACGCTACTTAACCAGGTCTCGGGGAGTGACGTAACCGCTGAAACCGCTCGGCTACCTGCTACCCGCTACCTAAGGTTCAGGACTCACGCGAGCTAACGACTTCAGCTCTGCTACCCGGGCACTGAGCTGTTATTTTTAGAATGTTCAGGCTGTGTTCACACGTAGTGTATTTTTTGATAAAAAAAACGCTGGCCAGAGCATTTTTTCAAGTAAAAAAAACGTTGGCAGCGTTTGTTCCTAAAGCAGTTTTGTTGCCATAACAACAGTACCATGTACATTGTTAGCCATCTAGCTGGCTACACATTGTTTCAGAGCTAACGTTAGCTAACAGGCTAGTTTTGCTAACGACAAGCAGTAAACACAAACACTTTCCAGAAACTCCTAGGATCCGTCCAATTTGACTCCAAACGGCATCTTTATGATGAATGTTATGATAGGTCTACAGTTGTACAGTCATGTTGTACAGTTCACTGTGCTCAGAAACTGGCACAATTAACTTCTCCACCGCTACCTTCTCCATTTTTGGTGGTTGTTATGGGAAACGACAGGTGTCACTATTCCGCTTGTGATTGGTCAGCTGTCAAAAAAGCGCTTGACGTTTTTTTCCTGATAAGTTGAACTTTTTTCAACTGAAAAAAAAACGCCCTGAGCTGCAGAAAAAAAACCCGCTGGCGACAGCGTTCAAAAAATAAATAAATAAAATTTTTTAAAAAAATTTAAAAAACGCTCAGGACATTTTTGAAAACACGGTCTACTTCATAGGATTATTATGTAAAACAGACGCTGATAGCTTCAAAAAACACATTTTGGCACCCCCGTGTTAAGTCTATGGGCATTTCATCGCAGGTTCTTCAGAAATGTAAATGTTAATTCAGAAACTGTACATTACACGAAAACATGAGTTAGAAAAGGCACGAGCCACCCTAAATACATTGTAAGTGAAAAAGGAGTAGCTTAACAATTTAATGTATAATATGCGTAGTGTAAAATTGTTGGAGTAATCGCAGTTTTGAACATGTGACTTCACTTGTTTTGTCACTGTATCTGCTCGTTAGCTAGTTAGCTTTAATACTATACCTAATAACCTACTAACTAGCTGAATAGCTAATCCAGTGCAGCCAAAGTATTGTGATGACACGTGACAAACGCGGCATTGCGTGTAGATCACAGTGATTGACATGATGAGAGACACCTGGACAGAAAAGTTTAAGAGGTGAGTGCTGCTGTGTTTGAGAGAGACGAGTGCAGATGATTTTGGGGCTGCTACGGGTTTAGCAGGGCGGTGATCTGGTTGTATGTCCGGCGTGGGATGTTTTGAGTAGATTTGCTAGGCGGCGCCTTTTTTGGATTTTTCTGTTTTGTTTTTTTGTGGGCATTCGGGACGCCGGTGCCCACGGACTGACTTGAAAGACACGGGAGGGTCTTGGTGGCTACTGGACGGAGGGAAGTGCCGACCATTGTTTTAATGTTGTCATATGAATTGTGTGCTTGTGTAGTGTGTGTAGGTGTGTGCGTGTGTGAGTGTATCGGGGGAGATTTTGGGGAGGGTTGTATTGTGCGGTGTTGCAGGTGGTTAAGGGGAATGTTTTAAAAGTGTATTGAGTACCTAAGCCACTCAGCTATTACTAGTATTGGGTTGCTGTGTCACATACTATTCTTGAAATATGGTTGATGTGGTTATTTATGACGGATATTAATGTGTGTTTATTTATAGGCTGTATTTTTGTGGCTTTGTGGGTGTGTGCATCACTGATCATAAATGTTGTTGGCTTGGTGCTCAATGGATGGAATAGCATACCCCTTGTCCCCTTGATTTATTTCAACCTAGCATTTTATGAGATTAAAATATTTTAAAGGAATATTAATAATAAAGAATCATTCATTTTATACATTTTGCTGTGTGGAATTTGTGTGACGACTACCGGACCATACCGGTTTTAAAAAAAGGTGGTGGCAGCTGAAGTGTTGGGGTGGTTTAGGTGGCACATTACAGTATGTAAGATAGCTAGCTAGCGATCAATATTAGATTAAATAATGAAAAAGAGAACTTACTTCAAGATGCTTCTTCAGGTTAGAGGTCGACACTTTTGAAGCGGATAGCAGTTTGGTTGCTGGCGAACACAGCTTGCATTGTACTGTTATGTTGTGACCTTTGCCAAATTTGAAAGTAAAATGGTCCCGGTATTTCCGTGACATTAACGCGTTGCGCTGATTGCTTTCCGTCTCACTCTGCATTCTACTGTCTTGTGAGTCAGGCAGGCTGCGCGCGTTTTTCTTTTTTTTCTTTTCGTGAGGGGCATATGGGAGGTACACCCCGGAGTTGCATATCATTGGATAGATTTTCCAATTGAATAAACATTATACGAAAAAAAATCCAATGCAATCCCTTCAGTAATTGTTTAAATATGTTTAAAATGTAACTGTAATTTGATTACCATGAATTTAAATGGTAACTGTAACGGAATACAGTTACTCAAATTTGTATTTTAAATACGTACCAGCCCTGATAATATATTGTAGCGGTTGATAGTTAGCCACTGCTGCTAAGGAAGTGTGTGTTCCCATGATTCTTTCTGTTTTTGTCGTTAGCTTTTCTTTATGATTAATGTTCTTCCTTTAAGACTTTGTTATGTAGGCTATGTTACTTTGTTACACAGTTATGTGTAGATTCATGTGTGTGTGTGTGCGTGTGTGTGTGTGTGGGACACCCTATGTGTTTGTTCAGTACGTTTAATGAACTACCCTATGTGTGACAGATAGCGGGGGCAGTGATATGCCTTCACTGTCAGAGTTTGATATGAGTGGTGACTACAAGTAGCCTTTATTAAAGTGGTTGGGCTTGTTTTATTCAAAACTTGTAAAACGAGTTCTCAGTGTATTCATTAGTTTTAGTAGACAACATGTACTTAAACTCTACACGTTAAAGTGTGAGGTTTTATTACCTTCCTAAAGACGAAGTATTCTTCGCAGCTGCGTGATCGTTTGAATAGCATGGTGCAGTTTCACGTAATGAATATTACGATTTAATTAATAATTTAATTATTAATTTCATTGACATTTGGTGCTGTTTTGTAATAATGGACATGTTTGGAGCAATGACATGATGTTTGGAGCAATGTAGCGTAATTTTTAAAATGCAATAAAACTATTTACAGATTCGTGTATGCCGCCCGACCGGGGCAGATATGGAAATGAACGAATCAGTGAGTCAAAGATTCGAATCATTTTATTGACCTGAACAAAAGGAACCGAATAACTAAAAAGAATGGTTTTGAATACCACTACTATCCACAAATGAAGGAACCCAGGCACTTAAATGGTATTAGCCCCGCCCTGAACTAACCCATTGACCTTGGTGAAAATATTAAAATCAATTACAAAAAAATATAGCCGCAAATTATGGCAGTAATTCATCTTCTAATGAAATATACACATTTCATTGACAACCCTACATTTACTTCAAAATAAACTTATTGCAGGATAAAATTAACATTGGCAGCACAAACTCCCCCTTCCGCTTTTCAACAGATGGAAATTACGCTATCCATAATCCTGTATAACTCCCATGACTAGAGGACGCACTCCTTTTGCCTGTTTGTTCTCAGCAGCATCTTTAACCCACTCGGGATGGGACAATAAATCAAAATTCGGTATATATCGCGATCCAAAAATATTACGATCCATTTTTTAAGTCAGAAAATTATATTGTGATATTTACTACTTTGTATTGTACCCTGACATTTAACCACAAACGAGATGATCTGGGATGATCTTACAACCACCAAAATCTGTCGCAATTACACACTTTAGACAACAGAGGGCGCAATCGCCGTTTTTTATTCAACAGAGCCTACAACCGGAACTGTAGAGACAATTATTCATTTTTTTTATTAATGACACTTCTGTTGTATTTCTGATCTTTATGAGAATTTCTGTTGTTAGTTTGATCTCTTTTTGTGTTGTCTAGTACAGAACTTTAATCAGAATTTTTTATTCGCCAGGTACAGATGTACTAAGAATTTCTCTTGGTTCAGTTGTCGACATTGAAAACATAAATGTAGATAGAATTATACAATACAATAAATACAATAAACAATACAATAAGTACAATAATACAATTAAAGTGTGCAATGCTTTGGTTATGTACATTTGTGCAATAACTTTACAGTATTACAATTCCATTGTGGGATCTATGGGATGGACTGTTAAAGTGCAAGTGTGCAACTGGACAGGGGGCAGATATGGGAAGTGTAGCGAAGCCTGGCTCTTTGGCGTCGCGGCCAAAGTCGCATGTTTGGTACCCCGTAGACCCGGGTTCGAGGTCGGGTGGGATGACTGCTCTCACCCTTCGCTACAAATGGTGTCAGGAGTGGGATGGCTGGCTGCGAGGCCATCGGAGGCGTGCCCGGTGTGTGAGCCGTATGAGGGACCCCCAGGTTAGGTTGACCCCGGTGTGAGGGACCCCAGAGATGGGTGAAGCACGAGTGAGTGGGGCACCCTGGGATGGGAGAAGTACGGGGGGGGGAATGCGTGAGGGACGCCTGTGTGCGTGAAGCGCATGGGCGCGCTTCCCGAAGGGGAGGGCAGTGTGACGGAGTGCCGTCACTACAGTTGAGTATGCACTCTGACTGCCATACCAACAAGCCTGGCTCTTTGGCGTCGTGGTCAAAGTCGCATGTTTGGTACCCCGTAGACCTGGGTTCAAGGCGGGGGGGGGGTGACTGCTCTCGCCCTTTACTACAGGAAGGGTCCTTATTTGAGAGGATTACAGCCTGGGGAAAGAAGCTGTTCAGTGGAGGTGTAGTCCTAGCCTTAATGGATCTCACTCTTACTCTGCGTTTGGAGGGTAGCCACTGGAAGAGAGAGTGGCCAGAATGTGAGAGATGAGCCATGATTTTCCCCACCCTCCTCCTTATTCTAATGTTCTCTTCCCACTTGAGATCCTGTTGGATGATGGAGCCCAGGAATTTACAGGACTTCACTCTGCTGACCATGGTGCCGTGTATTGCCAAAGACGGGTGTGGGGTGGGCTTCTTCCTGAAATCAATGATCATCTCCACGGTTTTTTGTGTGTTCAGCTCCAGGTTGTTAGTTTCACACCATGACACCAGACGGTTTGCTTCCTCCCGATATGTGGACTCATCACCATTTGAGATGAAGACAATCAGGGTAGTGTCATCAGCAAACTTAAGAAGTGTAACAGATTCACTGTTAGAAGTGCATTCATTGGTGTAGAGTGAGTAGAGCACTGGGGACAGCCCACATCCTTGAAGAGCGCCAGTGCTGAGGAAGAGGGGGTCTGAAATGTAGTTACCCACCTTGCTGCACTGTTTCCTATTGGTTAGGAAGTCCTGGGTCCAGTGGCAGACGGGAGAGCACGTTAAGCTGTTTTAGTTTTTCCAGTAGTAGGTAAGGGATTACAGTGTTAATGATAACGATAAGAATAAGGATGTTTTATTGTCATTCCAGGACATGTTGTGCATGACAGGGAACGAAATGAGGTACTCAGGTCCCGGTTCGGAATAGTAAGAATAATAATATCAGGAAAAACAATAAAAAAAGAGGAAGCACACAATAACACACCAATAAAGATTAAATAGGTAAATAAATATATAAATGAGCACAAGTGAGCAGAGTAGTAGTCAAAACAGCAGAATTGTTCAATGATAGCAGCAGTTCTCTATGAAATTCCAGACTTAAAGTGCAAAGTGCAAGATTTCAGTCTAAAAAACTGCAGCAATGCCCTGGTGGGGTAATAATGCCTGGATGTGGAGTGATGGTAGTGATGATAGCAGCAAAAAAGAAAAATTGTTCATTGAGTTGCAGAGTTTGTCAGTCTCACGGCGTCTGGGAAGAAACTATTCCTCAGCCTGGTTTTTCTGGCCTTGATGCTGCATAGCCTCTTGCCTGAGGGGAGGGGGGCAAACAGTCTGTTGGCCGGGTGGGTAGAGTCCCTCATGATGCAGGAGGCCTTTTTCCTGCACCTGTTGCTGTAAATATCACCGATGGTGGGTTGAAAGCAGAGCTGAAGTCTACAAAAAGGATGCGGGCCTAAGCGTGAGGGCTGTCTAGGTCAGTGGCAGCTGGTGAGCTGGAAACAGGGGAGGCTGAAACATTACCTTTAAATCTATCATTACTTTCAACCTGTTCCCCTTTATCCTCCTTGATTAACAATAAAACAAATAATTCACAGAATAATTGACACCAATCGCGTAAATAGAGTAAATGATTATGCTCGCGAAGCAGCGCAGATTGTCTGTAGTTTGTGCGCTTGCGAAAGCTACAGCGTGAGATTGTTCAATTAACAAGGATGGCATTTATCAATTTAAATTAAGTTAAATGCTCACAACACATCACAGCTTTTGTGAGGTCTGTGTTCTAAACGTAATTGTTCATTGCACTCAACCTAACCTAAAAGTTTATTCTCAGTAATTTAAATCGATCTAACTAAATTTAGCTCCGTTTTGTCATTTGAATTTTGTAACACAAGAAAGCTATAATGTGAAACATTTAAGAGAAAGCTTTGGGATTACTTGCCACTTAATTATTCAAATTGCCATCCTTGTTAATTAAACAATCTTATGCTGTAGCTTTCACAATAGCACACAAACTAGCTCACCAGCCGCCACTGGTCTAGGTGCTGTAGTATATGGTGCAGAACCAAGTTGATGGTATCATCAACACACCTGTTAGCTCTATATGCAAACAGCAGGGGGTCCTGGAGGGCGTCAGTTGTGGTTTTGAGGTAGTGCAGGATCAGTCTCTCAAAGTACTTCATGACAACAGAGGTTAAGGCAACCAACCTGTAGCCATTCAGGCAGGAAATCTTCTGTCACTGAACTGTATTTTGTCCCTGAACTGTTATTAGGCTCTATCGAATTGTGGTGATATCGAATCGCGAACCTTATATCATATATTGGACCGAATCGCGAGATAATTATATTGTCCCATCCCTATCCACCTTATTCCGGGGGGCGCTACTGTGGAAACGATTATGGGTGGAACTTCCGGTGAAGCAGTGGAAGTAGCCATAAGCGGCAACTAGCAACCCACTGCGGTCCGTTCAAACGCATGTATCATACCGGAAAACTTCCAATAAACGCCGAGGAGTTTATTTGCTTTAATTACTTAACTTTACCGGTGTTTATTGGAGACTCGGCCATAATAAGAGACCTGCATTTATTTCACCTAAAGCCCTCAAGCTTCTGCAAGTTATTGGTAGCTGAACTGACCAGGAAAATTCACCATGTCCCCCCAAGTAGCCTACTTAACAAACATTATACAGCGCTTTTTGGTAGCAACTTGTTATGACCCCGTCTAGGGTAAGGTGTAACATAACATAGAATGTGTGGACACCTCCCTTTCTTGTCCAGTCCAGAACACACACACCGTAATTAAAGCCAGGGTTGTTTTATTAAACACAAACTTCAGGGGTGGGCAAGGCCAAAATAACAAACAGAACAAGCTTGCTTAGGAGACAGGGAATAAATTACCTAACCAAAGAAAATGAGAAAACAAAAATACAGTCTCTTCCCTGACTCCCTAACTATCCAAAAACATGAGAAAAACGAAACCCAACAGAAAAGGCCACTCACCCCCTACTACCCACTGGCTAAATCACAAAACGGTAACACAAAGTATTTACAAATATTCAAAAGAACAGATGTACCGCTCTCTACAGACCGCCAAGAGGAGAACAAGAGGGGAAGCACCCTGCATCCTGAGGGTTCCTCCTTTTAAATCTTCCCGCTCGTTCCTCACCCAACCGCAGTGGGGCGCCAATCCGCAAAAAAAAAAGAATGGGAGCAGACGCATGAACCATACGTCTAGTGACGTAACACCCCCACACGCAAAAGAAAACATCCCAATGTTTTTTTTTTTTCCTTTAAGAGGTGTTTGTCCGAGGACACCGTAGTGCACACACACGAGCAACCCAATAACTTATGCCCTAGACAGGGCATCTGCCACGACATTGTCTGATCCCTGATTTTTGTGGCGTGTTTCCAGGGGAAACGACTGCGCCAGCAACGCCCACCTCATTAAGCGTTGGTTTGAGTTGCTCATCCGACTTAAAAACACAAGAGGGTTGTGATCGGTGTACACCACTATCGGAAGAGCACTGGACCCGAGGTACACCTCGAAGTGTTGGAGAGCCAGCAGTAGAGCTAACGCCTCCTTCTCAATTGTGCTGTAATTGAGCTGGCACTCCACTGACCATACGAACTCTGTCCTTACAGAGCAGGTCAGTGAGTGGCGAGAAAACGGTGGAGAAGTTTCGGCAGAAGGCGCGGTAATAGCCAGCCATGCCGAGGAAACGCCGTAACTCGCGTCGAGAAGTAGGCACCGGCACGAAGGCACGATGACCTCGACTTTGGCCTCCACAGGGCGCACCTCACCCTGACCCACCTGTTTTCCCAAGTAGGTAACAGTAGCCTTCCCAAATTCACACTTGGCCAGGTTAAGGGTGAGAGACGCATCTCGCAACCAACCAAACACAAGCGCCAGACATTTCAGATGCTCAGCCCAGGTGGACGTGTACACTACAACGTCGTCCAGATAGGCTTTGCAGTTCGGAACATCACCAAGGACTATATTCATGAGTCTTTGAAATGTTGCGGGAGCGTTTCATAGACCGAATGGCAAGACCGTGTACTGCATGAAACAGTCCGGGGTCACAAAAGCAGAGATCTCCGAAGCACAGGGAGTTAACAGCACTTGCCAGTAACCTTTTAACATGTCTAGCTTGGTTACAAATCGAGCAGAACCAACCTTATTTATGCAATCCTCCATACGAGGAAGAGGGAAAGAGTCGGGTTTGGTTACTGCATTTACCCGCCGGTAATCCATGCAGAAACGGACTGTGCCGTCAGGCTTCGGCACCAGAATACAAGGCGAACTCCAGAAGTCAGCACTGGGGATGGCAAAACCGTTATGGACTAAATACTCCACCTCTTTCTGCATTAGGTCCCTTTTAGCGGGGTTCACATGATAAGCGTGCTGTTTGATCGGTGAATGATCACCTACATCGATGTCATGAGACAGAACATCGGTCTGTGTGGGAAAATCGGAAAAGATGGTGGGATAACTTTGAATTAACTGAATCACTTCATCATGGGCAGGCAGAGACAGGTGGGACAGATGAGACTCCAAGTCTCCCAGGATCTCGGAGTTTTGCAACTGAGCACGTGACACCGGAGCGGAGCACATCACCAACCCATCCTCCTCCGGGCAATAAGTGGACCACAAGGAAAACGAACCAACACGTTTAATTTCCAAATCCGTCGGAGATGACAGAGGACACGTTGTCGTTAGCCACACTGCGAGAGACATAAGCTTTTAACATATTCACAGACAGACCCGACTTTTTCGCTTCCTGTCCGGTGTTTTAACCACATAGTCGGTCTCACTAAGTTTTGACTCGATGCTGTGAGGGCCAGCGAATCGGGCTTGCAGAGCAGAGCCAGGGATGGGAAGCAAAACCAGGACTTGGTCGCCAGGCGAGAAGTTGCCTTGTCCTTTTATCAAAATGAGTTTTCATTTTGGACTGGGTCGGTCCCAGAGACTGTTTTGCGGCAGCGCAAGCATTGTGAAGCCGCTCGCAAAAAGAACTTACATAATCCAGCATGTTATGCTCAGCACAATTTTCACTAGACACCAGGGATTCACGCAACAGTTTCAGTGGTCCACGAACCGTATGGCCAAATACCAGTTCAGCAGGACTGAAACCAAGGGACTCCTGCACGGTCTCCCGTACAGCAAATAAAACAAGGGGAAGTCCATCGTCCCACTCATTACCCAAACTCAGGCAATAGGTCCGCAACATAGACTTGAGAGTCTGATAGAAGCGCTCTAGCGCACCTTGGGACTCCGGATGATAGGCACTAGACACCTGGTGTTTCACGGACAACTGTTGTAGGATTTGGGCGAACAGTTTAGAGGTGAAATTTGTACCTTGGTCCATTTGAATGACCTTAGGTAACCCGAAGGTAGAACAGAATTTCACCAGTGCCTTCACAATTGCCTTTGCCTTGAGTGTACGTAGCGGCACAGCTTCGGGATAGCGTGTGGCAGCACACATCAAGGTCAAAACATACTGATTGCCTGATTTAGTTCTAGGCAGGGGACCCACGCAATCAATAATAAGCCTCTCAAACGGCTCACCAATAACCGGGATAGGGTGAAGCGGAGCCTGGGGAATCACCTGATTAGGCTTCCCCGCCAACTGACAAGTGTGACATGAACGGCAATGCTTTGACACATCCGACTTCAACCCAAGCCAAAAGAAATGTCGGGAAACCCGATGATACGTTTTCCGGACCCCTAAATGACCAGCCAAGGCATGATCATGGGCTAAAGCCAGCACTTGTGGCCAATACCCGACAGGAACAACAAGCTGATAAATTGTGTTCCACCCCATATCATCTTGCGTAGTCGGTGTCCATTTTTGCATCAGAATTCCCTGATCATAAAAGTAAGCTGCCTTTTTGGTTTTCAGCTCCTTGTAGGGAACAACGGCAGAATAACATGTCGACAGGGAAGGGTCAGCCTTTTGAGCTGCTAGGAGCTGCTCCTTCCCGATTTTCAAAGGCGGCGTTTTATCGTCCTCAACCAAAGAAAACTGCAGCTCAGTCGGGGACGTGAAAGCCGGAGACACATTTGCCTCTGAGGACACACTGGACACGTTCATAAACGTGTTGGCAAGGTCCACGTCCTTGCCAAACCTGCGCGCCTGAGCACGCGTCACCACACAGGCCGGGAAGGTAGAAGGAAACTGTTCAGCTAACTGATCACACACACTCGGTTCGTCAACCACCTCAAGCAAAGGAAACACTTCACCTCCCGCCAAATCGTTGCCGAGGAGGAGAGAAACACCTTCCACAGGCAATCGTGAGCACACCCCAATCCGTACATAACCAGACACAAGCTTAGAATCTAGGTAAATGGTATGTAGGGGGACTGACACACAGCCCAACTCGATACCACGCACCAACACATGCGCCCACAAAATGACGCCTCCGAGAAAGGAAGCACACTGTCAAGAATAAGAGATTGTGCTGCACCAGTTTCTCTCAGCACAGTAACATGTCTTTGGTCCTTTTTATCATTACTAAAAGAGACAAAAGCTCTCCCCAAGAATAGGCTATAACCAACATCACACCCTTCCGCGACGGGTGGGACAGATACCGGTGGCACAGTCTGGAGCAACGCAACACTTTTGGGATCTGAACGTTTTTTGTTCCGAGCCTTGCAGTCCGCAATCAAATGACCAGGCTTATGACAATAAAAACATTCCCGTTTTTCTCCCGCACGAGGGGAACCGGCAGGCCGAGACATTTTCATACCGTCCTGTCCCGAGGCTGAGAACCCCCTTGATTCTTTTGCCACCTGCGGCGATAGCCTTTCCCAAGTGCATGCTGAAAATACCATCTTATGGGTTAGCACAAACTCATCCGCCAGGACAGCAGCATCAGCCAAGGACATCACTTTCTGCTTGTTTAGGTACACCACAATATCCTCGTGCAAACACCTCTTAAAATCCTCCAGCAGGACCAACTCACGGAGTTGCTCAAAAGTAACCACCTTACTGGCTGCACACCATTTGTCAAAATGTGCCGCTTTTTCACGGGCGAATTCTACGAACGTTTGGTTGGCAGTTTTCGTGTGTTTCCAGAACTTTTGCCGGTAAGCTTCGGGGACAAGCTCGTACGCACGCAGTACAGTGCTCTTAACCACGTCATAATTCAAACTCTGTTCAATAGACAGGGCTGAACAAACCTCTTGAGCTTTCCCGACTAACTTGCACTGGAGCAACAACGACCACATGTTGGACAATGTGTGGACACCTCCCTTTCTTGTCCAGTCCAGAACACACACACCGTAAATAAAGCCAGGGTTGTTTTATTAAACACAAACTTCAGGGGTGGGCAAGGCCAAAATAACAAACAGAACAAGCTTGCTTAGGAGACAGGGAATAAATTACCTAACCAAAGAAAATGAGAAAACAAAAATACAGTCTCTTCCCTGACTCCCTAACTATCCAAAAACAGGAGAAAAATGAAACCCAACAGAAAAGGGCACCCACCCCCTACTACCCACTGGCTAAATCACAAAACGGTAACACAAAGTATTTACAGATATTTACAAATATACAAAAGAACAGAGGTATCACTCTCTACAGACGGGCATTAACAAGAGGGGAAGCGCCCTCCATCCTGAGGGTTCCTCCTTTTAAATCTTCCCACTTGTTCCTCACCCACTCGCAGCGGGGCGCCAATCTGCAAAAAAAAAAGAAAACGGAGGGCGGAACAGCGCGACAGCGGGAGCAGACGCACAAATCATACGTCCAGGGACGTAACAAACTCAAACAGGAATCACTAATAAAGTAAGTTAAACATTGTCACTGCAACCTATGATGGGAGAGCACAGTCTGTAAGAATAGCAGTATCACTGTGAATTTAGGCTACCGTGATCCGAAAGACAGCTTGTTTTGTTCGTTTGTGTTTAATCTAATTCGTGAACAGATGAACACCCATTAGGCAAACTGAATTCACTAAAACAACCTCATTTAGCCTAATGTAAAAATTATTTGTTTAGTTTTTAGCCACAAAAAATAAATAGGACTACTGTAAGCATTTTAACCCACTGCTCTTTAGTTTTATAGTCATGAAAAATAAATATAATTTTCCCCGGCTTTTATTTGAGGCAGGCTCACTGAAAGGGTCGTGCATACAGTACCAGCCATTATAAGAGGCCTGCGTTTATTAGAGACTCGGCTATTACTGGAAGGGTTACGGTATATAGTGTTACATATATTGCTTTTTGGTGGAATATATTTCTTTCTGTGTCGTTACCGTTGCCTGAAATGGCATTACGGAGCTCAGGTACATGTTGCGCCGTTCGCGGCTCTACTAATAACCAGGCTATAAGCTAAATGTGTGGCTTCAACAATGCTTTGATCATGTGCTAAGAACAAGGAGGGACTGTAGCTGTCATCAGTTGTAGACTTTCCATCGCCTGCCAAAAGATGATGAATCGAGATGATATTGGCTGACGAACCTAAACTTAGAGAGACCACCGAAAACAGCTTATGCATGTTCATGTCACTTTGTTGACAAGAAACTACGGAGGCAAACCCACATCCTACTTTGTGGTTGGGCTACAAACGACCACCAGGTTGATATAAATATATTCAATAGTATATATGTCTAATTCATAGTACAATAAAAACAATGTTTCTAACAATGAAAATGAGTCTGTCATCTATGGCAAAGTGGACCAAAAGTTTGACGTGCGTCTGTATCAACCTTTTGAAGAAATAAAACAAAAATGGTCAGATGGGTCTGCAAAGATCGCTAAAAGAATTCAAGAGATACAGTTGCTGGATTTAAAGTTATATCCACTAATGAATGAATAACCTGGCGCACTTAACGCTAGCTAGTTAGCTAACTAACCTTAAGTTGCTATCAAATGGTACTTAAGATCAAAAGTCAATACCTTGGCTTGCAGTACGAATGTTAAAATTAACTATTTGTTCATAAGAGACATGATGAAGCTATATTGGTTTGATAATAAAGTGCTTGAAAGCCAAATTAGCTAGCTAGCTAGCTACTTGCACATTCAGCTGAAAAGTACAAATACCACCTTACAAAGACAAATCTAGCTAGCTAGCTAGAATACAAACAAAACAATAAACGTAACTAGCTAGTTACTATCACATTCCACTGACAAACACAAATATCACCTTGCAAACAAACACATAGCTAGCTAGCTACAATAAAAACAACGTAGAAAGCTAGATAGCTTGCTACCTAATTTGGCTTTCACGCATTTTGCTCAGCTGTAATATTACTAAGAGCTACCTAGCTATCAAACTAATAAAGCCTCATCACGTCTCTTCTGACCAAATAGTTAATTTTACCACAGACACTGCAAGCAACCTGTTCTGACAACTTTAGTACTGTTAGCTAGCTACCAAGTTAACATTACAGTTAGCTAGCTAGGTAGGTAGTCTGCAGTGTTTTAGCTAGCTAGTTAGCTAAGTGCGCCAGGTCTTTCTTAACATCGGTATTGGTATCGGCATCGGCCAAATTATTATTTTAAACATCAGTATCGGCCCAGAATTTCACAATCGGTGCATCCCTACGATTCATTATTTTGCTATCGCTCACAAACGCTGGTTCTGGTTCAGTGGTACAACAAAGCGGAAGTCGCGCCCATAATTCACGCAAGGTATCATGGGAGCTAGGAATAAGGTAGATAACCCACAGGCGAGTCGTTTAAACTTTTAATTACAATTAACACATTTGCCTTAAGCCTCCCATACACTAGACGACTTTGACAAGACTCTGAAAAGACTTTAAAAAGAATAGAAAGTCTGACACCCTCTCACACCTACCATACACTAGACGACTTTGATAAGACTCTGAAAAGACTTTAAAAAGACTAGAAAGTCTGACACCCTCTCACATCTAAAGACTCACAGACGATTTTGCAAAGACTGGGGATCTTGCAGGGTCACGGTACTGTATGTTTACAGTATCTTAGCCACAGTAGCCTACTCCATATAGGTTTGCTAGTATATAGTATGGTGTTCGCACAACGTCCAAATCACACAACGTCCTATTTCACAGAACGTATCCTGCGGCGCATATTTGCAAGACTGCAACTAGATTCCTTTTTTATTTTATTTCTTATTGAAGTAGAAATTGTACAATACATGGAAAGTGATACAACATCAGTAGTAAACTATTTAGAAAACAGAGCACACAATGTAAACAGAATTATAAGCTGATAAAATACAAAAAATACGTATATAATAAAATAGCTAAGGGGTCTCCTAATAATTTTAGGGCATCAATAACATTCAGTAGTTTTTCTGCTGCTTTCTTTTCCATATACTTCAGTGATTTGCAGTACAGTGCAAGTTCTCTCACAAAGACCACCAGTAAGGGTTGTGTCTTAATACATTTGTATTTATGGATAAAAAATAAATAAAGTATTCAACAGAAATTCAGTTTTAACTAGATTCCTTTTGAGATTATTTCCTGCTTGGTGCTGACAGAGCTCACCTATTGGTTGTTGACAATGTTCACGTCACTATTTGCGTCAGCCAAGACTGAAAAACTTACGATAATAAACACGGTTGAATTTATCGTAACGGCAAGACGAGAGAAAGACTGACTTAAAACTGCTCCGATTAACACCTTACACCAAACGATCGAGACCACGGGAGCGCGCCGCGACTCTAGCAAAACTCTCATGATTTTATTCCGACTTTGGAAATTTGTCTGCGACTGTGAAATCGCTAGAAAGTCGTTAGGTGTAAGGCCGGCATTAAAGTGTAAACCATAATTACACGATTGCTTGTTTTCGTGTGCACCTGAAAACAAAATGTTCGTGTTCGCTACGTTATAGTTATTCTGCCCTTGCCCCTGGATGTAATTGCTAGCTTGACAGATAGTTATATAGGTTCCTTAATAAACATCCAGAAGACAGCAGGTGAGTTTAAGATGTTTACTGTCAGAAACACTGCGAAACTGAAATACAGAAATAAAACTAACAATTCACAAATTGTAATGTGTTGGACTCTTGCTTTCACATTAATAAACACTGAATCATAAATTGCTATACACAACACAAACACACATCAATATATGCTGGGATTACCATCAATTAGTGACTACAGCTGACTAACGATTAGCGCGAATGCTAACTTAACATTGGAAAAGCCGTAGACAAGATAAGGCGATTAGCATCGCTATCGTCTTAAAGTTTACCACACGAACTAACAACTTTTCCATATAACTATTACAGGTGAGTATCACATAAAGGTAAGCACTTCAATCAAATATCAATGATTACTTACAGACACATGTTCGTTACGGTTCAGACAGAGAAAAATGAACAGAGGGGAAAGACCAACAGCTATGCTTGTAAAGCTTTTTCAGTGCAAATCAAACTACGGCACGTCTACATGGATAAACAGCGTCATTCTATCGTCTCTCTTAGAGGGGCAGCACAGTAGTTTTAAAAACCAACCAAGCAACCAAACAATGCCATACATTGTTGTAACAATCTCTTCTTTGCTTTTACAGGACTGAACACAACACAGCTAGCCAGGGTGATTTGCAACAAAGAAATAAACTTATGCAATTTAAAACTGAGTCTGTGTATTATTTTACAACTGCACAAATAAATCTATTGCAGTACTCCCCCCCCCACTCCCTCATAGCGAGACATCTGTGAAGAATTTGAGAGTTCTTTCTATGTCACAGTGTGTGTGTGTGTTTGTGTGTGTGTATGTGTCTGTGTGTGGGAGAGGAAGCGTGTGTTTCTGTGACAGACTGGATGAGGTGCGTGTGTGTATGCAAGAGAGTGTGTGTGTGTGTATGTGTGTGTGTGTCTTTGCGACACACCATTGAAGTGGTGTGTGTGTGTGTGTGTGAGGGAAAGAAAGTGTGTGTGTGTGTGTGTGTGTGTTTGCATGACACCATGTGTGTGTGGTGTGTGTGTGTGTACATGAGTGTGTATTTAATGTATGTATGAAAGTGTGTGTGTGTGTGTGTGTGTGTGTGTGTGTGTGTATGCGTGGGAAACATTGTGTGTGTGTGTGTTCGTGTGTTCCGTGTGTGCGTGCGTGTGTTTCTGTGATAGACTGGATGAGGTGTATGTGTGTGTGGTACAGGACTCTACTCCAGCTGGCACAGGGACACTGAGGATGTGTAATAAACCCCAAACCCAGGATAGAGGGGTTGAGTGAAGGTGCTGTGGACTCTGTGCAGGAGGGTCAGTGTGTCAGAGGAGACGCTGTAAAAGGACAGAGTGCCAGCCGGCCAGTCCAGATACACTCCTACTCTGCAGGAGGGGGAGGGGAGGGGAGGGGGAGAGGGGAGAGGGTATGTCTGTGATCTTCTTGTTGTGCCAGAAAGAGTAACGGCCATCAGAGTAGTACAGACTCCAGGAGTTTATATTATATCCAAACCCACAGTCATCACCCCATCCTTTCCTGCTGATTGCTTTATATGTCACTGCTATACAAGCACTCCTACTCTCACTCCACTCAGCCTCCCAGTAACAGCAAGTCCCACACAGACCCTCTCTGCACAGCAGCTGTTCATAGGAGTTAAATCTGTCTGGGTGATCAGTATATGGCTACTCTGCCCATGTGTTTGTCACCTTCCTGTCCCCCTCAGACAGAGACAGGTATCTGTGTGCTGTGTTAGGGTCCAGCGTGAGCTGACAGGCATCTGCACACAAGAGGGACATAAATGAGATTAATTATTATTATTATTAATATTCCTGTAATTATGTGTGTCTGAGAGAGAGAAATAGGAGTGTGTGTTTTGCGTGTTTCTCTGTGTCATTGTTTGCATGTCTGAGTGAATATGTGTGTTTGTAAACCAGTGGTGGCTGGTGAGCTGGAAACAGGGGAGGCTGAAACATTACCTTTAAATCTATCATTACTTTCAACCTGTTCCCCTTTATCTTCCTTGATTAACAATAAAACTAATAATTCACTGAATAATTGACACCAATGCGTAAATAGAGTAAATGATTATGTTCGCGAAACAACGCAGATTGTCTGTAGTTTGTGTGCTATTGTGAAAGCTACAGCATAAGATTGTTTAATTAACAAGGATGGCAATTTGAATAATTAAGTGGCAAGTAATCCCAAAGCTTTCTCTTAAATGTTTCACATTATAGCTTTCTTGTGTTACAAAATTCAAATGACAAAACGGAGCTAAATTTAGTTAGATCGATTTAAATTACTGAGAATAAACTTTTAGGTTAGGTTGAGTGCAATGAACAATAACGTTTAGAACACAGACCTCACAAAAGCTGTGATGTGTCGTGAGCATTTAACTTAATTTAAATCGATAAATGCCATCCTTGTTAATTGAACAATCTCACGCTGTAGCTTTCGCAAGCGCACAAACTACAGACAATCTGCGCTGCTTCGCGAGCATAATCATTTACTCTATTTACGCGATTGGTGTCAATTATTCTGTGAATTATTTGTTTTATTGTTAATCAAGGAGGATAAAGGGGAACAGGTTGAAAGTAATGATAGATTTAAAGGTAATGTTTCAGCCTCCCCTGTTTCCAGCTCACCAGCCGCCACTGCTGTAAACACACTTGAAATAACTGTGAAAATTGACACACTGACAAAGCACAAGTGCACACTCCCACACATATATACACGCACACGTGCGCGCGCACAGACATACCTCGTCCACTGCATGACACAAACACACACACTTTCCCTCTGTCTGTCTGTCTGTCTGTCTGTCTGTCTCTCTCTCTCACACACACACACACAAACACACAGTGGCAGATTTAGGTATGGGCGACATGGGCAGCCGCCCGGGGTGGCATCTTGCCGGGCGCAGCACGGGGCACCCGCACAAAAAAATTCGGAATGGTGACATTTGCGCGATCGGTTTTTTATCGCCATTTGCATGTCACGTCAATGATATCATGTCACCATGTGGGTCAGTTAACCTTGATTCTAGTTTGTGAGCTAGGCAGGCTACTGCCTGGGAAGGTCTCTCACTCAGAAGTACGAGATGGGGAGGGGGCGGGGGTAGGTTGACCTCAGGTCTCCCCACTAGAAGCCCGAGGTAGGGGGAGCAGGGGAATCTATCAAATAGCGCACCTCTAACTTTGTACAGTACTAATGCAATTAGTAAAATCAGTCACACTACGAAATGCTACCAAATAAACCACAATTCATTCATAATACTGTGAATATAGTTTCCCAGACATATTGTTGCATCATTTATCTGGTTTGTTCGAAATCATTAAGAATAATATAAAACCAGTCTGTACACCACCAAGGTGAATTGTTTTAGTCTTGACTCTTGGTTCACAGTGTTGGGGGATGGGTAATGTATTAATGCTCAAGTGCCAAATCAACACAAATGGATAAGAAAAGGTCTAAGCCATCACGTGCCTAGTTTAGGAAAAAGAGGAAAGAAGAGGAGAAATGCAGAAAAGATAAAGGTATGCAGCAGCAGCTATGTCATCTCTTTATGAGTTTAATATTATGCACATAATGAAATAGGTTAGTATAACACTTATGTTTGTTAGCCTATGTTGCTAGTGTGGCAGAGCTGAGTAGTAGCTCGTGTGAGCCCTGCGTGAAGTCTGTGGGGAGCGGGTAGCAGGTAGCCGAGGGGTTGCAGCGGTTACGTCACTCCCTGAGACCTGGTTAACTAGCGTTGTTGCCGACAAGCTAGGAGCAATTTGCTTTCAGCTCAACTGGCAGCGACGCTGGCTGTAAGGGGTTGGCAGTGAGTGGTGAGAAGTCAGGTTCGAAACTCGCTCGCTCCCTGATCCATGTAACATCTAGTTAACATACACAATGCCGTCTACACCCGTTACACTTGATATTACACATAGGGCGACAATACACACACACATAGCCTACATCATCCACTGTGTCAAACCAAGCCACTTTCTCTACACTGAAAAAAAGGAGAGTGGCCACCTGTTGGATTTATCTAAGCATCTTTTGTGCATTTTACACAATTGTTTCATGTTCTGAAGCTAAATGTAATAGTATTGTGTAGAATCTACATTGTATGCAGAGAGAGTACATGACCTTGTTTAGCTCACGTTGAGCAGAGCCATGGCTCTAATGTTGGGATAAAGTGAATCAATCAAGTAAATCTATCAATACTCATTTTCATCGCGATATCCGCGCAATCGCGCATTACGCGCAATGCATTTGAGGAAGAAGACAGACCTGCTTTGTCACGCCATTGGCTGGAAAATTCAAATTTATTCCAGCCAATGGCGTGACAGAGCAGGTCTGTCTTCATCGAATTTTGAATATTGGCGAATGCGTAACCTTGAGAGTTGTCAATATAAGTTAATGAAATCCCTTGAGGTTTTTTGCTCTCGCGCTGTTTAATCACCGTGTCAACTTCAACTGCCACGTTTCCTCGATGAAAATAAACGGTATATTTTCAATACAAAAAGGATGAATGAGGTCTTTCCATCAGCCATACTCTTGTGGCGCTGCGCAGCCCACTTACAGGACGTGCACACCGTGGGTGTTAAGTGCATGGCCTACGAAGACGCTCTTTTGGCTGTTGTGTGCAATGTATCCTTCTCTGATGGGAAAGATACCGAGATCAAGCAGGTGCTTTACCCAGAGCGAGGTGCAGTCGTTGCACTCTGGTTGAGTGGGAAAGTCGACTGCATGATTCTTCTTAGCGGGGGACTGCGCTGGCGCTCTGCCCTGATTTTTATGCTTGAAAAACACATGTCAAATGCCTATCTGTCATGCTGTGTTAAAAAGCAAAACAAAAAACAAACTAAAGAAAAACTGCAGGACAGCAAGCAGCTGATCTATGCACTCTTACATAGGGTATGTTGTGTTGATTTCTTCTTTATCCTCCTTTAATGCTTACTGCATCAATTATTCATCGCTGCAATATTCTCTCTTTGTTTCTTTCCTTCTTTTCTTTTCCCCCATTATGATCATTTGAAAATGTGCATGTCTTTCTTTGTATCCTTGCGTCAGTAACATGACTGAAGATGAAAAAGGGGAATGTAACTTGCGCTGCGTGTGCATTTTACAGCGCAAGGGAAAGTGAGAGTGCCATCAAAGTGAGTACAGAGCTAAGGATGAAGTGTAGGCTACTAGTCTGTCGCATGGCTGCAGTTAGAAGAAGAGCGCTTTCCGCTTGAGGGCATTATTACACTTGCTGTGGTGATTGTCTTGGATGAACGTTCAGGCTTGGCTAATGACACGGATGACATGAAGGGCAAGGAGGTACATAGTGTGTATGCGCTGAAATCAGGGGGACAGAATTATGGGGCGCTGTTTGAAGAGGCTGT